>OX621194.1:13398256-14648256 GCA_951640565.1 Petrophora chlorosata | reverse complement strand
TAATAATATGTGATAACCTAACCCGCACTTGATCAGCGTAATGGCCTGTGTATGTCTATACTCTATATTAGTTTGTATTTTATATAAATTGGTTTATGTAAGTGTATAAAGAAATGGAAAACCACTCACTTCACCGGTGGCAGGTTTCTCAAAGTCAAAGTCAAATATCATTTATTAAATAGGCACAAAAGTGCACTTTTAAAGGTCATAAACACATGATACAAATAAAAAATGTTAAAAATGTAACTTATGTTAACATGACTTTGAAAAAAAGGTAAGTGTGTTTACCCATTTCTTTCCTATACTCAAATTGAAGTCTGAGTGCTGAAAAGAAATGCGAAAACTGACTCTACCAGTGCTTCGGAAATACGCCCGCTAGAGAAGAAAGAGCCAAGAAACTCTGCGGGGATGTCATTTTTTCAGCACAATTACGTATAAATTAGAATTAACAGAATGTCAAACAAGAAATGCGAGTGAGATGTCCTATAGTCATAGTATCAGTAACAGAAAAGTGTAAATAAAATATAAGTAGGTGTGACAGTAGCAGTAGGAGTGACTAGAACAGACCAGTCCCCGCAAGCAGCACCCGTTCACGAGTATGACTTGTGGACCAGCCATCACCTCCCTCAACCATATTGGAGGGAAGGGAATGACCCGACACACAGAGCCGCCGCAAGCAAAGACATTTGAGTGAGCATGACTGTAAAACCTAGTCACTTCGAACTCAAATACAATTTTTATAGCTTTATTTGAATGACTAACTAAATCTCGTATGCGAGAGGCCGTCTGGGTGGATACCACTGCTTTGCCAGTTATTCTGCTGCCAAGCAGTAGTGCGCAAGCATTACTGTGTTCTGGTATGAAGGGCATTGTAGCCAGCGAAATTACTGGGCATTATGAGACTCAACAGCTAATTGTCTCAGGGTAACGAGCGCAGTGCAGCGCCGCGCAGGATTTTGCAAAACAAAGTTCTGTGTGGTGCTGTTTTTGTTATGAGCTGGCGTATTGCTTACCATCAAGCAAACGACCAGCTTGTCTGGTCATTAAGTTACATAAAAAAAAACACCGTCCATTATAATTGCGTTATTCCTCTCCCTGCACGGTTTTTTTTATAGTACTTAGCAGCAGTTTTTTTTTATAGTAGTTAGTAGTTACCAGCTAGTTATTTGGAAGAGATCGCTTCTAGCGATAAGACCACCAATTGTTACAATTTCGTTAAGTGGTTTTTATTATTAATAATTGTATGTGTGTGTGTTTGAATAAAGAGTTATTTCATGTCATTTTTCATTTTATTTCTATGTGAGAAGGCTCATATCCTAATACTGGGAACGTAATGGGCTGATTAATTTAATCAATCTTTATTTCAGGCAACATTAGATAAGTTATAGATGTTATTTACTTATTTTACGGTCCATATAAATAAATACCTTTGAACTAACATACATACAAATAATATAAAAAATATTTATTTATGTGACGCGTTTTGTCGGCGACGTTAGACCAACTGCGCGGTGTCAGCTTGATGATGACGGGCTTTTTCTGTTTTTGGATAAAACTTTCTTTATTTTATGGAACTTAGTGATGAGACGAGTAAGTCGTTTGCCTGATGGTAAGCGCTACGCCTGCCCATAACAATTGCAGTGCCACCCAGAACTTTTAATACCATAAAAGCACTGCGTAGGACTGCATTTCTCTCATCACCCCGACACATCAGATATTAAGTCTCCCAGTAATTTCGCTGGCTACAATGCCCTTCAGACCGAAACACAGTAATGCTTGCGCACTTCTGCTTGGCGGCAGAATAACTTGCAAAGCTGTGGTACCTACCCAGACGGCCTCCCGCATACGAGAGACCTACCACAACTGCTCATAAATTATGTATACCAAGTCTTTTAAGTTTCCTTATTTATTGTTATAGACAACTTTAAATGTATATTATTCGATTCGATCTATTGCTAACAATACTTAACAAAAATTGTTAAGCCAAATTTCTAACAAAACATTTCTTTTCAAACATGTTGTTAGCAAAACAGACCAATCGCCAATCGTTTTTTTAGGCCTAAATTTAAGCCACGCCCACTTTTTGTTAGAATAGCATGTTAGGTGTTAGAAATAATAAAAACATGGACGCAGCAGACACGATTTTAGTTTAAAAACTGTTTAAATATCATACATCTATATAAATACTAATTCAAATCATCAGCCCATTACTTTCCCACTGTTGGGACACGGGACTTCTCTCATAGAGAGAGTATGGGCCATAATCCGCCAAGCTGACCCAGTTTGATGGATGTCTCATGCCCCTGAATTTTTGTGATGAATTCTTGGACATGCCAGTTTTCCCACGATGTTTTTTTTCACCATTTATTAGAGCGAGTGTTACAACATAAGAAAGTCAGTGGTGCCGGCCAACGGGATTCAAACTCGGGTGCGTCGGATCGTAACTCACACATTCTCCCGCTGAACCACACTCGCTCACTCTCACACTCAATTCAAATTAAATATATCTAAAACAGCGGCTCTATAATGATGAGTCGTCAGTAATCTTCGTAGACAATGCAATGCAGAATGAAATGCTACAATAGGAACACAGCGTGGTTCCATCAAAGGGGAATATTTGCTGAATTAATGCGTTACAAGGGATTCCTCGGGCGGCCTTTCCGAGCCATTATGTACATCAAAAGGTGCGCCGGGAAACCAAATTACTCGCATTCCTAACGAGATATTCATGCATGCAGACAGGGCTGTCACGAACACAATAAATATCTATCTATATGGATACAATTTGAATATTCGTTCTGGATCCGTCACGTTATGTAAAAGATAGGGTATTTTTATTAGAAGCTGACGTCTTCGCTTATTCTGACATAGATAATATGTATTTTTTTATATAAATAAATGTCTTATAATGGAGAGCGATGAACTTAAAACGTAGCGAAAACTAAAACTATATTTTTTACTAAAAAAGTAATTTTTAATAGTTTAAATGTTTGTCACTATATGTTTTCCAAACAAAATATTATAAATAAATAATGTAATATATAACATTTATTTTTAAATATTCATATTCATTGATTGATGTTTACATGTACTTTTAAGGTTTAGGTTACTCGTATTGTACCTATGGTTTTTCTAGTTTAGAGAAACAATAGAAAGAGTAAACGATAAAGTAGAAAGAAGTATTACTATTACGCCATTATGGTATTACGGCATAGGAAAGAGCAACTGCCGTGATAGATTTAATACTGATTTAGAACATAATTTATTTATTTATTGGCGCATTTCAGAGAGTTTTTAGAAAAGAATCCAAGAAATGAGACCCAAACAATCACACAGATTGTGGATGGAGAAATGTATCAGAAGATTTGGCGACACCATTGCATAGCAAAAAAATATAAAAAAAACTTTTGAGAAAAACCTAAATTGTGTGTGACAACCCTGCATGCATTTCTTGCATAACATCATTAGAAACAGCGTCTCAAAGGGATGAGGCATCTGTGCTTTTGTTGACTGCATTCTAGAATGAAAATAACTAGTATCTCGCTTTGCATGAAAGAGAAGAGTGACATTAACAGAATAAACAAATTGAATGGAGTATTTTCATCTACACATTGAATTAAATTATAAAGTATAGAAGTATAACTGAGTTACACTACCGGTCAAAAGTTTGAGACCACTTCAAACAAAAATTAAGAAAACAAATAAAAGTCAAAATATTTAAAACTTAATAAAAACCGGTTTTATTCTTATGTTACACATATGGTATAAAATCAAAATATAATTCAAGTTTTGACGAATGCAATGATCTATAGAAAACACACACAAGATTAATTATACAGATTTTTCATCAAAATATCCCCCTTTGCATTTGATGACTCTTTGTACCAATCTTGGCATCCGAGCAATTAATTTATTAATTGTTTCTTGCGAGATATTTCTCCAGCTTTTTTCTAAAGCATTCCACATGCCCTGCTGTGAAGAAGGACATTGTTCTCGAACCTTTCTGTCTAGCTCTTCCCACAACAGCTCTATGGGGTTGAGATCGGGGCTTTGGGGTGGCCACACCATGTTTTCCAACACCTTTTCAGCTTGTTTCTCTTGCAAATAGCCCCTACATAATTTTTAACTGTGCTTTGGATCATTATCCTGTTGGAAAATAAGTCCTTGCCCGATTAAATTCAGTCCGGAGGGAATTGCATTTTTCTCTAAAATATCTTTATATTGTTCCTTTTTCATGATTCCTTTAATAAGAACCAGATTTCACATCCCATAGCCTGAGAAACAACCCCAGACCATAACTGATCCACCACCATGCTTGACAGTCAGGACTACACACTGTGGCATCATTTTTTCTTCGGCGGAACGTCGAACAAAAACCCTTCTTTTTGAACCGAATATTTCAAATTTAGATTCGTCACTCCAAAGCACTTTTTTGAAGTCTTCTTCGGTCCAGTCTCGATGGGCTAGGGCCCATTGCATCCGCTTTTTTTTATTCTGTGGTTTTAGTAGAGGTTTTCGAACAGCAACGCGACCAAACAACTTGGCGTCTCGCAATCGTCTTTTCACTGTAGACACTGACACAGGTTTTTCCCGAGATTTGTTGACTTCAACGTGAAGTCTGGGGCTGTTAGGCGTCTATTTCGCTTGCTGGTTACTACGATAAATTTGTCTTCACTAGAAGTCGTAGCTCTTGGCCTCCCGGAGCGCGGACGATCTTGATTACTGCCAGTTTGTTTGTACCGCACAATAGTACGATGAACACAAGTCTTTGATAACTTGAGTTGAGATGAAATTTCACGTTCAGATTTGCCTTCATTATGAAGTAACGATGGCAGATCGCGTTTCAATACTAATTTCGATACCTCTTCCCATTTTAAAGACGTCTTGACTGTAGAATTCACGAAATCAGACTAACTGCGGATATTCGTCGATAAACATAAGAATACCGGGTAATAATAAAAATGAATAATATTTTAGGAATTTAGGACAATTGCATTGTTATTTAATGTAATATAATAGAAGTGCCAGGTGCGGTAATGACGTCATACATTTTTTACAATTCGTTATCGGACAAGCTCTTCCTCGGATCTCACTGAAGTTTGGAAACAATGCTTGTTTATTGCCCTTTCCTTGGGTTATATACAAAACAATTAGTTTTTTGGAAATCTTTATAAGCCATAGAATATGCAGATGTGCAAATCACTATTTACCATTATATGTTTTGCAAAATATTTACTAACAACAAAGGTTTTGATTAGTGGTCTCAAACTTTTGAGCGGCAGTGTATGTCTGTACATAGAAGATATATCGTAACTGGGATCGATTATGTGTATAAAAGTCCTTGAACCTAAGTAACCTTGTCTATTTGTTTGTCACCTTGAAACTCGAAAACCACAGCACGAATTTTAATGGGGTTTGCAGGGTTCGACAGTTCAATTATACAGCTTAAAATATGAGGTAGTAAGTACAATACATCAAAATCGGTTGGATAACTACGAAGATTCAGCTTGACCTCTCCTTCTTACGCGCTGTTATGTACTAGGAAGGTTTTGCAAAAATAGTCTGATTATGGGTTTTTTGGGTGAGTATGGCTCAGCGGGTACTCGTCTGACTTGCGATCTGACACACTGGATTTCGAAAACTGATAGCCCGCACGAATGTGAGTGGATTAAGTTATGTGCGGATTAAACACTTGCTCTAAAACGGTGAAGGAAAACATTGTGAGAAAACTGCCATGTCTAAGAATGACAAAGTTTAAAGTCATGTGACATTCACCAACCCGCTTTGGGCCAGCGTGCTGGACTATAAGGCCCATACTCTCTCTACGAGAGAAGGCGCATCTGCCGGCAGTTGGAACGTAATGGGCTGATTTAATTAATCTCTATTTCAAGCAACATTAGATAAGTTACAAATGTAATTTACTTATTCTACGGCCCATATAAAAAACCCAAGCCCAGGCCCAAGCGCTTTGCTTCGACCTTCATAATGCGAACGGCCAAGGAGTGGAACTCTCTGCCGGCATCTGTGTTTCCGGATAGCTAGGTGTCTTTAAGACAAGAGTGAACAGGTTTCTTCTAGGCGAGCGTGCTACATCTTCGACCGCATCGTCACTTAACAACAGTCAAGAAAGCGGTCAAACGCAAGCCTATAAATAATAAAAAAAATATATATAAATATTTACGTTAGAACTGTGATGTGACACGTTTTGTCGACGACGTTAAACGCTGCGCGGTGTCATCTTGATGATGACAAGCTTCTGTTGTTCACACAGACGAAGTCGCGGGAGAAAGCTAGTATATAATACGAGTTCAGCTTAATTTAGATAAATTTCAATGTAGATTCAGATACTTTCCAGCAATGAGTATAAATAATGCAGCGCTAATGAAACGTTTATTAATTAATTGTTTGCAATTAATTTAAAACTGTGATTTAAACCAATTTATACAGATATAATTATAAATTAGAGGACTTTTTAGATAATGTAACAAACTTTGGGACAACTACAAATAATTTTACTCCAAAGCCTCCTTCATTCACAATAATGAAACGCGTCCGTTTTTTGTTTTAAGATAAGGATTCTTTTAATTGTTGGATTATTTTATCAAGATTCTAGTCGTATTTTTAATAAGACGAAGCCAACTGACAGTAGCTAATGTCACTTTGTAAAATAATGTTGCCATATTTAAAGTAATAGTGATGCTTTTAGATTTTGAAAAGTTTCGTGAGTGTTATTATTTATAATTGATATAAAACGACTAAGACTCCCTGTAAACGTCGAAAATTACTCCGACCAGGTTTCGGACACTTTAGAAGTCATTTTAATAGTGATGCGTTCAGTTCTCGTTCAATCAGATGAATGAACAATGAGTGTGAATAGTTAATCATTTCAAACTATAAAAGAATATTATTTCTATTTTACAATAAAATTGTATAAAAGTGCTCTGATATTAGTTACTAGTAGTATGTAATTACAATCAGTTTTTTGACGGCTTATTACAAAGCGCGGCGCGGCGACTAGTGCCAACACCGAGCAACGATGTTTTTATTTTCATTACCTATTACTTCACTACTACTTTCACTACATAATTGTTATATTTTATACATCTATAGTTTCAACTGCATGATGTATTGATAATAGGACAGTCTTACAAGTTTCCTCGCAATGTTTTCCTTAATGTTTAAAACACTCGGTATTCAGTATAGGTAGATACTATAGGAACATAGTCGTCGAAAACTCGTTGGTATGTACAAAGCACACTAAAATTCGAACCCCGTACCTGATATCGGCAGTTCGGCACACTAACTATTCACTAGACAATCGAGGCAATTTCATTCACTTTGTCACAACACTATTTTTATTTCATCAAAAACTGACAACACAGGAAACGTCAGTTGACTTCGTCTAATTAAAAATGCGACTTATAGTCTCAAATAAACTTGGATGTTAGCAATATTGATAATTCCTCTCCATCCAAAGGTTGCCTGGAAGAGACCGCTTTTAGCGATAAGGCCACCCATTGTAACACTTTCTTTAATTTGTTTTTATGTAATGTCTGTAATTTAATGTTTGCAATAAAGCGGTCATCTATCTACTCGTATCTATATATATCTAAAGTATATCTAAGGTACAACCTGTTACCGGTGGTCATCGATTAGCCGTGTGCGATGGCACCTCTCTAGTGGTAGTGGTACATCCTTAGCGTGACGCACGCGGCGTTTGACAGTTCTATCGGCGGGAAGAATATATCGAAACACACAGATAAATTAAATTTTTATAAAGATTTACTCATGTTTCTATTCCGTTTACCACTACATAAGAAATTTCATCAACACCGTTTAGTAGTTTTTGCGAGATTGAGTAAAAAAAACAAACATCCATCCACACAAACTTTCGTATTTATAATATTAGTATAGGAACAAACCTATACCCCACTTGCAGACATCTCTGCTATTCGGCGCGTTATTACTACGTAAGATGCCATTCTCATTGATCAGAATACATAACGTAAAATAAAACAGCCTCGCATCGCATAAATTAATCGTATTTCTCTCTGGTTTTGGAATTTATATTGGAATAAGATACCGAATCAAAGAAGATACAAAAGTACTCGTACTTTCATTTTCCTGAAGTCTGTTCTATTTGTTTCAATCTAATATCGACCCGTGGCTGCACAAGGCGGCACTGGCATGGCCTCCTCACCCATTTAAATTATCATTTCTTCATGCTCTTCCGTTTAATTATGTATTAGAAATCAATACTCAAGTAAGAAGTAGGTTTGACTAGTTGATTAGTTGCATCGTTGATCGTTGCAGCTTTGACTATGTGAACTATCACATGTTTGTGTGTTACTGTGTTTGTTACTTTTTAACCGACTTTAAAAAGGAGGAGGTTCTCTATTGGACTGTATGATTATTATTTTATTTTTGTTACCTCAAAACTCAGTCATTTATAAAATGATATGGAAAATTCTTTTTGAAAAAAGAAGCAGTGAGATTTTTATTTGTACATTTTTTTTTTTAATTTTCATTTGCTATCTACCCCCATACATATTATATTTTATTCTACTAGCGACCCGCCCCGGCTTCGCACGGTTATTATACATATAAACCTTCCTCTTCAATCTCTATCTATTAAAAAAACCACATCAAAATCCGTTGCGTAGTTTTAAAGATTTAAGCATACATAGGGATATAGGGACAGAGAAAGTGACTTTGTTTTATACTATGTAGTGATAGTGATAGTGAAGAACTGTCTACGGAATATTTTGTGGAATTTATTACACTAGATATTTTCATTGTGTTTCAGAATTATTTTTGCGTTAGGTTCAGTATATTTCATTTTCATTATTCAGATATTCGATGTTGGTCTTCGAAGATACATACATCAGAATAGAAGTCGTCTTTTTGTTATAAAATAAATTATCGTATTCAAGTGATGTCTATCGTTTAACAAAAAAAACAATGATCGAGTAGACAAAACCAAATTTATTCGAGGCACAATTTTTGTAAAACTCATCATCATCATCATCAGCCCAAAATGTTCCCACTGCTGGGACTCGGGCTTTCCCTCCTAGAGAGAGTATGGGCCATAATCCACCACGCTGGCCCAGTGCGGGTTGGTGGATGACACATATCCTTGATTTTTTGTGATAAATTTATGGACATGCCGGTTTCCTCACGATGTTTTCCTTCACCGTTTTTAGAGAAAGTGTTAAAATCTGCACATAACTTAATAAAGTCAGTGGTGCGAGGCCAGCGGGATATTTGTAGAACTAAATTTGTTCTACTACCTAGGCGTCTTCAAATGGAGAGTGAACAGGTATCTTCTAGGTAAGCCTGTTACAACTTAGACCACATCATCACTTACGATTAGGTGAGATAGTGGTCAAACGCAACCCTACAAAACCAGTAAAAAGAAATAAAAAAAATTACAGAATTAATTTTATGTTTTCCTTTCCAAGAAAAAAACGCTAAATTATTCTTACCTCGTACAGCACAGGCAAGCTAGGTGAGAAATGTACGCTATTTCTCGCTGTAGCCGTGTTGGCAGAATCTCCGCAATTTACGTGTATAAACATATGCGGCACTTTACCTACCTCATCAAGGCTGTAAAAACTATCGGTCTTACAAGTGAATTTTAGTAAACTAAAATTTAAATACCCCCGACACAAAAAACCTATAAAAAGTAAAAAACGGTTAAACTGATTTTGATAAATCATGTTTAAGAACCACCGCTAGAAAACTTGCTTTCAAATTTAAAAAACTGCATCCAAATCGGTTCACCTGTTTAAGAGCTACGGTGCCACAGACTTAGACACATAGTGATCAAACTTATAACACCCCTCTTTTTCGGGTTAAAAACAAGTACCTGTCCCACTTCTAGCAACTTTACCCTATTTTCTACCTAATTTATACGTTTTGTACAAAACAATGCTTTTGATCAGTTAGAGCTTCCTTTCAGTCTTCCTAACTTTAAATTTAATGTATGTATGTACGTATCTAATTACTCCCAAGGCAACACTTTCTGAAGTGTAACTTTAGTTTAAATTTTAGTTACAATTATTGGTAATAATATGGAATAATTTTAGTAATAATAATAATAGAGAATTATTCCGGTGTACTTCTATTGTCATGGGCAAGCGTGGTCGTCTCATTACTTAGTTTCATAAAAATAGGTGCTCTCATGATCGAAATAGAACATGGTTTTGACTATTTTTATTTCAATAATGTTCTGAATCCACACTAAGGGCCCCGACACTCCATACAAATTCGCCGAGCTAACGTCTAGTACTACTACTGGCACACTGGCCTGTCCGCACACGTTTTGTGTGTGTGCGTAATTATTATAGGGATGAGCTAATACGAATCGAGCGCGACAAGGACAACGTTATACGTAAGCAACCTAAGTGTTTCTCTTTCACACCTACTATCGCTTGGCTGGGAGACGCTAAAAAACAAAAAATCTCCGATTCTTATTTGTGTAAGTGGTTTCTTTGCATCCATACACAGAACAATAATGAACCATTTTGTTTTAGGTATATTAATATTGTATCAAAGTCAATATACCTATTAAATTTTTATGAAAAAAGGGAGAGGCAGACCTCCGTCAGTCAGTTTAGGTACTGGTCAGCTCCACCGTCTTCAGCCTTTTCTCAATATGTTTCGTCCATATGTCAAAGTCAAATAGTCAGCCGGCCTGCTCTAACTCTGTAAAGCAGGTCGTCGTCGTCATACAAAAAGATCGCACAAATAAAATAAACATTTGAATCTCACTCATTAGTCATTCGCAGCGAGCGGTGACAACCGAGACAACCGACAACACAAGCACGGCATTACCCATTTTTTTACTGATTTATTGCGCGTGACGACAAATTGGCGGGGGGGTGGAAGTGTCGCTGCTTTACGTAGTAATACACTCGAGAGCAATGAATCCGGGTCACTTAAAGAATGTTAAAAATCTCGGAAACTAAAAATGATAGGTTAATGCAATAAATTGTATTTAATAGACAATGTAATACTCCTTAAATGAAAGTAAAAAAAATATGAGTCACCATACATTTTATTAACACAAAATTACATAAAGAAAAAATCTGCTGATCTCTCCTTAAAACAAAAATAGGAAACATGAAATTTTTGAACTTTATTACGATTTTCTTGAATTTTAATACTTCGTATTGCCTCCTCGTGCTTCCATTACTGCGTTTACGCGGTTTGGCATGCTGTACACCAAGTTCCTTATACGATTTTGGGGAATATTCTCCCATTCCTCTGTGAGAGCAATTTTGAGCTCACGAAGCGTGATTGGGGGAGGGTTTCGTTGTTTTACGCATCTGCCTAGCTCGTCCCAAGCATGCTCGATCGGGTTGATATCCGGGCTGCGCGCTGGCCACTCCATACGAGTAATGTTCATCTCTTGAAGGTAGTCATTCACAATCCTACCTGTATGAGGTCGGGTATTGTCATGCATAAATATAGCATCCTCACCTAAATTGACCATAAATGGACCAACGTGATCATTGAGGATTTCTTCCACATATCTTACGCTAGTTAAAGAGCCGTTTTCTATGATCACCAGCTCTGTGCGACTTTCAGAAGAAATTCCGGCCCACACAAGTACAGACCCACCACCGTAGGCTACTTTTTCTTCGATGCATGCTTGCTTGAATCTTTCCCCTGGTCTTCGATACACTCTGTGTCTTCCATCGTGCTTGTAGAGCATAAATTTTGATTCGTCGGAGAACATAACTTTTGACCAATCTTCAATACTCCAATTTACGTGGCTCTGGGCATATCTTAGTCTCGAAATACGATGCCCACGCTCCAGTTTAGGGCCGTTTGCAGGTCTAAGGGGTTTTAAGTTAGATTCAGCAAGCCGACGTCTTACTGTCCATGCACTTGGGTTACTTCCTCCGAGGCGTCGAAACTGATTGGTGAGTTCAGTTCCTGTGAGAAAGCGATTTCGAAGCATGGTGTTCACCAAGTATCGGTCTTCTCGTGCTGTGGTACACCTGGTTCTGCCCGTTCCTGGTCTGCGTAGGTTAGAACCAGTTTCTTCGTAACGTCGGAGAACTCTTTGTACTGTTGACAGCGACACACCGACAGTCCTGGCTGTATCGCGCTGACTCCGGCCGGTTTCCAGCATTGTAAGTATTCTGGTGCATTCTTCAGGCGTAAGCGACATAATTTCAGCTTGAATAATGAATATAGAGCACTATCAACATGGTTTATGTACCCACATAAATGACAGATTACAAACAAAAGCAAAACCAAATGCTGTAATTTCGTAGTTCCATCTTCGAAAGTGGCCCTTTTTCAATTTTGATTTTTTTATGATATAACTTTACAATAACTAAGAAGTTTTAATACCTTCATTTAAGGAGTATTACATTGTCTATTAAATACAATTTATTGCATTAACCTAGCATTTTTAGTTTCCGAGATTTTTAGGATTCTTTAAGTGACCCGGATTCATTGCTCTCGAGTGTATTTAGTTTTTTTTGCCAAGGGGTTCTGTCTGTCTGCTTGTTACCCTTTCGTGACTAAACGGCTGAACCGATCTTGATAGTAAGATGGGATAGGATTAGTAGGTTTTATTTACCTTTTTTCCTTGATTTCCATAATAAATTATTAACTTATTAATAACAACAATGATGCAATTAGGCGTACTTTTGGAATGTTATTTAGAACAATACCATGTACAACACATACTTAAGTCTGTTTATGATTACATTCCGTTTTGTATGCTATTAAATAAATAAATAAAATTTCTGGCACTTAAAATTTCTCAATAGATTCAGATGGAGTTGGATTGTAGGGTTGCGATTCTCAAGACGCTCTTTAATTCGGGTCTCATTGGCCCTTCATAAATGCTTGTTGTTGTCTAATTTATGAGAGAGTCCTTAAGGGTCTTTTGATTATTTACCAAAAGAGGCAATATTTATTAGGAGTTTCACACAAATATTTTTTTTATGACAAGTAAATATGCCCAAATGCAAAATACAGTTTTAGTTTGCTTACGTACCTATATTATACTCCATACTTGAACTTCTTCTTCTTCTTGTTCTTGTTCTTCTCTCGTAAGGGTGTGGTGTAGCCAACCCAGGTGTTGGAGTTTTTAGACGACCCGAAGGCCTCCGATAGGACCCAACGACTGTTGTACAAAAACAACAACCGGGACGGACGGCTTAACGTGCCCTCGGAAGCACAGTAGCACTCAGATGTACATACCACACAAACGGTCACCCATCCAAGTTTCAACCGCTGCGAACGTTGCATAACCTAGAAGATCTGTTACGAACGGCTAGGTACTACGCTACGAGCGCTACTACAAACTTAATATATTATACTAGGTTATTAACACCTATATTAATACCAAAGTAACTAACAAACTTTGACTACTTTGCTACTTCGGTCCATTATACGGTTACATACCTATATACTATAGCTATCTATACACCATTATCACTTACCTAGCAGACCAATTTACGTTTAGCGCTAACTTTACCGTCCCGTGTCGGCAGCAGTTGTGAACTGCGCTCATTACAAATTCAAATTTAATGCGCAGCGGTTTCAGGAGTTGTGTCGTCGGTGGGTCTTTGGTCTTCGTTTGGTCTCGCTGGACACCTAGTTAAGGCTTATTGTAGCTTTAAATGAGATTTGAAAAGAAAAAGGGTAAAAAGAATTTTATGCGACCTGGTGTCAGTACTTTTGAAGAGTTCGCATCGCAGTTTGACAGTTGCATTAATGACTTTGATAATAGGCAACGGTTTCAGGAGTTCTGTTCTCTGTGGCTCTTTGGTCTTCGTTTGGTCTCACTGGACACCTAGTTAAGGCTTATTGTAGCTTTAAATGGGATTTGAAAGGAAAAAGGGTAAAAAGAATTGTATGCCACCTATGTCAGTACTTTTGAAGAGTTTGCATCTCAGTTTGACAGTTGCATCAATGACTTTTATAATACGCAACGGTTTCAGTTCTATTCTCTGTGGCTCTTGGTCTTTGTTTGGTCTCACTGACTTACACTTAGTTAAGGCTTATTGTTGCTTTAAGTGAACTTTGAAAGAAAAAGGAGCGGTAAAAGTAATTTATGTGACCTTTACTTTAGAAGAGTTCGCATTCTAGTTTGACCGCTGCACCAATGATTTTGAAGGTATAATGTTAGTATCTCACTGACACAAATTCCCGTAATTAGTAATGTGTGAAAATCCGTCTCAGAGTACCTTAAGTGTCACTAAATTGAAACTGTACACATAGCTGTACTATATCACTTCACTACATAGTATAAAACAAAGTCGCTTTCTCTGTCCCTATATCCCTATGTCATGCTTAAATCTTTAAAATTACGCAATGGATTTTGATGCGGTTTTAATAAATAGAATGATTGAAGAGGAAGGTTTATATGTATAATAACCGTGCAAAGCCGGGGCGGGTAACTAGTTATATTATAAAGAGGAAAGATTTTTTTGTTTGTTTGTTTGTACCGAATAGGCTCCGAAACTACTGGACCGATTGTAACCATTTTTTCACGAATAGAAAGATAAATTATTAGGAAGTAACATAGGCATACATCTTCTTAATATATAAAATTCTCGTGTCACAGTTTTCGTTGCCATACTCCTCCGAAACGGCTTGACCGATTTGGATGAAATTTTTTGTGCTTATCCGGTATCTATGAGAATCAGTCAACATCTAGTTTTTTTATTTTTTTTTTAATTTATATGGCAAAACAACGTTTGCCGGGTCAGCTAGTATATATAATATATTTAAAAAAAATAGAGATCTTTAAGAAAATTGAAATAATATGTACAAGTTTATGATCGCTTGGTACAAAGTAAAGGCCAAATAATGAATTTTGTAGGCAACATTTTGCTACTTTGGGTAAGTAGCAAAAAGTTGCGGGACGCAACTAGTCATAATTATATAAACATGTCAAAACAATGAAGGATAGATGATATCAACATTTGCATTCGGTTTAGTCAAAACACACTAAACATTCCTAGCTCAAAGATTAGCGTTAGTCCTTCAGTGCGGGAATGCAGCCAATGTTCTTGGCACCTTGCCTCATGGACACCACTTATATATAAATTATCAGTTTTATGTAGTTTAGTATCTTTATAATAGGGGTATTTTGATGCAATTATAAATAGTTGTTAAATAAATTATATAAACGTATTGCGTATTGAATTCATAACAACATTAAACTTGAATAAGAATGAATGAAAGCTAGATAATATCAATAATTGCATTCACTCCTTTCACAAGAAATAGACCAGCGGGATCTATTTAATTTCTTTCAGCCACATCTGCATTGGATTTTATTTTCATCTTCATTCATACTTATTTAATTTCACCGTCTAGAGATTACAGCGGTGGATGGCGATTGCGGTTATTTATCTTATTACTAGTAATATAAAGGCCATTATCCTTTGTTTTATCGCCCGAGGGCCGAGCATTGTGGTCGACGTCATTAAAACTTAATAATGGCGGATTCCATCCGCCGTAGGCTGCGTTTTATCACAGTATAATTTTTACAGGCAAACGAGTCTGCATTCAAGTGACACTTGATACACTCACACTAGCAGTCCTCTGTACAAAAACGTGCCGCAATCAGCCATGCCATGCTCATCCTATTACTCACTAGTCTATTATCATGGCCCGCTACGTATGCTACGCACCGCTACGCGCCGTTACGCATCGCTACGCAGCTATGTATATGTAGAAGATAAATTAACTTCTCTTTATAACAAAATATGAGCAAAATCGTGCGTAACTTGCGCAGCTTAGTAAAGCGTCGCTGGAATTGACTGCTAGTATGAAGATGTAATATATAGAAGTAAATTACGTACATGTGAAGTAACTAGAGTGCTCCAATTTACACGATTCTTCATTACCTCATTTATTGACATGTTCTACCGAGCTTATTGCTCTGTGGTTTACTTCATGTGTTTATTTTAACTCTCAATTTTGTTCGCTCATTTTTTCAGCCACGAAGTGGACATGGCAGGAATAGGGATAATTGAGTCGGGCGTTTTTAATCTTGTCGTTGTATACTGGACGGATTTCTACTGGATTGAAGGGATAATTTGCCGGAGGGGTTTGCGCTGATTCTAATTTTAGAAGTTTCAATTTGTTGTATTGTTGTCATAAGCTACGTTTAGAGGAATTCTAATAATCGCTTTGGAACAGTCTCGAGTGGAACTTTACTTAATAAAATCAAAATGATTCGAGATGGGAGCAGATTTCGGATGAAGATTTCAAAGCTTTCTCAGGTTCATCATAGAGGATGAGTTGTCGTGATTCATAATCTTCATAGAAATCTTGGTAGCGCAAATGGAGAATTACCAGCGTAGAACACTTATTTCTCTTGCCAAAGATAGACAAAAGTTTGCCGAACTGACAGACACAACCAGTTTTGTGAGAGTGGCAGTGGTTTGTGGCAGAAGAAAGGCACGAAAAGAGGACGGTATACTGATAGGCAACCTAATTATATGTGTACTGTGTAGTATCTGAATGCGCTACCTTACGTCATCTGTATTTCAATGAGAAATCTGATTCTTTTTTTTACGCTTAATAGATCTATGTTTGGCCACTATCTCGCCTGATGTTAAGCGATGATGTGGCCTAAGATGGAGCACATAGATCTAGAGAGAGACGGCGGTTGAGCGGCTGCTCAGACCCGTCTCCCCGATGGTTCACGGATTATTTATATTTCTATTATAAATAGAAAGTCATAGAAGAATAGTTATTATATTTACATTTATATTTATATACTCCATAGATACCTGGAATGAGCTTGCGCAGGAACAAAAGATGTAATGTCTTTCAGTATTGAAGACGCCTAGCTTTGTATTCGCAGGGACAACAAATACCTACGTCATCGCCTGACGTCGCCCCTCTTCAATACAGTAGGTACATTTTATTTAAAGTCAGTTTAATTTCTAAATACCCTTCAGCTGAATAACTAAACGAACCACGTGATCTTATTAGCCATGCCTCGCTCGAGCCATTAACTTACCCTGAACGTCCTGAAACAGGGCATTGTTATTGAGCCCCCGTCAGCCGGCCAAATTTAATAACACGAAGGCAAAGCGAAATAAATTTACAGGAATTTGTAAGGATGAGAGATATAAGGAGTTTAATGGGTTTTAGGGCGGCTTAGAAAATGATGCGGCAGTAATTTCTTAATTTGAGATAGGCTCTTTAGTTTGCTATATATTTTAATGTCGTGTCACAAAATGACACTTCATTAACATTACAATCTAGCCTAATAAGGCTAATAAGTAATTTGAATTTAACTTAAACTGCTAAGTAGAGTAAAACTAAGAATATGTCCATCAACACTTTTCTTATTGTCTCTATTAAGGCGAAGTCACTATGTTCTTGTGTTCTTTACGGGTAGCACTAACTTTACTACGACACACTGTCACTGCACTAAATTAACTCAAAAGGTTTTGCTATAATTAAAAAGGTTTTATGGATTGCATGAGAATATTTTTGATATTTTAACAGTTGAAATATATTTAATGGCTGTAATACCTTCAATAGAGGTTGACATTCATGTCAGGTTACCTTAAAGTAAACAAATAGAATTATTCCAATGATTAAACAGCAACTTCAGTAATGAAAAATAAATCAAAATCGTTTCATCGTTTCTAGGGTACCAGAAACTACGAGGACCATGGAACACAATACCCAGACACGAAACAAATACTTGTGTTTTTTATTCTGTGCACAAAAATTTGTCGATTCGAACCAGCAACCTCAGTGGTGTATGAGATTTAAGCCCTTGAACTCAGCTTAATCTGTACTACAGCTCACTTTCATTGTTACAACCTTAAAACAGCATAAAACCACGGAAATGTTCATATAATGAAGTTTCAAAGTAAAAATTAGTTTCCTGTTAAAACAAGTTCCCTGTTGCTCTTTATAAAACGGGTGTATAACCGTGTGTACCGAGCTATTATTAACCGATAAAACGGGACGATATTTTAATCATTGAAATTTAAATGATAGCTAGGATCATTTGTTATTAAATGACGGGAGAGTTGTACTATTATAGAAGCCGTCCGCCGTTGTAGTAATAACATCGCTGTTTTGTTAGCAAACTGTGGAGCACGTGTTATGCAATACAGTATTTAGATATGAATGAAATCCTCTGTGGTATAGTGGTTAGGCAGCTCATATCTGATATCACAGAGGTTGTGGGTTCAGTTCCAGCTACGAAACAAATGTTTGTGCATAAGAAAAACAAGCATTTGTTTCGTGTATGGGCATTGTGGGACCATAGTCTTCGTAGTTCCTGGTGCCCTAGATACAGGAAATCATAGCAGGCCAGGATACAATCGTACTCTGAGAGAAGACCCGAATCCGAGTAGTGGGAACGTAATGGGCTAATACGATCGTTCGGCGTTACGGGCGTTATTTATTAGCTACAACACAAGGCGGATACACACCTGCGCACGCGCTCGAGCCGTGCACACAACCGTGGACGTTAATACCTACTTGGGTCTTGTACACACGAGATGCTTACTTATTGAAACTTTTTCGTAATGATTTTAATCGTTATAAGAATTTTGTTATTTGATGTATAATATTAAGAGTTTATTCATTAACTCCCAAATAAATATTCCACAGTTCACATTCTAGGCTTATATCCTTCAGTGTTGTTCAATTTCCCATATCATTAAACATAACTCTCCATTACAATTACCCTAAACAAAAGTAATTTAATTAAACCTTTTTAAGTCCCACCGGTCTGTGCGTCCCATTTTATCTGAGGTTAAATAAAGTTGGAACTCATGAACCTATTTATACAGTGTGTAATTTTTGACGATAGCCAATTATGAGAAATATAGAGAAAAATTGACAAAAGAGCCTTGATTTTGATTTTGTCCAACATTGAAGCTGCAATATGACATCACTGAATATTTAACTGACAAATTCTAATGACAATGATTTTTATCTGACAATGGTTATTCTACAGTTTTTGCATAGTCCTTGCTTGAGATTGCATTATTATTTAATATTATGTTTAATTGTGAGACATATCTCTAAAAATATATTATTTGTATGCTTAATAGGGCAAATACATGTGCAACAGCCGTTAAGATTGAACTTACAAATTAAGGTTTTGAATTATGATCAAGGAATTTGTAGAACTGAAAATAAATGTTCACTGGTAAGTAAACGACCATTCGAAACTTTGTAAAGATCGACGTATCTATAGACTGAAACCCTCACAAATAACAATGAATATTATAATTGAGTTTGTGACACGGAACGACTCCCAATACGATTCTCTACGATTTCGTTCCCTTTTTTGTTCTATTTGACAAAATAGATTTGCGATTTGCCAAGAGGAAAATAACTGTATGACAACAGTAAATCAGTTTAAAATCGATAGTGTGATGCCAGTCTTGGATATGCTCTTTTGTTTTTAATCGACATTACATACATATATATACATATATTTATGTAGCTTCTAAATAACAGTTAGCTTCATGATCGGATTTTCTTTTGTAATCCGTATAATGTGACCTACCATGACACACCTATGAATTTGAAAGTGTTTAAAATGAAACTTAAAGCAAATCTATTATATAATATGTATGTCTCATTGTCATAAGTATAAAAAAGCCCTACCACGGATACTCTCTATTCCTCATAAACCCCCTGTGAGGTCCACAGACACTCAAAAAGCATACTAGGTATATCGTTAGTAATTACATAGAAGACAAATATGCATGGAACATTCCGATTCTGCCAAGTAGCCAACTTGCACATATGATAATATTGTCAAAACCAAACATATTGTAACAAAAGCTCTAAACAAAAGGCCCCGTAGTTTTTTGCCGTAACTTCTGGGTAGTTGTTCTTTTTCCAAAATGGTGGTACAGTCATTGTAATAATGGACGTTCATAAGTGCGTCTGTGATGCCAAAATTAAATAAAGCACTTTTGAACTCACTATTTCAATTTAATCCTCCGGGATCCCCGTATACTCATTCTACCACTTAAACTCGGACAACATCAAATATAATACTTCGTTTTCCGCAGTAGATATACAATATTGTCTAGTATATATATAATATTGTATAGTCTTTTTATTGTATTGCTTTGTTGGCACTGTCGGTTAGAGCCCTTACTTCCTCGTATTCTACCTTCCTTGCCTTTAAATTGCATTTTGTTGTTGGCGTCCGCCCAGACAATTTAACGAATTGTTCGGATCGTAGTTACTAAGCTTATTTTGTTCGCTTTATATCGACCAATACGTGGAAAGTTTTTATTGTATCTCACAAACAGGGTAGAAAGACGACAATTAGGCATTTTTGAAATCTTTGGTAATGTTAATAAAGATTTTTTTATGGATCTCAGTATTGAGACGACAAAGTTGTTCGCCTGATGGTAAACGCCACACCTGCCCATTACAATTGCAGTGCTACTTAAAATTATAAATACCACAAAAAGCACAACGTAGCACTGCATTGCGCTCATCACTGGGCAAATGAGACTTAACAACTAATTGTCTCAGGGCGACGAGCGTAGTGCAGCGCCGCGCAGGATTTTGCACAAAGTTCTCAGTGGTGCTGTTAGTGTTATGGGCAGGCTTATCATCAGGCGAAAGACCAGCTAGTCTCGTCACTCATTTACATAAAAATTATATTATCATACAATACACCTATGTTGTATAATAAATTACTACGACTGAAAAAAACTACCTAAGATATTGTATACATAATTATCTATAACGACCATAGTTTTATGATAGATAAATTTCAGTTGCAGATGTCTCTCACTATTCCAGATCCAGACATAAATATTGTTCTGCAGTCATAAAAATATCATAAAACATAAAATATCGGCACTCAAACTGTCTGCCTGTAACTGTGTTACCACTGGAAACTTTTTTCAATAACAGTATTGGAAGGGCCATTACCAGAGAAATGGAGAGGTTATAATGGCGGAGTAGGCGTTGTAGACGCGCCACGATCATACGATTGAACAATCGTATTAATGTCAACGGCGTTGACTTAAATCCGCAGGAATTCGGCGCGTTGATTTAATGCGCTGAATTCCGCACTTATAAGTGTCATAACTGATTTAGTAATCCATTCGTATTGCCTTATATTATTAACATTTATGAATGGCATTTATAACTATTCAAACTAGTAATAAATGTGACGAAATAAGATCATTGATTTCTATGTTTAAAAAGATGTTTAGCTTACGTATGTGCGATTGGCGACACTGTATTTCCTACAAAAATGTATTAACCATTCCAACCAATTCAATTTCTCTGGCCATTATTGTTTGAGGTCCGCGGTCGAGAGGTGGGCACTACGGATCAGATATTGGATTCTTATTTCACACTAGAAAGATCTCGAAAGAATCGATCCAATGAAAGGAATAAGGAGCCGAATGGAACGCTTTTACTGAACTTCGGACGGTGATTTCTGAAAGTAAATACTTGGACTGGGATATAGAATCTGTTATTCAGTTGGAGGTACTGTGCAAATGGAGAAAAAAGTACATTATAAAAAGAACGCTTTCAAGATATAAAGCTTGTAATTTATTTTTTTAACATTTTTAGACTATGTAACACCACTTGTATTTACAATAAATTATATTGATTTTAATTTGGCGCTTCTTCATACGGCATAATTAAAATAAATTATTTAATTTAAAAAGCACTTTACTACTTATTAAAGAACTAGGTGTTAGGCAAATATAAATATTGTCTGGCAACTTAACCAAGTTGCTGGCAACATTGCCCCGATGAACTTCCCTCACTCAATTGAATAGCTATGAATTGAGCCACTAACTAAGCCCACCAACATGTTGGGTCACGCATCGCATTGACCAGATGCTCCGATAGACTTTTGAGTTGAAAATACAATGAGCTCCGACCCCCAATGACCCAAAGTTTCAACACCAACATTTTATTCTATCTATCTAATCGGCTCATATCCACCCACTGCTGTGTATAGGCCTCCTCTCGTTCCTGCCACTCTTTCCGGTCCTGTGCAAGCCTCATCCATTGCAATCCGACGTGCTTCACGATGTCATCTGACCATCTGGCCGGTCTGCCTGGAAGTCTTCGCCCAAGCTTCGGATACCACTCGGTGACTGCCTTGGTCCACCTATTGTCACCCCGTCTTGCCAAATGCCCTGCCCATTACCACTTAAGCCTGGCAATACGTGTGCCTACTTCTTCGACTTTTGTGCGACGTCAAATTTCGACGTTTGGTACACGATCCACCTAACATGACACATTGCATTGCCACTCTACATTTAATACTTACATTTTATTACTGACTATTAAATAAACATCAACGACAAACATTATTCAAGTTGTCAAAGTATTAAGTCGTAGATATTTTCCAGATATTGTTTTCGATAATAAATTATCATGACATTATTGCGCACCCTTTTCATAATACCCTCGCGTCAATACGCCACGAGCAACTGACGTCAGCATATTCAATCCTATGTTGTTTCTACCCACCTTCAATAACAAGTTGACTTGCAATAGGTATTATAAAGGATCATTCAGTGAAATGGGTCAATCTCAGGATATACAGGTAGGTAGATAGATAGATAGATAGATAGATAGATAGATAGATGGATAGATAGATAGATAGATAGATAGATAGATAACGTTTTATTGTTACACAACAACAAGAAATAATTACAAATCAAAACTTAAAGCTAAAGTGTTACAATGGGTGGTCTTATCGCTTATAGCGATCTCTTCAAAACAACCTTTGGATGGAGAGGACTGAAAGAAACTGTAAGGGACGGTGGTGTTATGTATAAAAAACTAACCAGTATAAAATAATAATATTATATACACACTACATAATCATAATAATATAATAATAATATATAAGTATAATATAGGTACAAGGTAGATAATGTTCTTTGATTTTTGAGTTAAGATAAACTGTTTACGTTTGAAAAATAAGCGCAATGGACAGTCAGGCATCAAACTACTAGAGTTTTCCAAAATTGAGTAGGTAGGTAGGTTTATACGTACATTGCATTATTACCAAGAAAACAGTAAAACTTGTAACTGTGTGATTTACGCTGGCGATAAATTAAATAAAAAATATAAAAAACAGAACAATTAAAGTTATTATTTTTATGTTTTAGTTTCATGTTATTAATTGGTATTATAATTTAGATATATAAACTTATAATATATGTCGGACAAGTTATTATTGTTTTATAATATTTGCGGCTGGTGGAGTACACACGTGACCAAAATGCTGGCGTGTATTTTGGCCAAAGAATCAGCCTCGCTATTCTGCGAGGCAACGCCGCCAGCATTTTGGGCACGTTGCCCGACGACGGGTATCGGTTGAATTATCTGTAGGCCATTCAGTTGGCTCAACCGATACCCGGCATGTATATATCAATTTAATGTATATTTAATATCTTTTAGTGTAGTTTTATTTAGTTTTTAAATCATTAAGCCTTTTGTTTAGTTTGTTTCTCTATTGCCATAATCTATATTTATACATTTTATGTGTACCTGTCTATATTATTACAGTGAACAATTAAAAAAAAGGTTTTACGCTTTCGCAAATTGATATAATCATGTTCAGGTTGCGCTGACTGTGGTCATGAAAGTACTGCCATTACACATACATTAGTAAGATTACTAAACTTATCTTACTTAGTATCCAAAACGTGGACTCACTTTCAACTTATCTGACGTCACATAATATTTAAGAGTCGTAATATATTTCTCCATTTCTCTGATATTTATAACCCACAACCCTTATTTAACTATGACAATTCAGAATCACATCGGTCTATAAAATTAATCATAAAGGTCATAAAAACTTCAGAAATAAACCTTTAGGGTAATAAATCACTTAGCAACGGCGAAGTTTAAATCAAAGAGGGAATAAATTTCTATCATGCGGTCATGAGAGTTTCCGAACGAAATACACATAGAAGGAGAACATAATCAAGTAGGTACGGAATGAATTGGAAATGTTAGCTACCGGAGCTCCGTAAACTGAATCTATTCAGGAATAGTCAATCTAGGGTAGCCGGATGCTTTTGTTGTTCTACGAAGCGTTTTGACTTACCAAGTTAGGATCTGTTTTTATTAGAAACTAGGTTTTACCAGGTTCCACCCTGCATCTATAATATGCTTAACCATTAACAAAGTCATAAATAAACTAATGTACTATTACGTATGTAAATCAAATTCAACTTTAATATAGTTAAGTCTATTACTGAAAAATAGTCAGAGAGAGAGAGTATTAACAGAGACTTCAAAGCACCGCTGCGTAATTTTGTTTCAAACAAGATTCACAGAACTTTTCAAAAAATTACCGGCTCCTCAAACAAAGGGAAAGTCCGAGCATAAATTACAAATATTTGTTTGGGTGAAGGTATTTTATTTCCGGACTGAGGCAGCTTGAACAAAAAGGATGAAATATATCCTCACCTCCACTCTCAGCTGTTACGTTGTGACGTAGGAAGCAGTGAAAGGGTATTAAAGAAAAATATTATTGCTCAACTTTTTAGTGACCTAGTTTTTGGGATATTTATATCCTTCGAAAAGAGGAATATTATTACTGGTGGCACGGAATCTGAATAAAATTGTCATTTATGCAACCGTGGTTGTAAACTAAGCGGTTGAGATTCAGTATTTAAAAAAATATACATACTGTACATGTATTGATTTTATTTAATACATACTATCAAAGAAAACTAACTATTATTATCATGTATCGTAAATATGGTAGGCACTAAAACTATATCCGACAAACTTACAAATTATGATAGTTGTTTATTGATTTTTTTATTTATCGATAAATACATAGGTATGTGTGAAACAAAAAACGCAGCTAAGCTATTCGAATCCTTCCACTTCCTCCCAAAAACAAAACAAATTACTCACGTGTACAGTGTCTCGGTTCATCCGACGAGTCCCCACAGTCGTTGCTGCCATCGCAAAATCGATTTACCGGTATGCATTTTTTATTCGAGCACTGATACTCCGATATTCTACATCTTGTATCGTTCCCGAGGAGAACCGGCAAAAGTTCCGGCTCTGGGATCTTTGGGGAATCTCTTTGATAGACCGCAGTCTTTGGTACGTCAGTGACGACGTCACAATCGGTGAGATTGACGAATGCGATTAAAAATCCGATTCCCAGAGCGGTATCTGAAACAAAATAATTTTTATTATTGTTTGAACGGGTAATAAAGGGTACGGTAAATAGGTGACGTAGCTTTTGGTTACACTTGTTGATTAGAAACGTACGTAAACAAAGACCGCGATCCTGTTTACATTTAATTTCGTTTGTTTATTGGCTACGTGTGTTTTATTTCTGAGCGAGGGATAGGGATGAGCTGCAAATAAAACCAAGTAAGTACGTTTATAATGAAATGATTAGAATTGGTTATTGTTTTAGCTTTATTTACCATTTTAGAACGAAATAGCTAGTTTAAAAAATAAAAAAATGCGTTTTAGATTACCTACGTTTTTGTGTTTTATTTCACTTATCAAACATAAAATTTTAATTTGACTAAGGTATTCTAAGAATTTATTAATAAAATATGTTTTATGTTAAGTCGGGGGAAAACCTCGTCAAATAGATTTAATTATTAATAAAAATTATACGTAAAAAAAATTCAATTATTTTTTGCATCCATAAATGTAATCCGAAAACGGTCACCAAGACTAGCTTGGTGACCGTTTTCGGATTACATTTATATGGAGCGCGCGTTGCACGTCATGTTTCCCTAATACAATGTCACGTCACATTTTGCAAACGTTGTTTTAGAAATCCATTTACTTTTCCCTCAGAATAATATTCCCCTGACGGCCGTATTTCCGCAGCCACCTCGACGAACATTGAATATTAAAATAAACAAAATCGCCCAAGTTCCGCGCACTACGAAACTTTTATCCGTTGGGGATTCTGAGTGAATAGCGATATTTTCAAGTAAAACTGTCATCAATCTTGCTCGGGCTTATCTAAATGACGTCCATTCAGGCGTTCATCTTTGGTATTGAACGGCCTTGAAAAGGAAAAATTAAAAGAACCTACGTAAGGTGTCTACGCACTTGGATAATAAAGACAGCTTAGACATCCTTTTGAATGAAAGGATTGCGCGAGTAGATGGGAACCTACGCGTAGTCGTGACCTTTTGTGCGAGAGATGAACTAAATCTCGCCACGTTTCTAAGAAATGGGAAATTGACTGTTGACTCTCGAGAGTATCACTTTATCGTAAGTACGCCTTCCTACTAAATGTCACGGCCCCGTTTGACATGGGTGGCACTCGGAAATATATTTAACTTATCCGATATAATTTTTATATTGATGAGTTGCAAACATATTATGGCTATATATTTTCAATTTCTTGTTGCCGATAGATATTTTATAATATAGCTAGGTATAGCTTTTTATAGGCTTATCACGAAACGGGCACGTAGAAAAGAGGAGAGCAGAGATTAAGCAATAAGTTATAGGTATAGAATATGAAAAAAATATAATTGAAAAATGATTATAGCTTGATTCACAAGAAATATATGACCAAGTACGAGTACTGCACGTTGCGGAACCCTTTTCCTCATTATCATAATCTGAATTATCCCTTCTTTAACATCCGTCTACGTCCAATAAAACCAAAGAAAGTTAGCGAAACGAATTGCCTGGTATAAATTATGAAAGACCTTGCACAGACAAGGCAAAGCGAAGCTTCCGCGCAGACGGAGCGGAGACGAGCGGAAGGAGCGGAAAAATATCAATTAATCAAGGTTTCCGGTGCATTGTTCGCTCCAGATAGCTAAGCTGCAGAAGACAATGAGCTGTAGTTAGTATAGGAAGGTGTTTTAAAAATACATCTTATTCATTCTGCTTCAACAAAGCAGCTTAAAAGAAGTAATCAGAATTAATTTGTTTCTTTTTGCTTTTACTTAGCGGCGAAGTTTCGCAAGTACATAATACAAGGTATACAAACAAGGATATAATGCAAATAAAAGAATTTATCTAAAAACCATGCTTTTATGCGCCTAAAAATAATGAATGGATTTAGAATGCATTGTCATAGAGTTGTGAGCTACCCTGAAGATTTCTGCCGGATAGCTAATCGGAAAGTGCTCAAAATTTGAGTTGCAAGATTTCACCCGGCATACACATAGACAGACAAACAAGAAAGTAACTGAATAAAAATGTGGTAACGTGGTAATAATTTATTATTATATTATATTATATTATAACTTAGTAAAAATGGATTCGATGCAAAGTGCAAAAAACGCCAAACAACCAATAAACATAGTCTGTGGCACGTGAGTTTCACAAACGTCTACTACTCTAGAATAAAATGTATGGAAAATAAAATAGTATACTTTATATCTTATGGATCTGACAGCATTGGAGCCTGGAAATGTAAAGAAACATCATTATCGCAACCTACGCAAAGTTGTTCCAGATTCAAAATTATTTCATTCGATAAGATAACAGAACTATTCACGCATTGAGAGCAACACACACGTCATAATAACGTCCGAAGCAGAATACTACCAGAGGCGTATGTACGACCCGTGTCAAGCATGAGCGATGGCGAAACGATATCTCATTCAGCGCGATCGCTGTCGCCGCCGAGGAAATCTATTCAGATATTGCATATCAAATGTGAATGTGATTTGGTGGTTTAGATTATTTTTGTTATATTTCACATAGCGGTAGTTTTTGAGGGATGTTCTAGCAGCAATCTGATCGTTTTTTGTTATTTTTAGTCAAAATTAACTAATTTTACTTTTGAAACAAATGAACGATAATTTCCGAACACTCGCGAGTTTCCGACAATTCGTTTTATTTTTATTTACCTACCTACTTTTAAATACTTTTATACGATGACTTAATTAAAAAGAAACTGATGACGTAATGGTTTAACGTTAGGAAAAAATACATTTCTAACATGCGATAATGACGCAAATAACCTAATATTGTATAATTGATTTTCATTTCTGTACCTCACAAATTCTTACATGTTAATTTTAAATTATAAATCAGATATAAATACTAAAAACTAAGTTTTTAATATTCTACTATTGTAAAAACACAGGCTGATCTTGGAAAGACGCTGTCTTTTGTAACACAGTTTTAATAACTAAAACTAAAGGCAGAGTTACAACAACCACATGCGACACATATTTTGCAATAAAGAAATTTGTAATTTGTATTTTTATATAGTGTATTACAATTTAAATATTATCATGTATGTATGATTAAGTAGGTATTTGGTTGTAATTAATAAATTTTGTTGTACACCGCCGTCTATTTCTTCCGATTATGTCCATCTAAAGGTTGTCTGGTAGAGATCGCTTCAAGCGATAAGACCACCCGTTGTACTACCATAGTTAAGGTCTATGTTATTGTCTATTTCTTTCAATTGGTATACAATAAAGAGGTTTTCAATACTATTCTACTCTAACGTTTATATTATTGGTACCTTTCATTCACATCGGTGCTTTGTAGTGTTGTTCTGGTTTCTAATTAAAATTGCAAAATAAAAAGTCATTAGGAACAAAGAGGTCAAATATTAGCATTTGAAAAAACCATAAGAAATCAGGGCTTTCCTGCACGCAAACTCACATGCCTAGTTTTTGTACTTAGTCGTACTTTACAAGCCTTACTTTGTGTTTTATGGAATTTTATGGAAATCACATTAACCTGAATAGCTTTGAGCAATAATATTTTTTTACTTAATAGAAGTAGTAATTTTAAAAAAGACTTTTAAAATTTTGTGTCATTTTGGCGGGCAAACGTAGTTTTGAGATGGACGATGTATACAATACAATACAATACAATACAAATGCTTTATTGTACACGAAACAAAAATAATCATGAGCGAGTGTGGCTTAGTGGGAGCATGTGCGACTGTCGATCCGACGCACCTGAGTTCGGATCCCGCTGGCCCCGCACCACTGACTTTCTTTAGTTATATGCGGATTTAACACTCTCTAAAAACGGTGAAGGAAAATATCGTGAGGAAGCCGGTATGTCCAAAAATTAATCGTAAATATTCAAGGACATGTGTCATCCACCAACCAGCACTAGGCCAGCGAGGTGGACTATGGCCCGTACTCTCACTATGAGAGAAAGCCCGTGTCCCAGAAGTGGCAACTTGACGAGCTGATGATGATGATGAAACAAAAAGAATCAATAAGTATATAAAAAATCAAATTAGTACAATGGGCGGAGTTATCGCTGAGAACTATCGCTTCCAGTCAACCTTTGGATGGAGTTAATTAACGGAGCGAGGGAGATCAGCGATGTATGCGTCACATATTTCGCAAACACGTTTTTCATTTATTTTATACATTTACTTTATACCTACACTTAATTCATTACTACATCGTATACCTACACCTCGCTAGAGGCACCTCTAAATCTCTCCAAATCTTATGAAGCTAAAGTAATCCATTTTAAAGGTATACTTTTTAAGGAAACGACGAGCAAATCATTCGCCTGATGGTAAGCGCCATGCCTGTCTATAACAATTAATTGCAGTGCCACCCAGAACTTCGTGAGGCCATATTAAGTCTCATATACCCAGTAATTTCGCTGGTTACAATTCTCTTCAAACCGAAACACAGTAACGCTTGCGCACTAGTTCTTGGCGACAGAATAACAGGTAAAGCGATTTACTGTAACATTGCTCTTACCATACCCCCGCCCTGCGGCTCTTCCAGTGGTTTTACTATTTTCTCGTTTTCTAGTTTCGCTAAATTATTGTTCTCTCTTAGCAAGCTTCTAAAAGCTAAGAGGAATGCAAGTTCCGTTCTGCTTAAATTTAAGATTTCGTTATGTGTATATAATAAGTACTGGAAGTCACATACCTCCTGTTTTTTTTATTAATCATAATAAACTGATATAAATAGTAACTAAATAATTTATATAAATTTATTTATTATTTTTAATTATACAGAATAGTACTCTACTAGCAGTAATGTATCCTAATGGTTGTCTGGAAGAAATCACTCTAAGCGATAAGACCGCCCATTGTACGTCAAAACTACGATGTATTTTGTGTATATATTTTTTGTTTTTATAATTGTGTATATGTAATTTGGTGTGCAATAAAGTGTTATTGTATTGTATTGTATTGTATTGTATTGTATCCTAACATTATACATTAGTACTTCATTGCACACCATAAAGAATTACAAATATATGTAATAAAGCAAAATATAGACCACAATGAGCGGTTTTATCGGTATGCAGCGTTTTCTTTCAGACAACCTTACTATGCATAAGATATTTTTTTGTTTTGATGTTAAAATTTTTGTAGAAATTTAAATCTAGAACAAGCAGTTTTGTATAACACATACCTACCTAGGTATGTGCAACTGTATTGTACTAGTAATTTATTAAGTTTCTCATTTACATCGTCAATAAATTAAAAAAAAAGCTAAGGCAGCGTACTCATTTGATCTATTTTAAAGTAACGAACTAATTAATTTTGTAACAAGTTCTAAAAAAATGCTCCTCAGTTTCTTGCCGTATCTTCTGTGTAGTGGTTCTTTTTCCGATACTCTGGTTGAGTTATTTTGATAATTGACGTTCATAAGTGCGTCTACCATGCCAATAACTAGAAAACAATTTATGAATTTTGATTTTCATCATTTATACTTTATATAAATGATGAAAATACTCTGGTTGAGTTATTTTGATAATTGACGTTCATAAGTGCGTGTACCATGCCAATAACTAAAAAATAATTTACGAATTTTGATTTTCATCGTTTACACTTACTATGCTTTCTAAACTAAAAGGTTTTATGCACGATGCTTTCTATTTAAGAACACCGCACTAGTCACAACTATGTACCTACAACATTTATATGTACCTATAGGATTTAAAAGAGATACGTCTACATGTAGTTCATACTGTCAGCACCAAAAATATGTACATTTCAATACGATGTCGCTAAAAGATTTCAATTAAATTACAAGGTACTTGAGAGCGGTGTCCCTCTGAACTTCAACAGTTTTTTTTTACGACACGACACTTACTTCGGAAAAAGATAGTTCGATAAGTCATAGTTTCGACTGAACATAATTGGTTGTCCAATTATGTTTAGTCGAAACAATGACGAATGATTTATTAGTTCGGCAGAAAATATTTCGACAATACAAACGGCCTCAAAGACTAGATTAGGTTATGTTAGAGTAGTAACCACAGATCGTGCGAGCCGAACGAGCGAAGCGAGCGTGCCGCGGCAGCAGCTAGCGCGGAGGCGCCAGAACGTAAATTGAATGTTTGTGTTGTCGAAATATATTCTGTCGAATTATGTTTAGTCGAAATAATGACTTGTCGAACTATATTTTTTTGAAGTGTCGTGTCGAAATAAAGAACTGTCGAATTTCAGAGGGACACCCACTTGAGAGAAGCAGATACTAAACTAGTGATTATGATATGTACCAATATGTATACATATTAATTCTGCTGATTGTACAGTTACTCACACACGAACTATAACACTTCAAAGGCTTTGGAATTGCGTTTATCATGGCATAAACCACCGACCGCCGTACAAACATTACCATCGTTCAGTAGCCGCAAGACTCTCTGCGAACTTTCACAAATTTCCACGCACGAGGAGCTAAAGCCTAATGTAACTGGATATATGAGATGTGAGGCTTTTTAGGTCAATGCCTGTTTGAACTGGTACAGTTTTATACTCTTTCAGGGTATTTTTCTTTGTACCATAAGTATATGAATAAAATTTGCTATACGAGTACATAATAATAATAGGTAGTATTACGATATGTGCGATTTATAACCTATCTCAATAAATTCTTAAAATGATGTTACAAAAACTTTAAAATCCATTAATTGGTGTAGAAGTACTGCAAATAAATAGACAAACGCGAATATGTTTCTTGGTTTATTTATTTTTGGAGAATACACATATTATATTGGTATATGCAGACAAAGCTCCTCTCAGTGGTCAAAAAAGGTACCTAGTCTTTTCACTGTTTGAGTCCGTTTCTGCAAAAACCCGTTGTGTCTCAGAGCCCTGTTTGAGAAGCTGAGTCTTTTTTCATGTAACTAAATGACGAGACGAGCTGGTCGTATGCCTGACGGTAAGCAATACGCCAGCCCATAACAATAACAGCACCACCCAGAACTTTGTTTTGCAAAATCCTGTGTGACGTTGTACTGCGCTCGTCACCCTGAGACAATTAGCTGTTGAGCCTGATAATGACCAATAATGAATAACTACAATAATAATTATAAATTAGTAATAATTATAATAAGTAATTAATAATTATAAATTAATAGTAAGTCATACTTAGTTACGCTGAATAAGGTATTGAAAAAGGTTCATAATGATAATATGTCGATCGTTTTTACATTGCTTCGGGAAGCTGTTCCCCATTTAGGTAAAGGAAGAAACGTGGTGTATCGACCATAGTTTCCATGGTCGATGTTTCAACATGTTGCAATATATTTTTAAAGGCTCTAACTCTCTGTCGTTTGTCCATAGATTCAACACTCGTTATGCGTCAAATATATCACCGACCTGCTGCTTCACATTTTAAGCAAACAATTTTAAAAATTTTACTTCCTTTATACGTTTAAAAATTTAACACAATTTCTTCGCGAGCACAGAAAAAGACATGACAGTGCTTTCACTCCGAGGAATTCCCGCTTCGCCTCGAATCGATGTGGACGTCGATATTTCCGGCGCACCTCCATTTGACAAGTTTCCAATAAGGTGCCGGGAATCTGATGCCGCCAATAACTTGGAAATGTTTGGAAATAAGCCGATAACTATCGACAGTCTGACGAGGGTGTAGGGACGACGTTTTGTTTTAATAACCCGTTCCCTTTGAGGGGTTGAGATTAGGCGTATAATGGAATGGTTATGAAGTTATGCGTATTGTAAAGTTAGCGTCAAGTTTATGATTATATTTTACCGCAATATATCGCTATTAGTTCTTAACACTGTTCCTCTTTTTAACTGACTTCAAAATAAGTAGGAGGTTCTATGTTCCACTGCATATATATTATATATATATATATATATATATATATATATATATATTTTAATGTCTGTCCACCGATTTCTCCACCAACTGTTGACCGATTTCGAAAATTCTCTTTGCGTTCATTTCAGAATAGCTACGAAGTGATGCCATATAAATTTCATCGATATCTTCGAAATTGTGTTCGAATTTGAAGTCGGTTTTTTTTGGTAATTCACATCTGCATACCTCGTAGCTGGATATTATTGTAGGCTTAAAAGAAAAGAGGCCGTCCTAAACGTCTATTATTAGATTTCTTTTCTAATTATAACATTATTTTTTCATCTATACAAAACAAACAAGCGTAGGATGTAAAGCCCCGACTGAATTTAATTAATCAAACAAGCTTTGTTTATATTTTCATTATTTTACGTTGAGCTGGATACTTACTACCTAATTACAAAATTGAAATGAAAAAAAGAATGTTTAAAAAACTTAGCTGCGTTATTGAAAAATAAATACTAAATTAGATAATAAGAAACAATAATCTTGTTCTTATATTTTGTATGGAGAACAGCTGGAGCCCTTTTTATGCAGACAGTATCACTTTTTTTTTAAATAGGACACCACAGACCGTTCGAAATTACAATATTTATTTAAAGATGCGCGGACAGTCTTACAACATCGTTCTCCTATAACCTTAGAACGTTCCCCCTGCTGCATAATTCATCAAAATATACCATGTCACATTCTAATCCCATTCTGTATTTTCTGAATAAAAATGTTTTTCCGAAATAAAAACCAAAATATCACAATAAGAAATAAAAATACCTTCCTGCTATAGATATTTAAAAACGATATAGAGTAAAACCATTTCTCACATTTACAGGTGTCTACTGAAGCGAAGACTTTAATGTATTACCTGAGTCTGCGGCACTTGAATTAACATCCAATTTGCTAAATGGGCGTTAATACGAGCCTAGTAAATTGCTCGTTACTAAGTGCTCCCCATTTTGGTACAACTCTTTTTTACCTTTTTTGTTCGGCTTGACCTGCGAGTTACTTTTGGCTCTGGAGCCAACCGTGTGGTTATGATTCTCGCGGAGCAGAGGCACAGAATTTGGAGCGGACCATAAAGATTTGCGAACTAAAAAATAAACTCAAATTAAACATTAAAAAGATCTGGTGTTCCAAATCCGATCGCATTGAGAGTCGTCTGCTTCTTTCAAGATTAAATATTCAAGATTCAGTTATTTGCATAAAATACAGGTACCAAGAAGATGTTAAATACAATCAGATTCAGAAACTATGCCGTACTTTGCCAATCTAGGCGTGCAAATATTATAACATTAGTACAATTAAAAAATTAAATTTCATTACCTTTGCCGCTCATATACAAAATTTTTGTGTACTAAATTTTTTGCTGAAGTCTATTACATAATTTTATATCGCATTATCAGCAGTATAAAGTTGTAAATGTGGTATAAAAGAAAGATACTAAAGGGATTGTCAAGCATTTGGGAAAAATGCGCGTTAATCGCGCGTCCTGATTCCAAGATTCACAACATTCTGCGTGCCCGGCGTTGCTTTTTTATGCCTTTTGGCTCATTGTTAAGTAAAAGAAAGAAAGCTGTTTATATTTTTTATACAGAATGATACCTAAGCATTTTTTCACAAATTTTAGAACAAAATGTTAGCTGAAAATATTTTTGCCAGCTTTGGCCGAGATGGTTGGGTATAAGTACCATTACATCTCGTTTGGTATATATGTATACAAAATGCCTGCTAAAAATTGCGTTCAACTATATTTTCGTGATGAATAATTTTTGAATACGTGCTTCATGTCCGGCCTAATTAACAAAGTAAAAGTCTCTTTTTTATGTAACTGAATGACGAGACGAGCTGGTCGTTTGCCTGATGGTAAGCAATATGCCAGCCCATAACAATAACAGCACTACCCAGAACTTTGTTTAGCAAAATCCTGCGCGGCGTTGCACTGCGCTCGTCACCCTGAAAAAAAAGTGTAATCTTCATTTGGGCATTTTATTACAAAATTTGCACCAAAGTTAAAGCAGTATTTTTTAAATCTCATCCTCAATGTCCCACTTATATAGTTTTTAATGAGTTAATGCAAATGCGATGTCATTACCTTTTACACATTAACCGTTAACCATCAAAGAGCCGTAACTGATTGAGTTATTTGACTAAAATATGTCACTGGCCAGCTGCAATTATGTAATGTTAAATTAATGGTTAAAGCATTATGATGATAGCTCTCAGAACGATTATGCCGACGCTACAGTAATAACTGATGATTTGATTGACTAATGAACGCTGAAAATGAGAAATACGCTGACGTCAATGCTTTTAATGCAGATGACGATGCACCGAAGTTTTTTTTTATCGCTTATCTATGTTTGGCTACAATCTCGCTTGATGCTAAGCGTCGATGTGGCCGAAGATGCTGCACAGATCTAGTGGAAGATGGCAGTTATCTATGTGTGGCTACTATCTCGTCTGATGTTAAGCATCGATGAGGCCGAGGATGCAGCACAGATCTAGTGGAAGACGGCAGTCATCTATGTTTGGCTAATATTTTGCTTGATGTTAAGCGTTGATCCAGCTGAAGATGAAGCACAGATCTAGTGGAAGACGGCAGTTATCTATGTTTGGCTACTATCTCGCCTGATGTCAAGCGTTGATATAGCCGAAGATGGAGCACAGATCTAGTGGAAGACTGTAGTTGAGTGACTGATCAGACCCATTTCCCTAATAGTTCATCGAAATCGCTTGACGGAATGGTTTAATTCAATGTATTAATTAAAATATTCAAAAAAATACCAACGATCTCTCTCAAAACGTTCTTTTATTTCATCACGACAACGACGCTGATAACGAGCTCGACGCCGATGTCAAACTGAGTTGTGACTTTTATCAGTTCAATAGGTATCTACACTGGTTTACACAAGTTGACTTTTAATGTGGTTTCACGCAATTGTTTAAAAACACAAAAGTCAAGGTAAATCCTAATGCTACAGGAAAAACAAAGGCAGGCAACATTTTATTAAGATTACAAAGGTTTTCCTTCTGCTTATCGCTCTCGCCGGTTGTAATAAATAACTGGGCGTCTACCTTACAATTGCCCTTTAAGGCCCGAAGTAAAATTACCACTGGTAAAGGACTGGAGTAAAATAAAGCCTCGCTGGACTATATTTTTGTGTAGAATGAATGCTAATCCACTTTAAGTGGCGACACACATTTCCAGTACGCATCGCATATATCTTCATAAACATACAGTTCCAATGAACATAAAAATTAAATAAAAATATATGTACCTCAATTAATCAATCAACCAAAAGTTCTTTATTCAATATTGGTATTACAGACGCACTTATAAACGTCAATAATTACAATGACTCTACCACCGTATCGGAAAAAGAATCACTACTCAGAAGATACGGCAAGAAATAGAGGGGCATTTTTTTAGAACTTTTGTTACAATATTTTATTTACCTACATAAAAATAAAATAAATAAAAACCGCACAACGGTCACATACATTAAATATCCGGTCCTTAACTAGGATTCCCTGTATCTAGAGAACCAGGAACTATGAGGACTATGGGACCATGGTCCCACAACACCCAGACGCGAAACAAATATTTGCGCTTTTTTTCTATATACAAACTTTTGTCGTGTCACGGTATTGGTACCCGCAACCTCAGTGGTATATAAAATTCGAGCCTAACCTACCCAACCACTACACCACAGAAGCTGTCAAAATACGATTCACATTTAAGTTTGTAGTTTAATTGTTAGCTTTATAGTATTCAAAATCGAAAAGAAAAGCGTTATCTTCTCATCCTAGGTACCTTCGGTATTCTCAACTCTCCATTTACTTCATACCATTCGACTTTTATTTGTTACGTGCTCGTATTTCGTGGATGCCAGTAAATAAACCCGTGTTTACGTGCAGTGCATACGATCCATTAGAAACGTGGCGTGTCTCGTAAAACCTTCGATTTACGATGCATTGTAATGCGACCGGTTTTATTGCTCTGTCAAATTGATTTTGTATGTGGTTATGATTGTTTTCAATTTGGAAGCTCTTCTCTAAATAGTATACAAGATTTCTGTTGAAAAACATATTTTTTCAAGACAAGCTTGGACCGCGAGCAGATTAAAATGAGCCCAAACACTAGTAGTTTACGATTATCCGTCAAAGAGTTCTATTGCCCACCTTCCGGCTCCATCATCAGATCAGCTGGCTGTTACCATAATATTGCATTGTCATCGGACTTTGACAAGTATTCAAAATTTCAACTCCGTAGGATAAGAGGAAGCGGTTCTGATTCAACTTGAAATATTTAACCCAAACATTGCAAGGGTTACCTAGGCATGTCTGTAAATTTTTTCCGACGGTTAAACTGAAGTCAGAGCCCAAGAAAGAAATGAGAAAAACTGAATCAACCACTAATTACTTTTAAAAGTCCTTTTCTCTTATTCTCTCTCAAATACCATTAAAATCCCCTGCACACACCGGGCGTGACATGACCGCAGCGCGGCGTTTACGTTTTTTTTTGTTGTAACTAATTTTTCCCGCGACTTCGTCTGCGTAGATGACGGAGGAAGCCTATTCGTCTTTTTCCAAGACTATTTTAGCAAAACCATTTTAGCAAGACCTCCCTTGTATATTAGAGCGCGTACTACGAAAATGTAAAGTTGTATCTTCGTAATCAATCGATGTTGATATAACATACCCTATAATCTAAATCGGGATTTATGCTACCAAACCCTGCAAACCACATCAAAATCCCTTCAGTAGTTTTCGAGTCTATAAGTAACAAACAAATAAACAGACGTTAATTCTAAAACGTCGGTTCCTCTCCAGTACCCTCTAAATAGGTAGTCGATCCCTATTGGTCTTTCAATGGTTTAGTTTTATTTTTAAAATAATATAGATATACTGAACTGTATTGATCAATGCACAGAGCGTAAAATCGGCGTAACGCCGCGCTCTCGTATGCAAAAAAAACGCCGACACCGCGCTGCGGTCACGTCACGCCCGATGTGTGCAGAGGCCTTCATATCAATAACGGCTTTAATTAAAATACTTAATTAGAAATACGAAAAGATGTCGAAAATGTCATGAAACATGGTAATGTATATTACGTTTATTTTTCAGAAGGCACCTTTTTACTCGTAGCTAGAGAAATTTCACTGTGAGCGCTGATATTATTGTCTCACTTCGGGGCAGAAAAAATATCAGTGTAATATTTTTTGCTTCAAATCTGTTTTTTTCACAAACAATCCAAGCCCGCACTCAGCATGTGACACGATACTAACACAAGGACTTTCATCCTGTGTAAGTACACGAAAGCTACAGTAGGAAAGCTTCATACAACTTGTGGTAGGTCTCTCATATGCGGGAGGCCGTTTGGGTAGGTACCACCACTTTGCCAGTTATTCTGCCGCCAAGCAGTAGTGCGCAAGCATTACTGTGTTCCGGTTTGAAGGGCATTGTAGCCTGTGAAATTATTGGGCATATGAGACTTAATGATGTCTTGGGGTGATGGGCGTAATGCAGTGCTTCGCAGTGCTTTTTAGAGTATTAAAAGTTCTAGGTGGCACTGCAATTGTTATAGACAGGCGTGGCGCTTACCATTAGGCGATCGAACGGCTCGTATCATCATTCAGTTACATAAAAAAATACAATCTACTTAGTTTAATTGTTTTATACAAAAGTACAAGATAAAAATCAATAAGTCATCATCATCATCAGCCCATCACGTTCCCACTGCTGGGACAAGGGTTTTCTCTCATGGAGAGAGTTTGGGCCATAATCCTGGTCTAGTGCGGGTTGGTGGATGTCAAGCAAATAGTATGTGACAGCTTACTGCTGGCATTTTATATGAGACAAGGACTGGCATACCACACTGAAGCATTAAAAAACGCGAAGCACCGGCGACCAAATAGCATGAAATTTGAATAATCCTGCGCTGCCACGCGAGGCGAGCTCGGAATAACAGAATATATTGCCCGCATTCTTCAAACAAACTGTATATTGCAGTTTGTATTATTCTAGTAAATATTGGAATATTATGCTGAAGTTAATTTAGATGGACATTTTGATAAACGCGTTGAACAAGTTTAAATTTGATTTGGTAAAGTGTATGTAGAAAACAAAAAGTACTGATTTTTTAAATAATTATTATTGTTTTTTAGCGAGCGAGTGTGGCTCAGTAGGAGAACGTGCGACTTTCGATCCGACGCACCCGAGTTCGAATCCCGCTGGCCCCGCACCACTGACTTCCTTAAGTTATGTGCGCATTTAACACTCGCTCTAAAAACGGTGAAGGAAAACATTTTGAGGAAACCGGCATGTCCAAGAATTAATCACAAAAATTCAAGGACATGTGTCATCCACCAACCCGCACTGGGCCAGCGTGGTGGATTATAGCCATACTCTCTCTATGAGAGAAGGCCCTCGTCCCTGCTGTGGGAACGTGATGGGCTGATGATGATGATGATGATTATTGTTTTTTAGAATAAAATGATAGCAGATAACCGGTCTCAGTGGCGAGCTATGGGAGAGGCCTACGTCCAGCAGTGGACTGATTTAGGCTGATAATGATAATGTTTTATAATATTGGTAGCTTGGAGATCTCGATGGTCTATACATATGAGTAGTTAATGCATTTAAAGACGGCTAGACAGACTTGTATCAGGATACCTACATTTTGATACTTATGAACTTCGCAATATTGACGTCAAGCGTTTACGTACAAACAAAAATGTCCTACCTTTCTGGTCAATATCTATATACACATAATATATATGAATTCACTTGATAGGATATACATAGGTTACTTAAACATTCATCTGTCATTGACTTGTGAGCTACCCTGAAAGTTTGAGCCGGATAGCTAATCAGAAAGTGCTCGAAATTTGAGTTGCAGGATTCCACCCGGAACGACAAACAGACAAACAAGAAAGTGACTTAATAAAAACATGCTAAAACATGATAAAATAAAAAAGTGGTAATAATAAAAAAAAACATACTTCAAAATCTCCATGACCCAAATATATTTTATCATTCACGTATAAATCTACCTTCAACGTATAGGAATACTATATAACTGTACAGTCAACTATAATATACGGCACGGGAACCTCACCTTTGCCCCGGGGGTATCCGCAACGCATTTTCCTCGTGTTACGTACGGCATAAATATATCATGGCAAAAATATAATCCCAGTCTCCCATATATACGTATTTTTGATGTTATACTTTGAGGAGATTAATTTTCCGGTTGAGTTTTTTTCTTATTCTGATAAGCCTTGTCCACTTTGGAGTTTTTTACCTACTTCAGTGGATAAATTGTGATGAAGCACCTTCTTTACATTTTATAGATCTATGTTTGGCTACTATCTCGCCTGATGTGAAGCGATGATGTGGCCTAAGATGGAGCACATAGATCTAGAGAGAGGTGGCAGTTGAGCGGCTGCTCAGACCCGTCTCCCCAATGATTCACCGAACATCATCCCGAAACACGACTTGGTCGCTTGACGACATGGCTTTGTTCGGTGGGTGGTATTACAACCACGGCCAGAGCCTACCACTCCAAAGCGCGTAAGCGGGTTTCATCACGATGCACTGAGCACTGAGGTTTCAAAACGCGTTATCAAGTAAAAGTGGGGATAAATCATTTTATTATTTCAAATCTCTGACGACCATTTAAGAACCGATGAACCAAAAAAAAGAAAAAAACATCGATTCTGACGAAAGTGCACATCTAGTAGAACAAAAATAACACACAGGTACACAAATAAAAAAAGAGATTAACCAATTCTCCTGCAAACAATCAAGTACTCTCGCATAATATTATTATCCAAACCAATACCTATGTTCAATCTACGAGGTGGTAGGTACCACTATTCGTTCATTATTCTTTGACATTAGGTTCAGAATCAGACGGAGCAATCAATCCTGAACCGCGACTTGCAGAATTAAATAATTGAAATTTTAACCTACGGTAGGGACAGAAGCATTTACATTTTTGAGAAGCACGATTTTCACTTTGTCCCGCATATGTCAACGCATTTTCCTTGTAAATTACGAACCTACCGTTTAAATATTTGGTGGTTATCCCAGCCCGTGACGTAACTTAAACCGACCTATTTCAAAAGCTTTATATATTTATTGATACGGTAATGAAATAAATTTACTTAATAGGTTTGTCTGTGAATTAATTTTTTGTATTTATTTGTTTTATATCTGACTGGGTCAGCGTTCGACCACGATCTCACCTAATGGGAAGCGACGATCTAGTCGAAGATGTAGCACTTTAGCACAGTAAGTACTTGTTCACTCTTGATTTGAACACACCCAGATTGTATTGAGAAACACAGACGACGGCAAGGTGTCCACTCCTTCGACGTTCGCACCAAAAATGATGATTTAAAACGTTCTTGAATTTTATTCTTGATGTATATGATACCTACTCAAGAGTTATTCTTGATGCATATTTAGACGATTTTTTTATATTGAACTCATTGCTTTTATAGCACTTTCTTCGTAAATCTACCTTTAGGTATATAGTTTTGCAGTAAAAATTATAATTTCTTTTAATTATAAAATATCCAAAAGTTCTGGAAAAGGTCATACCTATCCCGTCAGCCGGTGAAATCTCGGAGCAGTTAGTATATATAAATAGTTTTGTATCTAAGTGTTGTAGGACCATTGATCCTGTAGTTCTTGGTTCTCGAGTTAAAATAACCATAGTTGGGGATCAGGATCTGCGTAAAAATGATAAAAAAACCAAGTTAAGATAAAACAATTAATTAATTAATTAGTTCATGAATTAATTTATGAAAGTGCAATTCATTAACTGTCTACCCTTCCATATATTATACATACCTACACAATACCCACAACATAGAGGTATGTTTATTATTCACTTCAAAGGTTGAACCTTATATCTGTTAACTAGTTAATCCATTAAGAACGTCAATATTAATCTAGTTAATTATGCGCGTTAATTAATTTAATGTACTCAATTAACTGGTGTATTTCGTAAGATGACGATAATTTGAATTATTACAGCGAATCTACACTAATGTATATATCTCTAGATATTACAAAATGTTTCTGTCTTCGTGGTCGCAATTGTTAAAGTTATTTAACAACCCGTAAACCAAAAGTATTAATGGTTTTTTTATGTAATGAATGACGAGTTGAGCTGGTTGTTTGCCTAATGGTAAGCAATACGCCAGCCCATAACAATAACAGCACCACCCAGAACTTTGTTTTGCAAAATCCTGCGCGGCGCTGTACTGCGCTCGTCACCTTGAGAAAATTAGCTGTTGATTCTCATAATGCCCAGTAATTTCACTGGCTACAAAGCCCTTCAAGCCGGAACACAGTAATGCTTGAGCATTACTGCTAGGTGGCTGAATAACTGGCGAAGCGGTGTTCCCCACCCAGACGGCCTCTCGCATACGAGAAACATTAGATGGAATATCATTCAAGTTTAACAGTTTTATGTTCTTTATTCACTTTTTAACGGGCAAATGCTTTTATTTCTAAAAACAATTCTACACTCTACTTACTAATACAAATGCTTACAATGCTTGAGCTTTTTTTTTTTTAAATTCTGGTGCACAGAAAAAAAGAAGCGCAAGCATTTGTTTCGCGTCTGGGTGTTGTAGGACCATGGTCCTCATAATTACTAGTTCCCTAGATACAAGAAATCCTAGGGGTCAGGGATCTATGTATGTGATCGTTGAGTGTATTTATTTAGTACTAAAACTAAACTAACTACTTTCGAAGAAAAGCATATGGACAACCTATTGACCTATGGAAACCTATTGTAACTTTTATTTTAATTTATTAAAGTTCTATAGATATGGATGATGATGGGTGGTGGTGGGAGTAGGGGGAGACCTTTGACCAGCAGTGGCATCACATAGGTTAAAAAATTAAAAAGTCAAAACCCAAATGCTCCAGCCGACTACAACTAAATTTGGCAGCGTACCCAAGATGCTAGCAGTATGGCCCCGTTGTTTTTTTTTAAGTTTGCCCGTTAGGGCAGACTAAAGTCTCTAGGACCATACCGCCACGTCTTACGTAGTTTTTATTTAATAGTTAAATATTCCATTTATTATACTTTTGTTGAGAATGAGGGTCAACAGCAACAAGCCGTCCTCTACTAGTGCTTCAATAAAGTGGTGGTACTTTATTCAAGCTTTTCATGGACTTTTTGGGAGAACATAAAAAGCAATGTTTTCACTATTTTGTTTCATTTGCCTACACTTGTGCACGTTTACAAATACATAATGGTTAATATTTCACCGATATTACACATGATCACTCGAAATAATACTTATTTGGAAAATAAAACAAAATCGAACTGTATCACTTTTCACTTCCCGCCAAAAAGTCTGGCCCCCTTGTATTGCAATACTGACTTCACTTTTTTTTAAATGACATCATGACGTTTATGTTGTTAGCAAGAACAAATTTTAAGAATGTAGTCGTACGTAAACGATATCAATAGTTAAAGATACTACCATATCTACCAGCGTCTTTGTTCCCAAATAGCTACAACTTGTGTATCTTTAAATCTAGAGTGAATAGGCATCTCATGGGCAAGCGTGCCCCATCTTAGGCCGCGTCTTAGCTTTCCATCAGGCGAGATGTCGTCAAACGTAAGCTCATTTACCAATAAAAAAGTATATAATCACTAGGTAAGTTTTAAATACGGCACTCCTTTGCTAGAGATTGATTAGGAACTGTTTTGCTTTTGACACTAAGCTGTAGTCAAACAATCAATCAAAATCTCTTTATTCATTTTTGGCATCACAGACGCATTTATGAACGTCTAATTATCACCCTGACTCTACCACCGTATCGGAAAAACAACCACTACACAGAAGATACGGCAAGAAACTGAGGGGCATTTTTTAGAGATTTTGAAATGAAAAAAAAATGAAATAACTCTTTATTGAAACACACAGATAGAATTAATATTATTAAAATAGTTGTTTATTGTTATTAGATTTTGTTACTGTTTTTTATTTGTTTAGTGAAAAAGGAGTTCCTGATCTTCAAACCTTTTTGTTTACAATCTTTGTAACGACACGTTTACGTTACGCGCTGTAGAAATGTTTGTACTAAAAGCAGCATATATACCAGCAAAAATAATATCCTTACCATTTCTAGTAAATCTAACAAAACAGGCTTAAAGATTCACTAGCTCAACCCCTTCCATAATCCAGATCAACCCGTCCCCAGCGCGCAATTTGCGAAGCTCAAGCATTGTTCTCGAACTTAGGGATCAAGGTATAAACGCTCATGATCCTCAGTTATACGCCAAAACAATGCCACGGGGAATACTAGCCTAGTTAGGCGGACCTCGGAATTTAGCTAAGAATTTTTACGAACGCCGCCTAAAGTTAGTTTGCAATTGCCTAAAGTTAGTTTGTATTTGCCTAAAGTTTGTATTTGCCTAAAACTCGTTGGTATGCTCCATTTCCTTATCAAACTATTCCTAACGTACCTAAGTTTGAATGTTTCTAATATAAAACTTATGAGAGGATGTTAAAGCCTACTGATTCGTGAAGCTATAGGCCACTGAATAAATAGGCCCCGCCGGAGGCGTGCTCTGTAATACAGTTGCTTTTCTTATATATTACAAGTTTATAAAAAGTTAGAGAGTACCAAGCTCGCTTTATATATGGCAAAAGATAGCGTTACTTCCATATAACCACCATTTTGGAGTACCTATTATGTGAGTGACATCTATCAATCCAAAGCGAGCATAAAAAAAGGATATCATATTATCTCTCTCTTTCACATACACATACTCTCTCTCTCTCAATCTGAGAGAATTCCATTTACTCCAATATACCCATTGCTGAAAGCAGAAGATATTTTAAACGAGATGAGCAGGTCGTTCGTTTAATGGTAAGCCACAACAAATAATAAATACGCCCAACGGTCACATACATAGAACCTGGCCACTAACTAGGCTTCCCTATATCTAAGGAACCAGCCACTACCACAGAATACTAAGGGACAGAAGCATCACTCCGCAAATACATTTAAACAAATAGCGACTCTTGCTATGACGCAATAAAATTCAATTCAGCTCGCGTAGCGCTGCATACCTACCAGTCATATTAACCTACAGAGCGCCTCTCTTTCTATCGCATAGCTCTTATCTCTTCTGACGCGGCACGTGTAACTACGCGCGACCCGTCGGCGGTGTCCGGCTATGTACTTATAGCTTCATACCTAAAGTGCGGAGTGCGCTTGGCACGAACATTTTTTCTTTGGCGGGGATCGACCCGCAACCACAACTACACGCTGATGATCCGCAACCTTAGTCAATAATAATCCATAATTGCGCATCGCGCAAAACTAAACGTAGTAACAACATGTACGTAGGTACTAATAAATACTTATAGTCTTCTAAAATGTTAATTCGTTGTGATTTTACTTTGTTGTACCTACTAGGTTGAAAAGTGTTTTCATTACATAGTTATGCGACCCTGCATATCGCCTATATTATACCACAAGCATTAAGGCAAACTAAGTTGGCAACTCAGTTAAAAAATACCTTTCTTTAATCTTTCTAAACCAGCCTTTCTAAACTTCTGTGTCAGTATGCCAAAAAAATACTCGTAGACTCCCGGGAAACCTTACAAGTAGGTATAGTGGTAAAGTTTTAAAGACACGCTGAAAGCTTGGCCAACTTGGGAAGACGTATTAAAGTTTATTCCTAGACGTCGAAACTTTGCCATCAGATCTGAGTGCCGCATGCGCGGTGGATCGAGGGAGTGGGTGTTATCTGAGGTTGATCTCTCGTTTAGTTAGGGCACACATACCAGTGTCCAGGTAGTGCCTACACTGTCAATTTTTTTTTTATTATTGCATGCTTTTTAATTATTATTATTACAATTTAAAATTCAATCAAATTTAAATTCAATTCAATTTATATCACAGTTTGTTATTCACTTTACATATATAATACAATTACTGTAAATTTATTTTGTTCATTTATTTATTTATTTTATATTTTTTTATACAGAAAGCCTTGTACATGTTTCTGTAAATTTTAAATTAAAGTCTTATTTTTTATGTTACACATTAATTAACAAAACGTTCCTCTCGAACCTGTGAAGGCAATGTTAACAAAGAATAGATATCAAAAAACATGAAAAATATATATAATTATTGTGTAAAATCATAGCACAATAGAATCAATTGTTATTTAGGATCCAACATTGATACTGATTAGCCCCTTCATGGTATGGCATAAATACATACTGTATTACTGAATTTTTTGAGAGCACAAGTAATGTAGGTATTATTTACAAGTATGCTCAAAACCGATAGTGATTTTAGTTACGAGAATAATAATAATAGGCAGTCCTCAACTGGAGAAACGTTTGATCGACGTGAGTTTGTCGCGGCTGGAGCAGACTAGGACCACTGACTTCAAGTCCTACGCGCTCCAGGTTCCAGCGGAACACGCGAAGATGTTCCTCGCCCCGGACTTCTGGCCTGCAGGGATAGTCTACCGCCGGCACAGGGAAAGTAGGCGAAAACAATTCCCTGTTGTAGCTTAATAAAAATAGTTTTCAATATTATAATATGTATGTTAGTCTGTAAGGTATATATAATATGGGTCTTAGAATGACTTTAGTCACTTATGTAACTATTGTTTTCTTAAGTTACCTGAAATAAATAAGTAATAAAATTTGAAACATTCTTGCCAATATTTTCATATAAATATATGTACGTAAGTAAGTTTCCAAACAAACCTCCCAAAATACCAAATTAATGGCCCCACATAAGAGCCTCTAACAAATATAATGCCAGTAGATTTTCATTTAAGCTTGAATGGACACATCTGCGTCCCGTCACCTAAGATAAGATGTCAACAAATTTGCGAATCACCCATACATTTTGACTGGAGCAATCTTCAGGGCTGTTTATTTAGATTACCGCCTCGTCTGATGGCATTCTATATTCATGGCGTCACTTCACCGACACTTTTCGTACGGATACATCGAGGGCTCGCAGTCGGAAATTCGTATAATTCCGCAGAGGATTCCGACAATCACTCCCTTCGCTCCCTTCGCTCCTTCGCTCTCAATCGCTTCCCTTTGCTTTGATATGGAGTGCTCGGGCGTTTTAATGTGAAGCGATTATGGATATTGCATATTATTATTGATATGTGGGTTCTATGTTATTGGATTGGTGTAACATGCTGCTCGTTAGTAGATTGTGAAGGTTCAACTGCCTTTATTGCCGTGGGGTTGCTATGAAAATATTCCACTATCTTCAATATAAGGCTGCCCTGTTTGAATATGTACAAGCCAATTATTGCATGGAGAACCATGGACGGGAAAAACATTCCGTTTTTATGGAAGTTGGGGCAACTTTTAATAAATAAAGATACGTATAACATTTTAGAATGTCTTTTGGTGATTTTTATACTGCAATTTGCGCTTAAAGATAAAAATTGGAGCCCAGTTCAAGGACTGGTAAAGATAATACACTCTAATATATGAAATGCAAATGTTTTTTTTAATTTTGTATGTAAGTGCTCAATGGGTTTGAGTAAAATTTGGAATGGAGATAGCTTATACCCTGGATTAACACATATGCTATTTTTATCCCGGAAAAAAGCGTGTGATACTGGGCGGCGCACCTAGTACAGCTATTTATTGTTTCAGAATATTTAATTGAGGACCACGGGATCGTTGAAACAAGGGATGACGGGTAATTGAGGAATATCGCAAGCGCAGCCTATAAAAATAAATATCGATCGTATTTTGCATTTGAAACAATAATCATTTCATTAACTTTTGCTAATATGATCCAATAAATGGAAACTGCTTGTGATTTGTAAGTTATCCCATAAATTTATAGATTTAAAGCTACACGGGTTGAGACTGTCACCGACAACCAGTGACGTCATTTTTGGTACAAAAGTGGTTGGCTCGACTTCGTGCTTATGTTCCTTAAAAGGTTTCTATACCTCTTTACGTAATTTGGGCTTGAGAAATAATAAATTTTGATGTAACATGACACTACCTACCGTCTACCATTACTTGAATAAACAATAATCTGCGCTACGAAATGTCGCGGCCTGACGACACGATCTCCTAAAAGACAGAAACCTTTATTCTCTGACTTTCTTCTAGATTAAAAGCTCCACAGAAACGCTTCCAATTACATTTCGTACCGCTATTCCCTTGAATAAGAGACGTCGCAATACCGTCACCCATACTGCCGTGACGAATTTGTACATTCAGCGACAAATCTTCCTGAAAAAAGCCATGCCATTAAGCAACCTAATCGTATATCGGGTTTGTTAACGGTAAACCATCAGGGAAAGGGGTCTGAGCAGTCGGTTAACTGCCGTTTTTCTATAGATCTAAGTGCTCTATCTTCGGCCATATCATATCTTAACATGACACCAGATAGTTGACAAAGATAGATATCTAATAGTTAAAAAATATAATAAGCCTTCAATACATTATTTGTACGCTTAATAGGGCAAAGACATGTGCAAAAACCTAATGAGTAAGACTTTGCATGCAGTCATGTGTGTAATGCGTCGCGATGGTGTAATGCCATGTTTTTACAAATAAATTATCTTTGTTTTTATCTTTGTCTTAAATACATAGGTATGTAAAGTACACCTAATGTCGATTAAATGAAATCAAATGAAATGAAATAACTCTTCACTGAAACACACCTAAGATAAAGACTCGAAAACACACAGTTTTTTTTTTATGTAACTGAATGACGAGACGAGCTGGTCGTTTGCCTGATGGTAAGCAATTCGCCAGCCCATAACAATAACAGCACCGCCCAGAAATTTGTGTCACGATTTATTAAAATTATTTATAACAAGTAATATAATCCTACAATTGCATTTAGGTACCTATAAAAATATATATAAGGTTGAGCCAGTATGTCGTCGGCTGAATGGAAAAGCCTACGCGTTTTAAAAAAAAGAGGAATAAATCTAGAGAAAAAAGACGAAAAATTGAAAGGATTAATTTTAATTATATATGATTACACATATGTTTTGAGTAGAATCAAAGTTTAATTGTAATGATAAAATAGTTAAATATATTGAGATACGGATTTAGAAATAATAAATTGCCCCTGACACTATTCAGACGAAGTTTTATTAAAATTTGTTTAGCAAAATCCTGCGCGGCGCTGTTCTGAGCTCGTCACCCTGAGACAATTAGCTGTTGTCTCATAATGCCCAGTAATTTCGCTGGTCGTAATGCCCTTCAAGCCGGAACACAGTAATGCTTGCGCATTACTGCTTGGCGCCTGAATATCTGGCAAAGCGGTGGTACCCACCCAGACGCCCTCTCGCATACGAGAAACCTACCACCAGTTATGTAATAAGCTTTTATTGTTAATTTATAATTAAAAAATATCAAAAAAAGCTTAGTAGTGTAACAATTCGATGTCGTGATGATGTGACGATGTAAAATGTGTAATAATTATGTAATAGTACATTATGGTACTAGTGTGTAATGTTGGTGATTACCGCTGAGGCGCCATTGAGACCCGAGCCGTTAGGTGAGGGTCTTAAGAGAGCCGAGGACGGTAATCATCAATACACACGTGTATCATACGACATTTTTCAACACACTTGTGAATAAAATAACAATAAAAACTCATTTCAACAGTGAAAACGAGTTATGAAAAATGATTCGCTATGGCGGGAAAATTAATCAGTTTTCCTATGCGCGCGCATTGCGATCAGCCACAGACTAAAGGGATGAGGTTTTTTTTTTATTTTCCGCGCATAGGGTTTGCGCCTATTCTGCCATGTACAAAATGGGGAATTTAAAGTTTTCTTTTCTTAAAGAGAAAACAAAATTTATATTTGAGTGAAAGTTTTATTTATTAAACACGTACGAGTTAAAATTATCTATTTAAATAAGAAGTTGCATGAAATGAGCAAGCAATAGGAACATTAATTTATTTGTTTTATTAAACACGATCTTTTTTTAAATAAAAACTTTTTAAAGAACAAAAACCTCAACCAATAAAATTAAAAAAATCTATAACTCACTAGTGAGTTATAGCAATGAAAAAGTCACAGTTTGATTATGGGTGTCATTCTGTGCCTAATTGCGGTGACCATAGAGCCATTTTATGAGCAAGTGTGTTGAAAAATAAATAAAAATTACTTACGCAGTACTTTTTATAATATTCAAAAGTTCTGGGAGACACTGCAATTGTTATGGTCAGGCGAGTTGCTTACCATCAGGTGAACGAATTGCTCGACTCATTACACAGTTCCATAAAAAAAGAATGTCTTTGAAAATTTCTAAATGTTCCGTAATTTAAAGGGCTGACTGTACCATGAAACGAATGAGGCAATTTAGGCTCACTTACACAAACGCAGGTGCGGCTTCAAAGTGGAATTATCTTGCGGCTTACGTGGGCCCAGATAATAAAGAAACGTTATATAAACAGACTTGAAACGTTAAATAAACGGTAAAACGCTGAATAAGATAAATGGAATTTGTTATGAAGTTCCTTTGAGAAGTAAGTGTTTGTCTATTACCTCAGTTTATGCAGAGTCGGAACCTTTTCCTGGCATCACTCAACATTTCATTGTACTAGGTATATTTATTTATGTGTTTTAAACATATACACTTACTTATTGTTCTTATATAATATATTTTTTGTGAAGTTTTTTGATTTGATTTTATTATTATTGTAGTTCAACGTAATTTGGCGTGTATGTCTTGAATACATTTTCTTCTTTCTTTCTTTCTTTTACTTGCTATTTGTCTATTACCAAATGTTCTATTTTTAACCGACTTCAAAGGAGGAGGTACTTAATTCGAGTGGTATTTTTAATATTTGTTACCTCAGAACTCCGTCACAAATAACCTGATTTAGAATTATTTTTTTTGCGTTGGGTTTAGTACGGCTTCAACGTGGTAAACACAAACATATAAAAGCTAAGTAAACTAAACTAAGTGCGTAATGAACAAGATATCATTTAACGGTGTCAAGGTGTGTTATTTTATTCTATTTTTAACTGCATCATCTAAATAATACTCAATAATGTTAACTGATTAATACATAGGCTGTAAATTTTCCTCTGTGACATCATTATATTTGTATTTTATTTTATTTTATTTTACAATTTTAGGAAAACTTACATCTAGGTCTAATAACTAGGATACTTAAATATTGTACGAAAGGACATTTACAAGTTTCCACATATAGGCGACAGATTATTTACAACATGGACGGAAAACAAAACAAAAAGCATGCAACTAAAGATAAACAGAACAATACAAAATAACTATTATACAATCTGTGGTCCACTTACCGATGGCTTTTTCAATCAACACTATGATTAAAAAAATCATCGGTAAGTAGACGTTTTAATTTTCCAACAGATGTGTTAAAAACATCCAAATCGTGTATGGTAGCCAAGGCATTGAAACACCGGCTCGCTCGCAGCAGATAGCTGTTTTGTCTGTAGCTGGTTTTAGCTCCGGGGACATGTAGGGAACATGGTCTCCGGAGTGCGGCGTACGGGACATGTAGGCCGATGTGCTGCAGCAGCTCAGGACAGTCGACGGAGCTATTCGCTATATTAATAAGATACGCGACGTCAGCTATACGCCTTCTCTCTTCTAAGGGTAAAATGTGGAATTTCTTGCAACGTTTTAAGTAATCTGGAATGTATGATTTTATTTTAAATTGAAGATGACGGAGGAAACGTTTTTGGATGGATTCCATACGAGTAACATATATGTTGTAAACAGGATTCCAGACTTGTGAGGCATATTCTAAATGACTTCTCACATAGGCGCAATATAGTATTTTTATGGTTTTCATAGAATTAAAGTCTTTTGACATACGCAATATGAAACCGAGTGCTTTAGACGCTTTTTTAATAATTGAGTTTATGAGTTCGTCGAAAAGTAATTTGGTGTCAAAAATAATTCCTAAGTCGCGAGTCCTGTTGACTCTGCACAAAATTGAGTTTTTTAGTGAATAGTTAAAAGTAATAGGGCTAGTTTTGCGAGTGTATGAACTTATAAAGCACTTAGAGACGTTTAAATCTAGCTTATTATCTGCGCAATATTGTTCAAACCTGCAGAGATCCTCCTGAAGACGGTGAGCACATTCTTGCGAACGGATGGGATACATTATTTTCATGTCATCGGCGTATAAAAGTATTTTAGAATAGGTGAAACAAGAGGCGATGTCATTTATAAATAGGTTAAAAAGTAGTGGTCCCAGGAGTGATCCTTGAGGAACACCAGATGGGATTAGCATTGGAGCAGATGTGAAGCCATTTAGCGCGACAGTCTGACACCTGTTCTGTACATATGAAGTAAACCATCTATAGAGGTTACCACGTATGCCAACTGATTGCAATTTGCGTAATAACAGTAAGTGGTCAATTCTATCGAAACATTTGCTATAATCTGTATATATGACGTCAACTTGCGCTGGTTCAGACATATGTTTGGCGAGATAATCACTACAAATTATAAGGTTAGAGGTTGTGGACCGTCCTTTCAGAAAGCCGTGTTGTTCTAGACTAAATGTGTGCTTTAGACAGGCATATAGCTGCTTATATACAATTCTTTCTAATACTTTTGCAAATTGACATAATTTTGAAATAGGCCTATAATTCGTAACAATATTCTTTGGTCCTTTTTTATGAATTGGGGTAATATATGCCGTTTTCCAGATCTTTGGTACCACACCCTCCGATAAAGAGCGTTTGAATAGTAAAGTAAGAGGATAAGCGAGACTTTTGGCACAATTTACTATAAAAACTGCGGGAATGTTGTCAGGGCCAGCCGACTTGTTTATATCCAGCGATTCAAGCAATGTGCGGACTTCGAATGGCACAACCTCGACATCCTTAATATCCGCCATTGTAAAATTATTTTCTATGGTTTCAAGAGTTGCGCAGTGAGTATGTGTATTGTCTAAAAAGTTCGAATTAAAATATTCATTAAACATATCGCATATTTCCTCTCCACAGTCAGAAGAGCGCTCTCCAAAACGCAACACAGCGGGGTAAGCATTGTTTTGGTTTTTAGATTTAATGTACGACCAAAACGCTCTGGGATTTTTTGCGATGTCTTGTTCAATACACGATATATAGTCGGCAAACATATCCCTTTCTAAATCCTTACCACGATCTCTAAGAGTTATAAAAGAATGATAGTCCGATCGGTTTCCGTATGTTTTGAACTTAGAGTGGAACTTGTGTTTTTCTTTCAAAATTTTTATGAGGGGTTTTTTGTACCAAGGAGGGTATTTTCGAGAAGGGGTAACTATTTTGTACGGTACATACAAGTTTATTAGTTCCGATAGTTTCTCATAGAAATAGCAGATAGCTTGTTCTAAGGGTCTGAGGTATAATTCATGCTGCCAATTGATCTCGTTGATCCCAGACTTAATCGCGTCATAATCGCCCGAGTGATACAAAAACTTAGAATATGGACGAGGCCTAAGGGTATGTAGCTGAGCAAATTCAGCAGAGATACAAAGTGCTGGATGATGAGAATCTTCAGGTAATAACGGATTTTGACAGTGGGTGACAATCACGTCGCTATTAGACAAAATTAGATCCAATAATCTGTTATTTTGATTATAAATTAAATTATATTGGGATAAATTGCATATATTGATATCATCAAAAAATTCTAATTGATGTGAGCCTTGGGCATTTAGGGCTATATAGGAGGAGTTATCATCGGACTGAATCCAAGTTAAATTTGGCATATTAAAATCACCTATAACGATAAACTTATCACAGGGATTATTCAAAGTTATGTCAGTGAGATGGCCAGAGAAGGTAGTTAATTGAGTGGGCAGTGAACTACCTCCACTTTGATTACATATGTAAACAGTGCATAAATGCAGCTTATATTTAATTATGGGTTTGCGGCATTGTAGTGTTAACGTTACCCATAGGTCTTCGGCGTTTGTGCACCAATCTGTACGTGCCTCAGCGGCGAGCTCACGACGCACAGCGATTAACACGCCACCCCCCATGGTTTGCTTAGTCTTATCGTAGTCTCGGTCCCGTCTCCAGACCATATACCGATCGTCAAAAAGCTCATTGTCGTGCACTCCGTCAATTAACCAGGTTTCCGTCAGACAAACAATATCGTAAGTATTAAGGCAAATGTTCCGATAGAAAGCTGATACTTTAGTCCGTAGGCCACGAACGTTTTGATAGTAGATTTTAACCATCATTTTTAAAGCTATAACATAGGCAACGATTAGTTAAAAGAGCTAATTTAATAGAATCGAGCAAAGCGCATAAGCAGATCATAAAACCATAAAAATACAATGAACCACTTGGAAAACAATACAAGTCAATAAAGTCATTGACGTAGACAATAGCTACAATAGAACAAAAGAAAAGATAAGAGGCAAGCCGAGCGAGATAGAACGATTGCAAAAATGATAGAATAGAAGAGGAGCGCGTGCGCATGACAACTGAGCAGTCATATAGCGTTGGGTAGTGTTGGAGCGCAAGCGAGTCAGCGTTTCCCAAACCTTGTATACGTTCACTATTATTATAAATGTAAGAGAAAGAAGCAACAAAACAAAAGTATGACCTTGTAATTAGCGTAAATGCAATCGAGTCAGCGTTTCTTACACCTTTTATATTTTTACTATATATGTAACGCAAAGATGTAACAAAACAAAAGTATACCTATATATGTATATGTAATCCATTGCTATAAGGGCATCTGCAATAGCCAGAACTGTAAACCAGTTAAATGAAACACAACCATCTCTTAGAAGTAAAATAATCTATAATTATTTATTTAATTATTATGATTATTTATTTTCCTAATTACCTAATTATTTAATTAGTACGATAGGTACTACCTATCACGTTTCATTATTCAGTATTAACTAAAAATGTGCTCTGCTAGTGTAAGGCATGCCTTTCAACACTGCCTCAGAACAATATCTTCAGTTCAAGGACCGATGCGTGATAATACAACTTCCCAATACAATACGAGATCGAGTCTCTCAAGCTTGAACATTATTTCGGAACCTTTTGGAAGTTCTAGTTAGTAGGTACTGTATTTTAACCCACGACGCAAAAAGGAGTGGTGTTATAAGTTTGACTATGTGTGTCTGTCTGTGGCACCGTAGCTTTTAAGCAGGTGAACCGATTTGGATGCGGTTTTTTTTATAAGAAAGCAGGTTTTTTACGGTGGTTCTTAGACATGTTTTATCAAAATCAGTTCAACCGTGTTTTACTTTAGTAGGGTATTATTGGGCATTCTACCCCACCTTCCGATTCGCTTTGCTCACTTCGTTCGCGTCGCTCTCTCCAGGTTGGGTAGTATGCCCAATAATACGGTAGTACTCCAAAGTTGATAATTTACGATACCGATGAGTGCGCTGTAACGATGCACATTAATGATCCTAGCGATCTCTCCGTTTGAAATGTTTTGATACAGATGGAGGTAGAACTTAATGTATAGATACATACCCTATCCTTTCAGTCGGGTGTAGAACGGATCTTCATAGAATTGTAATCCACAAACAATAATGGTAGATTAGAACGGTTATTTAGACTGGTCATGCTGAATTATAGATACATTCCATTCTATACAATTTAGTTCAGGTTAAAAAAGAGTCATTAAGAAAAATTGCTTGTAACCAGATTGTCACAAAGACCTACAGATTTTTTCAATGCTACTAACAAGAATATCTAAATTAAAATGAGCTTAACTAAGATGAGGTTGAGGTTTTCAAGATATCTGAATTAAATTAATATTTTTACATAGGTACTTCAAAGCACATTGGTTGTCAAGAAAATCACAATTGGAACAGGTTTATTTTTAAATTTAGGTCATTTTGGTTCATGTCTTCTCGAAGACATCTAAATTAGTATGCTTAGTTTTAGACCTGATTGGCTCATACCCTTCTCGAGGATATCTAAAACTTATTATGTTCTGTTTAGACTAGATTGGTTAATGTCCTACTCGAAGACACTTAAATTAGAACGTTTAATTCAGTCCAGATTGACTCATATCCTTCTCGAGGATATTGAAATTAAATTATTCTATTCTGACCATATCATCTTTGAGAAAACACCAATTAAAATAGCTTTTTTAATTTAGACCTGTTTGGTACATGTCCTCTTCGAAGACATCTAAATTAGTATGCTTAATTTAGACCTGATTGGCTCATACCCTTCTCGAGGATATCTAAAACTTATTATGTTCTATTTAGACTAGATTGGTTAATGTCCTACTCGAAGACACTTAAATTAGAACGTTTAATTCAGTCCAGATTGACTCATATCCTTCTCGAGGATATTGAAATTAAATTATTCTATTCTGACCATATCATCTTTGAGAAAACACCAATTAAAATAGCTTTTTTAATTTAGACCTGATTGGTACATGTCCTCTTCGAAGACATCTAAATTAGTATGCTTAATTTAGACTTGATTGGCTCATACCCTTCTCGAGGATATCTAAAACTTATTATGTTCTATTTAGACTAGATTGGTTAATGTCCTACTCGAAGACACTTAAATTAGAACGTTTAATTCAGTCCAGATTGACTCATATCCTTCTCGAGGATATTGAAATTAAATTATTCTATTCTGACCATATCATCTTTGAGAAAACACCAATTAAAATAGCTTTTTTAATTTAGACCTGTTTGGTACATGTCCTCTTCGAAGACATCTAAATTAGTATGCTTAATTTAGACCTGATTGGCTCATACCCTTCTCGAGGATATCTAAAACTTATTATGTTCTATTTAGACTAGATTGGTTAATGTCCTACTCGAAGACACTTAAATTAGAACGTTTAATTCAGTCCAGATTGACTCATATCCTTCTCGAGGATATTGAAATTAAATTATTCTATTCTGACCATATCATCTTTGAGAAAACACCAATTAAAATAGCTTTTTTAATTTAGACCTGATTGGTACATGTCCTCTTCGAAGACATCTAAATTAGTATGCTTAATTTAGACTTGATTGGCTCATACCCTTCTCGAGGATATCTAAAACTTATTATGTTCTATTTAGACTAGATTGGTTAATGTCCTACTCGAAGACACTTAAATTAGAACGTTTAATTCAGTCCAGATTGACTCATATCCTTCTCGAGGATATTGAAATTAAATTATTCTATTCTGACCATATCATCTTTGAGAAAACACCAATTAAAATAGCTTTTTTAATTTAGACCTGATTGGTACATGTCCTCTTCGAAGACATCTAAATTAGTATGCTTAATTTAGACTTGATTGGCTCATACCCTTCTCGAGGATATCTAAAACTTATTATGTTCTATTAAGACTAGATTGGTTAATGTCCTACTCGAAGACACTTAAATTAGAACGTTTAATTCAGTCCAGATTGACTCATATCCTTCTCGAGGATATTGAAATTAAATTATTCTATTCTGACCATATCACCTTTGAGAAAACACCAATTTAAATAGCTTTTTCAATTTAGACCTGTTTGGTTCATATTCTTTAATGTTGATAAAAATATTAAAAATACACTTACCGGTTTGATATATTCACAAATCCTAAATATCACTTAACAGTTTAATCACACATTTCATCACACATTATTACTATTACTTATTATTATTATAATTTATCAAATACTATATACATTTAATTTTAATTTAACGAAGGTGTCTTTCTCACGGTACAATAATGTAACAAGTAACTTGAATCTGATTTACCTACAGGTTTGACGTCATATAAGTATGCATCTGCACAATTGTCATAATGTACAGTCATAAACAAAAATGTTAATTCCATTGCTTCCATGGCATAGAGATTATTTGTTCTGATATGCAATCTAAAACTATTGTTTATTCTGTATATTTGATATAATTTACTTACATTTGAATAAGTGACAATACTTTTAGTTTATGTTTAAGTATGATTTTTAAAGGATTAAACTATCAAAGAAATCATCATCATTATAATTATATACCTTTGTCATTTGATAACATAATATATGTTTATCGACTCTATAATCAAAAACATTTGCGCTATAAGTTGATATGTTTTTATAACATCAACATTAAAGCTGTCAAATGTATTTTGCACTCGACTGCCCACATTTACACGGACGCACACTATGGTTTTTATCAAAATGCTAAGCTATCACTTTCACGATTGTACAGTCAATTGCAATAGCAAGTAACCATAACACGAATGTAATTATATCAATTAAGTTACATAATATGTGTTCAACGTACAGATGTTTCTTTTAAGTTATAATTGATAGAAGCAAGTTCTTTCAGATATCCTTGCTTGAATTATACAATATTATTAATCTAACAAACATAATCCATCTATAAAGTTATATTCAAATATTTATAAATGGTTTAACAAATCATTACTTCAAACTAGCTTATAGAACGTATATGCATCTGACTGTACGGAGTGTCTATGTGTGTATCCATGTATGTTACAGTATATTTACTAAACAGTACCCTAATCTTTTCAAGATCAATTTTTAGCGATAAGGCCTCCTATTGTTTCAACTTTTTGTATGGTTACTACTGCAATTTACTAGACAAAATTAGTAAAGTATTTGTCTATCTACTAACATATTAATCGCACATTATGTTAATTGATCTGGGGGTATTTGATAATTAATATTATTCATATAATATTGTACTACCATTAATCATGATATACGTAGAAAGCTAAATTTAGTTTTGATATATTAGATACAATACCGAGTGACATTCAAAACTGTAATCTATTCCTTTTTAAACAATACAACATCGTAATAGCAGTATACTTAGTAATAGAGCTGATGTACTGTTATGTGTCTGTTGGATTAAAATTTTAATGCATTGCTGATTTAGTGCATTATGCTTATTCCATGGTTTTTGAAAAATATAGCATTACAGAGCTGGGAAACTAACTTGCCGCTAAGTTTCACGGTGCCGCCTGTATTATTACAAAAACGTAACAAGCAGCATATGTCTTACACTCGGAATTGGTCATAAATGTTATTGAATTAACGTTTACTTTAATTTTTATTTCTAAATTGCTGACAATATATTTCATATTTGTATAAAAAGGCAGGTTCCTTTCTAGATTAATTACTTTTTATTTAATTCTCTTCAGTGACAAGTTGCTCCAGATTACGCTTCAATAATGTACGTAAGTGATTTTCTCTCTATTTTTTATGTAACTGAATGACAAGATGAACCTACCTCTGACAATTTTTAATATTACATTTTATTTGACTATAGTTTTCGCTCTGTTATTTTGTTGTGACGAGTCTCAACTTAAAATTAATTCCATATACCAACATCTGAATGTGTTAATATTACTTTAATTGTGTTGATGTTGTATAAGTTAATAAAGAATTTTTGAATTTGAATTTTGAATTATTATTTTTACAGGTCTGATGCAGAGTATGACGAAGACTACTCCTCTACCACTGAGGTACGCGTAGAAACACCGAAGCTGAAAAAAAAGCAGCCGACTAAACGCAAGGCATCCGCTAGCACCTCGACATCAACTACCGATACACCATCGCCTGACTTGATCCAGTAAGTACCCTTACATATCTATACGCTTTAAGTGATAGGACCCTCCATTGTACTACCATAGTTAAGGACTTTTTGAGCTCTCATTTGTTTTTTTTTTTTTTTTTGTAATCTTGTTAAACAACAAAGTGATTTATATTGTATACAGTACACATTCCAATCAGGTACCTACTTACTGTCTTAATTAAATGTTTCCTCGACATGGATCCATATTAGATAAACCAAACGTCTTTATGTACCTATTAACTTGCTATTTACTATTAGTGACTTGATCAGTAGTTATTCTCGGTTAACAGATATCACGATTTACTATATATTAATACATGTATGTTTTTATTACAGAAAAAAGCGGAAGGTTAAAGAAGCGGATGTTTTCGCAATCCTCAAATCGGAAGAGGAGAAACTTGCAAATGCACAGTTACAACAGGCGAAGCCTTCCACTATTTCATGTTTCACCGCTCGAGTATCGACAGGACAAGTCAGGCGGACAACTGTACGGAGCGGTAAGTTTTTCGTGGATCTAAAGCTTTACAATACGGATGACTGGGTGTTATACAAGCCCGAAGAGCGCTACAAAAAAGCTTTGTCATACGTGAAATTGCAATTAGACTCTGATTGCGCAGAATGGGACGCCATTCAACGTTTTCTCGGGCTGGCTCATATGAGTTTTGAAAAAAGCGAATCTGTATTTTATAAAGATTTAAATAAAACCAAGAAATAAATGCATAAAATGCACTTTTATTGAAATCTTTATAGATTATTTTCAGATACCTAGATAGGTGGTATATGAAATGTACTATTAACTTTTATTTTCTTGTCTGAGTTCTTGTATTTTGAATTGTTTCACTTTGTTATTAATAATTGTGAGCTCAGGTAGATAGATGTTTTGATGATAATTTAGTATTGTTTATATTATAGTATACACATATTTACATTCTGATAATATAATTTTACACAGATTTATAAAAGTAGTCTAAAAATACTACTTTTAATTCTTCATAATGCCGTATTGCACATTATGTAAGGTTTCTGTTAAAAATACATCTTGGGTAGGACATTTACGTAGTAATGCGCACAAACAAAATGATAACAATGTAATACACAGCGACGGTGTAGACATTGTGACGACAGCATTTCGCTCTCGTATTGCAACATACAGAATAACAGCTCATGACGGTTGCGAACAAAGGTCACTAGAGATTTTTTTTGATACAATTGGTCAAAAGGTAAAGTCACTTTTAAACGAATCACTTAATAAGCACACTTGTTTAAAAGTAAACTTCGAGCTTTATGGCATGTTTTTGATGTTAAAGAATAACAATCAAGAAATGAAATCTTTTGGTACTAAAAATATTGTGCTTTACAATAGTTACGATTTTGATTCGGTATTTTTAGACATTTGTAGCGTATTGAAGACGAAGGTTGAGGAATTTATGGAACAAGATAGCGGTTGGACTTTTATGAACAACTCACATTTAGAAATAAACATTAATAAGTACCAACCGATGGGTGGTTCAAAGTTTATAGTATTGCCTAAAAAAATAAAAAATAAAAAGGCATGCCTTAATATAATCAACAATGATGATTACTGCTTTATGTGGTGTGTAACAGCTTTTCTTCATCCGGCTTTGAAACATCCCGAGAGAGTATCTTCATATCCTGACTTTCGTTCTATATTAAACGTGGATGGGATGCAGTTTCCCGTAACATTTACAGACATAAAACTGTTTGAAAAAAATAATCCAGAGATAAAGTTTATAATCTACGGTTTAAACAATAAATGCATGATCGTAGGTCCCTTGTATAAATCAAATACTCTTGATAATAACAATAACAAAACTATACATTTATTATTTCTTGAAAATGGTGCTTCTTCGCACTATTGTTTGATCAAAGATTTATCCAGGCTTGTTAGAAGTCAAATTACCAACCATCATGGCAAGTTATACTTGTGTGATACTTGTTTTGTATTTTTCAACACAAACGATCAGCTGGCAAAACATGAGTGTGGGGGTATTATAACAGTTTTACCTGAGAAAGGCTCAGTAATAAAATTTAAAAACTATAAACACAAACAGGATATACCGTTCATTATTTATGCAGATTTCGAATCCTTGTTAGAAAAGCAGAACAATGGTCAAAATTTAGATAATTCCAGTTCGAATACTACTACATTAAATCATCACGTGCCTGCGGCATTCGGTTATCATATTGTGTGCTCTTTCGATGAAAATTTAAACCGCTATGTGTCTTACCGTGGACCTGACTGTCAAACCAAATTTATTGAGTCAATTTATAATGATATTTCGGAGATCAACAAAACATTAAGCTTAAATGTTCCGATTCTTTTTAGTGAAACCGATGCGGTACATTTTCAAAATGCAACTCATTGCCATATATGTGACCATTTTCTATATTCAGATAAAGTCAGAGATCACAATCACATAACTGGTCAATATCGTGGAGCAGCTCATAGTAATTGTAACTTGCAATATAAATTGCATAAGTTTGTACCTATTGTTTTCCACAATTTGTCAGGATATGACTGTCATTTATTTATAAAAAAATTAGGGGAAGCTCCAGGACCTATGAAAATTATTCCAAAAAACAAAGAAAACTATATTTGTTTTACTAAATTCGTTCCAGTTTCAGAAAATGAGTTTGTTCAGCTTCGTTTTATAGACTCGTTCAAATTTTTAGGAACAAGCTTAGAAAAATTAACAAGTTCCTTGAATGAAGATGAGTTTTGGCACACGAATAGTTATTTTCCCAGTGATGATGAATTGAGGTTAGTCACCCGTAAAGGAGTGTATCCGTATGAGTATATGGATAAATGGGAACGGTACAAAGAGCAATCTCTTCCAGCTAAGAAATATTTTTACAGTTCACTTACCAATGAAAATATCTCTGAAAAAGATTTTAAGCATGCACAATTAGTTTGGTTAACATTTGACATTCAAAATTTAGGAGAATACACAGACTTATATCTAAAGACTGACGTACTTTTATTGACAGATATTTTTGAAAACTTCCGAAAGACCTGCAAAGTTCATTATAAGTTAGACCCAGGATTTTATGTCACCGCACCAAGTTTATCTTTTGATGCAATGCTTTTGCAAACTGGTGTCGAATTAGAGCTCATTGATAATTTAGAAATCATAAAACTTTTTCAAAGCGGTATTAAAGGGGGTATTTGCGTCTGTACACATAGACATGCTAAAGCTAATAACAAATATTTACCTAAGTATAATCAGTCACAGCCTGATTCCTATATTGCATATATTGATTGCAATAATTTGTATGGATTTAGTATGTGTCAGTCATTGCCTATATCAGATTTCAAACTCTTAGAAAGGAATGAAATAGATAATTTAGATGTGAATAACATCTCAAATGATGCTGAGTATGGTTATGTACTTGAAGTTGATCTTTGCTACCCAGAACATTTGCATAGCAAACATAATGATTTTCCGTTTTGTCCTGAAAAATGCATTCCTCCAGGAGGAAAGCAACCTAAACTTGTACCCAACTTATATGATAAATACTTCTATGTCATTCATTATGTTCACTTAAAAACTTGCCTCCAACACGGTCTTGTCTTAAAAAAAATACATCGCGCTATTGTTTTTAGACAAAGACCATTTTTAAAAAAGTATATAGATTTTAATACGACTTTGCGCCAAAAAGCAACATCGAGTTTTGAACAAGACTTTTTTAAACTGCTCAACAATAGTATTTTTGGTAAAACGTTAGAAAACAATGAAAAAAGAGTCAACGTAAAGTTAGTAAGCGAATGGAATGACGATCAGAACAAAACAAAAAAGAAAATATGTGCTTACAGGTTAATCGCTAGCCCTAATTTTCATAGTGCATCTATTTTTACTGAGAATTTAGCAGCAATACAGCTAAAACCCGATCGCGTGGTATTAGATAAACCTATATACGTAGGGTTTACTGTTCTAGAATTGTCTAAAAGTCACATGTATGATTTTCACTATTCGATCATGATACCTCACTATAATAAGCGATTACAAATGTGTTATACTGATACTGATAGTTTCATATATCATATAAAAACCAAAGACTTTTATAAAGATCTTAAAGAAGTATTTCTAGAATACTTTGACACGAGTAATTTTTGTGTTGATAATATATTTGGCCTACCTTTAATAAATAAAAAGATACCTGGCCTTTTCAAAGACGAAATGTGTGGTAAAATAATTATGGAATTTGTAGGTCTTCGCGCAAAACTGTATTGCGTAAAAACCGATGAGTGTACTATAAAAAAAGCGAAAGGAGTGAAGGGGTCTGTAGTGCGTGATTTAAAAATATCTGACTATGAGAACACTTTATATACAGGCAATATTGTTAGAAAAGTAAACGTTTTGTTTAAGTCGATAAAACATGAGATATATACAAGAAGTATTAACAAAGTTGCATTATCTAACAATGATGACAAACGTTTAATTGCTAAAGATAAAATAGCCACGGTTTCTTGGGGGCATATCACAATATTAGGGTTCAAACCAGGTTATTCGTAAGCCTAATAATGTAAAAAAATAATTTTATTAATAATTTTTGTAATTCAATCTGAATGTAAATATGAATTATTAGAATGTAAATGTGTACCTAAGTATAATTTAGAAAGTAAATCTAGTTCATAGAATTATAAAAATATGATGTGTTATTTTACCTTTTATAAGTATTTTATAAGAACTGGTGTTAAGTACTGCATAAAATTGTGTCTGTTTCTTACATATTAATTTTAGCGTAAGCTGAACAGAAAAATACTTTCTAACATTGTTAACTGTCAATACCACCTAAATTATAATAAGCCCATATTGTTCATTGCACTATTTTATGAATTATGTTGTGTACTTTGTACTAATAAAATTAACTTAATATTACCTATTATTTTTTATTTCAAATTCCTAGCATCACAGTAGTAAAAAAATATAGATACAAAGAAGAATCCTATTAGGCAGGTAACTTTCCATCTAACACCTAATTATTTATTAATTCAAAACAAGATTGAACAGGTTTATGGAATATATAGGTATCATGTTTATAACTTCAGTTATTGCATAAGCTTACTAACATTATTAAACACGAGTGTTAGATTACGAACAAGTTGAATCGAGTTTGATTAAAGTGAAAAGTATTTCGCTTACATTACAAAATAAAAAGGTATGCCTTCGAAACATGATAGGAAGACGCCTCGCTAGTTAAGTAATTCATTCAAATATCAGTTCCTGCAGGAGACACTCGTTATAAATCCAAAAATAAAAGTGATAAATAATAAATAATTGTTACAGCCCGCCTACCCAACAATCTACGCGTAAGTATTCACCTATTACTGTACATTACTACTGTATACAACATATTTAATGCTTATTAAAGTTTTTTATTATTATAATTAACATTTTTTTCCTTTGTTTACAGAACAATAATGGCAGCAGAGCCGGATCCAATGTGGTTACCTCATGCTCAAGATCCGTTGGCTGGATGGGACGAATATGAGAGGATTATGAGAAACGAACAACGTTCTGTAGCGGCTGAAGAACCCACAAGCAAAACAAAAAATAAGAGAAAGCGCAAAGTTAAAGATGCTGTATCATACGTGGTCAGTAAAGCGCCAAATAGAGGATATCGAGTAGTGAAAATTCAAATATACGATTTTAACGAAAGATTGAATGCTAATTGTGAAAGTGTTCGTGTTCAGTATACTGTAGTGGATCCTATAGACGATATAATGAATTTAACTGAAACTATTGTAACTAAAATATCTAAAAAATTGTCGGAAGCTTTAAATGACTAAGTGTATAAATGTACATGTTTTTCATGTACCTATTTTTAAGGTTTCTAACAATAAAGTTATTATCTATCTATCTATACAGTTATCTAGGTATTCAATGTTTGTAAATAAGTTAATTAAATAAAATAGTGTTTGTTGTATATTGAGTTTTATTTTAGGGTACCTACTTAGTGAATTCTAATAACTCTAATTCTAAGAAAAAATATATTAAAATAATAGGATTCTTATTCAAATAATGCTAAATACAACAGTGATATTTTGATTTCACCCTCACTTATCATTATTACAGGAACAGGTATGTCAATGAAACAATTTAGAAGGATAATTAAAAATATAATTTTACTACTTTAATAAACTTACGTCGACAGATCGGGCATTTATTATTTAAAGATAGTGTACACTTTGCACAGCTTACCGCATGACCACAAGGTATAAAGCACATACAAATTTCTTCATTTAAACAAATTTTACATGTCATGTTCTTGTAGTTCATGTTTACAGCACTCTCAAACGTTTGATTCAATTGAAATATTTCAGAGTTTTCAAATTGATCACATTTTTTTCTGTCTTTGTTTATATTGTTTATGTATTGTTGTCCTTTCACACATAAAACATATGGACAATATTGAAAGATACTTGCATGCTCTTCCCAAGGCATGTCTCCAGAGGTCCAATCCTTAAGACCCCCACCACAAAAGTAACAAACAACTTTATCACTTAGTCCTGTATAAAAAAATCCTGCATCGGTCATATCTAGAGGTGTCTGAGTTAAACCTTGGGGCCAGGAGTCAAAACTTTGCAAACGTTTTGCTTGAAGAGTATAAAGAGGGTGAGCAGGCTGCTTGAGCTCCATCAAAAGTTATTAATTTTATCAGTATTAGAAATCACGCTCACAACACGTCCTGTTTACTATAGTCAACTGGCTGTTGTGTTACCCATTTACACTAACTTCATTGAATTGAGAGCACTTATTTCATAATAGGTATGTGACGAATTCAAGTATCTAACAATAAATAAAACAAACAGTACTGAAAACATCAATTATATTATCAAAGAATACACATTTAAAACTAAATAGGTACAACACATTTCTTAAAACGTATTTCTTAAATCACATATATTTATTTTACACATTATTTTAAATTTTTAATTTTATTATTTTATTTTCGATTTCGTCAAGCAAAAACATATTCATATTCTCATTATACCATTTTTTAATTATAACTACATTTTTTAATGCACACACTTTTGTATGGAACATACAATTTAATAATGCCTCGTCCTTAAAATTATATTTTTTATACAACATAAATAAATTAGGACAACCTTTTTCACTAATATCTATAATAGAACAATTGTTACATATTGTTTTTACCCATTTAATTTTTTCCATGCCTTTCACGAGTATAATTTTATTTTCCAAAAAAGGCGCGATTATGCGTTTGAGCTCATGACATTCAATATATCCTTCACGCCAGCGAGTACCACGGTTTTTTTGTATCCACATTACATGCCTCTTTTCTACAGGTGTTAGATCAGAAAATGGAAATGGTGGTTTCACTAAAAACGTTTGTGTATATTCATCCGTGGCTAGTGCAAACTCCTTTACAATAAAGTTATTAGATAAATCTTTAAAACCTTGAACATCAACTATAACCAATTTTGAATTCATGATATTTTCTTAATGATATTGCTCAGAGGTTTATATTCTACAATGCAATCGTTAAGTATCAAACAATATGCAGTAGTATTTTCTGGAAAATTGGAATCGGACTCAAGTTCAACACGTACGTCTATAGGTCCTGACTTCAGATTTTCGTTTTGACGTGAACAGTCGACAACAAATAAAGGAGCTTTATTTTTAAAGTCGTCGTAACTTAACAACGGTTCTGGACGACGTCCATAATAAGACTGTTGAAATTTAGCATATTGCTCGTATAATATCGAGAATTTGTCCTCTTTAAACTTGATGTTCATATTTTCATAAGGGAAATAACAAGAATTTAAAAATACTTTAACGTTACTGATATTACAGTGATCAAATTGAGACATATCAATTTCTGCTCTTCGCTTGCGATTCGTTTGTAAACCTACTATTATGTACCTAGGTTTTTCTATTTGAGATGATGTTTTAATTGACCATGTGTGTTTAGTGGTTTGCGGAAGTGCAGAATACTCATATAGATCCCAAGTTCTAAACACTATATTAATGGAACGATCTCTTTCTAAACATTTAAGTAAATTAATTCTTTCACGATCAGACACTTTTATATGAGGAACACGCCATGTAATTTGCTTTATTTCTATATCTTGAATAACTTCTCCAGTGTCTAACTTTAGTGAGTTGAGACACGTATTGCTCCGAAGTAAAATAAGTTCATGTTTACAGTTCATAACAATTTTGTTATAATCTTCTGCAAATCCTAGTATTTTATTAAGAGGTATTGACACTGTAAAATTTCCCTCATGTTTGCTTGGATTACCGTTGATGTCCCACCCCCAACATTTGGCCACCTTAGACTCGTTGTCATTCATGGATAATAGACACTTCATGATAGTAGTTATACCAGCATTTTTAATTTTATCTATTTCTACTCCATTAAGCTCATAGCGAATATCTTGGAAAAAGAAAAGCACTGGATTGTTTGTGAACTGTACTTTGCTTACTTTGGTTTTTGTGTCCTTTTTATACACATTGACACAGCCCTCCAAATACAAGGTACTTGCCGAAGGTAATACATACAAATCCTGTTGATTGATTGGTATTCGTATCTCATCGTTTTCATTAAAACTAGTTACATAAGGTTTATATGAGTGATATTCAATACTTTGAATAGAATTGTCTTGAACAAGAGGTTCAACTATATTTAATATACTCATTTTAATAATCCAATTAATTTGAGAAACTTTTTGTTCTCTCTTGTTAATTTAATTTTAGGTCTGTTTTTCTTGATAATGTGTCTAGAAGTGACTGGTTTTGCTGTAGTAACCGAGTTTTTATTGAAATCGATCATTTTTTCTTGAGATGCAGATATAACTGAATGTCTTCACCGCGTAAATTTACAAGATTATTTTTTGCATCTACTATTCTGATCAATATAGAACTGATAGAGTTTTGATTAACAGGAAAATAAATTATATTCTTGGGAATTTCAATAATTCTATAACCTGGGGGTACATTTGGAGCAAATTCGTGAATAATATGACTAGGTTTTCCGTCTGTATATGATCCTCTTATAATATCACATTCGATCCTTAACACTGTTGACGATAGAATGTTGACGGGCAATCGTGATTCTGTTAATATATTAGCTTTCAAGGTTTCTTCACCGAATCCAAATATTTTTGCAAGTGATGGACTTTTTTCAAAATGTATATCTTTAGAACATATAATTGAAGTTCTTAAGGTGTTATTGTTAGAACTCAAATTGAAACTGCAATCTATAACATTCTCCCTTAAATAATCACTAATGTCATTAAGCTCATATGAACCTTCAGGTATTTCTACAACTTGATCATTACCATAGTAAAATTTATTGTTTTTACTATCGATATTAGGTATAGAGTTAAACGTGGAGAAGTACAGCAATCCACATTCATATTCACCATCAAGTTGAAGAGCAGGTGAATAATTTGTAACTGATGTTGAAGTGCAGCTCGATATAGACAGTGTGAAAGACATGTTGCTACTAATAATTACTTTTGATATTTTACAATATTTATACGGTTTTTCCAAAATTGTCTTAAAAACTTTATACATAAATGTCCACAATTAACCGTGTCAAAACTTTGAAATTTAGTATAGTTGTATAAAATTGTCTTATTTTTTAAATAATTAATTAACTCTAAAGGTGGTTTTAGATCACCGAAGCTATCGAAATATTCACAATATTTTTTATCTTTTACATAAGCTACCCAGTGAGTTCCTTCATTGTCACTATTATCTAAATTGATTATACCACATTCAATATTTTTAGGAAATTTCGGTAACCTGTCTCTCATGTAAACTCCTCTGAAATATGGTATGTTACTCGCATGTTGCAAGATATCTAAATCTGTAAGTGCTCGTCTGGGTAGCTTTTTATTTAGTTTTTTGAAGTGTTTAAAAACAACCCGTTTCCTTTTTTGTATGGCTTAATGTACATGCCTTTACCCAAAGCAATAGCTTCCATAGTTCTGTTATGACGTTCACATTCCTGTAAATCTTTTTGAGAAACTTTGTAATCATTAACTGCTTTCGCTATACCTGCTGCACCACCTGATAGGGCACCTAATGCTGATAAACCAGCGAATATGGGTATTAAAGGTAATATTCCACCAACTTTTGGGATTGGTATAACTCGAGGTAAAATAACCTTTTTATTAGAAAATAATTTCTTAGCTACCAAATGTGCCATTTTTATAGCTGATTTGTTATTTTTCGGTTTAAATTTCTTAAGATGCTTACTTATTCTACCAATCACGGAACTAAATTTTTTCACCCCTGCACCTACTTTCACTTTTGTTTTCATTACTTTGTTGACTAACCAGGAAGCCAACTTTTCCCCTTTTGTAGCATTCTTTGCTTTCATCCTTCGCTTAGCCATATTCATAAGCTCTATATCAGCTTTATGACGATCTTCTAGATTTGAATAATTGGTGTAAGCTATATCGTGCTGCTTACAAGCTTCGTCTAATTCGTTGACTCCTTTGTCACCACGTAATAAACGTTCGCGTAACCTGGTACCAGGTCCACAATAATTATATCCAGGCAAATGTAGCTCAAACGGCAACTTATTAATAATTTTATCCACAAGTCCACCTCCTTCCATTGATATTAGTCTAATAATAAAATCTTAAACATTTCATTGTTTATATAATTTTATAGAAGATCTTTTTTATCAATCCATGAATTTTCACTGTCCTTTAAACCTAGCCACTTAACAAATAACTTGTTACCGTTTTTTCTTATGACTTTTTCAACTAAATAAACACCAGGGTGTTGTGTCTTCATTAGCTCCTGATCATAAAACGTTCCTAGTATGTTTTGTTGTCGTTGATCTTGAATATGATAAGTAACAGGTTTTGAATTATTTACTTTGACAATCGTAAAAAGTTCGGTAGACCAGTTAGGAGTAAAACCTTTTTCAAAAATTCCCTTATATTTGCTTATTCTCACTTGATCTCCCACGTTAAATTTAACTTTCATAGGTTTTGATACCTTGTGACTTTTTATAATATTATTCAAAACTTGCATTTCATTTGATGAATTAACATTCAAAGGCTTAAATTTTGTTATACGATGCACAGTATCATTATACTCATCTGTTATTTTATTTAATGGCTTCCCTACCCATTTATAATTTCCGATTAAATAAAAGTATTTATATAATTTATTCTTCAAAGTTCTGATTAATCTTTCCACAATTGATGCCTTTTTTACAGAATATGTAGAATAATGATTAATTTTGTATTTTTTCATTAAATTATTGAAACAGTCATTATAAAATTCTTTTCCTAAATCAGTTTGTAAATGTTTTGGTCTACGACCAGTACTTAATATGTTTGCAAATGCTATTGAAATTTCAGTTTTAGACTTACTTTTAACTGGAATAGTCCATGCAAACTTAGAAAATGTATCGATAACAACTAAAACAAACGTATAATTCTCATTGATTTTCTTTAAGTTTTGCATATCAATTAAATCCGCTTGCCACAAATCATCAATTCCTTTTAGTACCACATGACAACGTTTAAAGTTTTTTCGGGCTTGTCTGTGAATTTCATTTATTATTCCTTCTTTACTCATTTTTTATAATTGGTTAACGGTATAGATTTGCTCGTGTTTCTTGTGAACCGTGTTTGGTGACTGATGCAATAATCCTTGAATTAAACTTTTTATATTTTCCAATTGCATATCTATTTCATGTTTTGTATAAAAATCTGTAATTATCTTATCAACGTACTGTTTATTTATAACATCATCACTAGAAAATGGTATTTTAGAAACTTTAAGACTATTCAATTTTAGATCGCATTCACCATTCAAGAGTTTTACCATTTTTTTATCAAACAAATCAGACGTTTCCGTTGAACGCATCCGCTTGTGAACGTGATGTCCAAACTTGTCAATATTCATAATGTGTTAATCAGTTGACCACTTATAAAGAACTGAGAAAATATTTCTTTTACTTGATTTATATCTAATGAATTACATCCGCTTCACGTAATTCTTCGATAATGGAAATTATTTCATTATCCAACCCGGTGTTTCCAGCATCGTGCGAGGCAATTAATAGTTTCAGTCTTTCAACTAGTTCATTTGGATCATCCCAATATACAAAGTCTACGTTAGGTTTCACTTGTTTTAGTAATGACAATCCAGAACCATGCACTAGGCTTTCAGTACTGGTATGTTCTTTACAATGTTTAAATAACGGTTTAATAATTTTGAGGTATTTTGTACCTTTATTACTTTTTATAGCTTTTTTTGAACTGAATTCTCGTCGGTGAGCATTAGTATCTAATAAAATTTGTTTATAATTATTTAAATCGCTTTCAGATATAAAACTTAAATCTGGAATCTTTTTAAATAATAATTCGTTTAATCCCATCGTTTTATTGTACGTGGAACCAGCAATAGAAATTGTATCAGAAGTTAGAGCAATACGTGTATTTCCAATTTTCAGTTTCCCCCGATCTAATCTAGCACCATACGGAATATCTTTAAAAACTTGCGAAGATAATGACCAAGAACTTAGATCATTAGAGTCTAATGATTTAAAGGACATTTCGCTCTCGTCCAGATTTTCATTACTGCTCTTCAAGCTTCCAGAACTTTCTTCTGACTCATAGACGCTAGGAGATTCATTATTTTTGCTAGTTTTAACATTAATATCAAAATAATTTGAAGACTGCAGGTTGACATCATCCTTTTTTACTTCTTTTGTATACTTATCATGTAGATTATGATTTATTTCATTATTGGGTTGAAGTGAAACGTTTCTTGACACCATTTTTTGTAGTGGTTCTGTAATCGGCTTCAACACTGTTTCAATAGCATTGTTGTTATCCATTTCAAAATTTCGCATCTGCTTAACTTTTCTTTTAACGCATTCAGCAGATTTAATAATTTGTTCTTTTAATTGTTTTTCGGTACTCATTTTGTTTTAAAGACTGTACTCGTTGATGTCAGAATTAAAAATGATCATGTAAAGACCCTGCTTCTTTATTAGTACTAACAAACGTTCTATTCAAATACAACGAATGTATCAAAGTTCTTTCTATAATGACCATTATTTTTTTCGGAATCTTTATTTATTACCAGAAAGTCATACGGAACACTCCAGATTTTTGCACACATATCTCGGAACTGCTTCCAAGACATATCCGAAGTCACGTGTTCATCATAAACATGTCTTAGATTAACATCGTCTTGTTTGAAAATAATTAAAAGGTTTGCATTGTCTCTAATAAGCTGCTTTGGAATCTTGCTGTACGTTTGATTTAAATAAAAGCAATCTATATTTTTATGCCTTCCCATAGCAAAATAATCACGTATATTATTTTGTTTCTCGCAGGCTACGTCATCAAAAACTATGATGGAATTGGGTTTAGCTTCTTGTGGGCTCAAAACATTTTCATTATCAGTATATTTGCAAAAATATATTTCAGGCACCATTTTTAAAACGTGTTCTAAATAAATATATTTTGGTTGGTACAAAGTTTTTGAATAAATATAAACGTTCAAGAATTGCAAACCATCTTTATGCAAAAGAAGGCCAAGTATCAGATTCGTTTTACCACAATTAGACGGACCGCAAATAACGCATCGGATACTGTTGGGTAGAAGCTTTCCATGCTTACTCGAACCTTTCTTCAATGATGCACAAACGTTATCAAAACTTAATGAATTGGGTTGTTTTACGAATAACATGTTTGCATCCCAAAAGATGGAACATAAATAAATTTTTTTCATTCAAGTTCAGTAATTTATATAAGCACGAAACACTCTCGTTCATGTTTTTTGATGTTCTTACGTAACAGTGCGCTCATCGGTATCGTAAATTATCAACTTTGGAGTACTACCGTATTATTGGGCATACTACCCAACCTGGAGAGAGCGACGCGAACGAAGTGAGCAAAGCGAAACGGAAGGTGGGGTAGAATGCCCAATAATACCCTACTTACTTTTGATAGGTTTTTTTTGTTGGAGTTTTTTACATTGCAGTGTACAGAAACTTGCTTGTTTTTTATTTTATTATAAGCGGCCCAAATATCCAAATCAAGACATAGTATATCACCCTACATACTATTCCTGAGGCTCGCCCATTAATATCACTCCCGGCGTCATTTGTTTGGATTACGCCACGTCTCGGACGAATTCCTTTGGACGTGACTACACATAGAAGGGTTGAGGTCGATTCAATCTGTGGCTATATTTTAACTGAAACGTGAAAAACGGTAACTGTAATAAGGGTAAATGAGTCTCAAAAATTATTGGACCGAGTGAACGAGCGTTATTTTGCAAAAATTCTAGTTCTAGGACTAATGTTTGTTACGGCGTTGGTTTAAGAAGTAATGTCTGGCGCAGATGAGATACAGGCGCGATGCCTCTTTAATGTACTTTCATGCAAAATATATGGAAGTGACGTGATGCAAATAATCAATATATTGGTGCAGTAAATATTAATGGAAGGTTGTCCAATGTCGAGGTGGACGGATGATATATAGAGATCAGCAGGGAATATTTGGATGAGAGTGGCGAGAGATAGGGGAGAATGGCAGCACCAAAGAGAGGCTTATGCTCAGCAATGGGCGATGACAGGATGATAATAAAATATCAATAAAGCGATGCTAGTAAAATATTATTTATATATATTTTTTTTAAATTCATTCTTCCTTTGCTATCTACCCTCGTATATATTATATTCAACAAAAAACCTACACAATATTCAGCGAAATTACACTAGATATTTTCATTGCGTTTCAGATTTGAGATGAATTTTCGCAACGTCACGCCTGATTCCATTACATTACATAGGCCACCTTTGATATTTCGAAAGTTTGTGACATAAGCAGAACAATAAATGTTTTTTATTCCTTTTATTTTTATGCCTTTCATAATCAACCAAAAGATATAAATAACCATGCAAAATAACAATGTTCTCGAATTAAATTGAATCACAAAACGTGTTTTATCCAGGTCCAAAAGAGCGTAAATATTAACGTTTATCCCCAGAGCTTAATCAAACTATTTTGTAAACAACAAACAATGATAAATTGAGGGATGAGAATAATCTGTGAAATGTTGAAACGAAAAAGGTTTTACTCGTAAATCTATATTCAGTGAGCTGTGAAATTGTAACAGTTGATTATAATCAACTGTTACTATTTTGCACTCACAAATGACAGTAACTGTGCTTATTCAATTTGTAACATTGGACGTAGTTAAAAAGGAATGAAGACTTGACAATGACGTCATGTCATTGTCACTTGAATGAAATAATATTAAAGAAATAAGAGGTTTCCTGTTCTTCTACCTACCAAATAAGACGATAAGGTGATAACCGGTACACTGCGACTTTATCAGCATACCTATCACACTGGTGTAGTGGTTGGACAGGTTGGCTCAAATCTCATACATCACTGAGGTTGCGGGTTCGATTCTTGCGACGGGACAAATGTTTGTGCACAGAAAAAAAAGCGCAAGCATTTGTTTCGTGTCTGAGTATTTGAGACCATGATCCTCATAATATCTGGTTCCCTAGATACAGGGAAAGGATTCCCTGATTTGATTGTGTAACTAGGAAGTTAGGGGTCAGGATCGATGTTTGTGATTTATTTATTATTATTTATCTTCTAGGTTGAAGTTACTTGAAAAGCCTAAAATAGTTTGATAAAATTACCTACTAAATTCTTCATTTTTGTGTCGGTGCCAGTTTGGACCTAAAACGGACCTTAAAAAAAGAATGAGGCTGTTTCGATCCCGAAAAATTTTGAACTAAAAAGAACCGTTCTGGACTTGACATAGACCAATTTTATTATGAGAAATGCCTCTTTGATCCTAAAATAGACGGTTTCAATCTTAAGTGCACAAACATTTTATTTTGTCCTATGGCAGGATTCGAACCGAGATAAACATCTCAGAGGTAGCGCTACTAAAGTTTATGAGATACTACCTGCGCCCCGCGGTTTCACCAGCGGTTTCCCGGGATAAAAAGTAGCCTATGTACCAAATGTCATCAAGACCCGTTTAGTAGTTTTTGCGTGATTGAATAACAAACATCTATCCTTCCATCCATCCTCACAAACTTTCGCATTAACCTCACTGCAACTACACTGTTAAAGCTGTTAAAAGATACAATCACACTCACTGTTCCGAAGTTCATCAAAAAGTCATTACTCGTTACTTTAAAATATGAATATAAACAAAAATATCTTTCCTAGTCATCCGTGATCCGGATCAGTCCGGATAAAGCCCCTTGTGCGATGCTGATCCGGAAAAAGCGGTATAATTTATGTGCGGCCCAAGCTTAGGTACGGCGAATTTCTACGTGACTAGGAATACGCGACGTCTGTTGTGACTCATATAAGATGTTAACACTCAGACTTATAGCCCAAAATAAAAATAAAATAATTCATTTTGTAACAAAAAAAAAACCGACTTCAATTCTGATGTATCCTCGAAGTCCCAAGTCGAATATCGATAAAATTAATATGGGACCACATTGTAGCTAGACTAAAACCCAACGCAAAAAGAATTTTCCAAATCGGTTTATAAATGTCGGAGTTTTGAGGCAAAACACACAAAAAATTAAAAAAAAACACTGGAATTGAAAACCTCCTCCTTTTTTAAGTCGTTTAAAAATGGCCGACCCGGCCGAAAGGCTGAGGCTACGTGACGTCATCACAAAAAAGTGGCGAATAGACGAAGTAACTATTGATACCTTTTCCTTTCCTAAATAAATACTTTTTACTAGAGTGCAAAAGAGATAGACAATATTTTGGTAGTTCAGTGTCGATTTGCATCACATTTGTATACACACAAAATGTACAGACGCAAGTTATATCTCTTTTGTTTCGTCTATGCATCTTACTCGTAACATGTTTTTTGTTTACTGTCGTCCCTCCAGCGATATTGTATATCTCTCTAGTTTGTATTCTCATATATAGTTTCCTTTGAAGATACTATTTCCTTTACCTATATCACACAGCTGCCTCAAAATCGAATTTAAAGCTTCTGCAGCCGGAATCCGTTATAGTGTTCGTAGCACCACCGGTAAAGCTTCGTAGCATAATATATTTCAGTCGAAATGGCGAAGACTTGCCTTCAAAATGAGAGTACAAAAAAATCCTGTAAAATGAATTAAAATTAAATTAAAATATACACAGTGGAATTGAATTCAATATTTTTCCGAAATGTATATACTCAGTCCATGTTTTAGAATAAATCTATAGTGTTAAATTAAAAAAATAAAAATAATAATAGTCAAAATATATTTGTCAATTAGCTGAAATGTCAATGAATGAATGTGAATGTAGCAACGCAGGGAGGCTAGTAGGAGCCGTGCCGTGCACCCGCGCCCCGCCGCGGCATATACTGTTTAGTGAAATAGGCATTTCAGCTAGGTATTTGTCAATTATTTTTTGGTCATATATTTTTAATTTAACGAATCATATTCAACCTAAAGCTCACTCAGTTCATACTGAGTACATACATTTCGGAAAAATATCGAATTCAATTCCACCCTGTATATATATATAAATAAACGATGCTGCGGCAGGCCCAGACGTAGATGGCGAGACGAACTAGAGGCATACTGGAAGGACTGGACACAAAAAGCCTTAAACCGTGAGGAGTGGAAGGGGGTAGGGAGGGTAGTTTGCCCTGCAGTGGGACAGACCAGGCTAATAATAATAATAAGGTCTCATATCATAGACCAGCTCTCATCCATTAAAAATTCACCTCAATAGCCCAATCATAAGTAACTTTCACATCTTCAATAATAGTCCTCGCACTTATCGGAGGCTGTATTTGATTGCATCTTCTTAATGATGCACTTAAAGACAGTCCCCTATAAGTGTTGCCCATTACATATCTAAATTAAATGCTCTAAGAGGCCTCTACGTGTTGGGCTCATGTCCCTGCGCAAGCCTTCCAAAGGACCGGGTGTATAACCCGTGAGAAAGAGCGACATAAATAATAATAATATATATAAATAATCCGTCCGTTTTTTTTAAACACCTATTTAGCCGTAGTAATAAAGATTTTGAGTTCAATATTGTAAATAAGAAATTAGGTACATAATGTTTTAATTTAGTAAATAATAAAAATTGTTAAATAAAGAAAGGCCTAACAACAACCCTCCCTGTAAGACACGTGTTTCGCCGTCAACACGAGGCATCATCAGTCGTCGACTCGCCGAACGCTAGAACGAGCTTCTCGTTCTAGCATTCGGCGATTCGACGCCTAACTACAACCTACATAATATTCAGCGGAATTACACTACATATATATTTTCATTGTGTTTCAGTTTTGAGTTGAATTCCTGATTCCATTAGATTGAAATCAGTTCTTGGATAACTCTTACATAATTATTTTATGCAAGGTCATGCGATTTTATACGCACGCCTACACAAGGTCTCAAATAGTGCCACAAGTATATCAGTGGCGTTGTACTATTTGATGCCCTTCAGTTCCAGCAGTATGTAGTTACAGTACGTAGTACTGCTTTTTTATATTTTTTTATTTAATATGTCGGCAAAAAAGCATTCGGCCCGCCTGATGGTAAGCGGTTACCGTCGCCTATAGACATCTGCAGCACCAGAGGCAACGCCGACAACTATTATTTATTCTATGTCTATACTACAATGATTGTACTACTCGCTGACCCAGCGAACTTCGTACCGCCATATTTAGAAAAAACTGTTCGTTTTTTAAATTTTCCTTTACACAAACCTGTGAAAAAGAATTATCAAATTTGATGCAGTCGTTCGAAAGTTATGCGCATACATACATTTTGACGATTCATTTTTATTTTTATTTTAATTTATATATAGATTAGGTACTCTGTGGTATTACCCAAAACCTTAAATTGGAAAGTATTGCAATTGACTCTCTAAGGTGTCACATTTAAAGTCAAAAAACCATCCACTATAATTTAAACACAATAATTTTTGATAGAATAACTGACTTTTGTGTATTTCAAAGAAGTTCCAGTAAAGAACTCTTTAACTAAGTACCAAGAAACATGTTCTAAGGAATCTAATGGAATCAGGCGTGACGTTGCGGAAATTGCTTTCATTTTTATTACTTTTTACCCCCATATATATTATATTATTCCAACAACAACCCACATAATATTCAGCAGAATTACACTACATATTTTCATTGCGATTCAGAACCATTGCTCTAGTTATGTACATACTATAACATATATATTAGGTCACCGTTGCACTTATTTAACCTATCCGAAACACAATCTCAACTAGTGCCAATTTCACCCTCCGCCTTTGACCCAAACGTACCCAGACCCAGCTAACAGTAATATTATTTCAGGCAAAATATTTACCATTTCACGGTAATATTATTTTCTATGCTAAAGCTACCATCATCAATTCTTATTACATTCACTTTGGCTACTTTATTTTGACACAGTACGTCACTCTTTGCCAACTCTGTAACGGAATAACACTGCGGTGAATTTCCCCGACTTGGCTTGCGAGAAAATGACTAAAACAATGACAGTCGAGAAAATAAAATTACCATTTATGAATAGCTTATGATTTCTTACAGAGAGCGGTCGTGTATTTTCCTCTTGTTCTTTCAAGATTCTTATTGAAGTCCTCTGTGAAGTGTAATGGTGCTTATTCAGATCGGTAATTGGTAAACTTTGTTAATTGTCATGGAATGGACATGTTTATTTTGTGTTCTTAACAATATTTTCTGGGGATCGACATTTTATGAAACCAATTATCTTTCTTTCTCGTTTGGGTGTTTGATCGTTTCTGGCCGGAGTTATAGACGCCCGAAGGCCTCCGATATGGCCTAACCACCCATGATAAGCATAGATATACATGTAATGTATTTTTTTTATGTAACTTAGTGATAAGACGAGCTGATTGTTCGCCTGATGGTAAGCAATACGCCTGCCCATAACAGTAACAGCACCACCCAGAAATCCTGAATTCTCGTCACCCTGAGACAATTAGCTGTTAATTCTCATAATGTCCAGTAATTTCGCTGGCTACAATGCCCTTCACACCGGAACACAGTAATGCTTGCGCATTACTGCTTGGCGGCAGAATAACTGGCAAAGCAGTGGTACCCACCCAGACGGCCTCTCGCATGCGAGAAACCAACCAGTAAATTACTACCAGTATTCGTATGTATCGTTGCCATACGAGTAACTAGTACTTTAACCTTTCAAAAGCAGAAAAGTATACTTCTACTTATTTATTTTGATACGATCACCTTATAACTAACACAACACTGGACGAGAGTAACAAATTTTGGAAGCCGCAACTAAGTTCCACAAACGGTTGCGATCGCGGCCTTTAACTTCTTCATTCGCAACCAGTTGCCAACAATAAAACAATCACTGAACTATAACGCTCCCAGCGCTTGACCCGCAGATAATTAAAGGTAGTTATGGCCAGGCCGTGGCACATATATAAGGGCATAATAGGATATTCTAACTTCAACAATCACATATCGAAGTCCACCCAACCCATACACAAACAAATTCAATTTAACACTTCACAATGTATTCGGCCATTTCGTACCCCAACCGCAAGCCAGGTATTATCCCGGCAGATACATTATTAACCGGGTGAAAACCGGGTATGGTAGCCGGATAAAAACCCGGGAGTGTGGCCCTGGAATTAACGCCCAAGGTTTTCAGCCCATTTCTCGGGATGCCATTAATTGAGAAACAGGATTATTGGCTCGAAGTCACCTCTCGTTTACAGTTTATGTTCAAAATGCGAACAAACTTAGAGCAAAGCAGGTTAAAAGTTTCTTATAATTGATTTAAAAGTTAGTACAACTTAGTACTAAATGTTTTAAAATTAAGTTTTGAATTTGACGATATCTTCCTAAGAAATAATTAAAGTTGAGTTAATCTGTCCCTTGATAAGCATAAAAGACAATATCTTCTATTTGTTTCATGAGTACCATCACGTCATTTTGATTAAAGATTCAACCTCAAGGAAATTTACGGATCCAATAAGTTCCGTAAACAAGACAAAAAAGGAGGAGGTTTTCCATTCGTTTGAATTTTTTTATGATTGTTACCTCAGAACTCCGTCATTCATAAACTAATTTGGAAAATTCTTCGCGGTGGGTTCAGTACAGCTACAAGATGGTCCCATATACATTTCATCGATATTCGACCTTGGACTTCGAAGATACATCAGTATTGAAGTCGGTATTTTGTTATAAAATGAGTTATGCGTTACTCGAAATGTTTAAAAAAAACAAGAATGTTCTAGTTTTAAGCCTCTAAAACTAAAACGTTTAGGCTGGAAAATTCTCTCCTTCTATCTTTTTTAAACAGCCCAGTCGCGAAACAACATTACACAACACATGTATATGCCATTATAATAAAAATCGTAATAAAATTTCACTCTAAACATACACGAGGACATTTCGCCTTTGTCCGACAACATTCCCGTAATTGTAGGTATTTGGGTAACGTAACCGTTAGGGCGCGTTTACATAACACCACACCCAACCATGAGGTAAGAGCCACACCCTGGGTCTCTTTAAGATAAGGGTGAATAAGCACCTCATGGGCAAACGTGCTCCACCTTAGACCACAACTACGCTTACCCTCAGGTGAGTTGTTGTCAAACGTAAGCCCAATTCATCCAAACAAAACACCTTATTGGCCTGTGCAGTTGCAGTGCAGTCCAAAACTTCTAAAATACTCTGCCGGACTGCACGCCGTTTGTCACCCTTTATTTTTTAAGAGGGGAAAATACCGTCGCTCTGCCCTTCTGCCACGGGGTGGCAGAAGGGGGTGTGTTGGGCTCGAATCCACTAAAAACCCCCCGAGAGCAGTCTTCTGCCGAGGTGGGGCAAGATGGGGTCACACAGCATTCACCATCTTGCCCCAGCAGAAGGCCCGGGTGTAAAACCGGGCCACTACGCCTGTGATGTGTGACCTTGCTCACCAAGGCCACCCCCAGACGAGTGGGGCCGTGCAAGCCGGCAGAGAATACGCTTGTCACCCTGAGCTATCAACCTTCATTATCAAATGACCATTGATTAAAGTAACACCAGTCACAAACTGAAAAACAATGAAAAACCGTAATGTGGGTACTGGTACTTGGATTGGTGAGATTTTTCAAATATCTCAATACACTAGATAGAGACACTTTCAAACACTTTATTGCACTTAAAAATAATAATTACAGTTAGTAAAACAAACATTTTTATAGGTACAATAGGCGGCCTTATCGCTAAGGGATCTCTTCTAGACAACCAAAGGGTAAGGAAACCAAAAACCAACATTTTAAAGACGATAGTGTGCAATTATAAGTATGACGTATGGACCTACTCGTAAATCCCAACGGAGCCCACATGGATTGTACCATGATCGGCACAAGTGCTTGTCGCGGCACTGTCTTACTATCACGGTTCATGAGATACAGTCTGGTGACAGACGGACAGACAGACACACAGTCAGACAGACAGACGAGCAGCGGAGTCTTAGTAATAGGGTCCCGTTTTACCCTTTGGGTACGGAATCCTAAAAAGTAAAGTGTGCCACAAACTTGTGGCACACTTAACCCTATGGCCAAAAACTAAATGAAAAACTGAATGGAAAATGACAGTTACAATAAACATAGACAGCAGCGACGCTATCAGCGGGCTAGATAAGTTTGTAAGACTACATTTCAAGAGAGCTCTCAATATGTACGCGGTGTTTCCAGGAGCTGCTATTTTAATATTTAATGTCAATAGGCATAGAACTCATTAATGTGTTAAGCCTTTAAAAAGCGGAGGCCGGGGCGCGGCGTTCGTGTCAAATAATCCCGTCCTTACGTTTCGTAACAAACCCCTCGCCATTTTAATTTCAAATGTTTGGATTTGCAAATGTTTCGTTCGTGTATTGTTTTTAATTATACAGTACCTACCTACAGAGTTAATAGCTCGGATTTGTTGGTCATTGATTTTCAATTGAAAGCGATCTGTTAATTCGGGGGGGTTAATAAAATATCCTGACTGTGTGATTTTATATTTTTATATGTCAATGATCTGTATTTATATACTAAATAAATAAAGAACACTATTCGCCTAGAATAATGATTGCGATAGAGCTATAACAATTTTATTTATTGACGTTGTATATAGTTAAATCATCATCATCATCATCAGCCCATCATGTCCCCACTACTGGGACACGAACCTTCTCTCATAGAGAGAGTATGGGCCATAATCCATCACGCTGGCCTAGTGCGGGTTGGTGGATGACACACATCCTTGAATTTTTGTGATTATTTTTGGACATGTCGCTTTCCTCACGATTCACCGTTTTTAGAGCGAGTGTTAAATTCGCACATAACTTAAGAAAGTCAGTGGTGCGGTGCCAGCGGGATTCGAACTCGGGTGCGTCGGATCGATAGTCGCACATGCTTCCCCTAAGCCACACTCGCTCTAAAATTAAATAATAATAAATAAACTATAAATGATCCATATTGAATTGCATATTTTGGAAGAAGAAAAGTTCAATTACTTTTATAAAATACTAGCTGACCCGGCAAACGTTGTTTTGCCATATAAATTTTAAAAAAAGTTAAGGGTGAACAACCCTTATCACTTAGGGGTATGAAAAATAGATAGTAGCCGATTCGCAGACCTACTGAATATGCATATAAAATTTGGTAAAAATCAGTAAAGCCGTTTCGGAGGAGTGAGGTAACTAACACTGTGACACGAAAATTTTATATATATGATACTAGCATGATAACATACGCCAATTAAACTATACACACATACTACACAAATAGGTATGTCTGACAAGAAAATAACCATGTGGTCATTTTTCATTAGACTCCCTTCCCTCCAATATGGTTGAGGGGGGTGATGGCTGGTCCACAAGTCATACTCGTGAACGGGTGCTGCTTGCGGGGACTGGTCTGTTCTAGTCACTCCTACTGCTACTGTCATACCTACTTATATTTTATTTACACTTTTTTGTTACTGATACTATGACTATGGGACATCTCACTCGCATTTCTTGTTTTACATTCTGTTAATTCTAATTTATACGTAATTGTGCTGAAAAAAGACATCCCCGCAGAGTTTCTTGGTGCTATCTTCTCTAGCGGGCGTATTTCCGAAGCACTGGTAGAGTCAGTTTTCGCATTTCTTTTCAGCACTCAGACTTCAATTTGAGTATAGGAAAGAAATGGGTAAACATACTTACCTTTTTTTCAAAGTCATGTTAACATAAGTTACAACTTTTAACATTTTTTATTTGTATCATGTGTTTATGACCTTTAAAAGTGCACTTTTGTGCCTATTTAATAAATGATATTTGACTTTGACTTTGACTTTGACTTAGAAACATACAGCATACGTACCAACAACAGAATTATGATAACATTCAAAAAGACATAATAAATACGGTTTTAATCTTAAGATCGCTTTAAAACGATAAGACTGCCTATTGTGGCACTTATTTTTAATTTATAATCTACTTTTGTTTTTTGACTGTACTGTGGTGTTATAATAAAGTGTTTAATCTAATCTAAAATTAATAATGTAACTATATGTAAAGAACGAATAATCAGAATAGTATAGGTACTAAGTATATATAGTTATGTTTTCTCTCTATTTCCATCCATCCCTCCGCAAATATATCAACTGGGGTACGCAAATAGTATCGGTAAATATATCGTAGTCCCTCTAAACCCTAATATTAATGCTCGCGTGAACGTGATTCCTATCAAAAGGATATTTAAAGGAAAGCCTCACAAAGATAACAATATCTGGAGTTAATATCGCCGTCGAGTAATAAATATGCAAAATATTGGGGAACTTCCCTCGAGACTGTATGTACCCTATGTTTAGAGACAGTAGCTAATATTATCCTGTTTACCTATTCCGCTCCATCTCCGCATAAGCCAGCGGTCCAAAAACGTTTTTACTTATTCTAAGCTATCTGCGCCCCGCCATTTTACCCGCGGTTTAGCGGATAAAAAATGTAACAAAATTTCTAAAAAAAATGCCCCTCAGTTTCTTGCCGTTTCTTCTGAGTAGTGGTTCTTTTCCCGATACCGTGGTAGAGTCATTGTGACAATTTGACGTTCATAAGTGCGTCAAAAATGAAATCACAAATGAATAAAGAGATTTTGACTTTTTTTTTTTATTATTTATAGGCTTGCGTTTGACCGCTATCTCACCTGTTGTTAAGTGACGATGCGGTTGAAGACTTTTGACTTTTGACTTTGACTTTGATAAAATAATGTGTTAATCCAGGGTATAAGCTATCTCCATTCCAAATTTCACTCAAATTCGTACAGCACAGCGTGAAGAAGTTACAAACACACTTAAAATACTTGAATATAAACTTTTGTATTTTATAATAATAGTGTGACTACGACGTTATTAGACGAGTATAGAATTGAGCATGCTGTAGGAATCTCACCTGCCTCAGGATGCGTGCTCGGCGATAGTATAAAGGATTCCGTACCATTATCTATAAAAACGGCAAAAAAATCACGTTTGTTGTATGGGAGCCCACTTAAAATTTTATTTTATTCTGTTTTTTTTGTATTTGTTGTTATAGCGGCAACAGAAATACATCATCTGTGAAAATTTCAACTGTCTTACTATCACGGTTCATGAGATACAGCCTAGTGACAGACGGACAGCGGAGTCTTAGTAATAGGGCGGGACCATATTATTATCCTTTGGGTACGGAACCCTAAAAATAGCAATATGGTAAATAAATAGCATGTACGTACACTTTTAAAGACCAGCCAGCTTGCTCTTACTAACAAGAGCTAAGTCGCTGTATTACACAGTTCCCGCGGGGCGGTCGATAGCATCAGCATAATCTGTGACACCGAACTGGGACGATAATCCGGAAAGTTTGCTTCGGCAGCATGGTGGAGCAACGAGATGGCTCCAATCAAGAATTCATGGCACATTGTGTCTTTTGCCTGTTTGCTAATCAAAGGTACCTATGTATGTTTGTATACACCTGTTATTAATAACCTAAATGTTATGTAAGAGGTAGAGCGAGTTTGGAGTAGATAAGAAGTAGCCTATGTCCTTTTTAACTGACTTAAAAAAGGAGAAGGTTCGCTATTCGATTGTATTTTTTATGTTTGTTACCTCAAAACTCAGTCATTCATGAACCGATTTGGAAAATTCTTTTTGCTACGAAAGGGTCCCATACAAATTTTATCGATATTTGACCTTGGACTTCGAAGATACATTGAAGTCGGTTTTTTTGTTTGATAAAAAGTATACTTGTCCATGATCCAGGGCAGGATGTAACGAACCATTAATGAAACTCCAATAACACGACGTGGCTGGAGCTTTATAATTATAACAAATTGTTCGCATGACATCAATTTTGTACTGACTGATTCATTTTATTTAAAATCAAATCAAATCAAAAATAATTTATTCCAAAAATGCTCATAAATATAAAATGGCAGGGTAACATTAAACTATATAGCAAATAGTGGTACGCAGTTATAAAATAACATACCTAATAAATAATACCTAATAGATATTTGGTTGTTTATATGTAGACCTACATCAAGAGTTACCTTATAGGTATGAGACACACTATCCCGGAGACCACAGTATCTTAAAGAGGTAACCGTTCCTGAACTAAGTGAAACACTTGAAAATAGGTTGACATATTTTAATATGTGTTATACGAGTAGAATAGTGTTGTCGCCAGTGTCATTAAGTTAATAAAGTTACTAGCTGCGCCCCGCGGTTGCCTGGGATAAAAAGTCCATGTCCTTTTACGGGACCTAAAGAGTCTACATACCAAATTTCATCAAAATGCGTTCAGTTTTTGCGTGATTGAGTAACAAACATCCATCCATCCTCACAAACTTTCGCATTTATTATATTAATTAGTATTAGTATGTTTTATATATTCTGCGTTTTAGGTTTTAGAAATCATTTTGGTTGCGTATTTTTGTTATTATTTCTTATCTCGTAATATTCTGATTCAAAAATTCTTACAATCCTTAATTAGACATATAAGAACATACTTGATCTTAATTACTCACGTACAATATATTAACTTTGTCCAAAAAGACTTATTATCCAACAGAGAGCACTGATGTCTGTGCTGGGTACAACTTTTCATATATTTATTTCAGGCAGTATTAAAGTAAAATTAACAGAGGCCCATACACAATAACTATTTTATTACGCTTCTATACAACACAAAAAGCAATTATTGTTTTTCCCTAAAATGGAGGTAGACTACCTCTAAAGATCAGAAGTCCGGGGTAAAGAACATCTTCGCGTGTTCTGCTGGAACCTGATGGGCGTATAAATTGAAATCGGTGGTCCTGGTCTGCTCCAGCCGCATTAAATTCACGTTGATGGGCTCCTCGCGCAATCAATGATAATGATGCAATGACATCGATGATTATACTGTACATATTCTAAAATAAGATGCAAGCTACCCTATTTTCTAAGAAATCAATAAACGATTATTATTAATCTATCAGTTACTAACCAACGTTACTATTTAAAACAGAACAACATTGATCAATCTCAACGTTTTCTAGGTCACACTCCCCCTCTCTCTATTCAGAAGTAATTGAGAGGGGATGAACCCACCCCTAATAACATTGGAGCTTCGTGACATTGGCACAAACAAAAGTAAGAATGTTCTTACGTGAAATTTACGACTTGCTTGCCTAAGGTAGAGCAATAGGTACTCTTATCTATACTGTAGTAATCCGTCGCGGGATCTCTCCAGACGAGAAAGTATAGATTCTGGAAGTATATTTACTAGCAAAGTAGGTCCACTTACATTGATTTACTTGTTTGTTATTTGAGCCAAGATTCGTTTTGTTATCAATAGTCAAGACATTCTGAATCAAATCCTATTATAAGAAAGAGAAAGAGAAAGATTAAAAATTTAATCTGAAAGCTACGTTTTTATGCGCCTTTTGAGATTAGGTCGCCATACCCTAAAAATCGGGAATTGCTCGAAATATGAGTTGCAAGATTCCACCCCAAACGACACATAGACAGACAGACAAACAAACAAGAAAGTGACTGAATAAAAACGTAGTAAAATCACTAAACTTGCCTGCGGATACTGGGCTAGTAATGGATTACTGACAGAACATCAGACTAACAGACAAACATTGAAAACTTACATAAATACACAAAATACATTGAAAATATTTATATATATATATATATATATTACGTACTTCAGTTATGCCAAAAAAACACATAGTAAAAAAGTACATACAGCATTTTGATAAATAGGCTGTGGCCACGTAGTTCTACCGCATGGTTCGATCAATCGAAGTATGAGAACCTTTTTTTCCAATTGGTTCGATTATAAAATATATATCGAACCACGCGGACTACTAGATCCCAGAACCACGTGGTCCGAGTTCATAGTCGAACCACGACGGTCAGTCTACCTGGTTCGACTCATCGAAATATAAGGAATCCCAAGTTTTCGAGGTTCGACTAAAATAATACAAACTACATCTTTGTGAGTTTAGCGGTTTCGCCCTCTCTTCTTTGCAAATTTATTATTCCTATTCAAACGATATTCTTTAGTCCACATTTTTGACCAATTCACTTTTTAATGGAAATTTGGAGAAATTGTTAATGTAAATCTAATTTAAACTACAAATGCCAAATTACTGAACCAACATTAGTTTTAGCAGCGTGGTGTTATAATATTTCGTGAATATGCAACGTTCAAAGTGTGGAGGTATTTAATAATTCATGATTTTTACGAGGATATTCACGTATTTAATCATTTAGCATTAATCTGGTTCAGTTAAGCATGAACATATAACGTAGTGAGTTGTGAGTTGTGAGTTAGTTGTGGCACATACCATACTATTTTTTTTGGCTCGGTTGCTGAGCAACTGGTTGAGGCGTCAGGTCGGTATTCCGAAGATGCAAGTTTGATCCCTGCCTTAACAATTTAATTTTTCTTCTTTCTAATTATTTAAAGTGTTTACATATCATCCGTATCAACTTCATAATCAGTCATCTTTAACCGATTCGCCGATTTTAGAGCAGCCGCCGTAATATTAAACGAATTCATACAGATCCTTATTATACGAGTATATCATTTTGAAGACTTTGAACTAATTCAAAACATGACATTTCAACAATTATTTTTGGAAAATTGAAATTTAGACCTAAGTAAGCGTAGACGTTCGTAGACGTAGGCGTAGCATAATACGAGTACGTAGACTGTTGCTACGAGAACTGAATCAATTATTTTCTTAACTACGTCTGCGTAGACCTTTAATAGGTTAGCTACGTAGACCTTTAATAGGTTAGCTAAAGGTTAAGCTGTTAGTTCGTAGACTGTTATAATTTACAGTAACTTTGCTAATGTTCTAGACTCGGCAGCTATTGAGTTAATTGAGTTTCCAGTTATGTTATAAATTAATCGAAACTCATACCCAAATTAATGCTAAGTTCAAAAGTGTCGTTAATATTCAGAATTTCGTCAGTATTCAACTGAATCTGAATTTCAGTTTATTTCATTAACATTTTCCTGTAATAAAGCGGAAACTTCGAGAAATCATGAGGGAACGCAAAAAGTACGTTTTTTAATAAAAAGCCTTGTTCCATTTTCCTTAAAAAATGAGCACGTTTCCAAGCAAGGTATGATGAAACTCAGAGTGAGACTCAAAGGGAAACTTTCTCAATGTAGCTGTGAGGTATTTTCTTTATTTCTATAATAGATTATCATACACGCTGACAGACACGCTGGCCCCTTCCCATCTACATGGAACCAACAACAGAGCTGGTGCGGCTTGTGAAGCGGCTGAAAAAGCTAAAGCATGCAAATACAGGGGTCTAGGCTCCGAATATGAATTTGTCCCATTCGGTGTCGAGACCCCTGGTCCGTGGGGTCCTAGCGCTATAAAGCTTTTTAAGGAAATGTCAAATAGGTTAGTCGACATCACAGGAGACCGAAGAGCTGGCAGCTACCGCGGACAAAGCATTAGTTTAGCTATTCAAAGGGGGAACGCTGCCAGTATCTTCGGAACCTTGCCTAAAAGGACTCCTTTTAATAATATATTTTAGTTATTATATTATATTTTTAAGGTTTTTAGTTTTAGTTTCATGATATAAAATAAATACATTATCAATATTTAATCAGATATTCCATTTCACCAACTGCAATTTAACTCTCGACATTTATCTTAAACAATATGTCCTATCAATGCTTTTAATCCATTTTTTTTTTCAAAGGCATAAAATCTTTTTATATATGGTCGTGCATTGCAAAGGTGACATTGTACTGACCCGAAGGTCTTTCATCGGTTCATGGACCTAGACGTTCGGGGTCTATAACATGTGACCTCTAGCTTTGAGAAAACTCTCGAAAATCAAATAAACTTATCTCACAAAACTGGGACCAAAAAGTTTGAGTGAATAAATTTATTTGAACGTAGATACTCATACAAGGTAGAAAAAGGTAGTTATTTATATTTTAAACCGACTTAAAAAAAAGGAGTAGGTTCTTAATTCGAATGTTTTTTTTTCTTTTCTAGCCGACTTTAAAAAGGAGGAGGTTCTCTATTCGATTGTATGTTCTTTTTATGTTTGTTACCTCAGAACTCCGTCATTTATGAACCGATTTAGAAAATTATTTTTGCGTTGGGTTCAGTATGGCTACGGAGTAATCCCATATAAATTTCATCGATATTTGACCTTGGATATCGAAGATACATTGAAGTCGGTTTTTATTTTGATAAAATGTATATATGTGTTACCTCAGAACTCCGTCATTTATTAACCGATTTGGAAAATTATTTTTGCGTTGAGTTCAGTATAGCTACAAAGTGGTCCCATATAAATTTCATCGATATTTGACCTTGGATATCGAAAATACATTGAAGTTAGTTTTTATTTTGATAAAATGTATATATGTGTTACCTCAGAACTCCGTCATTTATTAACCGATTTGGAAAATTCTTTTTGCGTTGGGTTCAGTATAGCTACAAAGTGGTCCCATATAAATTTCATCGATATTCGCTCTTGGACTTCAAAAATATATACAAATTGAAGTCGGTTTTTTTCTTATAAAACTAATTATCATATTTCTTTTTAATCTTACTAATAATATAAATGCGAAAGTACGTGTATGTCTTTTTTCATTTTTTCTCCGTAATGACTAGACGGGTTTTGATGAAATTTAGTTCCTTAGGGAACAACTATAAACCGAATTCTGCGCGTACAGAGTCGCAGATAAGGTAGAATTATCATAAAGTTTAAAGTAAATAAAAAAATAAAATAAAAATATAGTAAAAAAAATAATATAATGGAAATCCTTTAATTTTATAGGTGTCAAGAAAACGTTATGAGTTTTTTTTTAATGTCGTGTCTCAAAATGACGCTTCATTAACATTACAATCTAGCCCAATAAGACTAATAAGTAATTTGAATTTTAACTGCTAACTAAAGTAAACTTAAACTGCAAACTAGAGGATGATGGGCAGGATTACATTAAATATATATAAGCATATAGGGTGATAACTAGAGTAAAATGGGTTCTTGATAATGATGATACAATATCTCTTGTTACTCACAGCAGTGGTAGCATCGATATGTTCAAAGTTCACAGTTCAAAAGTTCTTCAATCAGTTTTCGCATCACACACGCACTTATGAACGTAAATTATTAAATTGACTCTACCACCGTATCGGAAAAAGAACTACTTACTACTCAGAAGATAAGGCAAGAGGGGCATTTTTTTAGAACTTTTGTTACAAGATTTTGTGTTTGTTTTTGACAATATTATGTTTCTTATGTGCCAGTTGGCTACTTGGTTACTTGAATGTAAATACAGACTGACAAGATGGTATAATCATATTCATTAGCCAGTTTGATACAATGAACGAATTTATGTTGGCACGATCTCAGTATAGCCAGTAATTTGATAAAAGATTGAGATAATACTTACTTACCCGTGGTAGGTCTCTCGTATGCGGGAGGCCGTCTGCGTAGGCACCACAGCTTTTCCAGTTATTTTGCCGCCAAGCAGTAGTGCGCAAGCATTACTGTGTTCCGGTTTGAAGGACATTGTAGCCAGTGAAATTACTGGGCATATCAGACTTAATATCTGATGTCTCGGGGTGATGAGCGCAATGCTACGCAGCACTTTTTACTGTACCTATATAAGATTCTGAGTGGCACTGCAATTGTTATGGGACCAACTATACATACATACATAGATAGTGGCCAAACATAGATCTATTAAGTGTAAAAAAAACTGAACTAAACAAGGACGAAACTGATAGGAACAGTCTTTAGGGTAAAAGACAATGCTTTGCATGAAATATCGCAGACATTTTCTCTTTACCTGTCTCTCACATGCCCTTGGACGGAACCCCTTTGTGAATAATTATAAAGGGCTAAGAATAGGCCGTTATTTCGGGCAAGGCTGTGTGCGACGTTTATAATGGCCAGTGGTGTAAGCCTCTTTACATAATTTGTATATTAGGGGGTGCAGAGGTCATGGACATTGCCGTTTTTTTAATGGAACTGAGTAATGGAACGAGCACGTCATTGGCCACGCCAGCCCAAACATTGCAGTGCCACCCAGAACTTTCAGTACCATAAAAAGCACTACAAGCACTGCGTTATGCTACAAGACATCACATATTAAGTATTATACGCACAGTTACGCTCGCGCACTACTGCTTGGCAGTAAAAGAACTGGCAAAGTTGTGGAACCTACCCAGACGGCCTCCCGCATACGAGAAACCCTCCACGAGTAAATGCAAATGGACGTTTAGTACTGGTATATATTTTTTATGTAATTGAGTAACGAGACGAGCAGTTCCTTCGCCTGATGGTAAAAAAACATACCCATAATAGTTGCAGCGCCACTCAGAACATTTTTATGTAAAATTGTTTTCTTAGACTGTAAAATTGAAAGTGCATTTTGCGTCTATTTGCACAAACCTTTTGATTTTTATTTTTAAGTGGGTGATTTTTACAGCGTGCAAATTTAGCACTCGTTCTATAAACCTTTGTAAAGAAACCGATGTATCTAAGGATTTCTTAATTCAAGGACATGAAATCCATGGCACTGCGCCAGCCCGTCACTAAGCCAGAGAATGGTTGATTGTTTACAATACTTATTTAAAAAATGTATTTATTTATTAATGCTTACATGTAACGTACCAGACATGTGTTAAGGATGTCTTATAGACTAGATAAATGTGCCCTGTGAGGGCGCTGCACAAGTTTCGAGCGGAGTTAGTTTTTTCCTAGTCACTTGATTATTTAATGGATATATTTGTCAATTGCAATTAATTATTCGTCATAAATTTATCAGATTGTTACTTAGGTCTTATCTACGTTAAAGTCACATTAAAAATTACTTTTAATAATATATAAACTAAATAATTACAATTTTTATTCAAATTATTAATAATGTCAGGTTTAGTATAGATTTTGTCACATGCAAGATATAACTTTATTAAGAGCACAACAACAAACAACAAATTTAAGAAAAATTCAAACAATTAAATTATTGCATAACTGGATCATCATCAACCCGCATCATTTTTGAACTCTTCTACAGAATAGTAAGCTTTTTTTATGGATTTTTTTCAGTTTTCTTTTAATTTTAGAGCACTCGGTAAGTAGGTACTAATTTTGAAGTTCAAAAATAATGAAGTTCACATTTAGTAACCACAAGGAATAGATTATGTAGGTTTGACGTAATTTTCCTGTCTCATACAAAATTCCATAAGCTTTATCTTTTTTTAGGATTCAGTACCCAAAGGGTAAAACTGGACCCTATTATTAAGACTCCGCTGTCCGTCCGTCCGTCACCAGGCTGTATCTCATGAACCGTGATAGTTAGACAGTTGAAATGTTCATATTCATTTATATTCATTTATTTGCAAAACTAAGTGTACAAAGGTCTTATTCTATAGTACATGGACTTAAAACTTAGTCGCCTTTTTCAGACATCGCAAATTGGGCGGGCGCTGTTCATGCAAAATATTAAATATGATTGACAAAAGTATTTATACTATACTACTATACTGTACTATAGTATTTATACTATACTATGCTATATTATATTATATTATACTATATATAACTATATTTTACTATATTATACACATTTTATTTACCAATTTCAAAATATTCATTTAAAGTGTAGAAACAATGTGTTGACAAGAAATGTTTTAGTTTATTGTTGAAAGATAAATATTTTGGTTCCTTTTTAATTTCTATGGGTAAATTATTAAATATTCTAACTGCCATGTAATATGGACTGTGGTTAAGCATTTTGATTCGGGAATATGGCAAGTATAATCTTGATTTGTGGCGAGTGTTTAAGTTATGTGTGTTTTCTACTTTTGTAAATATATTTTTATTTTTGAATACAAATGTGCATAAATCTTGTATATATATTGAGACTAAAGTTAAAATTTTGTATTTTATGAAGTAAGGTCTACAGCTTTGGTCGTTGTCTATTTGTGCTATAATTCTTAAACATTTTTTCTGCAATATAAACAAGTCATTGGAGTTTACACTATTTCCCCATAACATCACGCCGTATCTCAACCACGAGTGTGCGTATGCATAGTATGCTGATAATGCGGTTTCTGTATTTGTGCTGTGTTTGATTTCGAACAGGGCATATGTAAATTTGGATATTTTCGATTTTATGTGATCTATGTGATTTTTCCAGTTCATGTGTGTATCTATTTTGATTCCTAAAAGGTTAAAAGATTGTACTGTTTCTAATAAAGTATTTTTGTAGTTAATGTTTATGTTTAGACTAAGGTTGTTGTAGGATCGAAATTGCATTATTTTAGTTTTATTATAGTTTATTTCTAAATTGTGTTCCTGGAGCCATAGAGTTATAGTTTGTAAGGTGTTCAGCAATAGCATATTTGGGTCATCATGCTTTTCACATTGTATTAAAATGGAAACATCATCCGCAAACAATATAGGCAGCGCTATTTCTTTATTTAAAACTTTGGGAAGGTCATTAATAAAGATCAAAAATAATATGCAACCTAGCACACTTCCCTGTGGAATTGAGCAAGTTAGCTTTTTTATTTGTGATCTTACAGTTTCTATTTTATTTGTGTGGCTGTTGAGGTGTTCGATTTGGACTATTTGTTTTCTTTCGCTGAGATAAGATTGGAACCATAGATAAGCAATTCCACGAATGCCTGAACCATGTAATTTAGACAGAAGTATATCGTATGGAACTTTATCGTATGCTTTGCTCATGTCTAGTAGTAGTCCTAGAACACGTTTTTTATCATTGATGTGCTGGAGTGCAGTTTGAACATATTTATATACAGCTGTTGTTGTAGATCTTGACTTTCTAAAACCATTTTGGCAGTCATCTTGGCACACAGATGATGTATTTCTGTTACCGCTATAACAAAAAATACTAAAAACAACAAGGGGGCTCCCATAAAACAGATATGATTTTTTTGCCGTTTTTATAGATATATGTACGGAACCCTTCGTGCACGAGTCCGACTCGCACTTGATAGGTTTTTATTTAGGCCATAAAGCTGTTTTGTGCTATTTTTGCAGTACTAACGGATTATGATCTTATTTATAGAGGTGGTGACTTTCATACGTCTCATAACTATATAAATAATACATGAAAGTATGTAAAAACAATGTAAAAATTCAAGTTGATGTAGATAGTTAAACAGTTGATATTTGTAGCCTCATCACAGATAACAGAAAATACGTAGAACAAGAAAACTAAAATTTTGCTACGACAAGAAGGGACCTGTTTATATGCTATTTATACATCTTTTTATGCATCGTTACCTAAACATTAAAAAAAGGCTTACCTTTCAGGATTTTCATCTTGAATGCACTGGTCTCCTGCACTGCTGGGGTCACAAACGTTCCATTTTTACTTAACTCCAACTAAATATTCGAACTATTTTATAGTCAATGTTCTTTTACTCAAACTAGCATAGGGCATTTTGTAACTATTTCAAGTATTTAAAATGTTCACAATCCAGTTCAAAAGTACAGAGTTTCCTTCAATAGTCATTAATTAATATTTCGCTTTGAGGTAAATGTCAAGAGAGAGTGCAGCTGAAAACAAGGTTGGGGCGCCAGCGCGGGAAAACGTGTCAAGGTTAAACGGGCTAACACTTGAATGGGACCGCGGACACTGCAATCACGCTAACGCGACACACACCTACACTACCAATACGTAACATATTGAAAACAATCAAAAAATATCAGGTAATACTGCACAACTTAACTTAAACACAACACTAGCAGCCTACACGTCGGGAACGCATGAAGGACGTCGGATCCCTCCGCGGTGCACTTCTAAACTATTCCATTTTCAAATTTTTGACATTCCGTCCGGTCGTTTGGGGCGCGCGCGATGCACCATCCCTCCCGCGGGCTCCGAGAGGACTGGAGAGTCCGCTAGAGGCCGCTGCTGGCGAAATTGGCGCAATTCCAACGCATGCGCGGTGCATTCGCGAGCCGCCGGGGCCCGATGCGACCCGACGCCCCTGGCTTGATAGAAAAATCGAGGACGCTACGTGACGTCAAGAACTCGTACACAATATGGGTTAATCGTACGTAACGAAAACAACTCGTAAGCCATTCTAATTGTATTGGCACGTGAAGTGGAGGTTGGAACCGGTAGAGTAGAAGTAGGATTGTTAAAAGTTGCTTAATCACTTGAAATAATTATGATAGATATACTGCTTATTCACACCTTATTTTAACAGTATATACATATATTTATTTATATCAAAGGCCGTTCCCATTATTCTTATGAGGGTAAAATACAAATCTCTATTCTTAATCCCCGCAGAGCAGAAGATTGTTTTGAATATTCGTCCGCGGGCCTTCCGCAGGCGGAATTTACCGCCTTCTTTTGTTTCTTTATAAATGATGCCCAGGGGACTGGGGAAGTCTTTGAATATTGAGATTAGAGGCGTCAAAATGTGAAAAACGTGTGTGTTTCAGTTGATTCTGGCAATTGTGGATAAGCATACGATTTTTTTTGTTATTTTATAGAGGTACGTTAAAGGAATTGGATCAACACTATTTATAAACTATACCGCTTTTATCGAGATTTCCTATATCATAGATAATGAAACACTGCAATGCCTCCAGCCATATTCAAAGACAAACAATCAGAACTCTACATTTGCAAGTATGCATTTAATTAGGAGGTCTGATTGGTTAATGCCCGTTTCTTAGCCAAGTGTTGTTCATGAATACCGGTGTAAACTCACACATGAGCAGTGTTGCTCTTCGTTATTAATATCGATCGTATCTAATGATAAATTATGTATTTTTGTTTGCTTCCTTTCAAATATAATATATATTTGACTTTTTTTTTAATATTTACCTATGCTTTACGTGTAAATGTAGCTACAAACGACAATTCGGTAATGTATTTTTGAAATACCGAAATCAAATAGCTTCAACTGAAAAGAGTTTAACTTCACTTGAACGCAATAACGTTCCTGACTCACTTAAGCTTCAGAAATTAAAAACTTATAAGTAATAACTTAGTTGAAGGAAACTAGCACTGCAGCCAAAGTTAGTTAATCGTCTCTAAATACGGAAAAAGTACTGAATCCCGGAGAAAATAAGAAAATCCCGGAGAGAGAAGAAAATCCCGGAGAGTGACGAAAATCCCGGTAAAATGACGCAATGACGTAAACATAAAATGCTTTTGGTGCTGTTCTGGATTTGAAAGAGGAAATATTTTAGACGCCGTCGTTTTTATGTACTACAATAGGGGATCGGACAGTAATCGAGAAAAAATCTAAAATGTAGTTAGAACGAATGTTCGTCGAACCAGAAAGGTCATCTAATAAATATTTTTGTGAAATAAAATTATTTATATTTTTAAATCAATAAATAAAATCTAATAATTCTGACATTTTTAATCTGTTCTTCATCTCAAACGAAACAACAATCACAGCGCATGACGTCATTTGGAGGCAAATGCCGTGAGTCAAGCTTGTGTTTATTTTACGTTATTGCTTTCATAAAATGTATTTTTGCAAATTTTTTCGTTCCATTACTACAGTATAGTCCCCAAACTTCATAAAACGTATTTAAATCTCTTTGCAAGTTTTATTTTGAAGAGTTTGTCGTTTTTTACCTTCATATGACGTCACATGTTTTGAGGTGACTTTTTGCGCGGCAATACTTGAAACATAATATTTAAACATAGTTTCAGGTAGAGTTAGACTTTTAGAGCGTTATTTAAATAAAATACTATTTTTCATGGCTATATATATTCATTACAGTTAATTTATAACACTTTCTGAAAAGTTGTCCGATCCCCTATTATGTTATCGGTTTATGGTTTTTGCTTGACTTGTGTGTACCTTCTTAGCTCTATGTTTAGAGAACTCTAGCTAGACCGTGTGTAAGATACAATATTTAATATTTTATTAATAATATTTTATCGTCAAAAAAAGGAGTTTCTCAATTTGATTGTGTTCTATTCAGTTTTGTGTTTTTATCTCTAATACTTCAAAGCTCCGTCCTTTATAAACTGATTTGGAAAATTCTATTCTATAATTATGCGTTGGGTTCAGTATAGCTGGATTGGACTTCGTAGATACATCTTAATTGAAGTCGTTTTTCTTATAATTAATTGTTATTAATATTTTTAAATAATAATATTTAATGAAAAATATTATTAACAATTAATAATCATAATATTTTTTTTCTAATATTTTTTTCTGGCTGGTAGCAGGTGGATGAGAGTAGCAGGGGATCGTGCTCAATGGCGTGCCTATGGCGTGGAGAGGCCTATGTCCAGCAGTGGACTTCGATATGCTGATGATATACAGATATACAGATCGATATACAGATAGCTCACCAGCTCACTACCAGTTGGTACCCAAGATGCTGTATTGCCTGAACTGACCGGAACCGACTGATACGAATATCTATGTCAATGCTTATATCTATGTTTGTATGTGATCTTTTGTCGTTCTAAGTACATTTATGAAACCTGATCCGTGCCTCTACCTACAATAAAATGTTGTGAAGGAATAACATTTGAATTTTAATAAGCAAGTTGGTTGGTGCATCATGCAAAAGCTGTTGTAATCGATAGACGTTATTTATTTTTAACTAAAACATCTTTCTTCTACGATATATAAAGTTACCGATAGTTCTAATATTTAATTTACTAAACTCAAACGGTCCCTTAATCACCCCCATCTAAATATTGGAAGGGTTGGTTTAGTGGTCTAATGCCTTTCGATTGTGAATGCTTATAGTTCGGTAGAGTTTAGTTACAGAATGTAATATCATACAATTATACTTATATCAATTACTAGCGACCCGCCCCAGCTTTGCACGGTTATTATCTATATAAACCTTCCTCTTCAATTAATCTATCTATAAAAAAACCGCATCAAAATCTGTTGCGTAGTTTTAAAGATTTAAGCATACATAGGGATATAGGGACAGAGAAAGCGACTTTGTTTTATACTATGTAGTGATTAATAAACTTTGGAAGAATAAAACAGCGTAGATATTTTCGAAGTTATGGAAAATAGTACTGTTTTCATCGTGCAAATGCCTTTATTTGGTTTTATATGTTACTTCTAACGAACGTTTAATAATATTGTTAAAAAACATGTAGGTTGGCTGCGTAACTTGTTCAAAAAACTTCAGTTGTAGGTTCAGTCATAGCGACAAATCGCTTAACATTTTCAATTATTCATAATATCGATATCTCAATAATATCAATTAAAAAAATAAATATTTCAGCGGCTTTTGTTGCTGATTGTACGTCTGACTTGAATTGCAAGATATTGTTCATTCCTTGTTCTACATATAAACGATCCCAAAGTTCATAGTCGATGTTCGAATATATACAAAACATAGTTGTCGAAATACCATCATGTAATTGTTGTATTTAAATTCTATAATTTTCTATCTGCAGTAAGTAAAATTTGTATGCCGAAAAGGCTGATCACAGCATGATAGATAGATATATAGATAAACATTTTATTATTCACTTTAAACATAGATATTAAGTGCAAGTTAAATGTTTACAATGGTGTAACAATGGGCGGTGTTATCACATAAAGCGATCTCTTCTGGACAACCTTTGGATGGAGAGGAATAACAAAACTTAAACGGACGTTGGTGATAGAAATTATAATAAATACACTAAAGTCTTACACATAATATAAAATATAATATCCAATTACTTATACATATGACTACATAAATAAACTTATATACCTAATTAATATACATATATATCTCTACATACCTAAATATAAAATTAGCGACCCTAACTAAACTACATTTTTTTTTAACTAAATGATTTCATTTTATTACATTTCATGTTTATTCCATCACATAACTTTCCGCCAATCGCTTTTTAATAGTAGCTTATATAGGTATACCTACCTACATACTATTATATATATAATCAATCCTTTTAGTCAACATCAGTTTGCGCTTTAGAATTAACACGCATTGTTTATAAAATCTTTTGAAGTAAACACCTAAATCCTAATCTAAATGGACTTTCTAAATTGAAAGCTGAAATGAAAGTTTTATAGCTCGGCGCCTGCCACAAATGTGAGCTGGCCAGAGCTACGTTGCTCTATGATATTGTGTAGGGGTTGAAAAGGCTAAAGTCAGAGGTATTGAAGTTAAAGAGTTCAAGAGATTCTGTACAAGTGAACAAGATTTTATATTATTGTGTAATAATGTATTAAATTTAAACGTGTCAAAAAAAACCTAATATATTGTAACAAAAGTTCTAAAAAAAATGTTCCTCAGTTTTTCACCGTATATTCTAAGTACTGGTTCTTTTTCCGATACGGTGTATAGAGTCATTGTAATATTTGACGTTCATAAGCGCGTCTGTGATGCCAAAAATTAACTTTCAATAAAGAACTTTTCAACTTGAACTTGATAACTTTAAGAGGTCAGCTCTTTAACTTTGTTGTAAGTGATCTTGCTCTTAAAGGACAAACATTTATATGTCATGTTTCACCTATGTATCTATGTATGTATATAAATGAAAATTAAATGCTGTTCACATCACTTGCGAACGGCTGGACCGATTTGGCAAGATTTATTCTTAAAATATTCGTGACTTCAAGGTTTTTGTGAAAAAAATTTATGGAAAAGTTACCTGAAAGATTGGGAAGTTAGGGAAAAACTGACAACACCAGTTGGACATAGTACCTAAAATTTTTTTTTAAACTATGTATGGGTTTGCGTTTGACCGCTATGGTCGAAGATGTAGCACGCTCGCCTAGAAGAAACCTGTCTACTCTTGTCTTAAAGACACCCACATTACATTAGAATTTGCAATAGTATTACTGTAATAGGTAGGTATAATTAATTAATTGTAATTTATTATTTTCAAATGTGATGTGTACCTACTATAATAGGGGATCATCAGTAATCGAGAAAAATTCTAAAATGTAGTTAGAACGAATGTTCGTTGCACCAGAAAGATCATTCAATCACTATTTTTGTGAAATAATAATGATTTATATTTTTAAATCAATAAATAAAATCTAATAATTCTGACATTTTTAATCTGTTCTTCATCTCAAACGAAACAACAATCACAGGGCACGACGTCATTTGTAGGCAAATGCCGTGAGTCAAGCTTGTGTTCATTTTACATTTTTGCTTTTCATTAAATGTACTTTTGCAAATTTTTTCGTTCCATTACTACAATATCGTCCCCAAACTTCACAAAACGTTTTAGAATCTCTTTGCAAGTTTTATTTCGTAGAGTTTCTCGTTTTCTACCTACATATGACGTCACAAGTTTTGAGGTGACCTTTTGCGCGGCAATATTTGAAACATAATATTTAAACATAGTGTTAGGTACTTTTAGAGCGTTATTTAATTAAAATAGTATTTTTCATGGCTATATATATTAATTGTAGTTAATATAAAACACTTTCTGAAAAGTTGTCCGACCCCCTATTATAATAATGATTACAATTGTTTGACGTAACTTTTATGATATTTGCATGCCTCCTGGTAGAATATGGTTGAACTTATAAATTTGTAACATCATGTATTTACCCATATTCGCAATAAATTAATTTGATTTTTTTGAATTTGAGGTAAGTAACTATATTGTATTAACCTTAGATATAACGTCGCCTCTAATGTTACCTTTGAATTCGCAAAACCGTTTATATTTTACCTTAGCTCTAAAACGTTTTAATGAGCACATAAAATATACCTTACTAACTAAACGAGTACTAAACGAGTCTTGTCTTTACAAACAATCGGTCGTTTCAAATCTAGAATTGCGTTGAATTCTAAATCTAATTGCATTAAGTCCAAACATAAAATCTATTTGTGTAAAGTCCGAACATAAATTGGCATCGTTATGTTGCTAAGCATTTCTTAATGGCCAAGATTATGAGATCGGACTACCTGGACAATACTCCATAAACTTGATGCAAGATATCATTTGCATATTTAAATGTCTGTTTATATGAGTACGAAATGAAGTACGGCGACTACCCTCACTTTGCCAGTTATTGAACATGGTTGCTAGTGAAAGTACTGGGCATGTGAAACTTAATATCTGATGTGTCGGGCTGATGAGCGCAATGAAGGACTACGCAGTGCTTTTATGATATTAAAAGTTCTGGATGGCACTGCAATTGTTAGGGGCAGGCGTGGCGCTTACAATCAAGCGAACGATTTGCGTTTATCATCACTCAGTTCCATAAAAAAACCTGTGTCGACTCGGCAACAAAGATCGATTTCAACAAAAGTAGGTATTAATTGTTAAAATTTAGAGGCTTTGGGTTGTATGCATTAGATTGGCGCGTGATGTCGACAGATGTGTAAAAGTTGTATAATAGATAGATTAGACCTTTTATTATAATTTTGAATAGGTACAATCTAGGATACGTACTCTTTACATATGTATCCAGCACATGTGTACTTCCAGATTATATTTACTGGACTGATAAATGAATATGAAGTTGACAGAGTTACTCATGAAGTGGAGATACGAGTACGTCTCCAGTTAGATATCAAAATATGTTTATTTTTCTAGATTTAAAAAGGTACTTTAACTTATTTTTAGGTATGATTACAGTAACAGCTTGACTGCTCTAACTCTGTCAAAGCAACAAACATACAAAAAAATACAGCGAAATTGAGTTCTCAATTTCACTGTATTTTATTTGTGCTTTATATTATTATTATTTATGCCTTGATTCTTCTGCAGTATTTTTTTTTAACTCTCCGCACATATTATAGCAGCTATTCAACAATTATTCATACAAACCTGTCCAGCATCTCATCTCCTCATCTAACGCCTATTCCATTACTCTTCATTGGTATCTGGTACCGTAGTACCTACTTATCTATGTGTGGATCTGTTTCTGTGCGTCTATTGACAAATCGTGTCGTATCGCTATCATTAATCAGGGCTACTTGTGAAAGCCAACCGCGACTTAGTTGCGAGTGTACTATTAAACATTTAGGTAGGTTTGTGTGGCTTCGATCGTTTGAGAATCAAGAGCTAATTGAAGCCGACCTCTATGGGTTTGGGTGTAAACACATACTTGTACATACATGTGCGCGTGTTGCATTGAGTTTCAACTTGCGTTTATAGAGTCCTAAAAGGCTCAAATTGTGTGGCTCTCATTGTCGGCCTGTTTTGAAGATTTATTAATTAACTTATAGCATGAGGTTTTCGCTCAGCAGAAATGTCTAGTGTCATTAATGGACACCAGTTTTATCAAACCCCCAAGGCGTACCTACCAACAAATGGCAGACGACATTAAATTTAAAATAGAATATACATATATATAAATAACACATAATAATAAAAAGGTATAATAATTGTGACCTAAACATATAATATTGAAACACTATAGTTTTTAAGTTTGTTATTTTTCCTTTTGTTGTTATATTTTATGGTGATACAATAAGAAGTTATCTAATCTAATCTAATATTTAAACACTTGTATTTAATTGTATATTATATTACTACATTAAATGCACTTACAAAGTTACATAAAATAAGATTTTAACATTACAAATAATAAAATATGATAGTAAATTTCGTAAGTCAGTAAGTAATTGGGCCAATGATGGAGCAGCTTTCGGCGAGTATAAATACTAAGTACTACTTATTAAGTGTTCTGTGGTACTACTAACTACTAAGAGCACCTACTTTTGTCTATGGTTATTTATTTAAACTTTTTTTACAAGGAAATATGTTGGTTACACATACCTAACTATATAATATAGGATGTGCTTATCAATATGACCATCATTAGATCATTACCTATATTCCACACACAAGTATTCCCAGAGCACTATCCTTAATTAATTAGAGCGCCTATGAGTATCAGTATACTCATCTTCGCAACACATCAGGTACTAGGTGTAATAGATTTTCGGAAGCGAATGTTACTCACGTCTAATTATGTAAGTGCAAAGACGAAGTTGAGCGAAACTTCGTTATGGAACATCTTCTTACGTCAAAGGAACTATGAAATGGCTCGTAATATTAATTTACTAGGCTACGTCTGTAATACCTGTTTCCCTAGGGTTATATTTAAATTACTTCTTATTAACCACTTTGAAGAAACCAGAAATAATATTGTGGTATTTGTTTTTGAATTGACTAGATTCTATTATTGTATTATTATCATTTTATATAATTTTGACAAATTAATTATTTTTGTCTAAATTGCATTATCATTGTATAGCTAACGTATAAGAACTCTTGACATTATATTTGTGTAATGTGACATTTCATAATTGAATAGTTAATGTTAATTTTCTTTTATAAATTAATTCGATTCACTATAAATTATTGCATGCCGCTGGCTGAATATAGCGACCTAATATTTAATATGTAACACCAATGTACCACCTATATTCACAATAAATGATATTTGATATTTGACTGTCTATTACTAGAAGCATTAATTAACATTTTAAGAATTAATTTAAACGACCGCTATAGGCCAACCGTTTAACTCGCGTATCGCCTGCGCGGTAAGAAGGGAGCGAGGGGAGATGTTAGCGGGTGGGTGAAAGGGGTGCGCGGAGCGTTACTTGCGTTGCGAGCGTGCTCCGCGCACCCCTTTCACCCACCCGCTAACATCTCCCCCCGCTCCCTTCTTACCGCGCAGGCGATACGCGAGTTAAACGGTCGGCCTATAGTACTCTATTAAATTATTTCTCTAATATTCGATGACATATTCTTTACAAAAATAGTTCAATGAGTTCAAAGTATTTTTTTCTGATTTTGTCTCATCAAATTTTTATGTTCGATCAGACCATATTTTGATCACGCTAATATTATAAATGCGAGAGTTTGTATGTAAGTGCGTTTGTTACTACTACACCCTGTAAAGGTTCAACGGATTTGATTGAAATTCGCACATAGGTTACTTTTATCCCGGAAAACCGCGAGTAAAACCGCGTGGCGCAGCTAGTTAAGTTTAATTTAAACAACGTATTTGGCAAAAAATAAATAATAACAAGTTTTTTGTTGAACAATATATTTTTCAAGACAAGCTTTTAACAAGTTCGTATTCGGAACTGCAAGCAGATTAAAATGAGCCCAAAAACTTGTAGTTGACGATTATCCGCCAAGGAGTTACATTGCCGACCTTCCGTCTCTATCATCAGATCAGCTGGCAGTCACCATAATATTGTATTGTCATCAGACTTTGACAAGTATGCAAAAGTAGGATAAGAGGAAATGGTTGTGATTCAACTTGCAAGATTTGACCCAAAAAAATAATACATTGCAAAAAATATATTATATACTTGTATTATATATATACTTGTATACATATAAAAGCTTGTAAATAAAATAGAACTCAAAAATAAAATGGAATGCCAACTATAAAATGATAAACGTGCCTAAGGTAACAGATGCGGCAATAAATTCCGCCCTACCTTCGTCTCTAACGTCGGGTGGGACGAAAACTCAGAATTTCTTATGATTAGTTGCTGCACTTACTTCGCATGAGATTTTATATTCCAGAACGAAAGGAGACCATTTGTTTCTGATTAAATTTTACACTGGGTTGCTTGGAAGAGATTGCTTTAAGCGATAAAACCGCCCATCGTGACACTCAAATTAAATTTCTTGTAATTTTAGTTTTTGTATTATGGTGTTACAAAACAAAGATATTATATTTTTACTTTCGTGGAAGAGTTATTTTTAATATGTTTACTCAAAATTAGTTAGTACGTGTACGTATAGTTAGTTAGTACGTATTTTGTTTGGATGCTGAGAACTTATCAAAATGTCAAGTGCTCCTAGCACTGAAACATGTTCTTACAAATGCTAAGTCGAATAAAATACTTATGTTGTATATATTCATAGAAATAGGTAAACCTAGTATGAAAATATAGACACATATCATCATAATCAACCCATTACGTTCCCACTGCTGGGCCTTCCCTCGTTGAGAGAGTACATAATTATCATATCTCTGTCTTATCTAGTTACATGTGGTGTTCACCTAAGTGAGGGTGTGATACTAATTTATTTTGATTTCTTTCTTAATAAGCTTTAACTTGATACCGATTTAATAACTATAATCTATTTGTAATTAAGAACATAATTCATCTAATCCTCAACATTGTTTATCATCTTTGTCTGAGAGTCTGAGCGCTTGTTCCACTGCAAGCGCAAAGCGACCGATCGATGGGTTATCAGTATCACTCTTAAATCGCCGTCACCGCTTTAGAAAAGCTACCGCTTATATTACTAGATATACGTAGTACATAGAATAGGGGATCGGACAAACTTTTTTAGAAAGTGTTTAAAATTAACCATAATGTATATATCTAGCCATGAAAAGTAATAATATAATTAAATAGAGCCCTAAAAGTACCCAAATTATGTTTAAATGTTATGTTTCAAATATTACCGCGCAAAAGGTCACCTCAGAACGTATGACCTCATATGAAGGCAAACGAAACGACAAGCTTGCATAGTGATTTATACGTGTTTGTGAAGGACTTTGGGGTTGTCATGGATTGAAAAAATATCGTTTTGATATAGATATAAAGCAAAAATATAAAATAAACACAAGCTTCGCACACCGTATTTACTTTCAAATGACGTCATGCACTGTGATTGCTGTTTTACTTACAAAAATACTGATTGAATGATCTTGCGTATTCGACAAACATTCGTTCTAACTACATTTTGACAGCCTCTGCGGTGTAGTGGTTGGGCAGGTTGGCTCAAATCTCATCATCACTACTGAGGTTGTGGGTTCGATTCCCGCGACGGGACAAATGTTTGTGCACAGAAAAAAAGCACAAACATTTGTTTCGTGTCTGGGTGTTGTGGGACCAAGGTCCTCATAGTTCCTGGTTCCCTAGATACAGGGAATCTTAGTTAGGGGTCAGGATCTATGTATGTGATCGTTGGGTGTTATTTATTATTTATTTTTTTTTATTTTTTTTTCGATTAGAGTCTGATCCCCTATTACAACGCTAGTAGCTATGATCTATATAGCTTACCTAGTATCTATTCTGTGCTTATTCTTGGCTTCAGAATATCTAACACCTTTCACTTTACTATATCAAGTTATTTAAAAAGTTCTTACGCTCATACCAAAACTCTTTTGGAAGTGAGAAAACAGCGTAGTGCTGTGCTGCACAGGATTTTGCAAAACCAGGTTCTGAGACGCGATGCAACTGTTATGAGCAGGCGTGTTACTTATCACCAGGTGAACGATATGCTGGCCCCGTCACTTAGTTATATAAAGAGACGATAAAACCGTTTTCGCCTTAGAATTATCATAACTGCAAACTTGCTTCTTACTTCTCACTTATCGCTTCGCTTAGCTGTGCTTATGCAGTAGGACGGCTATCTCTAGAGTCACTGCGATCACAGCTACAACTAGACCGTGATTAATGCACGATTAATCACGTAGCACTGATGTAGCTGATTATTTGATAAGTAATTAGAAGCGTGTGAGATGATTAGTTGAAGCTTATATTGAATCGGAACAAATACTTGACGTTTCGAGCTGAAGATGTAAATGATGTAGATACATACAGGTATTTTACCGAGGTAGGTTTATACCGAGCGAGTGTGGCCCAGTAGGAGCACGTGCGACTTTCGATCCGACACACCCAAGTTTGAATCCCGCTGGCGCCGCACCACTGACATTCTTAAGTTATGTGTGGATTTAACAGTCGCTCTAAAAACGGTGAAGGAAAACATCCTGAGGAGACCGGTATGTCCAAGAATTAATCACAAAATTCAAGGCCAGTGTGTGGTGAATTATGACCCATACTGTCTCTATGAGTGAAGGCCCGTATCCCTGCAGTAGGAACGTGATGGGCTGATGATGATGATGATGATGACATACAGGTATTATACTAGGTAGGTAAATGTGTTGGTAAATTATGTATATTGTGATGAGCAAACTTTGACAAGTTAAATTCTAAGATGGTGAGATTTGAAGACTGGATGGGATATAGGGAAACAAAGTTCATCATCATCACTAACCTAGCCCATTACGTTCCCACGCGCTTCGCGAGCGAACTCTTTTAGAGAGAGTATGAGCCATAATCCACCAAGCTAGGCCGGGTGCAATGCAGGTTATTTATTATTTTTTACGCTTAATATATCTATGTTTGGCCACTATCTCGCCTGATGTGAAGCAATGATGTGGCTTAAGATGGAGCAAATAGATCCAGAGAGAGACGGCAGTTGAGCGGCTGCTCAGACCCGTCTCCCCGATGGTCTACCGAACATCATCCCGAAACACGACTAGGTCATTTGACGGCATGGCTTTGTTCGGTGGGTGGTATTACAACCACGGCCAGAGCCTACCACTCCAAAGCGCGTAAGCGGGTTTCATCACGATGTTTTCCTTTACCGTTTTAGAGCGAGCGTGCAAAATCTGCACTTAACTATAAGTAATTGGTGCAGGGCCGAGTCGGGATTCGAACCCAGGTGCGTCTGATCGAAAGGCGCATGAGTTCCCGCTGAGCCACACTCGCTTTAAAAGTTGGGTTGGTAGATGTCATATGTATTGGAACTATGTGATTCTTGAACATGCTGGTTTCCTCACGATTTTATCCTTGGTGCGGCCAGCGGGATTTGAACTCCGGTGCGTTAAATCGAAAGTCACACAAGTTCCCGCTGAGCCACACTCGCTCCATTTCAAAGGTCAAAATTATTAAATACTATTTTTTGTTGGCCTCCTCATGTGCCATGGTCTTCCAGCTGTAATTTGTGTCGAAAATTTATTGTTATCGCCCACAGATTGTGCTCCGGACATATTCCTGCATTAAATATTTAATGCGAAAGGTTGATAGCTTTAATTGTGAGGTTTGTGATGTAAGTTGTCCGTTAAAAAGTGGTATAAGAGATGATATATACCACTTTTTGACGGAATGTGTTCGGAGTGCAAGAATGAGAGAAAATTTGTTTGATAATTTAAAAATTAATCGTCTAAATGTGGGTATTTTCCAAGCCATTCTGTCCGCGCAAACCATTGACGCAGGTAAGCTGCTTTATCAGTCCGTAGACAGGTTGACAAGGAACAATACAAAATATATTTACATTTTGTTTTGTTTGTTACGGATGAGAGTTATGGAACTTGCAGTCGTTGGACGACTTCAAGAGCCTAAATTAATAAAAAAAAATATACTCTCCTCGGTTGTCATTCTTCACTGAATTCTGGTGACTCTTCCGGAATCTGTAGCTAAATTATGAAAGTCTTCCAGGTGCCGGTATTCACAAAACATTTTCTTGGAATTTAAAACGCGCGTGAAATCATAATAAATGTGGCAGCGCCGGCGGTAAGGCGGGTGGGCGTTCTGATCGCAAAAATAGACATTTCAATTAAAATAAAATTCTTTTTGCCAAAATTGTTCCTATCAATACAATTAAAAGCTTTATACTTCGCTCCCTGGATTCCCTACACCACCACCGTCAAAGCCATTCATCCTAATAAATAATTTATTTTTAACAAAAAATTAAACCGACTTTAATTCTGATGTATCTTCAAAGTCCAAGATCGAATATCGATGAAATTTATATGGGACTAGCTTGAAGCTGTACCTACTACCTACTGAACCCAACGCAAAAATAATTTTCCATATCAGTTTATAAATGACGGAGTAATCGCGTAACAAACATACAAAAAAAACTATGTTATATACGAGTATGTGTACAGTTTTGGTAATAAATATTTTTTCTATTTCTATTTCTAACATACAGTCGAATTGAGAACCTCCTCCTTTTTTCAAGTCAGTTAAAAATATTAGGTATATTACTTACATAACCCATTATTCCTATACCTACTAATGCTTATAATTTTAAAGGGGTATTTAGAGGGTTATGACGTTTGTTCTTACGAAAAATATCACTAGAAACATATTACATAACCAATTACTTAACAAATTATTTGATTGTGATCTGTATAGTTTCCACCACTTGACTGTACACAACGTTGTTCTACTTCTTCTCTCATGTTGGTGTCGGAGTTTTTAGATCGCCCGAAGGCCTCCGACAAGGCCTAACGATTATTGTTCTAAGACAACAGCTGGGGCGGACAGCTTGACGTGCCCTCCGTAGAACGGTAGCGCTCAAATGTAAATACCACACAAACGGTCACCCATCCAAGTAGTGACCGCTGCGAATGTTGCTTAACCTACCAGATCTGTTACAAACGGCTAGGCGAGCTAAGCTACGAGCGCTACTTGCCTACATAATATTTACTGTCGGAATAACAATTGTGATTGGAAAAGTGAGCTTCCTAGTGCTGATAAAAAAAAGATTTATAATGTACAGTTGCAAAACAGACTAATCATTGATTCCATATTCCTCGCATTTATCTCAACTATCGAACAAAACATATTACCATAATTTAGTACTGAAAGGTTTAGTACCGCACCGACTACCTTCCAATAAATAACAGATTAGCTGATTCAAAGGGACCGGGCATTGGTAATTAAATTTTATGACCCACTCTTAAGTAAAATCAATGACTTCATACATCTCTCGGTTACACGGTAAGACGTTTTCTGCTTTAAATTAGTAGTGGCGTGAGTATTCGGCAAGTGTAGTCGGCACTTTTATCCAATTTGAATCGATTTTTCGGATTGTTCCTAATATCCCTAAAATTTTGGCCGCACTACCCCTACTGAACACGCTTAAAAATTCTTCCTGACATCCCTCAGTTTTATAAAGTGTGGGCATCCGGAAAAAAAATACCGTATGTGCCTGGTGCCAAAAACTTCGGTTGATATCACGAACAACTCGATTTATTTATTTAACCTCATCAAGCTCATAGTGTAAAGGCCGGATATTTTATTTTCTCGCACGGTGAATGTTACGTGTTAAGGGCTTCTCGATTGCACAGACTTCAATTTTTGAACTCACCTATGATATCAATAAGTGCCTCACTCCTTTTCAAAATCATCGACTATTACGACACCAATAATGCAAATTCAACTCTAAAACTTTATGTATGTACCTACTCGTACCAAATACCTATTGCAAAAACGATTATACATATAACATTATGATTTCTTATAGACATTGTTCATATTAGTGACATTACTTAGGAGATTCAAAAACTACCCCAGACCTTAGGAGGATTATAACATCAGCAGTGCTTAGTTTGACAAATAAATAACTCGCTAAAATAGTGCTTACCTAAGTCATTTTTAAACGTCTTTAAACAAGGAGAAAGTCCTGTGTTCGATTGTTTTTTTTGTGTTTGTAAATATATAATAATAAATGACGATGCGTTTTGAGGTATCAAAACTCCGTCATTTATGAATCGATTTGGAAAATTCTTTGCTTTGGGTTCAGTATATCTACAAAGTGGTCGCATACATATTTCATCGATATTTGACCATGGACTTTGAAGATACATTGAAGTCGGTTTTTGTTTCTTTTCTAAAAATTATATAGAAATAGTTTGAATGAATATTCAAGCTAAATTATTAGTAAAAGGTTAGCTAAACACATAGAGATCAGCATATCTGTGGCTAAACAGCACTGTCACCAGGGATATAAATTAACATTTAATATATTAACTGAAATTCGTTTGCTCGAATTTAAGCATCGCAAACGTCGATGCATTTAGGTATTTCGACAATAGTCAAAGCTGCATGATTGCAGGTTAATTGGGCATTGATTGGTAACGCGAATGCCAATACACTCTCGGTGGATCAGGCTCAAATATTCAGGGAAGAATCCAATTTGGCGAGAGTATTCGGATATCGGCTATTTGGCCGAATCAGTATCCATTGCATCTCTAATTTAGATAGCTCTAAATAACTTGCATTAGCTTTGTTAGTGCCGAAGTTAAATTTGTTTTCACATTTCGATTCTACGGTATATTCCTTCTCTATAAATCTAATTTTATTATAAAAATTTAATAGTATATCGGACATGGTTATCACATTATCGCGTGGATCATTAAAAGTCAATGAATAAGCTTAACAAATATTACCGAAGGAAAACGACCGTTCAATATTAAGGAAAGAAATCCGAGCAACTATTAGGGAAATGTTACAAAAGGGAATAAAAGAAAAATCCTTTTTACAAAAGGAAAATAGAGAAAGTAAGGAAACAAATTCCGATATAGCCAAGGAAATAGTGCTCTGAGTTTTGTTGACAGGAAAAGAAACTACTGCCTTAGAAAATAAGAGTTGTAATTAAAAGCTTTATTTATTTCTCAACAGGAAACATTGAAGTCACAACAACAAGAAAGTTCAAAGTCCTAAGCCCTTTTTAGTTACTTCAACGTCACGTTTTTAATCGTCTCTGATTGTGTTCTAAAAAAAAAAATGTCCCTCAGATTCTTGCCGTATCTTCTGAGTAGTGGTTCTTTTTCCGATACGGTTATTGTAATAATTGACGTTCATAAGTGCGTCTGTGATCAGAAAACTAAATAAAGAACTTTTGAACTTTGAACTTATTCACCTCAATGTATTCAGCCTCAACAAGTAGGTATCATGGCATAATCACTAGTTTGAAATTTTGCTTATTTAAAATACCTTGAATCGATTGAAATCATTACTGCGACATGGTTTTTAAATTCATAACATTTTACTAATCTGACGATAAAATTGAGTTTCAATGAACAAATTTTAATTTCAGGTAGTGAGACTTCATTGCGCGAAATAGTATGACGAGACGAGCTGGAAACAAACCTAAGATAAATAATAACATAAACTAATAATTGTTAAATTTATAATTGTTTTGCCCATAATTTCACAAGATCGTGAGAAAAGGAACGAAGGTAGGGAAGCCTTTGCGACATAGGCTGAATATACCTGTCTAATAATATTATAATGCGAAAATTTGTAAGGATGGATGGATAGATGGATGTTTGTTACTCAATCACGCAAAAACTACCGAACGGATTTTGATGAAATTGGGCGTTTGTTCTCACTAGTTCGATTCATTTGTTCGATCGTCGAACTAGTGAGATTTTTTTCTCATTTGTTCGACCAACGAACTTTGTTTAATCGAGAGACAAATCACAATAAATTAAAATTTGAAACCCCCTTGGATGAAAAAAAGTAGGATTATGTTTTTTTTATCGCATATATAAAAAGAAACAGTTTCCTGCGAAAACCAAATCACCGAACGAAGTCACAGGCATCAGTACGTCTTGTTTTCTCTTTGTGAGTCCTCATCAGTAAACTCCGTCTGTTTATCATAGCTTCAGACTCGAGTCAAGAGAGATTTAATTTAATTCTTAGTTCTTAGCTTCAATCACCGCCCCAAAGCCAAACAATTACTTTTGAGGCGTTTGTTCGAATAGAAACCTCGTTATAAACAAAACGCGAGTACTTTTGGTCGAATGAACCTCAATATCAGCGCGATGCTCCCTCAAGCAGAGTTTGAGGAATTATACCTAAATGTGAATTATTATTATTATTTTCGTATTTTTTTTTCTCCTTTTTGTCGGAGTTGATTGCAGGGGCCGAAGCCAAGTGGTATGAAAGCGAAAGGAACCTTCTAACCAATCAGCATTATTGTTATTATTTGAATCCTAGAGTGTCCCACTGCAGGGCAAAGGCCTCAATTTCATTCTTCCACCTTTTACGGTTTTTTGCTATTATTGTCCAGTGTTTCATAAAGGAGTTCAGGTTATCGCGCCATCTCCGTCAAGGTCAGCCGCGGGACCACTCTGTTGTTATTTTGACCCAAAATTCTTTCGGTATGCGGCAGATGTATCTCAGATTTTTTTTTCTTCATGACTTATCTTATATGTAAGACACCTCATTAACATTAAGATCTTGCCTAAAAAGTCAACGTTCATGAGCTTCGGCGAACTTTTTGATTACATTAGTACCAAGGTCCACTTTCAGGACGTCATTACTACGGAGAATAATAATTGAATTTATATTTCTTACCCAGCTGTGCGAATGAAGAGGGCCTTCGATGTTTATAACTACACCTAACAATATAATTCAATTAGTCACATGTTGTCTCCATACAAAAGTTGTCTGGAAAAGATTGCTTTTAGCAATAACACTACACCAAACTGTTTATATTATTATTAAATTTCGATACACAAAAACCAAGATGGCTGCCACTAGACGCCATTTTGTCACATCTTAAAAGTTAAAGCTTATAATTCTAAGAGCATCGAATTAAAAGTTTCTGACGGCGATCGAGGTGCTTGTTCAAACATAAACTTTGTAACGAAGAAAAAACCTATATTTAATTGAATGAACCTGAATGCCAGCGCAATGATCGCTGAAGCAGAAATTTGATGAATGTATTGTCTATGAGATTCGTAAATTAAAATACTATACATACTACACACAAAAATGTTTATGCTAATAACCTTGATGCAAATTAATTATCCACGACATGACATTAGCATAATAATTAATGTACTGAGTACCACAACCAATCCGCTCACTTGCCCGGGCAAAAACAAAACGCGCTCTGACTCGGTGACCAAAAAAATTAAATAGAACTATGTAGAACAAAAGTGACAGAAACAGAAATATCTCAAAGACAGCAGTTACGTTGTTACTCTCAATTGCTGTTACCTAAATCAAAACTAAAGATAAGAAAAAAAAATAAGAAATATTTTTAAATTCTCCGTACCTAAGATTAGTGTGTACCTAATATAGTTAATAGTGAATAAATACATATTACATAGAAATAATACATGACGGAATAGTCAGGATCGTCTGCTGCCACAGCACAAAACTTGTAATTAGCCGGTTTTATATGTATTCACTTATTTTTCTAATGCCTACCTCAAAACAATTATATGCATTACGATGAGAAACGAACACGATACTGTTTACTTAAAATTCTAATAAATATTCATATTTACAGAATTTATATAACCTTATTATTCTGTGGGAACCAAATAGGAAAACCATTATGAGGCACCGCGAACTGCATTAAATACAAATGACTTTAAATATTCGATTAAAAGTTCCACTTAAATTTGATGAGTCCGATTCACTAAGCAACTCATTACTAAACTGTAATAGAATACATAATAGTATATAGCTATAGTTTCTATATTTAAGTATTCTATAGTTAAAGTCCAACGAGCGTGAGACTGTTCCGAGACAGCCAATAAGAAAATAGTATATAACTTGCTTTTTTCGTGACCAGCCAGATCCAATTAGAAAATTCTTTAGTCGAAGAAGACAGAATGTTACTGAAGACAAAATATGGGTGGAGCAAAAATTCGCGGAGCTAGAATTTGAGTCACAAATTCCTTTTTTATTTCGCGAGTGTCGGCCAGCTCCTATTAGGAAATTCCTTAGTTGGAGAAAACTAAAAAGAAAAAACTAAACTAAAAAGTTTATGATGTGATGATATTATAATAATCTGGTGATGAGCGAAACTAAAATTTTGAGTGATATTTGAACAAAAATTTAAAAAGACTTCGTTTTGAAGAACATTTAAGAAATTACAATTTCGCTTATAAAGTTAACTTACTAAAACTTATAAATTTAAAACAGTGAGCATGCATTAACTAGGTACTTAGGTCTAAGGAAACTTAAAACATAGGATTCAAGCAGTGCATACTTCTACTGGATAATGTTTGACAATTCTATTAATAAAATAATGATATTATTGACCGGCTTGTGTCTGATTCTTCACTAACGTACGTTATTGTAGGATTCCGGTCGACTATACCTATAAATAAATAGTAAAGGTTCACCTTGTTACATTTAACCTTGTAACCCTTTTGTAAACTAACAAATCGAGACGCGAATAAAAATATGGCTAATAAATTTTTCTCATGGCATATTTATTTATTTGCCAAACTAAGTATACAAAGGTCTTATTCTATAGTAATGGTTTTAAAACTTAGTCACCTTTTTCAGACGTCGCAAATTGGGCGGACGCTGTTCATGCAAAATATTAAATATTATCGGTAAAAGTTTATTATAACTACGTTTTATATTATATGAGGCTGGTCGGTAGGTATACCTACATTTTATTTACTAATTTCAAAATATTAGTCTAAAGTGTAAAAACAATGTATTTACAAGAAAAGTTTATTGTTGAAAGATACATATTTTGGTTAATTTTTAATTTCTATTAGTAAATTATAAAATATTCTAACAATAATGTTAAAACAAAACACATTTCATTTTAATCACCGACCGAATCATAATCGCATTAGCAGCCAGCGTCTCGTAAGGAATTCTATTTAAAATTATTATAGGTACTGGTTCGTAAGTAAGAAGATCAAAGATTAATATGATAGAAGTGTGACAGCTGTCATGCTTTCCTTGGATTAAATCGTGTGTCCCTAATTCTGTTATATCGATATGTCGTAATTTTAATTGCGTTTGGATGCACTGGGATTGCTAGAGTGCGTTTCGATCGTGCGATGAGGATTAAAATGTTAACCGTTGATAATATTAAGAGCGGCTTGTTTTGATCTTTAATGATTAGGTACGTTTATATTATTATTATTTATATTTATGTAAGATCGCTAACCAATGTGTTCTTTTTCTTAACGACTATGCAAGTTGATTTTAGTCAAGCGTTGACACAAAATCACATGCACCTACTAGCTAAGGCCCGGCATGTGTTGTAATAGTGTGTTTGTAATTTTGTATATTTGTGATGTTGCCAACTATAAAAAATATTTTGTGTGTCCGTGATGTCATCGGGTGGCTTCTACGGAAGATCAGCGCTGGTTGCTACAACCAGCATTTTGCCGAGTGGAGGCCGTATTGTAGCGAAAGCTAATTTATTTATTTTAATATTTTTTTTGGATTAGCTTATATTTTAGATTTAAAAAGTAATTGTAATTTAGTGCATTCATGTTTCTGTTTTTATAATTAATTTTTTTTGCCACAATAAACCTGTTTCTTTCTTTTTTTGTTCTTTCTTTCAATGCCTGTTTCATTTTTTTTAGAAACCTTTACGCACGTGCTAACAACAAATAAACAAAGTTTCAACTCGATCGGATGAACGATGCGCGAACGCTTAGAAGACGAAGACGAATGAATATTTATTTTTATATATTAAGATCTGGATGCATCCAGATCGATGGGCCAAAGTCACAACGGAATGGGTGCCTGAAGATGGAAGACGTCGCCCAGGCTGACCCAAAAGAGATGGAGGGACGATCTACCAAGTAGGCTGGTGCGAGGGCCAAAGTCACAACGGAATGAGTGCCTGAAGATGGAAGATGGCGCCCAGGACCGCCCAATAGAGATGGATGGACGATCTGGATGCTACCAAGTAGGCTGGTACGAGGCGATGGCGCAAGATAGAGATGGCTGGAGAGACCTGGGGGAGACTTTTGTCCACCTATATACAAGCAAGCTGACTAGCATTTAAATGTAATAAGCTTTTTCCAATTTAGTCAACTAGTTGTGAAACAAAACTATAGTACCATTTAACTAAACTGTACCTAAAGCGAGTCCTTATCACGAACCACTTAGATAAAATTAATAAATAGCGTGATGTTCGCAATTAACTTTAACAGTATTGTTGTTCATGAATGTAGTTCTAATTAAATCAATTATCTATTAAAAATATCACCTTATATCACAGACATCGAAAGTCAGGCAGATATAAACTAAACAAAGAGAAATAGAAATATTAATTGATTTTACAATCAATCATATCGAAAAAAAATAAGCAATACCTTTAAGTGCGTCCGAACTCTTTGTTTCCCGTTTGTATTTGTATAGAGTGCGGTAAATTGTTGTAATGTATGTATACTTGTATAGTATTTTTATAACTCTACAATTTCGAACTAATGCGTCATTCAAAACCCATTAACAATTTTATCGGTCATTCTTACCGTTTGACTAAACATTTTACGGACGCTCGTTTAGTTCGGAAACTTGCGTAAAACACATAAAAAACACGTGCTCAAGCTTTCTAAAGTCAATAATAGCGTACGTCAGACGCTTAGCTAGAAACAATACGGTGTAGGCAGTAAAGTGGAATGGCCACGGTCACTTATAAATTGCGGCCGATGAGAGAGGTGACGTTAACTGGGACTGCCCGCAGTGTCCCGTGTTGTTGAAAAGACGATGATTCTGAGGTTTTATGCGACATTTTGTAGTATTTTTAAAAGTTAAAAGTCAAAGGATTAAATAGGCACAAAAATATACTTTTAAACGTTATACACAAATCAATTAAAATATGTTAAAAATATTGATGCTACTTGTGATCAATTGCTGGCAAACAATAACGTTATTTGAGGAAAAAACACAATGGTCCCATTTCGTGTCCACTTAAATAATAATATATGGTAACACTATCCGCAATGTATCCCAGGGCAAATCAATTAGACGTGTACGCAGCAGGCCGTCTTGCCCCGATTTGGAGTTCGGGGCTTATAAATGAATTAACTCTGTTATTTTGGTAAACAGCGCTCTAAATGAGAAATGTATGGAGCTTATGAATGGATTTGTTGATGCCACTCACACCACTTACTCTGATGTTCCTAACGTTCTAATGGAAGACACTGACGTTCATTTGTGCAATCATGGTTATCAGCAGGCCCACTGTTGGGACTCAGGACTTGTTCTAGAGAGTTTTGTCATGTCCTTGTTCTTTTTTATGGAACTGAGTGATGAGACGAGCTAGTCGTTCGCCTGATGGTAAGCACCACGCCTGCCTATAACAATTGCAATGCCAACTTTAACACCCTAAAACTACGTATAGCAATGCATTGCGCATCATCGTCCTGAGACATTGTATATTAAGTTTTATATGCCCAGTAATTTCGCTGGCTACAATGCCCTTCAAACCGGAACACAGTAAATTTTGGAAGCTTAAATCGGTCTCGTTTCCCTGTAAAATGAAACTATCTGTTTTCGAAGACCTTTTTTTATATTCTTTTCTCTTCTGTAAAAGTTCACCAATCATGTAAAGCAAACAGGCAAAGGAAGACAAAATCCCGATGAATGGCATACCTACATAAATATCAGTCCCAAATTTTTAGTAATTACTAAGAAAAATTGAGGTACCTGACGCCAATATTTCCAATTCTCGGTCTTAAGCACTACTGTTTAGTGGAAAAATAACTGGTAAAGCGGTGGTACCTACCCAGACAACCTCCCGCATACGAGAGACCTACCACGAGTCAAGGGGTTGCAAGAGATGCTTGGTCTTTCCATGACCAGGAGTGGAACGCACTGCCAACGCCTGTGTTTCCTGACAACTACAACCTGGGGGTCTTCAAATTGAGAGTGAACAGGTATCTTCTAGGTAAGCGTGTTACATCTTAGACCACATCGTCGCTTACCATCAGGTTAGATAGTGGTCAAACGCAAGCCTATAACCAATAAAAAAAAATCTAAAGAGTGGAACATCTACACATTATGTAGTATAACGTGCACGCATGAGTTACCTATATACCACTCGGCAATGCTGACTTTTGCGTAGTGGATACATAATACTTAATAGTGCCACATAGTGGTTTCTGTCATATTACCTTCTATTTAGAATAGCATGATCATAGATATAGATGTGGTTTTTGGCATTACAACCCTATTTTTTCGTCTTACAATAGAGTGCATGAAAACAAGATAAGTAAACTATGTATAAGTATATGATGTACCGATACTTTTCACCAACATGCGGTTTCCCATCGGACGCGGCCCATTAAAGGATTAAGGGCCACATTACACGCGCTGTTAAGCCGATGGCGAGATTGGTGGTGTCCGGTGCAGACGCGCCACCGCTATTATCCAATCTGGGACCCTGTTGGTGGATGTCATTGATCCGTGCAATTTAAAAAACCTATGTGGGTGTCATATAGAAGTACCTATACATGAAAAGAATAAAAAAAATACTACTGATACGTAGTCAGAAATATCCCAATCAAGATCCATTTCCATGGAAAATCGTTACTGAAGCTGCAGCTTTTTCTTTTACGTCAGTGTTTGACCACGATGTCACCTGATAGGAAGCGACGATGTGGTCGAAGATGAAGCACGCTTACCCAGTAAGTACCAACTTCTTCACTCTTGATTTGAACACACCCAGATTGTATTTATGTGGAAACACAGATGATGGCAAGGCGTTCCACTCCTTCGACGCTCGCAACAAAAAGGATGATTCGAAACGTTTAGTACGGATAGGCGGAACTTGTGAACCACCATGTCGGGTATCAACCCGACATGGTGGAAGTTCCGGACAACCAGACGATCACGTCTGGTTGTCCGATGGTAAATGAGCTTAAGTTTTTCATGGGGAACACGTTCACGTCGTTACGACAATGAAAAAATAATTACTTAGTAAAGTACCTACCTACAAAACAGACATGAAGATTAAAAGGAAGTATTCGCAGGCAGCATTTTAATTTTATTTTCATATTATTATGGTACAATAATACTTAATATAATATAACAACAGGATTAATAATATAAAAACTAAACTAAAAGATATTAAATACTATTATTTTCATATTATTTAAGTTCTTGTTAGACAAACGACAAGGTAGATTCATGTATATTTAATTTTATGTGCAACATGAAGAACCGGCAAGGCGTTTTATAAGTCACAAGATGCCTAAAGATAGTAATAGTTAGTATTCATTGCCTAAAGGGACTAAAACCACTGCTTAAAAAGTTCTTATACTTACTACTTATTATCTATGTTCCCGTTATAAGTTTCTCTCAAAACAATTACCAAAAGACTAATTTTAATGGCTTCACAATAAACCACAATCATAAGCGCTGATCATTTCATCGAAAATGGAGCGCGCTTCACGCCATCTTGTGATCGCAGAACGATTTAATAATCATAATTAAAAGTGTAGATAGACAAGTGGCTGTAAAACTGGTGGTCTAAGGATCCCGTATTGTTTGTGTATTAGTATTACCAATTTTTTTTATATTCAAGTCGGTGTTTAAATACGTACAAGCTTGGCGTCTAAATATTGCATTCTTTTTTCTACTTATTCTATTGGTAGGACTAGCAGGAATTAGTTTTCTTACTTGTTCTATTGGTAGAAAAAATAGTAGAACAGTTTGTAAGTACCCCTAAATGTTCAGTCCACGTTTTCGTAGGATCGCTACAAAGATCAAAAGTCATTGTGAAATTGCATTGAAACAAACTACGTACGCCGACGGCAACATGTCAAACTGTTTATGTCCAAGCTTTGTGCAACCCATAACATAGTGTAGGGTACTGTAGGAACACGCTATTATGAAAATACTGATAGAGAATAAATACATCTTCCTACAGACACATTTTATCTACTACAAAACTCTAAAAACATGAAATTATCAGTGGAACACTAGTATAGCTTCAGATAATAAACAATGCAGGTTCCGCCTATTTTTGAGGTTCACTGCACACAAAAAGTTTTGACACGCGCTGCAGTCAACCGAACACTGTTATTGTAGCGGGTTCGAACAACTGGAATTGATTCCATGATAATTTAGTCTTTGAAATAAATAATGTCGACGTAAATACCAAACATATCAGACATCAATAACTTATAATATACATAATCACTATAGCTTCGTCAAAAAACGGCGACACCAATTAGAAATGATAAAAAACAGGCGTCTACGTTTGACATTCAGCAGAACTAAAGGTTAATAAAAAATATAACTACTATCAGAAAATGAAGTTTATCAGCATTAATAAAAATATTATTTGTTCTTTTTTGCAATATACATGCTTATTCATAAGCACAACAAGCATTTTTTATTATCGCCGAACCGGAATTTGCGGTTTGTAAATCCCGTAGATAACGCACTATGTTCAAAGAATAATTAATATGATATGAAACATTTAGTAGGTATCTAATATATCTATTTCATTTAAAATGATGGATCAATTGAAAATCATAACAGTTATGGCGCGAACACCGGTCGAGTGTTTCGACTAATACCCGTGAGTGTAGCCGGTTATTAAATAAACTTAGGATAATCTGTCTAAGAAACCAGAACTAGAGAATACGAAGTTGGCATCAACACTTTTTCTTGGACCCACATGTCCCGTAGCGGTAATTGAATCCGAAAATCTGTGGTATGAGCCGACCACAAAGATTGTCAAGCACTGGTTACTAAACTACGGTCGAACGGAAAAAAATCGTTTGAATCAATATTGAAACGATTTTTTTCCGTCTACATTACCACAAGACTCGACATAACTACCTAGTTCTAATTTTAGCTGTGTTCAATTTTTTGTCAAAATTTGCCACGAGTAGAACTACTGAACGAACCATGTGAGCAAAATACTGGGCATATTATGAGACTTAATCAGGGGTCAGGAGCCAGTACTGCACAGTATTTTTTATGGTATTAAAGGTTCTGGGTGGCACTGCAGTTGTTATGGGCAAGCGTGGCGCTTACCATCAGGCACCTCTCGACGACTTGCTCGTCTCGTCTTAAACAAGAACGAAAACATGGCGTCATGCGATCTAGTCATGTTTCGGAATGATATTCGGTGTACCATTTGAGCGGTCGCCAATTACCGTCTTCCTCTAGAACTAAGTATGTGCTCCATCTTTGACCACATATTTGCTTAGCATTAGGTGCTAAGCATAGACCCAGACAATAAAAAATAGTAACTGACAAGGCCAGACAACGCACGAAGACGGGCGGCACGGCAGTCCAAGAAGATGTCGGGACGAGCTCGACTTTTGTCCAGAATAGGCGTAACAAGCGTAAGACAGGGGCAAGTGGAAAAAAGGAGGGAAGGCCTTTACCCAGCAGTGGAACACTACCGGCTAGTATAATAATAACTTAATTTCTTAATATTTTAGCTACAATATTAACCGTAGATAGACGCACATTGTTCTCACGGTCCCCAGTTAGACGGCGCGTGGCGTGTGCGATCCCCATTACTTCGTTTCCGCAATTAGATGAGACCACGGGATACGCTTAGTTTTCTCGCTACTAAAGCTAAATACGCCGAGCTAATGGACGTATTACAAAATAAAATATGACTACCTACGAGGAAACCATATCATACTATAAAAATATACTATAGAAAACTGGTTGCGGTAGAGTAGGCTTTTCCATTTCTTTTGGGTAGGTAATACCTTTCTTAATTTTGGGTTAGTTCACAATGGTTTTTTTACTCTACTAACATAGGTTGAAGAAAAACTGTCGCTAATAACTAACACATTTTATTTTATTTATGTTTGATAAAGTCAGCGTTCACTCCTTCATACGTCTTTAACTTCATCATGAAAATATAGTAACATGTAATATTAAAAAGTTTGTATATGTACTTAAATAAGTAATAGGTAAGATACCTAACTTATCCAATAGGTAAGTTAGGTAACTTACCTAAGTATAAAGTGTTTGCGTTTTTGTGAGAGGGATGTATGAATGGTTATTTGTCTATTTTTGTTTTTGTATTTATTACTCGTTTTTGTGTGTGTCTGTAATATATTTAATTAACGTAATTGGATTGTCCGTTTTAATTAAAGTAAAATAATTAATAAATAAATAAATGTAAGTTCATATACCTACAAACTTTTAGTTCAAACATATATATGGGTATACATACTTAGTACTCAACTCATTTAATATTGAAGAGCTCTATTACGAGTATCTTCATGAAGTTGAATAAATTCAAGGGAGTCCGAGAAGTAGTAAGTGTCAGAGAGAAAATGCCAAGAGGCATCTGTTCGGAAAGTCTAACAAGGCAACTCACCCAGAAATGTTACTATAGAAACTACTAGCTGTTGCCCGCGACTTCATTCGCGTGGGCTATAGTTTAACGTTGACGTAGAGACTTTTTTGTGAGATTATACATTTACAACACATGTTATTTACAAAATGTTCCTACTTCGTTCACTTGTACCAATGATTAAAATGTTGGCTTATCAACCAAACTTTTACTCGTGATAGGATACCGGAAGGCCGTCTGGGTAGGTACTACAGCTTTGCCAGTTATTATGCCGCCAAGCAGTAGTGCGCAAGCATTACTGTGTTCCGGTTTGAAGAGCATTGCCGGCGAAATTACTGGGCATATTAGACATCAAAAGTATATCTACTATAAGTATATCAGATGTCTCAAGGTGATGAGCGCAGCGCAGTGCTTTTTATGGTTTTAAAACTTCTGGGTGGCACTGTAATTGTTATGGGCAGGTGTGGCGCTTACCATCAAGCGAATGACTTGCTTGTCTCATCACACAATTTATTTAAAAAAGTTTAATTAAAAAAGTTGCAATATGAACCATCGATCTATCGCTCCATGCTTTATATTGATCTTGTATATCATTAAATATCAAACAATAATATAGTATCTTAGATTCCATATCACCAGGCCCAGCTCACTCCGCACTACGAACGTAGGTACGAAGTATTACTCTGAGGTACGAAGCTACAAGTACATAGCCGGACACCGACGGCGGGTCGCGCGTCGTTACACGTGCCGCGTCAGAAGAGATAAGAGCTATGCGATAGAAAGAGCTCTGTAGGTTAATATGACTGGTAGGTATGCAGGGCTACGCAAGCTAAATTGACTTTTGTGGCGTCATAGCAAGAGTCGCCATTTGTTTAAAATTCTTTGCGGAGTGATGCTTCTGTCTCTTAGTATTCTGTGATATCACGGCAATATTTAACACTTTCACGGAATACGAGAGCGGTCATAAACGGTCATAATTAATTAAACTCGATGTATCGGATCGTATCGCTTGTAATTGGATTTTGTAATCCGATCAGCGGCTGACGGTAACTCCCATTCAACTTTATTCGGTGACCCGTTTTATAAATTTAAACGGTAGCCGAAGACAATTTGGAAACCTCACAACAAATGTTAGATGTACTACTGGTACATCTAACATTTGGTCAGTCTGGTGGTTGATTTTGAGATTGGATTAGCTAACTCTTTATTGTTACACAACTAAAAATTTTTATAACAAAAGAAAAATTACAAACTTAAAAACTAAAGTGTTACAATGGGCGGTCTTATCGCTCAAAGCGATCTCTTCCAGCCAACTTTTGGATAGAAAGGATTTAAAGAGACTGTAAGAAACGGGGGTGTCAACATAAATAAGATAATAGTGACATGTACATATATACAACGAGTACACACTATAATATCATATACTACCTACATACATATACATCTATACTAAATATATAATAATATACACCAATTATAAACAAAATAATATACATAAACAAAATAATATATACATTATATATTTAAGAATATATACATAATGACAATACACATATTTTTTAATTATGTCTATACCTACGTCGCCGAGGCCGACCTAGAAAAAGATGGCGAAACGATCTCGACGCACACCAAGAAAATTGGTATGAAGTGGCGCAGGGCCGAGATAGGTGGAAGGAATTGGGGGAGGCCTTTGCCCAGCAGTGGGACAGTAAAGGCAAGTTAATAAAAAAAACTATACGTCATCACAAATAGGTACCTACACATAACCTTTAACTCGCTTTCACTGTGATATAATATAAATACCACGTTATTGTTGAGTTGATATTCAATTAAAAAAATATTTGTTTCTCATTTAAGACAAAACACATTTCTTACTTGAGAAACTTATAAAATATTATTGGAAAGGTTTATAGTGTCGTCCTCGTCCAGTTGCGGTGTCGTTTGGTAGTTCAAGCCAAGTATGCAATTTTTAAATATTAAATAAATAAATATAAACACATATATATTATATATATGACGTATTATAATATTTAAGATCACTGTAACATGTATGATGCAATAAATGATATGAATATGAAATTACTTAAAAAAACCATATAGTACAAAACATTTCCTTAAAAGTAGCTAAAATTAACCCGCAGCTCCTATACTATCGCTTATAGTATAGGCACCATTCTTCCATTTAAAGCGGCTTTTTTATGGTCAAAACAAAATTGTAATATTATTTACAATAAATTGGACAAGTCTTGGAGACGCCGCGTCCTTAGCAACGGGAGTTGCCATGACACCGAGGAAGACGCGCCTGCGTACAAATGGTATATAACATGGCGTAATTTTTTTTAAATACCGCCATGTCTTACGTAGTTTTTATTTGATAGTTTAATATTCCATTTATTATACTTTTGTTGAGAATGAGGGTCAACAGCAACAGGCCAGACCGTCTCCTAGTGCTTCAATAAAGCGATGGAACTTTTTTTTTTATTCAAGCTTTCCATGGACTTTTTGGGAGAACATAAAAAACAATGTTTTCTCTATTTTGTTTCATTTGCCTACACTCGTGCACGTTTACGAACACATAATGGTTAATATTCCACGAATATTACACATGATCACTCGAAATAACACTTGTTTGGAAAATAAAACAAAATCGAACTGTATCACTTTTCACTTCCCGTCAAAAAGTCTGGCGTAATCATGGAAATCCTATGGAAATCTATGTCTATGACCAAAGAAGTATCTTTGTCTATGACAACATAATATAGCATTGAGGTCTCATGTAATATAGAAAATCAAGACAGTGACCTTAAATAAAAATTGACATTGACAGCAATATATGAAAAATAAATCAATTGTTGTGATTTAGGGTAAGGTTGCGATCATTGGACTAGCGCTTTCAATAGACCACTCTGATATTTCGAGAACGACCCGTTTTAAAAATCGTTGGTTCCATCGAAAATCTAGCTTTATGTCCTCTCTCTCGGCCCCTCAACCGCCAGTGACGCCGTGAGCTTAGTTGAGGAGATATGCGTGTCGCTGTATTTTACGGGCTCTCGATGTAAAATTTGCGTGTCACATAATGTAAGTACAGTTCTGTAAAGTATTTACTCTTATGATTTTAATAATGTATTTATATTTTTCGAGACTACAAAAATGCACCTTGAATGGACAATTAGGCCATATTGGCCTAAGTCCAATGATAGCAACCTAAAGGTCCAATCATAGTTCCAGTGGTCCAAATAAAGCAACCATTATTAATTTTGTTTTTTCTCTTGTGTGACCCTAGGCTTAATGAAAAAGATCTAAAATGGTAGCTACGGGGATTTGCATAGAAGGCCCATTCATTCAACCAATTCAATTTTTTCCTAAATGTTACAGAATAAGTTTTAAGCCTGTTTAAAATTAAGTGGTCCAATAGTAGCAACCTTACCCTAATGGTGAAATTTTGTGAATGGTGAATATTGTGTGTTTTTGTGATCTGCCGTCTCGGCCTTGGACTTGGACTGGTTTTATATATCTTTTATTTGCTCTTTAGTATTTTTATAAGTTGTGTAAATAGTTATTATTTTAGCACAAGTAAGCCCCAGCCAAATCACTGTATGGCTGATCGGAATGAAACTCAAAGCACTTTATCTTTGGACAACTCGATAGCATGCAGTAGATGTTCCTAACCACGCTTCTTCAAAACATCTAGAGGTCTTAATATTCATATCGGCAAGGTACACAGGAATATCGAGAGCTCCGCCAACATAACGTAACTTGCTACCACATGTAGAATCACAGGGCCCAAGTGCCAATCTCTCAATACCTTGGACCGTCTTATCTAAATTTAAACTAAATTTACCAGTAGTTAAACGGATTCCTCGGGGTGCTCGTATTCCTGTAGCCCAATGCCTAACTGCGGACATAAAAAACGCAAATCAGCAGAATTTAGAGCGTGCTTGGGAACATTTATTGATTTCCTTTTAGAATTTTGCATATGTACCTCAGATTCAGGCTAATAATCTCACATCCTTAACTTCTAGAATTAAACTTAATTGTATCAAAAATGCAACCGCACACATCTCTACTCCCTTTTTTTAATGACATCCCTGAAAATACATCTTCAGCAAGTTCCCGCTCTTCTGCTGTTCTATATCATTTAATTCAAAATATATAAGTGATGGAGATATTAGAGGGGCAGCACGATTGCTTTTTTCCAGCGATAAAGTTGCTCCGAATACTTCAGATACACTGTCAGCGTTGCGGAATAAACACCCACCTGCACACGCAGCAATCCCCCCACGCCCCCTGAGGACGATGCGCTTACCGTGACAGCTGAAGACGTGGTTAGTGCAGTAGCGTCGTTTCAGACTGGCTCTGCTGGTAGACTTGACGCTCTCACTCCACAACATATCAAAGACCTTATCAGTGGTGGTTGCGGTACGGCTGGTGGGAGCTTAACAGAAGCCCTGACCAATTTGGTAAATAACATGTTGTCAGGTAGAGCCAATGGCAATATTACCGATATTTTGTATGAGAACAATCTTTGTGCTCTCACATAAAAAGATGGGGGCATGAGACCTATTGCTGTTGACACTACGTGCCACTTTCTCACGACCAAAATCTGCTGCAGTTTAAACAGGGAGTTTCTTTCAAATCTATTTCAACCGATCCAACTTGGTTTTGGATCCCGCGGCGGCTGTGAGGCAGCGGTACACTCACAAAAAAATGTTTTAATGAACAACGGCGGAGACGTGTTGCTGAAGGTGGACGTTAAAAACGCTTTTGACAGAAGTTAAAGATAAAAATACGGTATATTACGGTAAAAATTCAAAATTAGTCTATCAAACTGACCTACTATCCTCAGAGGTAGGCTGTCAACAAGGAGATCCCCTTGGGCCGGCTATTTTTATTCTCGCGATTCATTCAATCATTTCTCCGTCGTGTTTCACGATGTCATCTGACCATCAGGCCGGTGGTCCATCTGGAAGTCTTCGCCCAAGCCTCGGATACCACTCTGTGACTGCCTTGGTCCACCTGTTGTCATCCCGTCTTGCCAATCTCGCCAGTCTTGCCGCCATATATATACAAAATTATATTCTAACATGGAAAACAGGATTTTCTAACCGTTAAAAATTGCCAGTAGTCATTTCCTCCCATAAATTAAGCACGAAACTACAATTTGGGACAGTACGCGCAATAACAATGAAAGTGCGATGATCAAAAATTTGTTACGCGAATGCCCATCCGCATTTATTTTAATCACTACTTTCGAAATATGCTATCAATCTCGGTTGAGCAATCTGGTATCTAATTTTAGTAGAATTTAATGTAACAATGACCGGTTCCTAATGTCATTACCACCCACAGCTTCTGTTATAGAAACTGCTGTATTGTCTGTGGCGTGGTGTCAGTGCAAGGAAGCTGTGAGTCTGAACCCACCATGATTAGAAGTCCAAGTTTCATGTTAAATTTCACAAAAGAACCTTCGCCCATCGGCATCGCAATATTGAATTCCTTACGATAACGCGCACGACTCAGATTTCGCCTATCCTAAATATTTGTATCCCCATTTTGATAAATCCCATTAGTACTTCAGATACCTATGGCTGATTTCTAAACAGGGTTGATTTTATTGTTTGAGATTTTTTAACTTTGAGAGCAGTGAAATCCAATCTTTTTTAAGCCCCATAAACTAAAAAAAATATATTTAGGTATCAAATTCATGAATTATTTGGAATAAATTGCTACTCACTCGAATGCCGAAAATTGTGTAGGTGGCAATGACGAAAAAAAACGGGTCGGTGGATTATGCCCCTGGTTATTTTTGCTCTCGGGCTTATTGCCCCCGACTCCAATATATTTTTTGTCAATTTGTGCACATGTACAGTTAACCACGAAATTTTTAAAATATTTGTTTAATTTTGACTGTAATAAGGAATATGCGTACCTACGTAATGTCCCAAAACTATTATTATTAATAGGCGGTAGTTACTCCCGCGGTATCTAAATATAATTAATTAGCAGAATATAACGTTATAATTACTGAAAAATATTACAACATAGTCTAGGCACGTTAGTCGATTTTTATCCAATCTTTTTACTTTATTGCATCAAACAAAATTTCACACATAGCATTGGTCTAATTGGCACTCTAAATGTAGTTTTATTATAGACTGTTACTTATTTGATTGATTTATTATTATTACGTTCTAAATATATAAATATATGTGATATATATTTAAACAACATTTTTACTACTATTTTTATTACTTAGTATATATAGATTATATATAGATTTAATTATTACGGTTATTTATCTGACATTATTTTACATACATTTTTATATTTATTATTAACAATGAAACAACATCTGCGTCTGCGGTACTTTAACTCAAAAAATACATTTTTTTTAAAGAGTCGGTGTCAAAAGCAACCGGGGTCATAAACCACGGACCTAGAAAAACGTGCACGGCAGGTAAAACATTTTGGTAAGTGATTCACTTAAGCTACTTGTAAATAAAAATGCCGGAAAGAAATGAATGTGTAAAGGTTTAGGATTGTATTATGATCATAATATTAAATTATTAGAAAGCAAAATAAATTGTTTCTGTGACTGTACCAAAAGTTATATTTTGGTATTTGTTGGTAATGGATTTTGTACTTCATTTAAATATATAAAATTTAGTATTCGTGAGGAATAGGTACCATTGGTATTAGAAAGGAATAGATCAATAAAACTAAACAGCGTAACAATGCTTTTAATGTTCTTTCCAGAAGCTTCATGTTTTTTTATGGAACTGAGTGATGAGACTAGCCGGTCGTTCGCCCGACAGTAAGCGCCACGCCTGCCTATAACAACTGCAGTGCCACCCAGTACTTTTAATACCATCATTCATTCATTTCATGTAAAGTTTCATCACTTTACCGCGGTGTGAGTTAGGGCTTGACGGTCCGGCATGTAGTCGATGGCCCTCAACATAACTTAAAGCATATTTAAAACTACTACCAAGTGCTTGACCATGGCTCAATACACAAAACATGCGAGGTCATATAAAAAAGAAATACTTCCTTTTCCAGTTGCTGTTGTCATGTCTCGATATCGGCTGCAAAACTGTTTTTGTTTAGCGATGATCTCAGTGAGTTCTGAACCCAAAGCCCGGTGAGACCATCTTCGGCAACAATAGCCATTGTCCGCCGATAGAAACAAATTAGGGCGATGACGCAGTGAAATTTTACGGCGAGCCGACGGGAGGCTGATCTCGCGGTATTTTACCCAATTAGGGGAATTTACGCGTTGCCCTGACGTCAGCATGTCAGCAGGTGGTACTTGCTTTGTAAGATCTTGTTATCCTGGCAATTTAAAATGAGAAACACATTCCAGAAAGTTTATAAACAACTACTAGTAGGTAATCCTACCTACTAGTAGTTTTTTTTATAAAATTTCCTCCTATCCGGGAGTTGTTGATCTAAAACTCCATCGGAAGTTGAGTTTTGTAGAAAAAACAAAGTAATATATTGATAGCACAGGTGTTATTTTAAAAGCATTGTTACGATATAAACCAAAACAGTATTATAAAACAACGATGTAAATAAAGATACCTGTATTAAAACTCACAATGTAAAAAAGCGTGTCGACGCCGATGTGCATAAAATTGAACAGATACATTCAAGATAGTTTCCGATGTTGTATGCAACAATTACTTGAACCTTTGACAAGGCGTCGCTGCTGGCGGCAGTGCAGGCGGCAAACCGGCGCACGCGCAGGTAGCCCCTGGAGAGCGAGCGAGTTGGCGATGTCGGGCCCCTCTCTTGCACCACGTGGTGGGGTGAAGGCGCGGAGGCGCGGGCGTATGATTGCCGCCTGCGCTACATTTTTATTTAGTTTGTAACCGTTCTCTGAGACTACGGTACTGTCCAACTCGGAATCAGTATTTACCCGCCGTTTATCAAGTGTTTCGATATCAAAAGTTCAACAGATGAGTGAGAACGTAGTGGGAATTTCGCGAAGTTATCGGCGCTCTGGCGCCCACAGACTCTGGCATGGGGGGCCGTAGATTGCTCAAAGCCGCAGCTGCACTGGTGGCACTGGGCTACTGCAGCCTGTTAGTGTACCAAGGAGGTGTTGCGTTTACCTTGCAAGAAACTCACGCGGAAGTGCGAGTGACTGACTTATCTATCGAGACTGTGACTAAAACTAAAATTATAGATTTAGACGATATTTTCATAAGTGTTAAAACATCAAAACATTACCAATATACGAGATTGCCAATCATATTGAAGACATGGTTTCAATTGGCGAAGCAGCAGGTAAGAGTCCAAACACTTTCGTTTTTAATACAAACCTTCCTATGTTTGATAACATTGACTTCGGAAATAATACTGCTGAGTCAAATGAACTCATAATCATAACAGTTGAAGTTAAACAAGTCATTGTGCGTATAGATAGCTAAGCAGATGTAGCAGATTACGAGCGAGAATTAATTGAAAAGTTCGCTGTAACGAGATACAAATAGACGGAACAATAGCAAACAAGTCTAATAACGATGTATCTTAATGATATTTGCTTTGTGGGGATAACTAACTTAAGCGATAACCATTGTTTTGTTGAAATTCGTTGGAGAGAGATGAAATTAAATGATAACAGGGCAACACGGCAAAAACAACAGAGCTAGGACTTACAATCCAACCACTTGGCAGTTTGATAAAACATTGAAATTTTACTTTTCGTGCTTTAGAAATAAGGTTTATGAAGCTTAGCACTGTCGTAAAATAATAGAACGCAGTGCAAAGACAGAATGAAGAATCAATGTATCTCTACGACTTTTTGTAGGTACTTACTATTTCACTTGGGTTAATTATAAGGGTACCTAATCATCGCAATTTTAAAATACCGACAGGCATTTATCTATTATATATATAACAATTAAATGCTGTTCATAGGTAAGCGCATCACTTGAAAACGGCTGGACCGATCTGGCATTTTTTTTTAATTTTGTAATATTCAGAATTAGGTTTATATGGAAAGAAAAATTGGAAAAGTTGCCCAGAAAATTAAGATATATGGGTAAACTACAAGTGTTCTTTTTTTTATATTAGACTGTGTCTGTCGGGTCAGCTAGTTAATAAAAAAAGATATGAATAAAATTATTTTAAATATATTCATGACGTTTACATCACATTATTTTAAAACACATCATCTATTATCTATATTGACCTTTCCATTGTAAACTGTAATTCAATTAAATTTATTATCGAATGAAAATGTTAGACTAAGCTAGAGACTAATAAAGGAAAGAGCTATAAAGAGACTGCCCGCAGAGTAAAGTTTCAATACCGTTGTGATAAATCTTAATAAATGCACTAGAACGGGCACAGCGGGGACTGTGTCGTGTGTCTTATAGGTCAATATTGCCATTAGCTTCGGAATCACCGACAAAAGAACGTCTTAATTTTATTCCCTCTCTCGGTTACTGCAGAGAAAACCCGTTTGGGATCGTTTAAAGATAATCGTTGGAAAGGTGTTCTCAACTCTTCGTTTATACTTATTTATAATTAATTAAGCGGTGATGAAAATAGTAGGTTGGCTTGAGGGTAAGCGCCAAGCTTATACACACTGGGGTGCGATTTTTGAACAGGGCCTCAATTCACTATGAAAACTTGGCAATTCCTTGCTTCGAAATCACGTCGATTCCTTCATTAATAAACGACATCTCTATGACGCATTCATAATAATAATATAATCATATACATATATGATTTTTTATGACGCGTCATAGAGAATACAAATTTCGCAGATGTTGTTTATTAATGAAGAAATCGACGTGACCGGCAGCAGTACACAGCAGTAGCGACAGCGACACTCCTTCCTTGCCAGGGACTGTTTTGACACTTAAAATTCTCAAATGATTTGTACGTACTAAGTACCTATACAAACAAACTGTAGGTATTGCGGAATAGATTGATTTCATTGGAATTTATATGCAAATTTTAAATTGAAAAAGCCGGTGATGTTTAAAAACCATGTCCAAGATGCGATTTTTTTTCATAGCTTACGAGATATGAACATTTTTGCATTATAAAAAATTGTTTAAGCTGTTTGTTATTTGTCAGGGTCACCGGTTATCCTATTCTATCCTTCCTACTAATATTATAAATGCGAAAGTTTTTGCGGATGAATGGATGGATGGATGTATAGATAATTGTTACTAAATCACGCAAAAATTACTGAACGAAATTTGATGATCCTGTAGAAGGACATATAAAGAAAGAAAAAAGAAAAAAGATACATTTATTCATGACACACGCAACATTACATTAAACTACAACACTAGACTTACTATAAATTACAAATAACAGAAAAAAAAATACCTAATACTATTAAACACACAGTAAATACATAATATAATTATTAAACAATGAAACGTTGCGCGATGTCAGAAAAAGGTTCCGACTCAGCAAAAAAACTAAAGTAATAAATACCTTAGCACTGATTTCCAGTCGGAACCTATGACCGTCACGACACGAGACTTTTTACCCAGGAAAACCGCGGGGACCAATTAGTTTCGATTCAAATTGAGTATAGGAAAGAAATGGGTAAACATACTTACCTTTTTTTTCAAAGTCATGTTAACATAAGTTACAATTTTTAACATTTTTTATATGTATCATGTTTTTATGACCTTTAAAAGTGCACTTTTGTGCCTATTTAATAAATGATATTTGACTTTGACTTTGACTTCGTATATGAGTGGGAGGAAGAGCACTCGTAATTCATGTCACCTGTCACCGGTTCATGAATCGCACCCCAAATGTTAAGTTACACGAGATAACTATAGGCTACTCGTATTCATTCTCACGTCCAGGGTCTTCAAACTGGATTTGTATGGATATGTATGGGAGAATAACATAATTATGCAAATACTTCTCTGAATCCATTCATCTGAAGATTAGAATCGCAAAACACGTTCCTTACCTGCTATCTTTGTATCAACAGATATGTGGCCGTTTTTGCTTTTGAAAACATAATTCGAGCAATTAACAAGTTGTTTATGTTAAAATGAGGTAACGATAATATCGAAATTAATTAAGAAGTTAAGAAAAAGTAGGAAAATAGACACATAGGAAAATACCTAGTACCTAGTATATTTATGTAATTAGATTATATATTGTATATCATATGTAAGCCCTTAGTATGTCTATTATATTTTCTATCACCACCGTCTGTGCATGTTTCGTTATTCCTCTCCATCCAAAGGTTGTCTGGAAGAGATCGCTTTAAGCGATAAGACCGCCCATCGTTACACCACTGTAAACATTTGACTTGTACTGTATCTCTATTTTTAAGGTGAATAATAAAGTGTTTATCTATCTCTATCTATCTATCTAGTTGGTAACGTTGATTTTTTTATCAATTCATATAATTATATGCATTGTACTAATGTAATGTCCTAGCGATGTTTGATGAGTTTAAAACGTGTTTTTGAATTTATATCAGGTTTTGAACAGCCTTGAAATTTCAATATCTTTAAAATCAATAAAATGTTAAAATTTCATTTTTGTCGCTATGATAATCTTAAATACTTGCTTAAATACCTGCCTAAACAGCCAGCAAAATTACTGGGTTTATTAGACTTGATATCAAAAGTATATCTACTCCTATATCTGATGTCATGGGGTGATGAGCGCAATGCATTGCAACGCAGTGCTTGTAAAAGTTTTGGGTGGCACTGCAATTGTTATGAGCAGGCGTGGCGAACGACTTGCTCGTCTCATCACTTAGTTCCATATATAAAAACAATTCACAAAAACAGACAATTCATAATTTTATTCTTCTCTAATTTGCTCCCACGCAAAATTTCCAAACACCCTGTGGGATTGTTTAAATTCTTGCATTTATTAATTTTTGTCATAACGGATATTTTAATACCGAAATGGTAAATCACAAACAAAATAGACCATTTAACGAATTAGAATTTCTAATAGGAACCGTTCAATCATTTCCGTATTTCGTGAAATAAACAGAAAGGGTCGGCCAAATCGTGCGGTGCCCGGCTGGTTTCCTGAATCTGGAGCGTGCATAATCAACCGTTAATGCCGCTCGAAGGACCAAACACAATCACAAGTAGTTTGTTTAGGGATAGCTACTGGATTGAAGGCTTGCGTAGATGACGGAATGTTAGCCGCGCACTTTTATTCCGCAAAATAAAACACTTGGAATTTTATTTATGCGCCTATTTTAAACATTCAAGATTCGTTCACAAAGCTCGCTAACCGCTAACTAATGACTAAGTAGGTACAATTTTTTCCGCGGAATATTTACTTACAATTCCGCGCAGGCATATAATGCTGTATGAAAACTATTAGAACATTTTTTTGCAGAGTTCAATACTGTATTACAAATCAAACAAGGATCAACGGGAATTTGTGGCTGGCTGGTTTCCTCCATTTAGAAAGCGTATAATAATCAACCCATAATGCTGCTTGAAGGAGCTCGAAGGACCAAGTTAAATAACATCGAGCTTGTGCTGAGATGAACTTAAGTGCTACAATATTTACATTGAATAAATTACAAATTTCATTATTTATCAAGCCCTGAGTTTATGAAATTCAAAACTCTCTAAAGAATCAACATTTATCTGACTACCCCAACCATTATTAAAGCTAAAACTCAATATTTTCGCACAGTACAATCACAATCAATTCCTACAACACTGGTCTCATGAGAACCACTCGTACGAATTCTCACAATCCAGTAAACAGAGCACAAACAAAAGCATAGATCAAGCGGCTGGATCGCCGTAATTCCACACTATAGAGGCAGGCAAGCGTGCGCGGGCGCAGCGCAGCGCGTGGCATTAAGGCGCGCGCGCGCCACGTGACCGGGCCGCGGCCGATCGCGCCCTTTTGTATCGAATCCAGAACTGGCTCTCATATGATTTATTAACGGTTGGCATTTTATGCTCGTGCTCACATTACTCTTGCTCTGTTTGGTTTGGGCCCGCATGAGTTAAATGTGAGAAAAAGTTGAATTAAAACGTATGACTGGACGAAATGCTGTCGTAGATCAATGTCGTTATTTAATAATTATGTAGGCAGTAAGTTTGATAACTATGGATCCTTTATGTATATTTAAATTGGTCCAACAAAACGAGAGTGATTATACATAAGCAAAGTTAATTTGCAATAAATTGTAATTTTATTAAATAAATAAACACCTCTTTTTAAGATAGTGTAAGAAACATTAATAGGAAACCTAATATGTTAATAACATTGATAACTGATTCACACACCTCATTTAAATAAATACAAGAAATTGCGAGACATATTTTGTCTCATGTATAAACAAGCCGTCTTATCAGATCTCGTGTGGCAATATCATGTTTGCCGACTCAGTTGACAGACTGGCTGGTTTCCGGATATCGCATTTCTACGAGCTCTGGCTTATCAGTTTTTTTAACCAAAGCTTTCTGAGAAGCCAGAAATTATGAGTCTTAAACGTCTAGAAGATTTTATAAGTTCATCCCTGTATTTTTATTTTAAACGCTGTTAGTCTGGCTTAATGTCATGAAAGATGGCGTAAATATATTAAATTGGCAGTAAGATGCTCGTTAGACAAAATTATGCGAAAAAAATAGCAACCTCTGAATTTTAATTATTATTGTAGATAGATAGATAGATAGATAAACACTTTATTGTTAGAAACCTTAAAAATAAGTACATGGAAAAAAAAATTATATTTCACAGTAATCAGTATAACAATAGGCGGTCTTATCATTTAAAGCGATCTCTTCCAGACAACCTTTGTACCTACATATTGTCACTAGCTCTTTCCTGACTTCATTCACTTAAACGACAGGAGAAGCCCATTAACGTATTTTTGCTAAGACCATTTAGTAAGACCTCTCCAGTATATGACAGCATGTACTACAAAGAGGTCAAGTTGTATCGTCGTAGTCACCCAACCGATTTAAAAGTGACATACCACTTTTTTTTTATCTAACCTTTACTGTCCCACTGCTGGGCAAAGGTCTCCCCCATCTCTTTCCACGCATCCCGAACCCCCGCTATGTCAAGCCATTCCTCTTGGAATGCCACGATATCATCACGCCAGCGTTTTCTCGGCCTCTCTTTAACTAACATACCACATACCTTTATGTAAAGTACCTATAATCTAATTTGGGACTAACGCTGCCAAGCCTTGAAAACCATATTTTTATCCGTTTAGCAGTTTACGAATCTATTGGTGACAAACAATAAACATATAAACAAACAAATAGACAAAAATTCTTGAAACCGTCGATTCGTGTACAGTACCCTGTTATATAGTTGATCCCAATTGTTTTTTTAAAATATCTTCAATGGACAGAATTGGCGCAGTAAGGTAGTTTCATATATAAATAACCAGATGACGTCACTTGGTAATCCTAATAATAATTTTGTTTATGCCCCATTATAAATTAACGTAATCGTATAGATCTAGTAATCCCTATTTATTTTCCAAAACTTTATCCTTTTTAAGTGATTGAAGTTCTGTGTCTACCACGAATTGCATTTCCAAACCGAACGGTCACAAACTTCAGACGACTGAGCATTGTGATGTAAGACATCCGCACCTTGGCCAAATATGTCCCAAGCAAACCGGGGCGTGTCTAATGTTGTTTACCGACCGGGACTGATATAGAACATACTAGCAGGGACTAGAAAGAATTTAAGTTTACACGGGACTAAAACGAGACTTCTGCAAATCCATAAAGCACTTCTCTACATAGTATAAAACAAAGTCGCTTCCCGTCGTGTGTACGTTTAGATCTTTTATACTACGCAACGGATTTTAATGCGGTTTCATCAATAGACATAGTGATTCAAGAAGGTTTATATGTATAATATACAAACCTTCCTCTTCTTCCATGCAAAGCCGGGGCGAAGTGTATTATAAACTCACAAAATAATGAAATGAAAATGAAACGAAATTGTTTATTTTCCAGACTTTAAAATCCCTTCACACATTAAATAATAATAATTATTATTTTATAAAATAAAATGAAAATAATGATATAAAATAAATGAAAATAATGATATAAAATAAATGAAAATAATGATATAAAATAAATGAAAATAATGCTATAAAATAAGTACTTATATAAATATTTCGCATTTATTAGGATAAACGGCAGTTGATCAACAAATATAATAAATACCCCATCGATTACATAATATCCTGGTCCCTAGCTAGGATTCCCTGATTCTAGGGAGCCAGGAACTACGATTACCACCCAGACACGAAACAATGGCTTGTGCTTTTTTTCTGTGCACACATTTGTACCGACGCGGGAATCGAACCCCCAACCTCAGTGATGTATGAGATTTGAGCCAACTTGCTCAACTACTACACCACAGAGGCTGACAAACTGAATTGAAGCAACCCAACATTATGTTTGAATTTAAAATGATATTCAGAGTGAAATAATAAATAACATGAATATATTATGTAAAAGCCAGGTCTTTAAGTGCGCAGAGATCTTATCTATGAAAATGTCTAGCAAATATTAATTTTATCTACTTTTTTGATCTTATGTATAGTTTTGTATCTCTGAATATTTCCATAAAAGATTATACAGATGGCTCACAAAAATATATTAAATTTATCCATGTCTCCAATCTATACCTACTTTATCACATACAAGCTTTTTGCATGTTTTATAAGCGTAACGTATTTATATATCTTACAAGCTTTTATTTAACTTGCAATGTTTTGGTCAAATCTTGCAAGTTAAATATTTATCTATTATGTATACAGAAAAAAAGTTAAATAGGCTTGGGCAGGATTTGACCCTGCGTTTTCGAAATATCATCCCGTCGCCTAACCACTAGGCTACCGAGTCATAAGCGGTACTATTATATATTCTGTGTCATAATAAATAACGAGCAACCTCTTCTTGAACATTTAAGATGTATGTCTAAGCATACACTAATGCATAATCTAAAAAAAATGCATTAGTGCATGGTTACTAAAAATTTAAAACTTTAGAAAGAGGTTGTTCTATTATAAACAAAATTAAATGTATTATATGCATAATCTGTGTTAACATGTTTTAGATTCAGCTACTTAGATACGCCCCTTAGCACGGTCTAGAGACAAAAAATTTATTCTTTGTTTTATCCACATTCGACAAACAAAAAGTGGATAAAACAGGGGATAATATTTTTGTCTCTATCCGTGCTAAGGGACCAGTTAGGTATATCGAAGTCTGTATCACAGAACAGGCTGTATAATGGTTATAAATACGTTTTTAACATTTAACAACCTTAACAACAAAAATATCAACCGTCATCACAATTAATTTATGACGTAATGGCGACGATTACAATAATTTTAAAACTTTAACTCACGACTTAAAAACGTTTTTAATAAAAGTTTTTATGAATCGTAAAATAATTTAAGTGTTCATGGAACAAGTAAAATTAAGAGTCGAAAGTTAGGTGGAAGACAAAACCGAAAAATAAATTGGCAGCTTCTGAGGTGTAGCGGTAGGTTGGCTCAAACCACAGAATACTAAGGGAAACTGCTCAAACTAAGGTTGCGGGTTCGATTCCCGCGACGGGACAAATGTGAGTGCACAGTAAAAAAAAAGGGCAAGCACTTGTTTCATGTCTGGGTGTTATGGGACCATAGTCCTCATAGTTCCTGGTTTCCCAGATACAGAATTAGAGGCAGGATCTACGTAAGTGATCGTTGAAAAAAAAAGCGAAAGTTTGCAAGGATGGATGTTTGTTACTTAATCAAGCAAATACTACTGAACGGATTTTCATTAACTTTGGTATGTAGGTTTGGGTACTGGCAAAAGATATAGGCTACTTTTTGTCCCGGGAATTCGCGGGCGAAACCGCGGCGCGCAGTTAGTATATTATCTCTTTCAGTGTCTCTAGTTCCTTGTTGAAGTTATTTACAGAGCTAGATATTGCTCGTCGCGTGTGTTCTGTCAACAAGAGGCAAGATTGCCTTTCGAGCTGTAATGATACTAACGGACTTTGCCATAGTGGATATTGATCCTAACCTAATATAATATATATTTGTCAATGTTTCCTAGATGGAAGCTAGATTGCATTGTGTGTATTGGTTTAAAATATAGAAGATAATTACTGTATTATGATTTTCTATATTTTTCTTATAATATATTTTTGTTGAAAAATATATTTTTCAAGACAAGCTTTTAACAAATTCGTAATTGGAACCGCAAGCAGATTAAAATGAGTCCAAACTAGTAGTTTACGATTATCCGTCAAAGAGTCGCAATTTCCCACCTTCCATCTCCATCATCAGATCATCTATAATATTGCATTGTCATCAGACTTTGACGAGTATGCAAAATTTCAACTCCGTAGGAGAAGAAGTGGTTCTAATTCAACTTGCAAGATTTGACCCAAACAAACAAATATGGCAAGTTAAATAAAAGCTTGTAAAAATACCTAAGAAATACCTAGTAAAATCAGAACTTTGTTCGGCCGACAAGCAGTTTTTATATTTTCCTCCATACACATATCAGAAGATACTCGAAGGAACTACACGATACCTCCCAGGGAGTTCCAACGGTATGTTGTAAGAGCCTTGGAGGCATTCTATCACCAACATCCACCTCATTACTGACCTTATCTAATGAACGACTGGTATTGTATTTCTTGAGGGCCTTTGCGCTAGTGATGGAACTGGTAGTGAATTTGCCGGGTACATATATATAGAAACCATCTATACAAGCCGGCCGAGGCTGGTCTGGTAGTCAGTACTACCAAAACTACCCAACTCCCTTAGCACAGACCCGAGACAAAACAATATGTTTATCCACTTTCGACAAACATAAAATGGCTAAAAACAAGAGGATAAAATGTTTGTCTCCGATGCGTGCTTAGGGGGCAATAGTGCAAGTCTCTGTTGCATAGCGCTGTCCATTTCATTCGACGGAACGAAGATCGTAATTGCGAATTATAGTAAGGCCCCAAAGTGTTCTAACACCACACCATAAGCCAAAAAACAACTCTTCGTATATCTTACAAAATCAAATCGATGCCTTACGCCTGGAAGAGATCACTTATTGGTTTTGTTATTGGTTTACAATAAAGTATTATCAATCAATTAATCACTAGTTAGGCACTTTTAAGTACCTACCTAGTATTATTTCAATTCAATTATAACAAAAAACGTCCTAGTTTGGACCGATATAAGGAAAAGAAAGGAAAGTTGGAATATTTTCTTGATAAACCCATTTGTATTTTAAACTGACTTCAACGAATGGAGGAGGTTCTCAATTTGATTGTGTTTTTTATGTTTGTTACCTCAGAACTCCGTTATTTATTCACCGATTTGGAAATTTCATCTATATTCGACCTTGGAGTTCGAAGATACCTACACCAGAATTGAAGTCGGTTTTTTCTTATAAAATGTGGCGCCTCGGCGCTGACAAATGCCTTAGTTGGCCGGCCATAGTGTCATAACCGGCCAAATCTCACTAGTTATGATGCTGGAGGACCAGTCCCATCTCTACCCAGTCCCAATATGTTATAGCAATTACCCCAAATGATTCTTCCATTGTTACGTCAACCGCAAATTTCGAAAATAGAGGTAAGAACAACTCGACGAACATTTGTTGTCATAACTACTGCCAATTAATTCACTTAACCTTGAGCTTAGAATAATTAACTGTAACTACTCAACTCAAGGCTAGAGGTAGTAGGTATTTTATTTGCTTAGTAATGCAATTCTTCGTTATATATATTACTAGCTGCGCCCCGCGGTTTCCCGGGATAAAAAGTAGCCGATGTGTTAATTCAGGGTATAAGCTATCTCCATTCTAAATTTCACTCAAATCAGTTAGCCATTTGTGGCATGAAGAAAGTACAAACACACTTACATACAAACATTCGCATTTATAATATTAATGTGATTAAAGTGATTTATTTTACAATTCGTTCAACAATTATAAAAGTATTATGGTCAGTTTCAGTCTGCTGGAGTTAGTCTAGGCAAAAAGGCGGTTAAGTCAGTTTTAGTTTTTTTTTATGAAATTATAAGTGGGTTCGAAGAAAAGCTTCATTGTTTAGAAATAATATTTTGTTTTCACTAGTTATAGGCTTGGGTTTGACCAGTATCTCACCTGATGGTAAGCGATAATGTGGTTTAAGATGTAACACGCTCGCCTAGAAGATACTTCTTCACTTCTCCGAGGTCTCCCAGATCTTGTTCTAATTTTATTGTTTACTTGTTACAGACTTGGTTTTTCACGGACACAGAAAACCGACAACACCAGAATCAAACAAGTATGTTCCCATAACTTATATAATATTAATATTAAATACCTATCTACATTTTTCATCAAACCTAATCCAAAATGATTCTAAAGTATATCTATGGAATTTGGACATAATTGTTTAGATAAGCTAGAATCTGTTTTCGTTTTGTTAAAATTGTAGGGTTTACTACACCCTATCCATTTATATAAAAAATTGGTAAACTTTCATAACATGTCCTAACTCCTAACTCCATATTCTGATAAGCTTTTGCTTTTCCATTTTTAACCTTATTGCATTGTTAACAAGTGTTTTTGTTTGCAGATGGGCACATGGTAAACACCAATTGCTCAGCGTCGCATCAGCGCAAACACCTCTGCTGCAAAACGTCCGTGGAATACGACCATTTTCTAGAGAGTTCCAAGAAGTGAGTACAATTTATCAAACTTGTTTTGCTGAGGGAGCTGTTTTGTCTTAGTTACTCAAGTACTTGAAATGGCTTTCTAGATTTTGGATCGATGGTTGTTTTAGTTACACATTATGCTTTATAAGAACGGCCTTGGAATTTTTCGTATAAATTACGAGCACTCGTAATTCTAGAAAAATAAGGCAGTGCGTGATCTGTCTCAGTCACAATAGATGACTACTCGGTAATTTCCTTTTCTTCTATATATTATATTAATAAAAAATAATAAGAGAGACAATCCAACGGGGCAATACTGCCAGCATCTTGGGTACGCTGCAAGCTGGTAGTGGGCTGAAGCATTTGGGCTATCTGTAAACCCTAAATGGTCAATGGATTGTCCAATTGTTTCTCCTTGTAAGTAGTTAGTTTAGTTTTAATCATTAGTGTAGATTTGTTTTCAGTAATAAAAGCATTTGCCCGTTGAAAAAAAAAACCGGCCAAGTACGAGTCGGACTCGCGCACGAAGGGTTCCGTACCATTATCTATAAAAACGGCAAATAAATCACGTTTGTTGTATGCGAACCCTCTGAAATATTTATTTTATTCTGTTTTTTGTATTTGTTGTTATAGCGGCAACAGATATACATCATCTGTGAAAATTTCAACTGTCTAACTATCACGGTTCATGAGATACAGCCTGGTGACAGACGGACAGACAGAGAAACGGACAGCGGAGTCTTAGTAATAGGGTCCCGTTTTACCCTTTGGGTACGGAACCCTAAAAACTATGTTGTTTTTAGTATAACATTAGTAGTTTGTATTGTGTATAAGACAGACTCTATTTCAATGTATGTATGATTATGAAAGGATGATTGGAATAATAATCATCTAGCAACTGCCGCAGCACGAGCACTCGTGATTCACGCGGTATTGTCTCCACTTTTCAACCATCTCACGCATGTCTCGTCCAATCGCTTGTGAATATAAAACCAACTTTATTTATAGCTTAACAATTTTGTTTGGAGAATTCACGTTGTATCCAACAGTGTTGAGATTAATTGAAAGACAAAGTTTCCCTTACACAGAAAGTTTTATTAAGTAAGCTTGAACTTCCTGATAATCAAGTAACCGACGCCGACGCGACATATCTAAACAGTCGCTGATATTGTTTTAAGCTGTAATGTTATTACCAAATTTAATTAGGTCGTTTCACAAGTTAGAGTAATTGTAGACATTTAACATTGGTAAAGGGTGTAGCAAAATGTTTTGACTTTCAGGGTAGGAATGTATTCCTTTGCAGGTAGGAAGTTTTCTTCGTAGGAAAAATCGGGTGAATTTAAGAAACCAAAATTAGCATCTTTGAATTTTTTAAAAAGGTACTATTTCACTTATAGATGCAATATTTAAAAAATAATACAACTTGGGCTAAACCGACTCTATTTTTAACCTCGGACGTAAAAAAGTGGGGGGTTATAAGTTGACCATACATTTCAGTAAACTTCAATTTAAAAAAACCCCTGCCACAAAAAACCTATAAAAAGTAAAACACGACTGAATCAATTTTGATAAAACATGTCTAACCGCTAGAAAACCTGCTTTTAAATAAAAAAAACCAAATCGGGTCACCCGTATAAGAGCTTCGGTAGCACAGATATACATAGTGGTCAAATTTATAACACCCCTACTTTTTGCGCGGGAGTTAATAAAAGTAATGATTAACAAAGTTTTATTCATCGCATTCCTTTCGTTTGACTATCCTTCCATAGTGTTAATAACATTAATTCTCGGCTGCCTATAACATTATACATCTGAATCATAACAATCCTAAGCAACCTACCAATTACAGCACATTTCCTTATATCACTTTACATTTTCATTCTTAATGACACTCAGCAACAATTATAACGCAATCAAAGATGTGTATGATTGATGCTGAGAATTAATCAGACCTGTAATTATACAGCTGTGAATTTCTGATGTGAACAAAACTTCATATGTTTCGCATACCTATGTAATTGTGGGAGACTTTCGATCAGAATATGTGAGAAAAAATTGACAAGCATTATCGACCCAGTCGACGTTCCCAGTGTTGAGACACGGGTGAAGACCCGACTGGGAAACATTTGACATTATCTTGGAGAGAAGTCTCAGAGAAAGAAGAAGAAAGAAGGCGATAATTCAACACTTAGGCTCATTGCATTTTGGTAGATTTATGCAACTGGGCAATAGGACGAGCCTTAAAATCTTAAGATTTCGCCTAGCATACGCAAATGCATTAAATATCAAAAAAATGCAGTGCCACCCAGATGTTTTAATACCATGCAATAGCACTGCGTTGCGTGCGCTCATCACCCCGAAATTTTCAGACAAGCTTTTAACACATTCGTAATCGGAATCGCGACCAGATTAAAATGAGCCCAAACACTAGTAGTTTACGATTATCTGTCGTTCCATTGCCCACCTTCCTTCCTTTCTTTAATTGTTTTTTATGTAATGTCTATAATTTAAAGTTTGCAATAAAGCGTCCATCTATCTATCTTCCGTTTCCATCATCAGATCAGCCTGTCATCATAATATTGCATTGTCATCGGACTATGACAAATCTGCAAAACTCCGAGGGATAAGAAGTGGTTCTGATTCAACTTGCAAGATTTGACTCAAACATTGCAAGTTAAATAAAGGCTTGTAAAAATGCAAAAGCTTTGCCCAAAAACTAATAATAAGGAAATAGGAAACTGGTTAGACCAAGTGATAATTTTTCATCGTTACTTTCCATTTTAAACGTGTCACAAAAAGAGTGGGTAGTTAAACAAGTTTTACTGCCGGTCGCAATAGAGTGATTCAAATGTAAAGTAAAAGTTCAATATATTTTACTACCTACTTTAAATTGGCTCTACTCGAAATAACCAGTAAAAGAGACTCATACTATACCTTTTTGGTACATACATACAAACTACACCTTTTAGTTTTGGAATGGATATTCTAATTGATATCTATTGAGGTTGTGTGAGTAACTTAATCCGCCCAAACAAAGTTCATAAATAATAAATGTGCTCCACGATCACATACATAAATCGTGGCCGCTGTCTAGGATTCTCTGTATCTAGAACCATAGTCTTTGTAGTTCCTGGTTCCCGGAACTACGAGGACCATGGTCCCTCAACACGAAACAAATGCTTACGGTTTTTTTTCTGTGCACAAACATTTGTCTCGCGCGGGAATCAATCTCGCAACCTCAGTGGTGTGTAAGATTTGAGCCAACGTAAGCCTCCTTTCTCATACGCCATTCTAGTTCTAAGATATAAATCGAAAGTAGATTTTTTAGCTTAATTTCTTATAATCGTCCCTGTAAGATGAAATAAAAAGGATAGAAATGTGATTGCACAAGCAGACGTTACGATGGCCAAGTTGGTAAGGCGTCTGTACGGTATTCCGAAACACAGGCTCAAATCCTGCCCGAGAAATTTAATTTTTCTTTTCTTTAATATTTAGAATCATAAGTTGAATTATATTTATTTAGTGAAATCTCTTGATGCGTTCCCAGAGGGCTGGCCCGACATAGTGAGAAATCGGGATGCCTTGAAAGAAATGGGAGAGATTTTTGCCCAGCAGTACACAGATACAGGATGAATGACTAAAACAATTTTATCTAAATAAATTTAAGTCAGTAATGTCTTACTTTAAACATAAATATGTACTTAGTTTGAACTTTCCCGGGCGGCTAATCGGTGCCTAACAGTTTTTGTTTTCATTAAAAACAAGGTGCTTTTAACTTCTGTCTTTAGAAGCGGTCTGTTTAAATATTAACTTCCATTTTTGTTTGACAACCCTAATGATTTAATATTTTCTCATAAACTGAACAAGCAAAACTTTTGCTTTGGTTATTTTTGATGGGAATAGGCACCTACTTTCGAGTTTTGGAGTTCTAAAATGAACTTCTAGTCGTGTTTCGGGATGATGTTTGGTGAACTATCAGAAAATTTTAAAAAAAAAATTATATATGCTCCACTATGTGATCTACTGGTGGTAGGTTTCTCGTATGCGAGAGACCTTCTGGGTGGGTACCACCGCTTTGCCAGTTATTCAGCCGCCAAGCAATAGTGCGCGAGCGTTACTGTGTTCCGGTTTGGAGGGCATGGCAGCCAGCCAAATACTGGGCATTATGAGACTCAACAGCTAATTGTCTCATGGTGACGAGCGCAGTGCAGCGCCACGCAGGATTTTGCAAAACAAAGTATTGCTTACCATCAGGCAAACGACCAGCCAGCTCGTCTCGTCATTTAGTTACATAAAAAAACTATGTTATCTATGTGATTTAAGTACAGCCACATAGTCGCACCCAATACACCAACCCTGCTCATTTCTTTTGAAATGCGAGGTTCTCCAGCTTGCCATATCACGCACCGAAGCGTAGGAACCACTGAATAAACTTTAAAGTACTGATTATTACCGTATATCTGCGTCTCGATTGTATAGTTGCTCTCAGATATTATAATATTGTAGACTACTAGCTTTTTCCCACGATTGAGTCTGCGCAGACAACAAGGAAGCCCATAGTCGTCTCTTTTCCAAAACCAAAAGTTGTTATGGGCAGGCGTGGCGCTTATCATCAGGCGAACGACTTGCTCGTCTCATCACTCAGTACAATAAAAAAAAAACAATTTCAGTTTTCTAGTCTATAGATAACAAACATTCAAAGTTACGATTTTGTTATAATAAAAAAGAAAAAGAATAAAAGAAAAGATGCAATTATATTCAAATCAGTTCAAGCGTTTGCAGCGATTCAAATACTCATACGGACAATATACAAACTTACTTTCGTATTGAAACTAGTTAGGATTTCCGCTAGAAACGCTAATATTAAAATATATGACGCAATTTAGAAACGTTCCACTTCTTATCTCGCTAAGTATTTCCTAAACGCGAGCTGGAATGCCGCCGCTGCACGGGGGAGTTTGAAAGCTGTTCAAGAGGCGTGAAAATGTGTAGCGCTATTGAATTTTGTCGAATTTCCTTTTTATAGTTGCGTTTGTACCTTCAGTCAGCCTTAGAAATAGCCCATACTAGCAATAACATTTTATTCAAATTTGTGCATTCAGGTCAATGATTATTATTATTTATTATTATATATTCCAAATCAGAATCACGAATACATGCAAATGTGCAATGCGTAAGTATTCGCACTAACAGAAAGAAAGAAAAATCATTAAAGAAATAAATGAAAAAGGCACACCTAAGATAAAAAACAAAGACAGCAAGAAAGGATATAACATAATTAATTTTTACAAAACAACAAAAACCGACTTCAATGTTTCTTCGAAGTCCAAGGAACGAAACATTAATTATTAATAAATTTTAACGACATATCGTTAAAATTTATATGTGACCACTTCGTAGCTATACTGAACCCAACGCCAAAAGAGTTTTCCAAATCGGTTCATAAATGACGAAGTTCTGATGTAATAAACATAAAAAATACAATCGAACGGCGAACCTTCTCCTTTCTGAAGTCGGTTAAAAACATGGCAAAACGAAATACATGGCAAAAAGTCCAATACTTGGCTCAAATATACTCCATCCAATAACGTTAAGAATCAGTCGGTAAATCGGTATGCGTAAATTTTTGTGGTGTGTTGTCTACAAATTGTGTTATCACTTCAACAGAAACAAAAAACAATTAATAAACCTCAAGAGTTTCAACGCACTAACATGGCAATAAGAATTAAATTTGCTTGCTTTCATCGAAACTTGGACATTTTTACCCAGGCTGAATATTTCCTACTGGCTGTACCAACGACCTACTCCAGGTACTTTTTAAACCGTTTGCGTGTCGAAGGCCTTTTTAATCTGTAGACAGCAGCCCCGGCCCCGTTGTTCAAATACGCACAACAGACGTTAATGGTTTTTGAAGAGCAACTCCAATATTATTCCGGGCTCACAATAATTTTCACGCGTTTACTCAGGTACACCGACGAATGTTTTTGTTGGAGATATCTTGTTTTCTTCCCACAGACACTGTTTAGTCTTGCATGGCTTGCACCCCCAGGGTCCTCAGATCGGGTTACTAAATAAACTGGCTTGTGTAAAAAGTGAAATTTGATGTTCCAGTAACGACTCAGACCAAGTGGAATGAGGTATTAATTAGCCAGAGTGGTGGATTATGGCTTAAGGCCCGTGGATTAAGGCCCGTGTCCCAGCAGTGGGAACGTAATGGGCTGAAGCTATTAAAGTCGCGCCTTGTTATTTGTTACGGCATGGGATGTGACGTGAAATTAAATACTTTAAAGCTTGCTTGGTGCCTCATTAACTTTTTTATGGCATACAGGTTTACTAGCTGCCCCCCGCGGTTTCACCCGCGGTTTTTCAGATATTTTCAGGAATCTTAAGTACCTGCATACCAAATTTCATCAAAATCTAATCAGTACTTTTCATCCATCCATCCATCCTCACAAACTATCGCATTTATAATATTGTAGGATATTTAGCCACTATCTCGCCTGATGTAAAGCAACGATGTGGCCGGTGATGAATAGGATGGATGGTTGGTTGGTAGATTTAATTCAAGACGGCAGTTGAGCAATTGCTCAGTCCCGCACATTATTTTGAGGTTACCAACTTCCGTATCAAATTCTAGTTATGTGGATTCTATCAACAACTTAGCATTCATGGACTATGTCGCATCATGGCCCGCACTGAAATCTATGAGGGAAAATTTGAGCTCCAGCAGGAAGAGCAACCAAAACAAAGATTTTTTTATGCTGACAGGCTATAAAGCTCATACAGAACTCAATATGTCCAAAGCTTAGTACATCTTTTATGGAACTGAGCAATGAGACGAGCAAGTCGTTCGTCTGATGGTAAGCGCCACGCCTGCCCATAACAATGGTGCCACTCTGAAATTTATATACAGTAAAAAGTACTACGTAGCACTGCATTGCGCTCATCACCCCGAGACATCTATTAAGTCACATATGCCCAGTAATTTCACTGGCTGCAATGCCCTTTAAACCGGAACACGCCACGAGCCTCCACTCTGCTAGTAAAACATTTTTTTAAGTTTTTGAAGATCATAAATAATTTACACACAAAGGGCCGGTTTCCGAATTGAGCATTCTAGAAAAACTCTGCTAAGTTTAGCTCAAATAGTTGAGAGAGAGTTAAGTTTTATACGTTTCACTTGATGGAATTAGATTTTCTCAAACCCCACTTGGTTAAGTATATCTCAATTCATTTTTAAAGATGTCAAACAATGTTTTGCGTTCTGTTACACGTACAAAAACCGATAAACACCGATATTGAAGGATTTTGTCATTATTTTAACGCGATCGTAGAAAATGAAACGCATATCATATGTCAAAACGTCATTTAAGTATGTTGTCAAAATGTCATTTCAGTTTGATTTGAATTTTTCTTTATGTAAAGTTTTGTATTTTATTAATTAGTATTTCTTATTAATAAAATCAGCTACAAAAATTTAAAAGGACAGGATATTCTCCCAATTTCACAAACGAAGAGGAAGAAACCATCGTATCGTAACAAAGTAAGTATGCACCTAATCCTTCGACGTTTAGCATTTTTATAATAATTACTTATGAAATTTACATTTCCCTCATGAAGGGAATTCTCCCTAGGTCCCTTAAGCACAGACTCATGGACATGTGCATTCTTCCCATCCTCACTTACGGTGCGCAAACTGGGACTTTGACAAGAGGTCCGACCTTGAGGTCTGCCAGCGAGCTATGGAGCGCAGTATTCTTGGCGTAAAGCGAACTGACCGTATAAGAAACACCATAATGGGATCTGGCCTGGACATGTCTGCCGCATGTCGGATGATCTCTGGGCCAAAACCACTACTCAGTGGACCCCACACGATTGCAAACGACTTCGCGGCAGACCAAAAAGGAGATGGCGCGATGAGCTAGACTCACACCTTAAAGATTGTTCTATCGTGGCAATGGATAGAGATAAATGGAGGGAGGGTAGGGAGGCCTTTGCCCTGCAGTGGGACAAAACAGGCTCCTAATAATAATAACTTATGAAATATATTGTTTTGCCTACAGATTCAAAGGTGTGGTAGACTGCAATATGACGGGAGCATTCTACCTACAAAAGAAAAAAGTCCAAAGGGCTATAAGAAAGCAATACTAAGGCGCAACTGGGTCAAGAGATGCAGATATACCTACCTAACCTTAATACCTACCTGTTTAACCTAATTATTGAAATAAAACAACATACTCATTACTATTATAAAACGATTTATTTACGTAGTACCTACATACTCCCATTAAATAACACAGGAAATACATAGGGAGTACTTGCTAATGATTTGCGATATAACTTTCTATATACAAGTGCTAATCTCACAGTATTTTGGGCCTGGGGTAAAGGTTGAACTTCATTTAGGTACTTCAATAAGTACAACGTTTTAGCAATATGATCATCAAAATCAAGGGCCATATTATGTTGTACCACGCATCACCTTTGACACCCTGTCTAATTTTAGCTGCTAATCTCCGGAGAACTCCAAAACATCTCTCTACAGTGTTTCTGGTTGATATCTGGGCTCTAATATTATAGGCTTCTTGTGCTGGAGTGGCAGGATTTAGAAATAGTGTCATGAGATACCTAAGACCATGGGTATTGTTGTCACTAGACATTGTACAAAACAATAAACCCGAAGACCGCGGACACAAAAGCTAGTAGGTTAAGCACAAAAAGTTTGTGTATTTTTAATAAAATAAACAAATCACAAGGTTCAGTAAGGTTTGAGTAGCCGAACGCCTTTACTTAAATGTATGTTACTCAATTATGCTTTGAGACTAGTTTGAGCACTGTCAACGAGTTCTGAAACGCAATTATGGCGCTGATCATAAGATGAGCATGAACTTAAGATCCGAACTGTCAAATATGAGCAAATCTCAACCTCAAATGCTCAAACTATACTTAACATCTAATCAGAAACAGAAAATGCCTTAAGTAGTAGTTAAGCAGCCTTTAAGAAAAACTCAACTTCGAATTCTCAATTCAGAAACCGGCCGTAAATATTGCACATCATTGATACCTACATATACTGATACCTATTAATTAAACAGCTTAACTTGAAATAGATTAAGTAACAAAATCAAGTGACGGTTTCACATCATATGAATACTTACACACATAGTAATAAAGTATTATTTGCTTACACGGTCAGTTAGTTCCAAAGTTTTCTTTTTATCTTGCCAGGTGGATGTAATAGGATTATGACCCAGTGGTGGTCGTGGAATTAAATATTGCCTGAACAAGTCTTGACATATTTCAATTTTAGTAAAATGTGCTTTAGTAAACTTTAACTTGGATTGGATCTTTTCCATCAAATTTACACTGTATTTCAACTTTTTACTGACAGATCCATTAATTTTTATCCTTACTATAAAATTATAATTTATAGTAGACCATTATTATTACAGCTCTATATTTATACAGCCTCTGTGGAGTTGTTGGGCAGGTTGGCTCAAATCTTATTGTTAGCACTGAGGTTGCGGGTTCGATTCCCGGGATGTTTGAGGTGAGACAAATGTTTGAATTGAGCACAAAAAAACGCAAACATTTTTTTCATGTCTGGGTGTTGTGGGACTATGGTGCTAGTTTCTGGTTCCCTAAATACAGGGAATCCTAGTTAGGGGCCAGGATCTATGTATGTGGTCATTGGGCGTATTTATTTATTATATTTTTGTGTGTATAAATAAATAGTGAGGCATTATCTAATTATATTCCTGCGGAGCTAATAATTTTATCATTATCACATTTACGAGATACTTCAAAATGTTTAATTATATCAGTTAAAAAAACAGGATCATTAAAGTCTCTTCTGTCTTCATGTACTTACCTACTTTTTGCAGCGGGCACTTTAGCCCCGAGCGGACTTTAACCTGCTAACGTCCAGGGACCACTTTTATACCCTCCATCGTAATCATTTTTATTTTGCGACTCGAACGATGACTTTAATTGCCTCTCATTTAATGCAAAAATTATGATCTATCAAAATGACCCGAGCTCAGAGCTATTAAAGTAATTCCTTATTCAATAATAAATAGTTCCAGTGTGCAATTAAGCAGCTGTCTTGCGATATGACCGATCCAGTTTCGCAAATGCGAACTCGATATGCAGAAACCTGATATGCCCGATACAGATTATAAGTTGACCGCACTGGTCGTTTGTCGTACGCCAAGCGGTGTAGTAACTCGTTATTAATCTGCTCCACAGTATGTGGTTACGGATAACTTGGGGTCGAGTGCTCTTGTGTATACTCGCTACTGTTATTTGTGTCGAACGTAATGCCACTAAATTATACTGCAGAGTTAATTGTTGGCACCCGTACTTCAACTACGACCGTTAAACACCACGTCAACTGAATGTTTTCTCCTTAAATACATACATCGTAAGGATCAATTTGCTACAAAATATTTCTAAAATTACGGCGTTCAGGAACGTTGCCGTCTTTGGTCGTCAATAAAGTTTTTGCGCTTTCTCGTACTGGTTTGATCAGATCGTTTACTTCTTTGGTTGCGTTTAGCGTCGAAGGTTGCAGTTTTGTATTGGTTTTCCGTTGAGTTTTAGCACTTTTGTCCAATTTTATCTGTTTTTATTTGATTTCAATTTGGTGATCAATGTGTTGGTACACTACTGAACAAATTGCAGTTCTTCTTTTAAACTTTTCTGTTTTTTTTTCTATACTTTTTTCTACGTATTTTTTTCAGTTTTTGAAATTATGTTAATAATGCTTTAATATGTGTTTCAAATTTATAAGTATCTTTTTCTTTTGCAACAGGTGGTTCTGTCATTTCGACGATGACAACTACGTGAACATTCCTCGTTTGGTCAGCGTTCTGCAGAAGTACAACCATCAAGAAGACTGGTATTTGGGCCGGACATCTGTGTATGAACCTGTCAAAATATTCAATTCTGATGAGGTACTTAAATCACTGCAGTCGATACTGCGTCTTATGGTAATGCCTTTATAGTCGAGAAACATGTTAAATGTTGTGTTTGTTTCAGATGATGTTTTCGTTTTGGTTCGCCACTGGTGGCGCCGGATATTGTATCAGCAGAAGTTTGGCACTCAAAATGTCACCTGTTGCAAGGTGATTAAATCTTTCGTAAAAGTTTAATGAATTTCATTCAGGAAGTTATGAAACAAACTCGTTATTAACTGATCTTAATTATTGCAGCGGCGGAAGATTCATCAGTATATGCGACGCCATACGGTTACCAGATGACGTATCCATGGGATTTATCATTGGTAAGATCAGCTGTATGGTTCATGCTATTTTTATCTTAACGATTTCATTGTACTGCATTTGTACAGTACTCAGTATTTTGTTTGTGGTTAGAATAGGATACTAGACTACAATATCAATATGTATAAATAAAAAATAATTACTGTTCGTTGGTAAGCGCATTACTTGTGAAAAGCTAGGCTGAATCGGCATTTTTTTATATTCGTTTTGATTTGAATTGCCCGAAAAATCGAGAAATTTGGGGAAAATCTGAAGAGCTTTCTCGCGCGGATGAAACCACGCAGCGCAGCTAGTTTATAATATTGTCCAAAACTTAGTCAACCATACTAAAATTATAAATGCGAAAGTTTGTATGTAAGTGCGTTTTATGTTAGTTACTTCAAGGTTGTTTGTTACAACAACAGCTCAAGGGATCAGACTGAAACAATCTCTCGTTCGTATCATGCCAACTCGAATCGTAATATTATTCTGTTGCTCCCTTAGAACATGTAATGAAGAAGAACCTGACACTAGTACCAGAGTTCCACTCTCACCTCGAGCAGATGAAGCTGCTACCACCGGAGACCTTCAATGATCAGATCTCGTTTAGCTACTACAAGGGGAGGTACGAGTGGAACGTCGTCAACGTGCCCGGATTTGACACCAGATATGATCCTACTAGGTAAGTCTCAATTAAACTCATGTTTTGGATTAAAAATGTTAACAGTAAGCCTTGAACGAATAAAAAAAATTAAAAAAAGCAGACGCCTCGTCGCCAAATTCAAAAGTGAACACAACGATCGAAGCTTTGCTGGTCCACTTGTTCGTACACAAGCCTGACGCACACATTTACATCATGCTATGCCAAACGGCCGTCACATCGGTTTGACATCGGACCTCCTTCGGAGCTCAGATACATTGTAACGCTTTTAGTATCAATCTGCCCGTTAACTGGCCTACCAGTTTGTAATTTCAGTTATAAATAACTGTTTGAATCATCATTTTGAGCTTCGTGGTCGAGATGTATGATGAAGCTTAATTGAGAATGACACTTGGATTGAGGTCAATTTAAATGAATATTTGTGAAGGCATTCCGGCTAATTCAAACGGCTTGGAGAAATTAATTTGTTAATCTAAAATTGTGGAATTCTTACAATATGGCTTGAATGATCCGAGAGATAGACTAGTCATGTACAATGCTACGATGTACCATTGTTTCTATATAAAAGCCAATGTACCAATGTGCCCAATGCACGGAATAGAAATCAAAATAAAAATCCAAATTTTAATCAGAATTACAATAAAATTAAAATTAAAATCATAATCAAAATTAAAGTTAAAATAAAATAAAAATTCGTAGTGATAGAATTTCACATAATTAAGTCCGGTCCGGATAACTTTTGTAACAAAGATTTGTGAAATTCGCAAACCTACTGCTAATTGTTGTAAAAATTGACCCGAATTGAATAAGTTATTTTTTGCCTCTGACTGGGATTCCCTGTATCTAGGGAAACAACTACGAGAACCATGGTCCCAACCAGATCGAAACAAATGTTTGCGTTTTTTTCCTGTGCACAAACATTTGTTCCGTCGCGGGAATCGAACCCGTAACCTTGGTGGTGTATTAGATTTGAATTATTGTTTATCAATTTTATTTTATGTAATGAAAACGTAGTATTCATCCGCCGGCTTTATTATTAAGTAATGTTCAGTAATTTTATTATAAAAATATTATTGCAATAGAAAATTATTCAATAGCTTATCAAGAGAAAAAGAAAATATTCATATGGAATTATTTCAATATGGCTTGATTGATCTAAGACATAGACAAGTTATGTACTATGCTACAATGTATCATTGTTTCCATATAAAAGCCAATGTACCAATGTGCCCAATGCACGCATTGCTGCATCGCAACTACAAAAACGCTGATATAGATAAGGTTATTGTTGATTCTATGAGCATCATTGTTACTTGCCTTAAGTTTTACTTAAGCCAATCAAAGATAGCGCTTTGGTTCTACTGTTAGCTTACTATTTAAACTGCATTATAATAAATAAATAAATTATAGAGATATTTTTAGTACAATTTTATTTTTAGTGTAAGTATTAATATATTTTTAGAGAGCAACAGAGATAGATGATTTTCAGTTGGTGCAATACACACCGAATATTATAGGTACTCATTTGTGTTAATAAGTTTTATGAACAGTAGGTATGTATAATGTGCCTTTTTCAACGCATGCGTTGTATCGTACAGTCAGCGTCAATGATATGTACACATTTTAGTACCATGTCAAATTCTTTTTTTTTTTTTGGAACTGTGTAATGAGACAAAGAAGTCGTTCGCATGATGGTACCACACCTGCCCATAACAATTGCAGTTCCACCCAGAACTTTATATACAGTTTAAAGTATCTACTACGTAGCACTGGATTGCGCTCATCACCCCGAGACATACGATATTAAGTCACATATGCCCAGTAATTTCACTGGCTACAATGCCCTTCAAACCGGAACACAGTAATGCTTACGCACTACTGCTTGGCAACAGAATAACTGGCGAAGCTGTGGTTCCTACCTAGACGGCCGCCTGCATACGAGAGACCTACCACAAGTAAATATTTTATTAAGAAGATAATTGAGAGAAGTAAAATTAAAAACTAGTGATTAGGACATGGCACTAAAATGTATGCTTATTATTGACGCTGACTTTACCAGCTTGTGATACAGATCGAATGCGAACCGGAAAATAAAATACTGCATATTCGATCGCATTGTCGCTTCCCATCAATTGCGACAGCGGTGGCTATACAATAAAAAAACCGGCCAAGTGCGAGTCGGATTCGTGCACGAAGGGTTCCTTATCATTATCTATAAAACGGCAAAAAAATCATGTTTGTTGTATGGGAGCCCCCTTAAATATTTATTTTATTTTGTTTTTTAGTGTTTGTTGTTATAGCAGCAACAGAAATACGTCGTCTGTGAAAATTTCAACTGTCTAACTATCACGGTTCATGAGATACAGCCTGGTGACAGACGGACAGACATACAGACAGATAGACGGACGGACGGACAGCGGAGTCTTAGTACTAGGCTCCCTTTGGGTACGGGATCGAATGTATGAAATTAATTCTGATATTCCTTGTTTCAGGTTTTTATCCCTGCATTGTTTCCTGTTCCCCCATTTCAAATTCTGTCCGAGATAGCCGGAGCTGTGATCCCAGCCGCAACCGGTCGAATGTATATTAATGTATTCCATTGTATTATAATATGATATTGAGTGTGAATGCCGCGACATTGTATGAAGTGATGTATTCAGTATTGATAGAATTCTACATAATTAAGTCCGGTCCGGATAACTTTTTTAACAAAGATTTGTGAAATTCGCAAACCTACTGCGAGTTGTCGTAAAAATTGACCCGAATTGAATAGGCTATTTTTTGTCTCTGACTGGGATTCCCTGTATCTATGGAAACAACTACGAGAACCATGGTCCCAACCAGATCGAAACAAATGTTTGCGTTTTTTTCCTGTGCACAAACATTTGTTCCGTCGCGGGAATCGAACCCGTAACCATGGTGGTGTATTAGATTTGAATTATTGTTTATCAATTTTATTTTATGTAATGGCAACGTAGTATTCATCCGACGGCTTTATTATTAAGTAATGTTCAGTAATTTTACTATAAAATTATTAGTGCAATAGAAAATTATTCAATAGCTTATCAAGAGAAAAAGAAAATATCCATATAGAATTATTTCAGGTTGTGATATTAAATTTTACAAGAACATTTTTGTGAGTAGTGAACAAAAATTCAACAAATTTTATGCTAAATTAGATGTTTATAAGAAATCAAATTATTGTATATTTATATGCTTTAGTGGTTTTTAGGAATTTTTAATCTTTAAAAAACTGTGATATTAGTGTTAAATGTAAGTTAGATAGATATATAACACTTGATTGCACTTAAAAAAAGGAAACAGAATTACAGTTGGTAATACATAATTAATAAGTACAAAAGGTGGTCTTATCGCTAACGCAGACAACCATAGGGTGAGGAAAACAACATTTTAAAGAGGATAGTGTGCAGTAGGTAATAAGTAGGACGAATTAAATGATTTTACACTTAAATGAATTATATATATATATATATATATATATGTATATATTATACATATATATGTATATATATATATATTATACATATGTATGTATATATATATATATGTATCTTATATATGATATATAAATATGATATATACAAGTAGTTAGCGCTGAAAATGTTAAATGTATTTAAAAGTCTTCTCCAAGTCAGAAATGTTATGACATTGTTTCTAATTCAACTTGTTTATAAAATAAACGATATGAAATATTTGTGTTCTGTTTTATTAACCCATAAGAATATTATTACAGAAGTATAAGACATGAAAATATTCTAGATAAAGAGTACCCTCGTATAAAACACAATAACAGTAGGTATATTTGTCGTTTATCTACTGCTGGAATATGGGCCATAAACCACCACGCTGACCCAGTGAAGGTTGGTGGATGTCACATGTCCTTAAATTTGTGTAATTAATTCTTGGACATGCCGCTTTTCTCACGTAGTGTTCCTTCAACGTTTTTAGAGAAAGTGTTAAATCCACATATAACTTAAGAAAGTCAGTGGTGCGGGGCCAGCGGGATTCGAACTCCGGTCCGTCGAATCGAAAGTCGGACACTAAGCCACACTCGCCAAACTCTCTATCATAGGTATATATAAGGTGTAAGATTTATGGTAACTTTTTTATGAATCTATACTGTCCCACAGCTGGGAAAAGGTCATCTCTTTCCACGCATCCCGATCTCCCGCTTTGTTGAGCCATTCTTCTTGGAATACAACGAGATCATCTCGCAAGCGTTTTCTCGGCCTCCCTCGGCGCCATCGCCCATCTTCTGACACCCACTGCGTGACACTGAGCCCGGTTGTGTCCCATTCCCATTTTAAACTGGCTGCTTTCTGGCCTACGTCAACGATTGATGTGATAGAACGCATCGTAGTGTTTCAGATTTTGTCGATCCTAATACCTAAGACGCTAAGTTCCATCGCTCTTTGCCAAAATCGAAGTTCGAACCTTTTAAATTCAGTCAGTGACCATGTTTGAGCACCGTAGGTTAGGTTAGAATACGAAGGTCGGCCCTCATTAGCTCGTTCATGGACCAGTAGCCGATGCGGCTCTCGATTTCTTTATCTTGCCGGTTTTCGAAGGAGACTTACTGGCCCTATATATACTCATCGACATATTGCAATTCCTGTCCATCAACCTCGACCCTACGCTTCGTGCTATTGATTGAGGTCATGATTTGCGTCTATTGTAACTTTTTAACCTATGCTGTCCCACTGCTGGGCAAAGGTCTCCCCCAAGACTCTCCAGCCGTCTCTATCCAGTGCCACCTCGCACCAGCCTTCTTGGTATGCATCCAGATCGTCCCTCCATCTTCTTTTGGGCCGGCCTGGGCGCCGTCTTCCATTTTCAGGCACCCATTCCATTTTGACTTTTGTCCACCGATCTGGATGCATACGGCTTATGTGACCCGCCCAATCCCACCTGAGCCTGGCAGCCTTCCTGCCCACGTCAATTATGCCCGTTTTAGAGCGCAGCGTATTATTTCGAATCCTGTCTGTTCTTTTAACGTCCAGGATTCTGCGCTCCATTGCTCTTTGGCAAACTCTGAGGCGGGACTTTTGTGATTAGGTAAGCGACCAGGTTTGCGCACTGTAGGTTAGGATGGGCAGGATACACATGTCGAGGAGTCGGCGCTTCAGGGAGATTGGGAGATCTCCCTTCATTAGCGTCTTCTTGGACCAGTAGCTTTTCCAGGCGTTTTCGATAGGACGATCGATCTCCTTTTCTTGCCTGTTTTCGAAACTAACTGGCCTAAGTAGATGTACTCGTAACTTAAATAATATAATTCATATATAATCATTAACAAAAGAAACCGCTATGTAAATGTAACGGTTCACGTCTATTGTAGTATCCATATATAGCAATTGCCTAGCTCTGACGTCACCTATCAACCACATTGACCACGTTCAATGGAATCCAGGGTTATTGTCCTGGGAATTATGCATGTAGCAAACTAGATGTATGTATAGCAAGATATAATCGACCCTAGGGCGCCATAGTTTGCAAAGCTTTACAATACGAGCAGATTGTTCTACGATAACCAATTTGGTATGTATAGACATAACTCTAGATTTACATAGGTATATAGTAATAGACGTACGTGTGTTTATTTATTAAAGAAACATGGATTTACAGCTTGTTTTGTAGTAATAAACAGTTATTTACAAATATATAGTGATAATGACTAACTATCCTACGAGTACAATAAAATTAAAAAGAATATTTAAGGAAAAAAAACAGACTTTAGGTCATCGTCTGTGGGTAACGTGCCTAAAAAGCTGGCGATGCTACCTCGTTCCTCGTTGAATGGCCAGACTAATTCGTTGGTCGTGGTAAGCGCCAGCTCTTTGGTCACCTGTTGTTTCTATTTTGTAGTTATCCAAGCCAAATGAGTCTCAAGACTGTTTTTAAAACCACAGAATACTTAGGGATAGACGCATCACTCCGCCAAGAAGTTTAAACAAATAGCGACTCTTGGTATGACGCATAAAATTCAATTTAGCTGGCGTAGCGCTGCATACGTACCAGTCATATTAACCTACAGAGCGCCTCTCTTTCTATCGCATAGCCCTTATCTCTTCTGACGCGACACGTGTAACGACGCGCGACTCGCCGTCGGTGTCCGGTTATGTACTTGTAGCTTCGTACCTACAGTGCGGAGTGCGCTATGCCTGCTAAAACTTAATTACAACGCGATATGAATCATTGCCGAACTGTGTGGAATACATTTGTCGATAACAAACCTACTGCCATAAAGATGAAAATGACAATCAAGGGTAAAGAAAAAATACTGAAAACTCTGGTAAGACTTCAATCCGCCTGACAGTGAAAGGTGTGGAAAGGGCTCTGCTCAATTGAGCTGCTGTGATCACCAAGTCGAGTGCTGAATATGGTCACAAACATGTTCTCTACAAATACGTTTATATGTGAATAAAATAGTAAATTCAATCAAATTACACAATTACATATCATTTTAATAAATCAAAACCTGTTATATATTTTCATTTTTGAACCTCACAAATTCTTACATGTTAAATTTAAATTATAAACCACAGGCTTCACTGATCAGGTACGTGACTGTAAAATTCTACGCAAAATACAAAAGCCAAACGGGACTACCTATAAAGACTCCTAAGTCTGTGCAGATTATAAATCGCCCCTTTAGGCCGTTTAAGGATTTAAGTGAGAATTCCCGGACCCTATTTTACCTTAGAGGTGTTAATGTGGGCCCCAATGCCCCTATCTTTATTAATGCTCTATTGATGTGTCGTCTGCCATGAACGAATACATCGATCTAGTCGATCGATAGGGTTTAAGTTAACGGCCTCTTCAGCAAGCAATATAAAGAATGTTACAAAGTTAGTGTTTCAATTCAGGATAGATTGAGTTTGTTCAGTAGCAAATATCTCATTCTCAAAAGGTCACGCTTTAGCAGTTAGTCCCATTCGCAGATTGTCCCATTTGCAATTGGTCTCATTAGCAGGTGATCCCATTCGCAGATAGACTCATTTGCAGATGGTTCTGCTTGCAGATGGTCCTATTCGCAAATGGTCCTATTTGTAAAGTGGTACAAATGCTTTTTTATCTGCCCCAGCCAGTAGGTACTGATGTATCGTCTGTAAAGGTCATATACGAGTAAACATATTTTAGGTCAAGCTGCTGCCCGCTCAAACTGCTGCGCGGGATTTAGTTATATCGCAATCCCTCGGGAACCTCGTGTTATAGGGACCTATTTTATAGGGAGAAAATTATCCTCTGTCCTTCTCCGGGCTATAGCCTATCTCTAAGCCAAACTTTATCAAGATCAGTTTACCCGTTTAGTCGTGAAAAATTATTAAACAGACAGATGGAAAAAGCTTCTTTTCCATATCAGTGTGGATTCTTTTTACAAGCTTTTATTTAACTTGCAATGTAAGTCAAATCTTGCAAGTTCAATCAGAACCACTTCCTCTTATCCTACGGAGTTGAAATTTTGCATACTTTTCAAAGTCCGATGACAATGCAATATTACGGGGCCAGCCAGCTGATCTGATGATGGAGACGGAAGGTGGGCAATGGAATTCCTTGACGGATAATCGTAAACTACTAGTGTTTAGGCTCATTTTTTATTTGCTCGCGGTTCCGATTACGAATTTTTTAAAAGCTTGTCTTGAATATTTTTCCACAAAAATCTTATTCTATGCACTCTATGGCGTATACCTCAAAGCGGACTGACTGATTTATAAATAATGATGAAATAAATGACTAAATAACTGAATAAGTTAAGTATAATGGAAACTCTGAAGAAGTTTTAATGATTAATTAATTTGATTGACATGCTTCATTCGTTACGCGGTGGCGGGTCCGTCTCGGCAGTTCCGTGGTTGCACCTGGTCTTTAACTCTTAAGTGTTGCCAGTGTTGAAGGTGTAGAGTTTTCTGGGTATTATTTTTTAAACACGTGTAGTCCTCTTATTGGATTAATGTTGGATTAATTATCATTTGCAACATTAATAATAACAATGATAATAATAATTGTATCGCCCAACGATCACATACACAGACCCCTAACTAAGATTCCCTGTATCTAGTTAACCAGAACTATGAGGACCATGGTCCCGCAACACCCAGACACGAAACAAATGCTTGCGCTTTTTTTTCTGTGCACAAACATTTGCCTCGTCGCGGGAATCGAACCCGCAACCTCAGTGATGTATGAGATTTGAGCCAACCTACCCAACCACTACACCACAGAGGCTGTCAATAAGCTGCTAATTTTATATTAGCATTAATCAAATTAATTGTAGTTGCTAAATTTGATGAATGCTAAAATATATCATCTAGCACGCGTCGTACAGCAGCATGCGGGCACCTTCACTCCCGCGTGAATGCGAACTGCGGCGGTCTTCCAATACTAATGCTGTTGCAATTGCGAATCCAATAATGAAATTTTGCACAAAATCGCGAATTCACAACTGCGCATTTTAGCAATGAGCATCGCAATAGCATGCTAACAAATAATATTTCGCCTGCTAATTAATTTAATGATAACTAAAAATAAGACATTTGAAACCCCCGGCACAATAAAATATGTCTAAGAACCACCGGCTAGAAAACCTGCTTTCAAAATAAAATAAAACCGCATTCAAATCGGTTCAACCGTTTAAAAGCTACGGTGCCACAGACAGACGCACATAGTGATAAAATCAAACATACTGGTTAAAAAATTAGCAATAATGTCCATAACTGTAATGTAATTAGTATACACAAAGCAATGTGTCGTAATTGAAAGTTGCTACATATTAGCTTAAATAGGCATTCATGTATTTATGTTATGTTTGTACAAAGCGTTTTTTAATTTCTTTATCTGTGTTTTATGTGCCTATAATTAAGTTAAAGCCATTTAACAGTAACGTTGGTAAAGTATAGTTGGTAAAATAACCTATCGATTAAATAGCATTACGGTGAATTGGCGTTGTAGAAATAGGTTTCGCTAAAATGTCTTGTGTACGAAACCCGACAATTTCAGAGTCAATACAAAATGGGGGAAATAATAAACACAAGAACACTTACATATTACAAGGTAATTTTAACACCTTACTGGTAACACTTAATTTGACTCGTTATTGCACAGTCACTTTGCTTAATTGGGTTCCTTTCAAAATTCGTTTTGCTGCAAACAAACCGTCCATTGAACGGAATTTAAACCGATTTTCGATTTCTAACCGAAAACTCAAAAAGAAGTAGACGCATCCGCTTCACTTAACTCTTTTTAACTTTCATTAGCTTTAATTATGTTATCAACTTTATTACTTACTCCTTATTTTAATGCGTTCATGTAAGTTCTTTTTATCAGACACGACCCGTTTTATATTGGGTCTTTTTACGAGCAACGAGGAGAAATGTCATCATTTCTATAATACTTGATCAGCTACCGTTAAGCCTCTGGACGCTCGACTTTCGAACGTACTTAACTAAGAAACGGATCGATTAACTGAACTGGTCCAGGAGTTAATGGGTTCGAATAAACATAATTAAGTTTTCAAAGCGAGCCGATTGGTCTTCGACCCATTAGTTTGGGAATGACATTCAATTAAAAACTGGGAAACCATTTGTCTCGTCCCGGGTATCTTTGGGCGTTCTGTTTAATAATTATATCTCGTTGCTATTCCATTGGATTCATCCTGTTAGGGTCAGAACTCACTAGCATAGGCACCGAATTCATCAGAACAGCGAATGACCGAGAAAGGAATTTAATTATTTTAATTTTTATGATTTAGGTACGTCACTTGCTCGAAGTTACCATGGTATATTTTATTGACGGGATATTTACCATTTACCATACAATAGTACCTAGTATAAGTCACCATGATATTTTAAAAACTTATATTACCTACTCGAAATTTGCCTGAGTTTCTGGTTGCCTTCGTTTGTTTCCCGAAATTGTTTGTTAAGCTTAATATTATTTATTTAATATTAGCTTCCCCGAAGGTGAAGCAAAAGCCTCATATAAGAAAAGATAATCCATTCATGGGAAAGTTTTCCCTTATTCTGGTAACATCTTTTATCTCATCTATCATGGAAGCCTTACCGCATCATCAAGCCGCCGCCCCCGGACTTCTAAATAAATATCAACTACATAGAAAATTAGATACGACTTAGTGTTACCAGGCCTAGCGCACTCCGCACTGTAGGTTTTTTTTTTTGTATAATTGAATGACGAAAGCTGGTCGTTTGCCTGATGGTAAGCAATACGCCAGCCCATAACAATAACAGCACCATCCAGAATTTTGTTTTGCAAAATCCTGCGCGGCACTGCACTGCGCTCGTCACCCTGAGACAATTAGCTGTTGAGTCTCATAATGCCCAGTAATTTCGCTGGCTACAATGCCCTTCAAACACAACAACACAGAACACAGTAATGCTTCAACACAGTAATGCTTGCGCACTACTGCTTGGCAGCTGAATAACTGGCTAAGCGGTAACAAAAGGTGGCAAAGGTACGAAGCTACAAGTACATAGCCGGACACCGACGGCGGGTCGCGCGTCATTACACGTGCCGCGTCAGAAGAAATAAGAGCTATGCGATAGAAAGAGGTCTGTAGGTTAATATGACTGGTAGGTATGCAGCGCTACGCGAGCTGAATTGAATTTTATTGCATCATAGCAAGAGTCGCTATTTGTTTAATTTCTTTGCGGAGTGATGCTTCTGTCCCTTAGTATTCTGTGGTGTTACTTAGAAAACTTGTTGAGCCTTGTCAAGCAAGTGTAATACTTTTATTTTCTAATTGGTCCTTGAGTCCAGACTAGCCTTATAATCTGCAGTCCAGTTAATAACAGTTTTTCTCGTTGAGTCGGTTACGCGACGGGACCGTCGACCGGTCCCGGTCCAATGTAATTAAGTCTGCCTGTAAGGCCGCTGCACACTTGATACTTTTGCATCGGAGATTGGTGACTGCAAGCAGCTGAAGAATGTTGGACCATTGAACGCTAAACTTTATCAATAGATAAAGTTTAGCGTTTAGCGAGGTGATAAACTCGATCTTTCAATTTCATGTAATACTTAACATAAAGTCAGAAAAGTATGTAAGTAAGGTATAAGTATACTTCACAATAATTTTGGAACTCTTCTTTTCAAAATAACTACCTATGTTTGCCAATAAGAAAACTATGCTTATGTATTTACAATCACAGAAAAGATATACTGTAATAGGATTTTTATATAAGTAATGCCTGAAATAAATGTTTTTATCTTTTCTTTCCCTTTTTATTTATTATCTGAGTATAAAATTAGTGCCAGTATTTGAATCGAGAGAGAAAATTGTCTCCTAAAAGAGAGATTGGTGAAATCAGTTGCCAAAATACTGATGGCACAATGACACAATCGAACGTCAAAAGCTCCCTCATTAAACATTTCAATTACAAGTTGCCGATGCAAACTGCTAATGAGTGTGCAGTGTGTAAGTCCTTATAACTCGAGCGACTTGTAAAACTCCGAGTTAAAACGCATAATCGTTTTACGAGGTAATTTTTTATTCACATCTGCGTGCCTGGATGATGGAAATATGCAAGTTTAAGTACCTAGCTATAATGCTTGAATAATTGTTTTCAGAAACATGCAACTAATTATAATTTTTTGAAGGCATCAATTACCAATTATTGTTGAGAACGATATTTAATACTATATTGGTCAATAATATAAAATAATATGTGTCAATATTGAATTGGTCAGTAATATATGTAAATAGTATCGGTTCACAGTAAGAAGAAGGTGATTTACAAATCCAAAAAACGTAGGTATACTTACAGGTTAACAGGGTAGTATTAGATTTAAGATGGGACATGTTTTTGGCTAAGGTCGTCAAATCACTAAATAAATAAATAACTAAACAAATAAATAAATGTTTTGGAAGTTCCAAGTAGCTGTACTTGAACCATTTGAGGTACAGGAAAACCGTTTTAAGAGACGGTCCATATATTTTTAGTTGAAGTTTTCTTCAAAAAACCATTTGAGAACAACTGAGGCTAGTACTAGTTTTACTATAGTGCTAGTTGGCTAGGCTAATAGTTGTATTAAATATATATAAATAACGCCCAACGATCACATATATAGATCCTGGCCCTAACTAGGAGGCCCTGTATCTAGGGAACCAGGAACTATAAGAACCATGGTCCCACAACACCCAGACACGAAACAAATGCTTGCGCGTTTTTTTTCTGTTCACAAACACTAGCTACTATTAGCTAGTACAGTACTGTGAGTATGGACGTTGGTGGAGCTGTTCAGGCTACATCACAAAGCTATTAGACACGAATCACGATGTGTCCACAGTTAAATTGGCTATTACCCATAAACGCTTTACGACCGGGTAATTTGAGGCTAAACAATTTTACGCAACACGTTCATTTTCCGACCGTATCTAAAATTGCCTGCAGAAGATAATGCTTGCTCATTATGTTTGTACTAGTTTACATTGTGACGCTGCTTGCTGCTATAGTACATATACTACATACCTACTAAGTATATATCTAATAGATGACCACAATACATTTTTTATGATACTCGTCTGAAGGAGACATCCCATCTAGTACTAAAAAGTATTTTTAGTTTGACTTAAACTACTGTACCTATTACAAAGTATAGTCAGTTAGTTTTCTTTGGTATAGTTAAGAATGAAAGATGAAAAACAAAAATATCTTTTTGTAATTTTATTGAATTTTTATTTTCTTTATATATTAGCGAGTGTGGCTCAGTGGGAGAACGTGCGACTTTCGTTCCGACGCACCCGTTCGAATCCCGCTGGCCTCGCACCACTGTCTTTCTTAAGTTATGTGCGGATGTAACACTTGCTCAAAAAACGGTGAAGGAAAACATCGTGAGGAAACCGGCATGTCCAAGAATTTATCACAAAAATTCAAGGACATGTGACATCCACCAACTCGCACTGGGCCAGCGTGGTGGATTATGGCCCATACTCTCTCTATGAGAGAAGGCCCGTATCCCAGCAGTGGGAACGTGATGGGCTGATGATGATGATGATGATCCGTACCTACCCATCTTTAACATTATATGTAGGTAAGTAAAATATATTATTGCTATAACTATTGACAATTGCTGCATTAAATAGAAGTCAGCAACTTTAAATATCAGGTTTGATATGATTATGATTATGATTTTTTTCAAAGTCAATGTTTCTTAAATTACTTTTTCAAAAATTCAAGGACATGTGACATCCACCAACTCGCACTGGGCCAGCGTGGTGGATTATGGCCCATACTCTCTCTATGAGAAGGCCCGTATCCCAGCAGTGGGAACGTGATGGGCTGATGATGATGATGATGATCCGTACCTACCCATTCTTTAACATTATATGTAGGTAAGTAAAATATATTATTGCTATAACTATTGACAATTGCTGCATTAAATAGAAGTCAGCAACTTTAAATATCAGGCTTGATATGATTATGATTATGATTTTTTTCAAAGTCAAGGTTTCTTAAATTACTTTTTCAAAGTATTGTAATTGATTTGGATTATGAGTATTTGACGTTTAAAAGTGTTTTTTTTGTGCCTATTTAATTAATATCTTGTGACTAGACTATGACTACGAAGTTCGCCGGGTCAGCTAGTATTTTTTTTTATGATCTTGTTTCGTCCCACTGCTGGGCAAAGGCCTCCCTTCCCTCCTTCCATAACCCTCTGTCCATTAGTAATAATTAATTAGTGATAATTATTTCGTTTGTGTAATTGTTCGTTTGGCTGACTCAGATATTACTACCTCGATTCATATCCCTATCCAACCGTTGATGTTTGTGTAGGTAACTAATACCGTAAGCACAATCTGTTGTAGCACTGTGATTGACTGCTGATTTGCAGCAATAATTTACATTCCACGCATCAGCACTATCGAGTTTCAACGTTGTTAGCTAAATTTATATTAAAACAGTGGTAGTATCAACAGTGACAGCCTATTTTGCAATGATTGCAAATTTTCTTGATTCGGAGAAGTGGTTGTAGCTTCAAGAGAATAATAACAAATGCGATCATCAATGAAATATTTTGTGTGTTGTATAATATTACTGCATGCCATGGACTGTGAATTGAACCATGCTGTATGCTAAGCTAAAATCAGGTTAAAATATACATCTCAAACAAGACTTGAGCGTCATCGGTGATAGAGTTTATTGTGTCAAATTTCCTTCACACTATTCTTAAACTAGTTTTCTCTTTCATACTTACATAGTTTGGCATCTACGCATCTCTTTCACACTTCATTACGTTCTAATAATATTACTTACAAATATTATCCGTACCTGAGCGAGTGTGGCTCAGTGGGAGCACGTGCGACTTTCGATCCGACGCACCCGAGTTCGAATCCCGCTGGCCCCGCACCACTGATTTTCTTAAGTTATGTGCGGATTTAACACTCGCTCTGAAAACGGTGAAGGAAAACATCGAGAGGAAACCGGCATATCCTAGAATTTATAACACAAATTTAAGGATATGTGACATCCACCAACCCGCACTGGGCCAGCGTGGTGGATTATGGCCCATACTCTCTCTACGAGGGAAGGCCCGAGTCCCAGCAGTGGGAACATGATGGGCTGATGATGATGATGATGATCCGTACCTACCCATTCTTTAACATTATATGTAGGTAAGTAAAATATATTATTGCTATAACTATTGACAATTGCTGCATTAAATAGAAGTCAGCAACTTTAAATATCAGGCTTGATAGAATGACAGTAACTGGCACACTGCAGATCGGCAATCTGTGCCGGTAGTTCAGGCCAGGGTGTGGCAGGTCACGAATTCTGTACCCAGTACAGTGAAGTATAAATTCAGTTATCCCACCCTATCCTACTAATATTATAAATCTTACTAATATTAAAATAAGAAAAATTAAAAAATTAAAATTTAAAAAATAATAATAAATAAAAATACATATAAATAATAATTTTAATTTATTAATTTAAAATAAATTTAAACTAATTAAATTATTTTTTGTTAATGAGAAAGTTTGTGAGGATGGATTGATGGATGGATGGATGTTTGTTACTCAATCTCGCATAAACTACTCAACGGATTTTGATGAAATTTAATATATAGGTACTTTAGGTCCTGGAAAAGGGCATAGTTTACTTTTTTCTCGGTAAAGCGCGGGGCGTAGCTGTATATATTAAAAGGCATTAGGGACATGGTAGAGTGACAGGTTACAAGTAAACATTTTAGGTATTATGTCTTTCGAGATCAAAGGAAACATAAGATCCTTATCAGCAAAGAGTGTGATGATAAGAACAAGTGTCTAGGACCAAAGAAAACTAAATATTACTACGTAAAGTAGCGACACTCCCCCCCCCCGCCAATTTGTCGTCACCAGCAATAAATCGGTAAAAAAAAATGGGTAATGCCGTGCTTGCGTCACTAGGTTGTCACCGCTCGCTGCGAATGACTAATGAGTGAGATTCAAATGTTTATTTTATATGTGCGATCAATTGATGTTATTTGAGGTTTTTATGACCTTTTTGGATGATAATATACCTAAAACAAAATGGTTCGTTATTTTTCTGTGTATGGATGCAAAGAAACCACTTACACAAATAAGAATCGGGGATTGTTTATTATTAAGGTATAAATAAATCACCGAGATACTTACAACATGAAGTGCATGCTTCATAAACTATGTTGTATATCAATTGTCTAGAAAAAAAGGTACCCACATGATGACGCCAAAAGACGGAATAATGTGATACATTCATATTATATTTACATATATTATGTTTATTTATTTTATTATTGTTAATTTAGTTTTAGTAAGTAGAGGGTATAATTGTTTTTAGTTAACAAAACATTTAATATGTACCTAATTTTCAGTTATTACATCATTTCAGCAGTCAATTACTTCATATCACTTCTATACCCGCCTGTACCTCTGCGCCCGCGCACCCTTGAGCACGCCCAAGCACGCGCCATTGTCCGGTTACTAGTGAAAGGATACAAATCGATCGTTGATAACATTTGATCTCATTTGTAATACGGTATTCTAAATTTAGAACGTCACTTTATTGTTCTATACAGCCTTTATGATTACAATTGTACAATACAAAATTTTACCAAAAACATTTAATTATTTGATTGCGTAATTCATAATTTACTCTTTCAACAAAAAATAATTTATAATGTACTCCTTCAACGAAAAATTACGCAATGCGTTGATTGAACACAATCTAGGGACCGCGTTACTGCAAACTAAAATACGATTCTATAAGCAATGACTAAAATCTTGAAAAAGCCGCAAAAAAATATTGTTAACAAAATTGCACTATTAAGTACCTACGAGTACAATCATGAAGCATTCTGAGGTACCAACTAGCACTGAAATAAACTTCGACAAATATTTCAGTCAAAACTATTAGGTACCTGAATCTCTTAGTACAGTGTTTTCAAAATAAATTAAACGAAGTGTACAAACCGATGTTCAATATCATTGGATCTCATTTACCCCAGTTTATGCTAAATCACGGTCCTAAACGAACACTTGGCAAGCGTATGGCAACAGACTGTGCTGTTGAATAAACCGATGGACTAAAATGATAAGTCTGAATCACGCCTACAAATAGGTTTTGAGTGTATGAGACGCATTATAGACGATTGAGCAATTATGTTCTTGGATTGTGTTGTAGATGCAATGTTTTAGAAAGAGGTTTTAACCTAGACTTAGGTTAGAATGATGATTGACTGACTGAGAAACGCTTCGCCTGTCATCCTTTTTGTGGGAGGGAAAATGCCGTCGCACTGCCCTTCTGCCACGGGGGTTTGTGGGGCTCAAACCCACTAAAAATCCCTCCGTGAGCAGTCCTCTGCAGTGGTGGGGCGAGATGGGGTCGTCGTAGCATTCACCATCTCGCTCTGGCAGTAGGCCCGGGTGTTAACCGGGCAACTACGCCTATAGAGGGGTGACCTTGCTCACCAAGGCCATCCCACAGAGGAGTGGGGCCGTGCAAGCCGGCAGAGAGTCTCCCCCGACTCTCCACTAGTGACCCCATTCGCTTGTCACCTTGAGACAACCGCTCTAAAGTCTCTTATAGCCCAGTAATTTCGCTGGCTACTACGCCCTGCAAACCGGGACAAAGTAATGCTTGCGCACTTACTGTTGGCGGCAGAATTACAATCAAAATGGTGGTATCAACCCAGACGGACTTTCGCATAGGAGAAATCTACCACCAAGTGTTTATAATCACAATATTATAAATGCGAAAGTTTGTGTGTGTAAGTGTGTTTGTTCACGCCGCAGCGGCTGAACGGATTTTGATGAGGTATCGTGATAATCTAGATCCTGGAAAAACTTACAGAATACTTCTCATCCACGAGTTCAACTGCGGGACACAGGTATACACCTATATAAATAAGAGGGTAAATGTTAAGTAATTATTCAACTGCATCGGATATCACAGATCCTTTCAAAATACATTAAAGGTCAGTTTGCTAAATGATTAGCAGTCTTAGGCTTCATCATTATTGTCCCAGGTTAGTTTAAAACGGGCACTGCTTAGGTCGTAACTCTCTGTCCAAATGTATAGCATGATATCGCCGCCGCTTGGCCATTCTGAATACTAACGACCGCCGTGGCTTGATATCGGCAAATGTTCCTTGCAGTTAGTATTACGTGTTGATAAAAGAACGGTGACTTTTCTCTCGTATGCTTAGTACGTTACTTTTAAGCTTTTGAGACTAAAGGTCTACAACTTGAATAAGGTCTAAGGGTCTGAGAATTGGCAGTACCCATACCGATCCTGAAATAAGTAAGGTCGACAAGGATGGTTTCACCCTTGTGGAGATCGAAGAAACTTCGACCCCGACCGCCTCGCCACCACCGTGGTACCGCTTCTTCTGCAGCCACAACAACACGCTTCGTGCTACAGAGCGGACAGCGACAATTCTCTCCCGATTTCACTAGAGCACATCGGGGTACGATGTCGTGGTAGGTCTCTCACATGCCGGAGGCCATCTGGGTAGGTACCGCTTTGCTTTTTTATTTTTCCACCAAGGAGTAGTACGAAAGCATTACTGTGTTCTGGTTTAAAGGGCACTGCAGCCAGCAAAATTACCAAGCCAGACGGACTGGCTTATGACATTATTAGATTTAAGTCTCATATGCTTATATGAGACTTAAATCTAATAATGTCATAAGGTGGATGAGCCACATGCAGTGCTACGCAGTGCTTTTTATGGTATTAAAGGTTCAGGGTGGCACTGTAGTTGTTATGGCATTGGCGCTTACCATCAGGCAAGTTACTTGCTTGTCTCATCACTCAGATATGTAAAAAATATTGTAGGCTTAAAATATTCGAATTTTGATATTATTCAGACTATTGATAAGTATTCAGAAATTATAACATTTTATCCTATTCAAATGAGACACGGAACAAAACAGCCGGACGCAATTGCCTGCATTCTAGTCACGACTAGATCTTAGCCAGTGAACGATAATTTACTATCGCAATAGCAGGCAGGTGCGAGTAAAATGTGGACTTTCCACACGAAGCGAGATTTGCACACTATCATTCCACCTGAGTTTGTACGAGGGAATCTTAAGGCGTTTAGCTAGTACCAGATATACAATACATACGATACGATCAGTCCCAATTGTATTACGGCAACCATAGTACACAGAGGTTAACTGGAAGATAATGCACACTAGCATTAAGTTCGCTTATGTACTTACAAATTTATTGTGCAATAAAGATTTTTTTATCTATCTATCGTTAGGCAATGTTGGAGATCTTTGGGTGTTCTAAAATCTCCTGAACCAGGTTCAACCCGCACGAGAGAAGTAGAATCTCTAAAAACTGTATTCAACTATTGGTTTATCATGATTTTTGACTCAAAATAGAGAATCTTCATTCCTTCCATACATTCATCATTTCTGAATTATAATATGGAAGGAAGTGAAAAAGCTTTATAGAACCCTCAGTCCAAGAGTCTTAACTGGTCTGACACAATATCTACTACTTTTTTAATGTACAGACATACATACATTGTTAACTTTTATATCAGTACATTGGACAGATAGATTTACACCCTATTTGCCTACGCCAATTCTGCTGAGGCGAGTGTTAGACAGTTGTATGGAGGTGGTGCTACGAGGAAAATGAGTTATAGAGTTCAATTTAGAATGAGGTTTCTTTGTGCACATAATATAGAGTATTTTAGCGGGTAAAAATTTGACAGCATAAATATGAAAAGATACCATAACAGTAGAAAAACTTGTGATAATTTCATTTTAAAATCGGGATCACAATCATAACCGTTATCCATTTGAAAGGTATAGCGATAAATGTTAGATTTAGACAATAAGAATTCTCTGTATCTAGAGAACTAGAGGACCATGGTCCCACAATATCAAGACATGCAACAAAACTATTGACTATCTTATCGCTCATAGCATTACGTCAATATTTTCTTATTTGTAGCAAAACAACTCGGCCTATTACCTAATCCTCATTTCGCTGTGTAAAAATAATATTCTCTAGAAACTGTTGCTTCCTTTATTAAATACATCTTGCTGATCCGCAGGTTGCTGAGCGACGTTGTTAATAACGCTGGAAAGTGGTAATATACCTAAATCTCGCTCGGTAATATTTAATGTAAGTAAACAAGGTAGAGGCGGGAAGCGGCTATATTACGAGTACTTGGTTATTAATTCGATACAAAAACCACAACAGCCAAGACGAGAACATTCGGAGAAAAGGCTTCGGAGTCAAATAGCCCGAATTAAATTATGTCCGCGCGGCAGTTTCCCCCATGGTCTACAAGAATTCAGTGTCAGTTCTTTGTGCAAGCAAGCACGGTGGCACGCCAGTATTTCCCCGTTTGCAGCGTAGGCTTACAATATCTTATCCCCTAGATATATTCGCGGATAGACCCAAATACATTGAAACAATTTGTTTGCAGTATCGTGAAAATTTATAGATTTATTATATTTTCTAAATTTATATCTTAATTAAATCCTTAGTGTTAATGGCTCATGTTGCCATTCTGTTTATAATATTATTATTTATTTTGTGAATAAATAAATAAATTTGTGTCAAGTATTGTCGCAGTTTTTTTTTGTTTTGTTAGGTGCAAACAGTATAATATATATATATATATCTATGCTGTTTGCCCCTTACGATGTGGCTTAAGAGGAAGCATATAAATCTAGAAGAAAACCGGAGTTGAGCAAGAGCTCATATCCGTGTCCCTGATGAGTGTGCATGTGATACTATGACAAAAAATATATGAGCACTACCAAATCTATTGTTTCAATCTATATCATTGGTTAGTTTCGACAACGTCATTTATGTTCATTCAGATTCTTGTGGTTGGTACTATGCAAACATAGCAAATACCTAAGTTACTTGTTCGGTTTGAAGGCATGTTAATGTCACTGTATACAACGAAATTGTCAGGCCTTCGAGACACGAAAGCAGGTGACTTCACGTGACGACAGCTTGTGACAAGAGCAGTGGAGTAGGTACCGTGTAGTAGGATTGCTGTTCGTACTGCGACGTGGTCTTCCGGCAACGGCTGTGGCCGCTAACCAGATTATTGAACACCACTACGTATCAAACTAGCCTTACGAAAGGTGTTCCAATACATACAATTTCAACGCCAGAGAAATCGCAGTTCGCACCACGAACAAGGCGTGGCAGCAACTTGTCTCGGCACTTGCTCCATTAAATGCACCACTGGAACTTTGTGAAAGGATAGTTACTAGTTACTAGAACTAGGGTTGTACAGGTTTATTTTTGGTTTCAGATACGTAAAAATCCTTAAAAATCAATATAAATCCTTTGTCGTTAAGGTACAAAAATGAAAAATATAAATTTATTTATACTTAAGCAAAAAACATTCTTCATTTGTACATGGAGGACTTAATGCTAGGTAGTAATTTCTACCAGAATTTATATGGAAAAATGTTACGTATCCTTATTTGTGTTCATTACCTACTGGTATTTAATATCATAACCGTTATCAATTTGAAAGGTATAGCGATAAATGTTAGATTTAGACAATAAGAATTCTCTGTATCTAGAGAACTAGAGGACCATGGTCCCACAATATCAAGACATGCAACAAAACTATTGACCATCTTATCGCTCATAGCGTTACGTCAATATTTTCTTATTTGTAGCAAAACAACTCAGCCTATTACCTAATCCTCATTTCGCTGTGTAAAAATAATATTCTCTAGAAACTGTTGCTTCCTATATTTAATACATCTTGCTACTACCCAGGGTGGCCAAAGCCTACCAGCCTACCACTCCTAAGCGCGTTAGATGTGATCTTTACCTTCCCGTTTTAGAGGGAGCTAGCAAAATTCTTATATAAATAAGTCATTCCTCCAGGACTTAGTCCGAATTAGAAATCGGGATCGAGGTCGTCACCGCGTACAAGTCACCGATCGGCCTTACTCGCTTTTAAATTCAAAGATACGAGTATGTATGATTTCCATCAAACGTCGACGCGATGTGAATTATTTCGCTCTTACAGGGAGAAAAGGCCCGCAGTAATGGGAACGTAATGGACTGATAATGATGAATGACTCACAGGTAGAAGTCGAAATCTCGACTGCTTTTCCCTTTCCACTGTGTTTGCGATCGATTTGTTATACCGAAACAAACCGTAACGGTAATTGTGTTTTTTTTATGGTACTGAGTTTTGAGATGAGCAAGTCGTTTGCCTAATGGTAAGTACCACGCCTGCCCATAACAATTGCACTGTCACTTATAACTTTTAATTCTATAAAAAGCATTGCGTAGCACTGCATTGCGCTTATCACACTGAGACATCAAATATTAAGTCTCATAAGACCAGTAATTTCGCTGGCTACAATACCCTTCAAACCGGAACACACTATTACTTGCGCACTACTGCTTGGCAGCAGAATAACTAGCAAAGCTGTGGTACCTACACACGGCCTCCCGCATACGAGAGATCTACTACGAGTTTCAAGTTTTGTTTTGGTTACGGACATCCATAACATCACTAGATAGGTGTATTAGAAATAGAAACTGGATTAATATGCAAAGCGGTTCAATTAAAATTAATAAGTTCGTAATTGAAAACATTGAACGGAAATCGTCGGTAATAAATTTCGAATGTAGTTCAATTACGATTCGAAAGTATTCGAATTTTATGCAATTGAACACCTAATTCTGAGCTTATCTAATGGTCTATTAGCTATCAGAAGTAAAGTGATTAATAAAGTCGCTTTCGTTTTCCAGTCTCTGATTAGAGTCAAGTCGTTGTTTAAACAGTAGAATAATTGAGTATTACCTAGTTTACTTGTTGGAAAGCTCATCCGCTAGAACTCGTTTCGAGAAGGACCACCAAAGACAGCTTTTTGGCGCCAAGCAGTAGTGGGTAAATATGAAAAATTTAACTGTGATTTGATTTGAACGACAAACTCAAACTCAAAATCTCTTTATTCATGTTTGGCATCACAGACGCACTTATGAACGTCAAATTATTACAAGACTCTACCACTGCACCGTAGCGGAAAAAGAACCACTACTCAGAAAGTACGGAAAGAAACTGAGGAATATTTTTTTTTTCGGAGATTTTGTTACAATTTTTTGTGTTTCTACAATGTTATTTTTCTTATGTACCAGTTGGCTGCTTTGCAGAAGTGGAATGTTCCAAGCATCTTTGTCTTCTATGTAATTACGAACAGTGTAGTATGCTTTTCTCATTATAACAGTCTTAACGCGTAATTTGAATTTACTTTCTGTGAGCTCCATTATATATTTTGGAATTTTATTATTAAAACGTACGCAGTTGCCCATAAAGGACTTGTTCGACACAATGAATAACAAAATTACTAGATATAACGGTGAACGAAAACATCGTGAGGAAGGCTGGCAAGGCCAAGAATTTATCACAAAAATTCAAGAACATTTGACATCCACCAACCCGCACTGGGACAGTGTAGTGGATTATGGCAGTGGGAACGTGATGGGCTGATGAAGATGACTAGACGTAAACAATGGTAAATTCGATTTATTGGTATCACTTTCGCTTTTTATTTGAACTCAATCAAAAGATAGTGAAATTGGGAGCTTACTCACTTACTTTTACATAGAGTCACGATTGCTTTAAGAAAAAGGTAAAAAATAATATAGTTAAAATAAAAACCGGCCAAATGCGAGTCGGACTCGCGCACGAAGGGTTCCGTACCATTATCTATAAAAACGGCAAAAAAAAAACGTTTGTTGTATGAGTGCCCCCTTAAACATTTATTTTATTCAGTTTTTTAGTATTTGTTGTAATAGCGGCAACAGATATACTCGTACATCATCTTTGAAAATTTCATCTGTCTTTCATATCACGGTTCATGCGATACAGCCTGGTGACAGACGGACAGACAGACAGACAGACAGACAGACAGACAGACAGACAGACAGACAGACAGACAGACAGACAGACAGACAGACAGACAGACAGACAGACAGACGGACGGACAGCGAAGTCTTAGTAATAGGGTCCCGTTTTACGCTTTGGGTACGGAACCCTAAAAATATTAAAATGAAGTGAAGATTTTTTTTATACATTTTATTTCGACCAACATGGATCACAAAATATACCTACAATAATATACATCACAATTATTATTTTTTAATAACTAACTACTTACATTTACTTTAACAGCTGCAGTCAACCTTGAAAGGCTAAAGAGATTCTACAGAATAATAAAATCATTTAGCTCTCACACAGACTGTCTGCTGCAGTACTCAATCTAGGTCTTGACATGCTCTAGAACTCATTCAATCACTTAAGATTTTCCGGTCTAGATTTATCTGTCAATCTAACCAAGGCCTCAGCTCTAGAAACTTATTGAAAGAGTGGTTGCTAATGTAATGGAATCAGGCGTGACGTTGCGGAAATTCAGTTCAAAACTGGATCGCAATGAAAATATGTAGTAAATATTATGTAGGTTGTTGTTAGAATAATATAATATGTATCGGGGTTGATTGCAAATGTTAAATGAATTAAAATTAAAATATATACTTATATAAGTAATCCCTCCGCTTTTTTTTTATTATATATTTATATTTAATAATAAATATGGTAATGAGTTTAATATTGTATATAAGAAATGGTAAATAATGTATTAATTAAGTAAATAATAAATAATGTTAAATAAAGAAAGCCCTAACAACAACCCTCCTAATACGACACGTGTTTCGCCGTCTGCAGGAGGCATCATCAGATGTCGACTCACCGAACGCTGAAACGAGAGAAAAAATAAGTGAAGGGATTATTTATATATTAATTTTAATTCATTTTACATTAGGCATCAGGCAATACACACAAGCAGACAATATAATTTAACACTCGCTCTAAAACGGTGAAGGAAAACATCGTGAGGAAACCGGCATGTCCAAGAATTTTTCACAAAAAGTCAAGGACATGTGACATTCACCAACCCGCACTGGGCCAGCGTGGTGGATTATGGCCTATTCTCTCTCTATGAGAGAAGGCCCGTGTCCCAGCAGTGGGAACGTGATGGGCTGATGATGATGATCAGGCAATAAAATTTGGTAGGTCTGGTACTTGTGGTAGGTCTCTCGTATGCGGGAGGCCGTCTGGGTAGGTACCACAGCTTTGCCAGTTATTCATATGAGACTTAATATCTGATGTATCGGGGAGATGAGCGCAATGCAGTTGCAATGCACTACGCATTGCTATGGGCACTGCAATGGTAATGAGCAGGCGTGGCGCTTACCATCAGGCAAACGACATGCTAGCCTCTTCACTCAGTTCCATAAAAAAAAATCTCCAAATTTGTAAGTATGCAATAGCTATATAATAATGTTATCATTACATAATTTATAAACATTATGTAAATTAAAACAGCAGATTTTCAGCATATTGTATTTTAATATTTACCCCACCACCAGAAGCTACCTAAAAGCATAAAGTCGAATAATGTTTTAGTTCCTTTTCCCTTGTTCCCAATTCATTGGGCTGGATATTTTATCTGAGTTCCCATTTGAGCACCAATCAATCTCTTTACTTGAAATAGCGTAGGTACTCAAATCTTGGTGCTCAAAAAACAGGTGCTCAGATGGGAATACTTCGTTTTTATGCCGCCATACAGTAGTGCGCAAGCATTACTGTGTTTCGGTTTAGAGGGCATTGTAGCCAGCAAAATTACTTGACATTATGAGACTGATGAACTTATAGTGTCAGGGCGACAAGCGCACTGCTGTACCGTTCAGAATCTTGCAAAACTTGCTGAATCTGTTATAGGCAGGTGTGTTGCCTACGATCAGAAAGAAAGAAGAAAGAAAAAAGACGTGTGGCACTCGGAGACTGCCGCGGTAAAGCTATTGCATAGCATTCTGAGTGGGGGGTGTTAAGTTATTTTCGTTACGGAATTTCTGGATTCGGTCTCCACGCTCAAGGCCCGCGATAGAAGCTATGCAATAGCTTAAAAATAAAATACATGTATTCCTAACCCGCAACATAACACTGAACTATCAACGATCGTTTGTTAAAAATATATACATAGGTAGTTTTCGATGAAGACTTTCTAACAACTACATTCGTTACGAGATCAAACCTTATCGATGGATGACTACATAATCCAATTATCCGTTACACATGACTTATTATGTAAATGTGATTTGTAATACGTCGCGTTGCCCTGATTTGTCGCAGACAATTGAACTGATTTGTGTAATAGCTTTAATATATTGGATGTTGTATCGAACGCTTCAGTTGAGCGTTAATTTTCGATGCTTGACAATGACGCAAATAGTAATTAATAGTAGTAATTATGGCATGGTTTAAGGACGAGTAATTAGCATTGCTGTGTTTCGGTTTTATAGCCAGCATTGTAGCCAGCGAAATTTCTGGGCATATGAGACTTAATATATGATGTCTCGGGGTGGTGAGCGCAATGCTTTTTATGGTATTAAAAGTCTTGGTGGCACTGCAATTGTTATGGGCAGGCGTGGCGCTTACCATCAGACAAACGACCTCGTCTCGCCGCTCGTCACATCAAACAATTCCATAAAAAAAGAATTTTAAAAAAGTTTCACAATCAGCATCCACTGGAGCTATATATATGCCAGCGACCGAAACCCTGAGGTCAGGGATAAAAAGTGCCTATGTGGTCTATAGTATGAGGGTATAAGCTATATCCATTCCAAATTTCATTTTAATCCGTTACAAATCAAACCCGTACAGCGTGAAGAAGTAACTAACACACATATAAACTTTCGCATTTATAAAGTATGATTTTATTTTAGCGTTATTAGTCCAAAACCAGTGAGAGCACAATATATCTTTTAATATTAAACCATGTTTTAGCCTCCCAGTCTCAACAAAACCACAATTTAAAGTCGATGGCTCCATTATCAGCAGTCCAGAGTTTTTCTTTTCGTTTGGTAACTGGCTTTAGCGAGCGACTGCGCTCGCGTTTTCTTAAAAGTAATATTTTGTCGTTTTAAGAAGGAACGCCTTATAATATTGTACTACCACAGCTTATTTTCAAAAGAAATCGCCAATTATTAAATAATACATTTGATGAAAATAATTTGTATTGTTTATTTTCCAAAAAATGTCAAGCAATCCAAACGTCACAATTCTCTACATCTACCAAGTAGGTATATATCAGGTCTCTCTCCTTAATGTAGTGCCCAGCATCTGGTCCAGATGTCTTTTCCAGACCTGGCCAGAGTCTGTCTTTGTAGTTCTTAAAATCCCACTTACACTAAACTTAACTCGGGCTTAGTCTAGTTTTATACTTATACCTAAATATTAAAACGCGTCCTACTCTTTTCTTCTAGATTTGAGATATAAAAGACTAGTGGACTTCGCGCAAGGTTTTGGGATCAAAAGATTTTTTCGTTTTATTGCTTGTTGTCACATTCCGACATTTTCCTAAAAAGAATTTCCTAACCACATCAAAACTGATGTCACAACTAATAAAGCTATGCTATATATAATAGCTTCCTTAGTTATGACAGATAGAAATACTTTGGTGTTGTGTATAAACGTGAAGATGGACAAAAACCCTTCCAAGCTTAAAATTGAAGGCGAGTTGCCGCAGGACGTAAGGAAAACCACATCGCTTTAGACTACAAGTACATTAATATACGACGGAACCATATCTCAATAAGGTATAGTTAATATCTTTTGAAGCAAAATACGGAGTGACCCGCATAATTTACGTCGACAGAGTACTAACCTGAATGTGCTTCCTATCTCTTTCATTTAAACTTTTTCCCTTTAACCACGTCTTTGAAACTTATAAAACCACTAATAGTCTATGTGGCTTTTAAAACTTTGTTATACGGAGAATGTTGTACTTCAATCGGTGGCATTGATGTGCGTTGTGGTTTGCGGAGTTTTGCGGGAGCGGAGTAGGTACCTACCTTTCCATACTTGTTCTTATTTTAAAAGTGGTCTTCAACTAAATTGTACATCACATAGAAGCTATAAAACCTTGACAAGTTTTATTTTGCTACTAATGACGACAAGCAAAAAAATTTGGCATGGCGTTTTACTTGGTTTTACTAATATTTTTTATTTTATTTTTCTGTCTGGTTTATCCCGCTGCTGGGCAAAGGCCTCCCAACCCTCCTTCCACTCCTCACGTTTCTGGGCTATTGTTTGCCATTCCATCAAATAGGAGTCCAGTTCATCCCGCCATCTCTTTCTGGGCCTGCCGCGTCGTCGGGTAGCGTTGCGTGGGGTCCACTCAGTTGTGAGTTTGGCCCATCGCTCGTCTGACATACGGCAGATGTGTCCAGCCCAGACCCATTTCACGCTGGCTGCTTTTTAACCAACGTCGGCGATTTGGGTCTTAGAGCGCAGTATGCTATTTTTAAAGCGGTCTGATAACTTGACTTGACCAGAATACTGCGCTCTATTGCTCGCTGTCAAACCCCGAGTGTGTGCTTCTGATGCTTCGTCAAAGACCAAGTCTGAGCACCGTAGGTGAGAATGGGGAGAATGCACATGTCCATGAGCTTCCTTTTTAAGGTAAGAGGGAGGGTCTTTCATGGACCAATAGCTCTTCCAGGCATTTTCAGTGCGTCTAGAAAAGAAAGAAAGAAAGAAAGAAAGCAAAAACATTTATCTGCAAATTCTTTATCTTGCCACGCCTGGAAAGAGACTAATTGGCCTAGATATAAGGACATCAATCGCATCAAGAATATACAAATTTCACTTTTTATGTACTGGAGTCAGGCAGTTGTCATATGCCCATGCACATTTTCATAAATACATTGATAGCCAGACTCATCAACATTATGTAGTACGCATAAGTATTTTTATGACCGGATAGGTAAGTTCACCTGATGAAAAGTGATGACGCGGTCAAAAATGGATCATACGTGTCCAGAAAATCTCATGACAGAGACTTGGAGACACTCAGATCTAAGAAATGGGTAACAAAAACACTGGTAAAGGATTCCTATCCTTATCTGTTCGCATTGTGAAAATCGGAGCGAAACACATTGTTCGGGCAAAGAGTACTAACTATTACTTACGGTTCGGGTAAGAGGAACGCCAACTATATATGGATGTCATGTTTCCCTAAGTATGTCGGTCCAAGCTTTGATCATGCATTATAATTAATTATTAAAAATACGCTAATTCATTAATTACAATTCCAATTTGATAAGATAAGGTGCCAAATGTTTAAGAATAATTTAAATATTTATTAAAAGCATCGTGTGAGGTCCGCAGGTCACCGTATTTTCCCAATGGGCTATTCGTTTAAAGCACGGCATTCAACCGTTTTGCATAACATAGATAGCGGATGCCTCACTAAAGGGCCGAAGCAAGGGGGCTGGTTGTAAGGTTCCCCTTTTATGAAACGCATCTTATGGTACAAATACAGAATACAAAATAAATCGTTTATTGCCAAAAAGGTCGTGACCAAAAGGTGAAAAAAAACTTTATGTTCGTTCGGGTTCCCACTTTTCTTAGATAACCTTAACATCGCCTCTTGTATAGAACAATTCACCCTCATTATCTGGGCTATTTTTCATTGCAATTTACATATTTCCACCGCATTTATTGTTAACTTAATTGAAAAAAGATTATTGAAGTGGCAGTCTCTCAGCTTCGCCAGTCTTTACTTATGGGCCACGAAAAAGCCGTATTACGCCACAATCCGCATTTTAAATAACGGCATCCTAAAACGTCACACCTGCGTTTAAATTTTCGAGGTATATATGATCGAAGGTTTAAAAGATACCTACTTAGTGCCATCCAGAACTAAAAATTGTAAGGCCAGCTCTCATCACCTTGCTTCGAACTCGTCCTGAGGAATCAGCTTTTTCTTCGGCCTGATCCGGTACCATTCATTGTGCCAGACACGGTAGCTGAGGCTCGTGGCTTTACGCTGGACCCTCACTTGGGGAGGAATTGAAGAGGTCCCTTTAAGCCTCCTAGCAACGTTCCTGCCTCTGTGATTTGAATAAAACGTCGGGTTGCCTGTATTTGCCGTCTCGGTGTCTCGATTAAAACTGTTTGTTAGCATAGTCTTACAACCCTGTTTCTCGCTCCGGAATGTAATCGCTACGCAGGACCTAAATTATACACTTAGATCTTGTTTGTGAAACGCTTTGAAGATCTATGCACCCTGTGCAACTATATATATCGGATCTATGCACCCTGTGCGACTTCTGTAGAATATTGTTAGAGTATACAGTAGCTATGTCCCGTGTTACGGATATATCGGGGTAATACCTAAAGCATAGTATAGTTAGTAATAGTAAGTATTCTATGGTAAAGTGGAGAATCATACCTAACTCTTTGTATAACTTGTAAGTACCTAGTACCTACCTAATTTTTCGTCGAAATTGTAAATTAAACCATATAAGTAATCGTCTGTCCGGAGCAATTTAAAATATGCGCAACCCGGACTTGATTTTATTTTCATAATCCTATTATGTTCCCACTGCTGGGCCACGGGTCTTCTCTCAAAGAGAGAGTATGTTAATAGTTATGTAAGATTTAGGTATGTAGAGAGTACGTTTTAATTCGTAATTTTACTAAGACAAACTGGATTTGATCACTGCTGTGCCACAGCGGCGCCGTCATCACTCATCCTTTCAAACCCTTTGTATGATATTAATTAATTCAACTTACCTTTGTTCATTATTTCCTTCACAATCAATAAATTAATGTTATATTCAATTCCGACAATTTATCTGTGGATATCACGCTGGGATTAGGACCCCTACTGTCTTGGCTTGCAGAGACTTGACGGAATAACTGGGTAGTTTGAGTGGGTACTAAGGTCTGGAGTTTAGTTTTTTTATGAGACTGAGTGATGAAACGAGCATGTCGTTCGCCTGATGGTAAGCGCCATGCCTGCCCATAACAGTTGCAGTGCCACCCAGAACTTTTAATACCATAAAAAAGCACTGCGCAGGACCGCATCCCGCTCATCACCCCGAGAAATTAGGTTCCCAGTAATTTCGCTGGCTACAATGGCCTTCAAACCGGAACACAGTAATGCTTGCGCACTACTGCTTGACGGCAGAATAACTAGCTAAAATGTGGCACTGACCCAGACAGCCTACCGCATACCAGATATCTACCAGAGTAAAAGTAGTTTCTGTCACAGAACACATAAGTCTTGGTTCCTCGATCTATCGACTTTTAACATCATCGCCCAACGTTTCCACTGACAGAGGCAATTTTGGGCTGACCAGGACCAGGTATTTTTACTTCCTTGTGGCAGAACCAGTTGAACAAAGCTGTTCTAACATAAACCAGCTGGACAACGACCCCTCAGTTGTATTTCGTGTCATAATAATAAATTGCAGAAATAAATAGTATTCTGATAGTTGGGTAGACTTACTTCCCCGTAGTAGAAGCAGTTGAACATAGCGATTGTACCACGGATCTGTAAGGAGGAGAAAAAAAGGAAAAAAAGGAGAGGTTCTCAATTCGATCGTCTTTTTTTTAATGTTTGTTACCTCATAACACCGTCATTTATAAACCAATTTGGATTTTTTTGCGTTGGTTTCAGTATAGCTACATTGTCGTCCCATATAAATTTCATCGATATTCGATCTTGGACTTCGAAGTACATCAGAATTGAAGTCGGTTTATTGTCATTAAATGAATTCTATAACAGCAGACCTAACTATTGACCATTTCACGAACTTTTCGAGTAGTCTTCCTCGTGTCGGTTATAATGGTAACCCCCGGTAATAATGACGAATGGGCACATGATCGCATTTATACAACCTATCGTTAAGATCGTTAGTTGCGATGTTAACAGGTAAATTGTTAACCATGACTAATAGATGGACAAATTCTTAAACATACAAATTAAGGCCGAAGTGGAATTTGACCGAATATGCTCTATTATAAGTGTAGGTATTCAGATGAGAGAGAATTCAAAAAGCCTAATTATTTTACTTTCGAGCAATTATTTTATTTGGTTGAACGATATCGCTCAAGTCTGATATTCGTCAAAAAACAAAATGTAGCGAGTGTGGCTCAGCGGGGACTCGTGCGCCTTTCGATCCGACGCACCTGGGTTCGAATCCCGACTCGGCCCTGCACCAATGACTTATAGTTAAGTGCAGATTTTGCACGCTCGCTCTAAAACGGTGAAGGAAAACATCGTGATGAAACCCGCTTACGCGCTTTGGAGTGGTAGGCTCTGGCCGTGGTTGTAATACCACCCACCGAACAAAGCCATGCCGTCAAGCGACCTCGTCGTGTTTCGGGATGATGTTCGGTGAACCATCGGGGAGACGGGTCTGAGCAGCCGCTCAACTGCCGTCTCTCTCTAGATCTATGTGCTTCATCTTAGGCCACATCATCGCTTCACATCAGGCGAGATAGTGGCCAAACATAGATCTATTAAGCGTAAACAAATAAATAAATAAAATAATAAGTACAATAAAGTAAAATTAACAGAGGCCCATAGAATATATATCTTACAGACTAACATATATACGAAATATAACATAATAACTATTTTATTACGCTACTACACAACACAAAAGGAATTATTGTTATTATTTATTTATAGGAAAAGACAATAATATATCATTGTCTATTCCTTATATGCCTATGGTAGAGGCGCTTTGAGTCTCGTTCTTTCCCCGGTTTTCTCTGAGCTTAGATGATATCTATTACTCCAACAATCAGCTAATTATTCCACTCATTAATGTCCAATCACAACACATTGTTCATGTTGCTGACTCGAGACAAAGCCGTGATTGTCTGATCTTGTACCAGATTAGTATTGTAATTTGTTTCAATTCAATTTCAATCAATACAATGATTTGCGATAAATGGAACACAGTAGGTATCGTATCGGTACAGTCACTAGAGGTAAGCAGTTTACGAGATAATAATGGTGAATTTAGTAAGCGAAATTACTGGGCATTATGAGACTCAACAGCTAATTGTCTCAGGGTGACGAGTGCAGTGCCGCGCAGGATTTCGCAAAACAAAGTTCTGGGTGGTGCTGTTATTGTTATGCTGGCGTATTGCTTAACATCAGGCAAGCTCGTCTCGTCAATCAGTTACATAAAAAAGGAAGTATACAATTAAAAGTATTGTAAATATTGAAGGTGTTGAAACTTGTTGCTGTAACTCTTCAGGAAGGGAGAATATGAAGGAAGATAGACATAAAGGGCGACCACCGACCATATTTTTGTTATTTCAAGCCGGGGCGGATCGCTATCATTAATAATTAACAAAACACGCAATGCATTGGCCATGGACGTGGTAATGGTAACATAATGGACAGTGCGTAGCTAGCGTACCTACTGTCCGAGACCCGTATAACCTTATACTGCACGTTGCCGTCATTATGTGGACCATTAGCGGAACTGTACCTTATCGCTATCACCGCAAACGGCTAGCCAAAAATGGTAAGGACTTTAACCTAGCTCGACAATTCGAGGCAAAATATGAAGAAAGCTGTAAAAATAATAATGAATTATGGGGAATTGCTATGCTTATTTGTTTTATATAGGTCTCTTCTGCAACAGTCTACCTTAGCAAGTACCACAATTATTACAGATATTCAACCACCATGAAGTAGTAGGTACCTATACAAACATTACATTAAGGCGTTAAGACGTCGGGGCGGTATTCCGAAGACGCAGGTTCGATCCCTGCCCGAGCAATATCATTTTTTTCTTCCTAATTATTTAAAATTTTAAGATTTTCGCCTAGCATGCGCTAGTACATTCAATATCAGAAACATTACATTGTATTTCAAAAGCAAAATTACTGAATTTTATGAGACTTGAAAACTCTGCCCAAGGTGACGAGCACAGGGCCGTCCCGGACAAGATTCTGCAAAACAAAGCTTATTTAATCAAATTTAATTAGCATCAATCAGCTTATAAAATCAGTTTATTAAATTAAATCAAATTATTTATAATACTCACGTTAATTTTAATCATAATAAAACAAAGCTTGTTGACCGACTGCTCGTCTCGTCACTCAGTTCTATATAAAAAAAGACACTAGAACAACTTAATTCAAATGTTTCAAGATTTGGACGTTTTACTAAGGACGATAGGTATGTAGGTACAAAGAAATTTTGACACATGCGGATAAAATTTTTGAGTAAAAGACAGCCTTAGATCTAAGCATAGATTTAAGCATATAATATGGTAAATATGATATATACGACGTATCTCAGAATATGGTAAGTAAAGCTTCCAAACTACGCATTGATGCTCTGGTTGAGTATGTTTATTATGACAAGCAAGAAAAGCTAACTAAAGCACGCTCAAAAATACGGAGACATCGTAAAGAGAAAATATTGGATATGCACTTGAGAAGCTATTAACAACCGCTCAACCTTGTTTTTTTAGTAAACGCATGATTTATTGAGTAAAGTCTACAAAAGTTTCTGGAGTGTTTGGGGAACAGTAATTGGTAATGAGGAGGCTTTAAGCTTGGAGGAATGGGATGCATAAATTATGACTGACAAATAAATTCCTTCCTACCGGTTTCCGACGGGTCTCTATTTGACAACTGAGTAAATTGTATACCTTGATGTTTTAGCCAGTTTTATCTTTTTAACTGACTTCTAAAAAGAAGGAGGTTCTCAATTTGACATTTGATTTGTTACGCGATTAATCTGTCATTTATTTTTATTAACAGATTTGGAAAATTAACGCTAATTCAAATTTGCGTTGGGTTTAGTATAGCTTTTAGGTGGTCCCTTATAAATTTTATGGACATTCGACCTTGGACTTCAAAGATACATCAGAATTGAAGTCGGTATTTTTGGTTAAATCAAATGTAAAATCTCACATGACACTCTCACAGTTGCTTTACCATAACTGTACATTTCAATTCTTTCAAAAACAGGCCATAAAAATTATTACTTTAAACTCTTTGTATGGTAGACCAATTTATATTCACATCTAATGTTATTGTGTTGTATTGTATTACATAAATGTTGACTTTCTGTCGTAAATTAAATCATTTACCTTTCCATAACAACTATTGAGCGCCTATTAGCGACTCTAATATCTTTAATCCCAATTATTTGTTGACAATTCCGTTATTCGGGTAGGTAGTGTGAAAGAAAGCTTGAGGGTCATACAATTTGTAACAGTAAGCAATGTCTATCTCAAGTTATTTTCGCAACACAAAAAACAAAAACAGGCTCTTGCTTTTCTACGTATTTCGATAAAGTCAAGAAAAGCCATAAAATGGTTTCTTGCGATTGCAAACGCTGCAAAACAAACACGATTAAAACAATCTTAAATAACAGCAACATATAATATAAAAATAATCAGTCCGATTGCTTTCAGCGACTACTTTCTCAAGAAAGAAATTAGAGTGAGTGAATTAGTGTATTTAGACGGGCCTGTCTCTTAGAAACCGGTAACCTTTGTCTATGAGACGTATACGTATAAGCGAACTTTGCCAATAGTAATAATAATTATGTTAGGTACCGACTCTATAGTCGGTAAAATAATCGACAATGTTTCATTGAGGAATCCATTTTCTGATGAGACTTATAAGTTATGACACTTAATGTTTTTTTAGTTTTGGCTTGTATCAAGTGTCCTTACTGGTCTACACCACTGCATGTACCAGATAATGCACCCACGCGGCCAGTTAACCTAATACATCCACGCCCCCATGAATGGCTATGTCCATATCTGGTATTCTAACCGGACTGCAGCTATTAGTAACTGTTAGTGGACTATAACAGATGTCGTGTCATTTAAGCAATTTGGAGAAAGATTTATGGGAGACATTTTGCTATAAGTATTTAGTTCGGCTATTTTTATAAAGTAGTGGAAACACTACAGTATTATTGCTGTTTCAAAAGTACTTATCTGAATTATAATGATACCTACATTTATTTATTAGTATGTGAATATAGGTACATCAAAAAATAAATTATTATTTTCATTATTGGTTTTATAAATTAACAAATAATCAATAAATATTTAATAAATAATTAATAAATAATCTCTAGTTCGCTGATTTACTATGCCCTTAGTACACCGACGCGTTCGTATGCGGCAGTGAATCTTTGCGGCTGCGAAACATCTGCGGAACAATAGTATTTTCGGAAAAAAAATTCATTGTGAAAATAAATAATTAATGATAACAATTAAAATGATGTAAAAATAATAATAATCAGTATCAATTCAAATTTTGAATTAAAATATATATAATGTTAATAAATATAGAATGTAAATTTGAATACTCTCTATATGAGAGAAGGCCCGAGTCCCAGCAGTGGGAATGTGATGGGCTGATGATGATGATAATGATAAATTTGAAATATTTCAAACCAAAGAAAGGTAAGGAGGGCACTAGTACTGAAGTTTTTCATTAGTTTTATGTGGTTGTTAGGCTAAGGTATGTTGTATTATGGATGCATACAGCGAGCAACCGCTCGTTGTGGCAATCTATGGGGGAGGCCTATGTACAGCAGTGGATGTCTTCCGGCTGATGATGATGATGATGATGATCATGATCATGTTGTATTAACATTTTGTATCTCTATGATATGGCACATCGCACATTTGCATTAAAACAAAATAACAAGTATTGTCTTTGTTAATTGCGAGTCAAATGATTTTAAGTGTTTTTAATTACACTTTATTTATTTAAACGATTAAATGCCCATTGCGACTATTAAGCCTCAACATCAACGCTTACCGCGTTAAATGGATGCGCTATTATTACCTCGATTAACGATTATTTCGCTCCCGCCGCGAGCAATGACGCGAATGGTAACAGAATGGAAAATTGGAAAACCCCTTAATGAATATGTAGCACTGATCGATTGACCGCAGATTAAGCAGCAAAAACAATTGAAGTTGGTTTTAATTAAACAACAGCAATGAGTTGTTAGAAAGCACATATATATATATAAGGTAATTATCTTCATCAACCTATTGTAGGTATTGTAAATTAAAAATTAAAGTTCTATCAGTCAATTTGTAAATTTCAAAGGGCAAGTAAACAGTGTCTTTGACATGATGTTTTATGCAACGTTAAGATGTGCGAAAGAGAAGGAATGATTAAGTTATATATAGGTTAAAAAGAGCTCAAAGATAATAAATAGTAATTCGGAGCATCACGAAAAATGTGAAAGAGATGCCTAGATGCGAGATAGTGCAAGTATAAAAGAATAAGTTAATTAACACAAAGAGTGAAAGAGATAGGATAATATAGGTGTAAGGGAGTGAACGTCCTCGTTTTAGTTCAACAGCCTTACACTATTATATTCTCAGTGCTTATCATTATGTACATTAATTTTGTGTAAAGAATTTATACACGACTAAAATAAATTAAGTAATTTAGTAATAATTTAAATGTTAATTTCACAATTGAGCATCGACACTAGTAACGAGCTAATTGGATACGACACATAATATTCTATAGCTCTAATAACGATTATGTTACTCTGTTACTCTGGTACTCTGTTCTGGAAAAATCAAGTAACATGTATACATTTTCCCAAAGCAAAACCGACTTCAATGTATCTTCGAAGTCCTAGGCCAAATATCGATGAAATTTATATAGGACCACCTCGTAGCTATACTGAACTGAACGCAAAAAGAATTTTTGACATCGGTCAACAATTGGCAGAGCTCGGTAAACATCATAAAAAAATACAGTGGCACATAGAACTTTTGAAGTCGGTAAAAATGGTTACTAATGTTGTTTATGAAAATGAAAAGATTTTTTTCTAATAATAATAAATATTTAATTAGTTATGTTATTTTCAAAACAACAATAAAGTATTTTCAACACAATTTGCTCACTGTCTTCATGTTACTAACATACAAAAATTTAAACAATAAAACATATTTCCCGAATAATTCAGTGTTGTTTACAAAGATTAATTAACTAACAATAAATTAATTGCCAAGCTGAGGTCACATGTACCTCAGAGAAAGAGTTCTAATGGGCCATTAACAGAACTTTCAACTTGGCCGATGTTAAGAACAATTTCACACTCATTATCATGTCGTAATTTATTGTTTTACATGCAGTTGTAATTAGAAATAAATTTGTAACAGGAAACCAGAGACTTGGGTGCCTTTCCGTGTCACTCGGGTCTTTTACGTTTTTTATGGAGTTGTTTAGGATATTAATGACAGTGTAGTGCCAGCATAGAAATACTTTCTTAGATCTGGTTACAGATAAAGTTTATTCCACTATAATTCTCAATAAAAAAGATGGAGGACTAATTAGGTACAAAATATGGTGTAAAACTTGACACGCTCGCAGTAAAACGATTTTTAAATGGCTGTTTTAGTTTTTTTCTATTGGTCATTATGTAAAGTACCTCTGCTTAACTACAATAGGCAGAACATAAAATTATAGTAAGAAATCGATACATTTATGTAATGTTCTTTTTAAATGATATATTGGCATATTTATATTGGTTAGCATATTACTCCTACAGTTTATTTTTTTGTTATGATGTGAATGTCTGTAAGATACCTGGGGGCCTATTCTCGGAAATGTGATATTTGAGTGATATTTTAATATCATATCATTCCCTATGTCTATGAAACATATCGATCGCACGACAAAATACGTATTCTCGAGAACAATAGATATTATGGTAGTAGATAATGGCCGTCAGGATGTTCATTCAAATGCTTCACACAGATAATATAGTTTTTGTCTGTCTTCAGAAGCGTTCCGTTTTTATCGACTGTGTAATTGCAGAATCGATAACTTAAACCTTTTGAATTGTTTCAAATATAAAAACATTTGTGCTGATAATTTTGGTTATTTATGTGTTTTTAACTGTTGTCTTACAAATCTTCTGTATTGTAATACTGTATATTATAAAAAGTATATACATAAATGAAAAAAAATAAATCGTAATATTAACAAGCGCTTATTTTTGTGAAATGGAACGAACATCAATGACATTGACATGACCGCCCGATTTCATGAAATGTTTTGATTTGTTGCAATTTCTCCTTTGTCAGCATTGAGCTAATAGGCACTTACATATTATTATCTCAAGGTTTAGGAGACACAGTCTAGGTAAGGATACCTACAAAATAGAAGAGGAAATCCTAGGGATGTATCATCATTGAAGATAGGTATAAAGTACTTAGTTTTTAACCTCCGACGTAAAAAGGAGGGGTGTTATAAGTTTGACCACTATGTGTGTCTGTCTATGGCACCGTAGCTCTTAACCGGGTGAACCGATTTGGATGCTGTTTTATTTAATTGAAAGCAGGTTTTCCAGCAGTGGTTCTTAGACATGTTTTATTGTATCGAGGGCTTATAAAATTTACAATACAATATAATAATGCTTTATTGAATACCAAACACACAGGAAAAACAATAGTTAACAAAGTTAATAAACAGTGGGTACAATCCAAGGCTTTATCGCTATGCGCAATTTGTTACAGGCAATCTTTGAGTGGACAGGAAATAAAAAAAAAATTGCGGTCAGTGTGGTCTACATTATAAAACTCCAATTATATGTAAATATGATATACTATAAAAAATTAAAACAAATATAATTAAATTAAATACCTACTATAAATAAATAACATAATTTATATCATTTTTTTTTCTTAGCAGAGGTGTCAGCATATTAATTAGGTCTATCGTTAAATGTTTGGACAAGCGGATTTTTTAAATTCGTATTCCTCATTTCCCCTGGATTTATTCTCCTCTCCATTAGGCCCACCGACGTTGAGTGGCTGCTGCATGTTCTGACTCCTCAATTACATCAGCCACAAAAGCGTAAATAAACTCGTCGCTAGATATTTTTCTTAGTAATTTAAACCTGCTGTATTCTTTTGTTAAGTATTTAATTAATTATTATTATTACTAATGACTTTTATTTTACCATATGGTTGTGCGATTGAAAGACAACAATAAGTTTCTGCTAGCTGCGCATCGGTTTTTCGGCACAAAAAGTGTTACTTCCAAGGAAAAGCTATCTCCATTTCGAATTTTACTCAAATCCGTTTAGCCGTTGCGACGTGAAGAGGAAACAAACACACTTACAAACTTTCGCATTCATAATATTAGTGTGATTCCAGTCTTATGACCAATGAATTACGTTGGAGTAAAAGCATGTAGGTACTCATGGCTATTTATCTTTAAAAATATAGGGACGACTAAATTTTGTAACAAAATTCTTAACGTTCCAACATTAGTAATTGTTTAAGTGTTCATTTGTCTCAGATAGATTTAAAACTTCATAAAGCATTGTAATGACCACTTAAAAGATAACTCAGGTCAAACTAAATTAACCCGACGGCAAAAATTACTTAAACAATTAGCAAGAAGCGAACAAGTCAAAGGGCATGAACCTTGCGTGCGGTGACTCGTCACTAATCTGTGCAGGGCACGGAATAAACACGAGTCTAGTGGCACAGAAGCGTCATAAGACATTATGTCTTGGATGTTACACCCTAGAAACCTTTGACTAGGGGAATAATAACAAATATATGTTTTATCAAACAAAAAAACCAACTTCAATGTATCTTCCCCTGCCAGGCTCAAGTGGCGGGTCACATAAGCCGTGTGCATCCAGATCGGTGGGCAAAAGTCACAACGGAATGGGTGCCCGAAAATGGAAGACGGCGCCCAGGCCGGCCCAAAAGAAGATGGAGGGACGATCTGGATGCATACCAAGAAGGTTGGTGCGAGGTGGCGCAGGATAGAGACGGCTGGAGAGACTTGGAGGAGACCTTTGCCCAGCAGTGGGACAGCATAGGTTAATATATAATGTATCTTCGAAGTCCAAGGTCAAACATCGATGAAATTTATATGGGACCACTTCGAAGCTATACTGAACCCAACGTAAAAAGAATTTTCTAAATCGGTTCATGAATAACGGAGTTCTAAGATAACAAACATAAAAAAAATACAATCGAATAGAGAACCTTCTCATTTTTTGAAGTCGGTGAAAAAGTAAAAAAGTCCTTGTTCTTTGTGTTTGTGTGCCTACCAAATTATATTTTTTCCAAATCTTTTCCTCTCCTTGCATGGTTGTCTGGAAGAGATCGCTTTTAAGCAATAAGACCGCCGATTGTGACACTTATTTTTAGTTTATAATGTACCTTTGTTCTTTGACTGTACTGTGGTGTTATAATAAAGTGTTTAATCTAATCTAATCAATACAACATGGCAACAATTCAGCAGATGATAATTCAGAACCTTACGATAAGGAACATCGAATCGATTTGACAGAATATCGATCTCGTGTCGAAGGTTTCTCTTGGAACTATTCCGCTCCGAGAATTCGATACGATTTCGGTTACAATATAATATCGGTATCGATTACAAGTTGACGGAATTTGTTTTGTGTGCAATATTTTGGATCGTAAGACATTAACCCGAATCGGTCCACAACGAGTTATGGTAAGGGTCTGAATCGGCCAGCAGGACAAATATGTACCTAGTTACTAAAAAAACGAATACAAAACTCATTTATATATACATCATCATCATCATCAGCCCATTACGTTCCCACGGCTGGGACTCGGCCTTTCCCTCGTAGAGAGTTTGGGTCATAATCCACCACACTGGCCCAGTGCAGGTTGGTGGATGTCACATGGCTTTGAATTTTTGTGATAAATTCTTGGAGATGCCGGTTTCCTCACGATGTTTTCTTTCACCGTTTTTAGAGCGAGTATTAAATCCGCACCTAACTTAAGAAAGTCAGTGGTGCGGAGACAGCGGGATTCGAACTCGGGTGCGTCGGATCGAAAGGCGCACGTGCTTCCACTGAGCCACACTCACTCTTGTATTTATAAAAGTTTACAAAAAGAAACAATAACACATCATTATTTAATTAATTTAATTTAATTTTAATTAATTTTAATTTTAATTTTACGCTCAACGATCACTTACTTAGATCCTGACCCCTATCTAGGATTACCTGTATCTAGGGAACCAGAAACTATGAGGACCATGGTCCCACAACACCCAGACACGAAACAAATGCTTGCGCTTTTTTTTCTGTGCACAAACATTTGTCCCGTCGCGGGAATCGAACCCACAACCTCGGTGGTGTATGAGATTTGAGCAAACCTGCCCAACCACTACACCACAGAGGCTGTCATCATTTATTATTACAGTAAAATGAATGGTCTTACCCTCTACAGTTGATTGTACTTACTACTAATTACTTGACCAATAGCATATTTGGCAAATTTCATAATTGGACAAATAGACGATTTGACGAACTACCAATTTCACCAATATCAAATTTGACGAATTGCCGATTTGACGAATAACAGACTTGACCAATGTCGTTCAACCTCTTAACGATCTCTTTCAGCCCTTTGAATGTACTGTGGCCCCGCACCATCAACCCACGTGTTCACACTCTTAATATCCCTATTTTTTATGTTTCTGAACAACATGAGGAGCAAGTCGTTCGCCTGTTGTACTAAGTGCAACGCGTGCAGTGCCACCCAGAACTTTTAATACTATGAAACTTGATTGTACTGCGTAGCACTGCAATGTGCTCATTGCCGAAAAAGCAAAAAAAGCTAAAGCTAAAGTGTTAAGCATCAGTGATTCCCTAGTAAATAAGTTAAGTTAAGGATAGTATTAAAATATTTTATGTGTTAGATAGGAAATAGCTAAGGTTACGATGGGACTGACTTGCCATGATGGACAAAAGTCCCTAAATTAATAATAATAATAATAAATATATCTTTATTTAGCCAGGTTAAATAAACATATTAAAAAAAGTCTTACACGAGTAAACCTATTTTAAACTATTAGAGGTTCTGGCGTTTCTAACTGTTCAAGTTCAAAAGTTCTTTATTCATTTTTGGCATCACAGTCGGACTTATGAACGTCAATTATTACAATGACTCTACCACCGAATCGGAAAAAGAAATACTTACTACTCAGAAGATACGGCAAAAAACTGAGGGGCATTTTTTTAGAACTTTTTACAATATTTTATGTTTATATTTTTAACCGACTTCAAAAAGAGAAGGTTCTCAATTCGAATGTATAGTATAAGTAAATAGTGACCATCATAACATAAACACTAGAAATAAGGATAGGATTGTTGTACCTAGGTATAGACTGACTAAAACGAATAAGTCCTTTATGGGCAACTGCGTACGTTTTTATAATAAAATTCCAAAATGTATAACGGAGCTCACCGAAAATTAATTCAAATTACGCGTTAAGAATGTTCTAATGAGAAAAGCATACTACACTGTTCGTAATTACATAGAAGACAAAGATGCTTGGAACATTCCACTTCTGCAAAGTAACCAGCTGGTACATAAGAAACAAAATATTGTAAAACCCCAAAAAATTGTAACAATATCTCTAAAAAAATGCCCCTCAGTTTCTTGCCGTATCTTCTGAGTAGTGGATCTTTTTCCGATACGGTGGTCATTGTGATAATTTGACGTTCATAAGTGCGTCTGTGATGCCAAAATGATTAAAGAGATTTTGATTTGATTTGATTTGTTACGCGATTACTCCGCCAATTATGATGATTCTTTTTTTGTTTGGTAGGTCATAGTACTTCAGAGGTGGTACATTTTATCGAAATTGATTTAACACTTCCCAACAAAAACAAAAAGTATAGGTCTTGAAGTCGGTTTTTTTTCCTAAAATTAATTATTGGCAATATTATGTTTCTTTTAAGCCAGGTAGCTACATGACAAAAGCGGAATGTTCAATGCATCTTTGTCTTCTAAGTACCACTAACGTTAACCAGACTATCCACTTACTGTACTTATTATTTGATCGTAAAAAGCGATCGTCACACTTGCATGGCGTGGGAGAATGATTCTTTGTTCTATGGCGAAGACCGTAAAAGCATTAGTTCTAGCAAGAAACAGTACACTTACAATAGTCTGTAATATAATGAATCGTCTTTACTAACAAGTTTACATAAAAAAACCGACTTCGGTTTTTTTCGGTCCGGTTTTTTTTATTTTTGAAGTCCATGGTCAAATACTGATGAAATTTATAAGGGACCAATTCGTAGCTACAAATACTGAACCCAACGCCAAAAAATATTTCTAAATCGGTTCATAAATGATGGAGCTCTGAGGTAACAAACATAAAAAAAACCATACAATCGAATATAGAACCTCCTCCTTTTTTAAGTTGGATAAAAACACTACTAGTTAGTATTTTTTGGACAAAACCACCTTCCCTTCCGATTTCAAATTTGGAAGGTGTTAGCATCTTTCAAACTGCATTATTGATATTTTTTACGATATTACGATATTGGGACGCGGACCCATAATAGAACAGTTCGACAATTCCATAGTAAAATACCGATCACATGACATGTTTGAGAGCGATCAGGATCGGTGTTCAAGTGACACGATTCCCCTGCAGTTTCAAAACAATTTTGCATGCAAGCAAACTAGAAAGCTAGCCATGGGCCAACAACTTCGAGTAGACAGGCCAACAATGATAGTACCTATACAAAGTCCTAGAGAACAAAAGAGGCCCTGGACGCACAAATAGTAGTATAACTTTAAAAAAAATATGATGTCGCAGGGATATGTTAAAAACAGAGATTTGGTCAATTCCCTAAATGACTTGACCAAATCACGGAGGATGTTAAAATAACACGATTTTATCATTTCCCTAAACTTTGAGATTCCAATACTATTTTGCATTCTAGTTTATTGCATTTAAAGTAGGCGTGATAGCTTCAAAGAATGTACAGCAAAAACCAATATCCATAAATAAACTAGAACATTATTGCCTAACCGTTTCTACAGGCTATTCAGCCTTAAGTTGTTAATAGCATCAAATACTTACCTCTAAACGGTTATCCATTCATAGTGGGTTATACCACAGATTATACAACAGCGGTAGGCCGGAGATGCCCACTATCGAGGCTTGAACGAGTCGCTCCTGGGCTCTAATTCACTATGACTACTTGGCGATTCCTTGCTTCAAGGAAACGTCGATTCCTTCATTAATAAACGACATCTGCGAAATTTGAATCCTAGATACAAATTGTATATGAATATAATATGAATGCGTCATAGAGATGTCGCTTATTAATGTAAGAATCAACGTGATTTCGAAGCAAGGAATCGACGTAATTTCACCAAGTTGTCATAGTGAATTGGGGCCCTGATGTCACAATGGAGAACGAGAATGGAGCCAAGTGTTTTGCACAGACGGTGCAGTTAGTTCTCTTGCATTAAATGACTTGTTCAGTCAGTGTTCAGGTTTAATGCAATTTGCTTATATTCTTCTTCTAAACTCTTTCTGATAAGTAGTAAAATTCTCATCTGATTCTTACATTATTATTGTCCTTTTTCATGTAAGAAAATGATTTAAGCAGCGTCAGGAGTCGATTATTTGGGAACTTCGAGATTGACTATTGAGGCCGAATATGAGAGCAGAAGACACGGCCGCAAGATAACTAGAACACTTCTACTAATGGGCGCTTCAAATTATATATAAATACGTATATATATATATATATATATATATATATATATATATATATATATATATATATATGTATATATATATATATATGTATATATATATAATATAATAATATAATAATAATTCATTTATTTTCTCTCACAATAAGTACTACAATATTGAGAATCTATGGCTAATTTATTTACTAATACCTATTCTTGTGAGAGACTGGTGCCTGTGGTAGGTTCATAAGAACCTGTATTACAGGTCACCAGTGCCCTCCCGTCGTTCGGTATAGTGGCTTTATACAAAACATAGTTTGTAATATATATATATATATATATGATATATATATATATATATATATATATATATATATATATATATATATATATATATATATATATATATCATATATATATATATATATATATATATATATATATATATATTATTTATAAATAAATTTAATAGATAATTAAATAGAATAGAATAGAATAGAAAACACTTTATTGCACTTAAGAAGGAATTACACTTTGAACATACTTTCTTATGATAAGTACAATAGGTGGTCTTATCGCTAAACAGCGATCTCTTCCAGACAACCGTATGCTATAAAGACAATATCAAAATTATTTGAATTTATTATTATGAAATATTATTTGCCAGACATAACTTAGCTTATCTAGAGATAAGTGTATTGTAGAGATAAGCGTGTATTGTACACCATTTCCACGGACACAGATCTCGTAATAGTTTAATATTTCATTATCTGACAATGTACAAGATACCTATAGTTAATAATGAATCATAAAACTACTCTGTAGCAAGATATATGTAATTATGCATTCAAATCTTCTTTCTCTTGTGGGTTTGGGGCAAATCCTGGTGTCGGAGTATAAAGACCGCCCAAAAGCCTCCGGCATGGCCTAACGATGACAACAACCGTGCCGTAATTTCCCCCAAAAACGGTCACCCACCAAATTGGTGGCCGCGGCGAACTTTGCTTAATAACAGATTTGTTACGAGCGGCGACACTCGCTCCGTAATTTCAAATAAAATACTTTCATTATTTCGATATCGTCTCGATTACAGAAGATAGAATAAATAAATCCTAATCTATGAAAAATCGTAGAAAATTCTATCCAGTCGAACTATTTAACAGAGCTCCGCCGCACTCAGCTATTTAGCTTCGGTATTTTATCAGCGGAATGAATAGATTCATCGCTTTAACGCGCCTTTGAAATAGCTTGCGAAGGTAACCACAGTAATTTATTGTTAGAGTTTAGTTAGTTTCCGTTAGATTTCATTTAAAATCAGACATTTGTAGCCTATTTTATCGATTCTTCTTCTTCTGGGCCCTAATTCACTATGACAACTTGGTAAAACTCCTTGCTGCGAAATCACGTCGATTCCTTCATTAATAACGACATCTGTGAAATTTGTATTCTCTATGACGCATCATATATATGAACTAGCTGACCCGGCAACGTTGTTTTGCCATATAAATTAAAAAAAAATGTTAAGGGTGAACAACCCTTATCACTTAGGGGTATGAAAAATAGATAGTAGCCGATTCTCAGACCTACTGAATATGCATATAAAATTTGGTAAAAATTAGTAAAGCCGTTTCGGAGGAGTAAGGTAACTATAATTGTAATACGAGAATTTTATATATATGATGATGATGATGATGATGATGATATATGGATGCGTCATAGAAATGTTGTTTATTGATAAAGGAATCGACGTGATTTCGAAGCAAGGAATCGCCAAGTTGTCATACTGAATTGGGGCCCAGATCGTGTGGGTTGGCCATAACCACAAATATGGGAAGGGAGGAGATATGCCATCGAACATTTTATTGTATTAAACCGCATATCGCCCGTTTCTTCCCACCAGTTTTACAATTACAGATGCAACCAAATAAAAACATATCGACTCACACAACAACGCGTTCGCACAGCGCTTTCATTGGCTACTCACATTAGCAGTCAATTAATCACAAGAAGCGCACGACATCACAACTACATTGATAAATCAATAAAATTAACACGAATACACGCGTCTAGTGTATTACATTGACACTATCGATAAAATGAGATACACGAGCGGCTGGGCGTCCTACGCTACGAGCGCAATTTTACCGCTGAATAGCAGTCTTCCACAGATCCCAGCCTTTTATCAATCATTCCATCGTTTATAAAAATCGTTTGAAAAACCATTTAAACCTGTCAAGCTTCTGTATCCCAAACTAGTCAAATATGTCTCAGCCGCTGACTGGCGCACCACGTCACCTGCGCAGTATACGATTTTGTATCCATTTTATCCCCGCTTCTCCAGTCTTCTCGTGACCACGATCAATGCAACTCGATTGAAACGTCGAGGTTAGTCAAAATGTTATTTTGATTCTAAATTGTGCGCGAATAGTCCCGATAATATGATAAAACGGGTAAAATTTCCAAATTAACTGAAATATTTATTAAAATAATGACCATGATAAAAAGTACTAAACAATGTACATAGGTCACATTGTTTAATAACGAAACAAAAACATAACTTCAACTAAAACTAGTAAATCCTTTATAGGTACTGGCTTTGTCTATAAAATACTTACAAATCCTTGTTGTTACTTACAATATACTCGAAAATATTTTTAATAAGAGCTGTAGACTGCACGTTCTTCCAACCTTTAGTATATGTTATCAGTTTAGCGCGACCATTATTAATAAACTCCAAAGTCATTTCTTCCAAATTTGTTGCCGTGTGTAAATGAGCTAATTCCAAAGTCTCAATGGCATTTTCCACTGTCAATTTTTTTTGCAAAGCGTTCTCGCATAGATTCTTTAATCCATATAACTTGTGAAAATCAGCTGCTTTAAGTAGTTTTTCAGGGTATTTATCAATGTTTGGAGCATTATCTGTATATATGTAACTCAACACTTCTTTTAGTACTTCAGTCTCTAATGAGGACTCAACTATGTTTGACGGGCTCTCACTTTCAAATTGAGTTTTCCAAACAGCGCTGCGAGCAATGAGAATAGCCTTATGAGCATTGAATTCAACTCCTTCAACTGATTTTATCGTAACATCAGAGAATATAGCTTTTGTCAGAAGATTTTCTAGATCATGACATAAGTGATATCTGCTCATGATTTTCTCATCCATGTCACAATCAGCTATATTATTAACTAAGAATTCGAATGTAAATCCGAAGACATCATTCAATTCACCATAATCATAATCGACAAAAAAAGTATTCTTAATTTTAGTGAAAAGCTGCCACTCATTGGGTTTAATCCAACGACTCACTTTTGTAGTTTTAGTGAGGTAGGAGTCATCAATGGGGTAGTCCGTTGGCCTGAAGAAAGTTGACTTCAAATAAACGGCGACGGGTGCTAGGTAGTAGATGTCCATAAAATCACTGTCATTCGCCAGAAAGCTAATTTTTAGCTGAAACTGTAATTTATCATCGGTGTTGCCCGCAATGTTAACAAGAGTAATTTTTGTACATTTTGTATAAATATTGTAATTTTGACAGTACTTATTAAAATGCCAGATGCCTAAGATAGGCCAATCAATAACATGTCTTAATGAATCATCTTCTTTAATAATCTTGTAGTTAATTTCTTGCCACTCTGTTGGTCCTTTGGCCATTTTGTCCGGCATTATTAGATGGAATGTTACTGCAATTATACAAGCTAAAACCAATAAGTAGGTTTGTTATCATTGTTTGAAGAGGAAAAGCAGCAGTAGGTACCTACCTATGATTCTGAGTAGTCACAGGTTACGAGCACCAAGCGATAGAGCCACAAGTCTAGTTTTCTGTGCACAGGTCAAAAATTGAGATTAAGCCATCAAAATAAATAAATTCTAAGGTCAAAGACTGAAATGGCAAAAGTATTTCTTCCCTGCCAAAGCAAAGGAAACCTTTTGTTTTTTATATGACAGTTGTATAAATAGTTTATTTCTTTTCAAAAATAATTTGAACAAGGAGATTATATTTGAAAGTCCTAGTTTCCATTCATTATGCGGCTATAAATAAAGGATGGCCCAAGGTGTGTCCCCTTTTTTAAATTTGCTTATGCTCTTTAAATTGTCTGCTAATTTATATCGTTAATATTTCTAATGTATTATGTGTCAGTTTATATACGTATTCTAAAGCTTCACTACTTACTAAGTTTACCACAAATTATAAACTAGTGTTCTTTAATTGGAATTGTTTTCATCCAGTTGTTACCATGTCATCTTTACTCACCTGGAATCCAGTAGACCAACGACTTTCAAGTCGTACAAGCTGAGGATTCCAGCAGCACTTACGACGATGTTCCTTAGTCCGGACTTCTGGTCAGAAGGTGTGGTCTACCGACGCTACAGGGAAGCGAAGCCGCCACTTCATCATCATCATTAGCCTATTACGTTCCCACTGCTGAGACTCAGGCCTTCCCTCATAGAGAGAGTATGGGCCATAATCCACCACGCTGGCCCAGTGCGGGTATGTCACATGTCTTTGAATTTTTGAGATAAATTCTTGGACATGCCGGTTTCCTCACGATATTTTCCTTCATCGATTTTAGAGCGAGTGTTAAATCCGCACATAACTTAAGAAAGTCAGTAGTGCGTGGCCAGTGGGATCCGAACTCGGGAGCGCCGGATCGAAAGTCGCACATGCTACCACTGAGCCACACTCGCTCTAAGCTGCCACTTGAATTCCCTTATTTAAAGATTTAGTGTTTTATAAATTTTATATATATGTTAGTGTCTAAGGTATTTGTGATATGGGCCTCTGATATGATTACTTTGTGTTTTTTTATTATTGCCTGAAATAAATGAATTTATTTAATTATATTACATTTATTTAATAATTTGAAGAATGCCCGTACAAGATAGTCGCAACTGAGTCCAAGCTTGAACCGATGCCTCTGAGAGAACGAAATCATGCAATGGTATTTCAATAGTTACACATCTCAAACGTTAGACCTTCTTCAGACAGTAGTCTGACTGTCGTGTGGCAGTTACTAAACCTGATGAGTCAAAATGAAGACCAAAAAGCTATACGCTCCCAAAATTTACTTGTGCATGGGCGTTGTAACTTTGATATTTGAACATTTCCTTTCCTAGAGTTTGAAGTTTTAATTCGTACTGTTTTACCTAGTTGTTTTGTTGTAACTTCATAATTAGTGTTCATTATTACCAAGTGACTTACACTATAAGCGCAATGAAGAACGCCTACGTATTTTCGAAATACATCCACGTCAGTTTCCGAATAGATTTACGATCAGTCGACAGCATGGACCGTGTCAATTAATATCGATATCAAAGTCGGATATAGTTAACATCGAATGATCGATGTGAGTCCGTTTAATCTATCAAAACCAAATTAGCCGCTCGATCGATTTATCCGTTGTTTTTTTTTAGAGGTACCTACCTACCTCGTACCATAGTGTTATATGCACAGTGACGTGGAAGTCGTAAGAACCTAAGAGGAGAAAGTCAATTAAGTTTAAAGAGTAAAAATTTAAATACCTACTGATAACCGATGGACATTGCCATCAGAAAGTAATGTGGTCAGCGACAAAAGAAACATTTATAAAAGTTTCAAAAAACACGTTAAATATCGTCATTATATTATGTTTGTAGGGATTTTGAAATAAAAATTACTTGCGGCACTGTACCATTTTGTCGTTTAGTTTTTGTTCTTCACTGTAAGTCGCACGAAATAACTTCAGAGCCACCTTCATTCAAGTCCTGCGTAGCACTAAGTACTTCACTACACTATTATACACAGCACTCGTCATATTGAAATAGCTGACAAGTTTTAAATGTCAAGAAACAACACTGAATCTATACCAAATAGATGCTAAAGAGTAAGTACTATTATTATTCTATAAATATTTGTAATATTTGTTTTTTCATTTATCATACCATATAATATATAAAACAGATTACCATGAGAGTTTTCTATGAAGCTAAAGTTAGAATAAAGAAAATTAAACATAAAAAACACTGACTATTCGATTTGATTGATTATTTATTATTAATTCCCACTCCCAAATGGAAGCCAGATCTTCGGATTCGATTGAATTTGATTCGATGTATCCGCATAGTGTGGGTGGCTCAGATATCGGTTCTGTCTAATGAGGCGCATTTTATCTAATCCCACTAATGGGCATAAGATTGATGAGGACACAGACACAATAAGAGAATGTATGAAGATTAATAATCCATTTTTGTTAGTTGTTCAGAGGTCCAGCTATGTACCTATATTAACAGCCTTTGTTGTGTAGTGGTTGGGCAGATCGGTTCATATCTCACGAAGGTTGCGAGTTTGATTCCCGATACCGGACAAATATTTGTGGACAGAAAGAGTATTTGTTTCTTGTTGTGTAAACCTGGGTCTCGTAGTTCCTTATTCCATAGATACAAAAAAATCTAATTAGGGGCCCGGAACAATATTTGATGGAAGGGACTTACAAAAAAAACCGTTTTTTGTGCTATTGTGGATATACCTATACACTTGTTTTCCTTTGCGTATAAGGTATTGAGTTGACAGGGCGAACAAATCCACATCTTAATATTTCTCCAGAGAATTTGAGGTACCTACTGTAATTTTAATATAATAGTCTATTGTCACAGAATATATAATAGCACCTGATTCTTGTGTAACAATATTCGCTTATTCTCGTTTGAAAAACTGAACTATGTTGCTGAGATTGTTTTATAAAGTTGTGTGCAGGCCTTTACAATAGGCACATACACAAATTTACCTTATAAAAATAGCTTCTCTTTCTTTCTCCTGGCTATTGTTTAAATTTATGTGGGGTCAGCCCTAACAATCCTGCGCCATACAGTACGGTTGTGGGTTATCTCTTCATTCGTGTTTGGACATGTCATATCATTTTTAATTGTTTGCAGCCAGGTCATTGGTGGTCGTCCACGGCCTCCTCTATTCTCTTCATCATTCTTTTAGTTATGTGTTCAACATCTCGTGTCATCACGTACCAGCGTAGGCAGTTTATTCTAAGCCATCAGACAGCGATCTCCATTTCAGTTGGCAGTCTGGATTATATTTTATACGTCATATACGTTTTTACACAGACCTTACCTTGTAAATGTATAGCGCGAAATCGAAATATATTATTTTGTAAGTAAGCAATTGAATACCTGATCCAAATTCTAGCGACTTGTATTTGAAACCTATCTCATATAGTCCAAGCTATTTGCCATCTTACATCAAGGTTGCTAGCAAACAAGCAGCGTCCAATATATTTATCATTGTCAAACCCTCACTTTTATAACTTCGGCAAACACCAATAACAAAGAAAAGTGAATTCTAAGGCAACTACCACATCCCACACCAGAATAAGGCTTTGGCCACATTACACCAACTGTTCGCACTGAGTTACCACCCAATATTTTTTTAAAGAAGCTATCACTGCACTATAAATACGGTGCAGTAATGCTGCCAATTCCATTTGGTTAGCTAATTTGCTATCAATAACCAAAATTACGCATGCAAACTGGTTCAGTCAGCGGAGAACATTAAGCAATCTGCCATTGCTGCTTTCACCTTAGTAGGGTGGCCTGTTACGAGTGGTTTACTTACGAACATCTAACATGCCAAGCTGCAGTTTAGCCACTCAACCTCTCACAAACGGTTTTCCGATGTGACCAACGCCTAAAGGTAGACGAAGAAGTCACACGTACGAAGGTCGACAACAATTTTCGCATACTGAGCATTGTTGGAAATTGAAAGGCTTACCATGTCATAAGAAAAATAATAAATACCACACGAATTTCCACCCTAGAAACCTCATTTTAAAGTTCATATTGCGGTAGCTTTAAAGATAGACGTTAGAGTATGGCACGCACGAAGAATCTTAATAATGTATATTCCGGAGTGTGTTCAAATAAGAAGCCCGTCTTTAAAGCGTCAGAGCTTAATCCTATGAAAATGTCTTCTGGTTTTGTTTCCACTTGGATCAGACCTGCATTTTGATTAAGTGTGCATTTAAAAAATTCATGCTTTGCTGTATAACCCTTATGCCTGTATAATAAGGTTGTCCTGCGGCGCAGCGATTACAAAATTATAATAATCATATGAATTGGAAGTCAGTTTTTACAATTTATCCACACCTCATTCCAGAACACTAGGGTTTCCCGAATAACTCATATTCATTATACAGCAGGTATTGTAAGTGTGTCGGGCTGCTGGGTGTGTCGAGCTATCGGTGCTGGTAATTGGCGATTGCGTGTCCGGACCGGGACAAGGCTGCCACCATTATCTGCAGTGAACGTTGAGCTAATGGCGAAAGCAACGAGGTTTTAACTGTACCTGCTTGTAGGTAGATGCCTAGTTATTGGAGATTAGACGTGGTTGGAGAACCTTTTACTGCTGATACAGTACAGCCTACCAGAGTCCTGATGCGTATATTATCATGGTAGGTATAACTCGTGGTAGGTCTCTCGTCTGGGTAGGTACCACAGCTTTGTCAGTTATTTTGCCGCCAAGCAATAGTGCGCAAGCTTTACTGGGAATTGCGGCCTGTTTTGTGTCAACTACTGAACATATTTTGATGAAATTTGGTATGTAGGTACTTTAGGTCCTGAAAAAAGACATGGACTATTTATTTCGGGAAACCGCGGGTAAAACTGCGGAGCGCAGCTAGTTTTATAAATGCGAAAGTTCGTGAGAATGGATGGATGGATGGATGTTTGTTACTCAATCAGTCAAAAACTACTGAACGAATTTTGATATCCGGTATGTAGGTACTTTAGATACTGGAAAAGGACATAGGCTACTTTTTGCCAGATGTACTACTTTCTGCCAGAAAATCGCGGGTGAAACTGCGGGGCGCAGCTAATAGGGCATTGACATATAGTACGTATACCTGTATCATGTAATAGGGAATAACAATTTTGTGGATATTGGTGAACAGATAAAACCGATGATGCGACGAATCAAATTCGCCGAACATCATTTACCGAGCGCGTGTTCCCTAAAACGGGGTAATACAAAATGTTGTAAGTCAAAATTGGCAATTTATCCTCACCGGGCAGTGTCCGGCGGGGACTAGGTAATGCTCGTCTCACTCGAAATAACTCACATAAATTGAGTTACGAACTATCGTCCCTCGCTTGTCGAGTTACATAGTTTTTGGTTCTACTATAGCTGCGAAGAGAGTGCCACTTTGTTTCTTTCTATCGATTAAGACGTTTTACGAAAGACATGGGAAAGGTAGGTCAAATTGAATGTTTAAGGAAACGTTTTCTGTTATTATGTAAGTTCAAGGTTGTCTGTCAAAAATACAAAGTAAAATCAAAGTTATCAAGGTTTGCTGGAAGAAATCGCTCTAATCGATAAGACCGCCAATTGTACGTCCAATCTACGACGTATTTTGTAATAATTTGTTTATATTGTGTCTTTATTTTATTTGGTGTGAAATAAATTATTATTGTAATGTATAGGTAATATTGTTATTACCATAACTAAAACCAACTATGAATCGGATATTAAATTCACCTGTATTGCCACATAAAGCAAGCCGCCTGTACTGTCAGTATTGTCACTAGTAGCACAGTTTTACAATCCATACAGTTGCGCAACGAATGTACTTGCGTAGAGCAACGGCGGGATCTCGCGGGATGGCGGGTGGCGTGGGCCGCGTCCAGCAAACTAGCTTCGTTTGCTGGTTCAAACATTGAGGGCAGACGCGAGCGTGTTTTTTACGAATGAATTTAACGAAAAATCTTTTATTTCATAGGTTTCTCCGTGACGCGAGGTAAGATTTTCCTATAATTTAATAATAGGTACGTACTTACACTACTTATCTGCAATCTGAAGTCTATGTTGGAATTAATATTGTCTAGTAATATTGTCTAGTACCTACTATTATTTATTTTGTAGTAATTAATATCCAAGTACGAGTAGAATTGATTTAGGGCTAGAGAAAGCCTCAAGAAGATTGAAAAAAAATTGTGACAGCCCTTGCACATCTGCGTGTGACGGCGTAAGTACCAGCGTAATACATGGGCGGCGGTGTCGCCCGACATTAAAGACGATGCGCTTCAGTATGTATTGTAATACTGTGCTAGTAGTATTTAGGTAGTACCTATGTGTAATCACTAGTAGAATTAAAACTCTTTTAATTCTCATAACTTATTCAGATCGTCGCTTTAAAGAAACAAAGGTATCTGACATCGATACTGGCATATTTCCAGCCCAGCGAAAAAGAGAAAAATTATCCCCGTAAGGTGACATAATGAGAAGAGAAGAACTCGAGCAGATGTTTCGGCAGCCAAGTTAGTAAGGCGTCGAGAAGGTTCCGAAATCGCAGGTTTTACCCGAGAAATTTAATTTTCCTTCTTGCTGAATATTTAGAATTTTAGCTTTTTCAATTCCTCTTTACCTAATCATTTTAAGACTATAAATAACAAGTGTTAAAAGTTCAACTAATTTTCAAAATGCCGTTTCCATCACCGCACTGACAAGAATTACTTATTTATAATACCAAACAGTAGTGCCGCCAGGCAATAGTGCGCAAGCAGTACTGTATTCCGGTTTGTATGGCATTGTAGGCAGCGAAATTACTTTTCTTAGGATTACTTGACTTCTCGTGCAGAATTTAGCATGACAAAGTTCTGGATGGTGCTGCAACTGTTATTGGCAGGCGTATTACTCACCATCAGGCAAACGACCTGCCCGTCTCATCAGTTACATAAGACCAAACCTCTATTTCCATTACAAATACAATGCCAATGTAAATTGGGAACCTCAACATCGGGATAACAAGGTCCGACCCTGATAACAAGCTTTCGTGTTCACTTCGGCTCTATTTTATCGGGTTGACACCTGATTTTAGATAGTCTTCTATTGGGGATGACTCATTTTCTAATCTGAATTTTTTTATCGGATGACTTGCTGAATGCATGCACGGAGTATTAGAATTTTTCTAAGTCGAATAAGTCCATGTTTATTTATAGTATCAAATGTCAAAAGATATTTATTAAATAGGCACAAAAAATACACTTTTAAACGTCATATACACATTATACAGATCAATTAAAATTCTTTAAAAATTATAATTAAAATATCATGACTTTGAAAAAAAAGATAAGTATATCTACCTATTTCTTTCCCATACTCAAATTGAAGTCTGGGCCCAGAAAAGAAATGCGAGAACTGACTCTACCAGAGCTTGGAGAAATACACCCGCTAGAGAAGATAGCACCAATAAACTATGCAGGATGTCTCTTTATTAACCGACTTCAAAAAGGAGGAGGATGACAATTCGACAGTTTTTTTTTTTTTTTTTTTGTGTTTTTGTTACGCGATTACTCCGCCAATTATGCATTGATTTCGATGATTCTTTTTTTGATTGGTAGGTCATACTTCAGAGGTGGTCCCATATAAATTTTATCGAAAAACATTCAGTACTTTTTGAAAAAAATAGCAAAAACAAAAAATATAAGTTTAATCTTCAAGTCGGTTCTTGTATTTTTCGTAACCAACTTTCTAAAGATGGAGGTTTGTATTCGACTGCTTCACCTGCTTCACCCAGGGTTGACTGACGGTGAGGGAACTCCTCGGTGAATAGTACAGACACAACATTTCGTAAATGGATTTAACCATAATAGCCTGTTCTAAATTCCATCATGACATGGCTGATACACCCAGGATTGACTTCCGGCGAGGGAACTCCTTAACAGAGAATAAGACAGACATGAAATTTTTTTGTACATGCATTTAATTGTGATAGCCCGTTTTAAACTTCGTCATGATGTGGCTTCTAGATCATAAAAGCTTGTCTTTAAAAGCTTTTTAAATTAATTTAATTAAAACTTGTTTTTCACTAAAATGGGTAAATAAATTATTTTTCAAAAAAAAACTAAACCGACTTCAAAACCACAAATGGCACTCAAAAGTGAAAAATAAATTAATATAATTATCATAAGCGCTACCCACTCATATATTTGAAGTCGGTGCCAGCCAAGTCTAAAAGGTAGTAGATAGATACTACCTACAAGTAGTACTTACTATATACATAGTATTTAATAATATAAGGTAGTAGATAGATACTACCTACAAGTAGTACTTACTATATACATAGTATTTAATAATATAAGGTAGTAGATAGATACTACCTACAAGTAGTACTTACTATACATATACATAGTATTTATCTGCTACCTAATAGACTTGGCTGGCACCGACTTCAAATATATGAGTGGGTAGCACTTATGATAATTATATTAATTTATTTTTCACTTTTGAGTGCCATTTGTGGTTTTGAAGTTGGTTTAGTTTATTTTGAAAAATAATTTATTTTTAAGAGGTCTACGTTTGGTCACTATCTCACCCGATGCTAAGCGACGCCGACGACATGGACGACGATGGAGCACATAGGGAAATGGCAGTTGAGCGACTGCTCAGACCCGTATCCCTGAAGGATCACCGAACATCATGTTAAACACAACCCGGTCGCATGCTGACATGGGTTTGTTCAGTATACAGTTCCAAGTGGGTGTGGGGGACCAAATCCGAAACTATAAGAAATAGCGAAAAATGCTCAAAAGATTCTCGAGGCCGATTTTGATAAAAACTAAAACTGCATAATTGGATCTTAGCCATTGGTCTTAGCCAGGCATCGGACGCATTGATTTTGGAAAAAAAGCACCTCCTGTATTATTAAATCTCCTATATACGACACGTGTAGGTTCTACGCACAAATTAATGTAATACAGTACAAGCCCAGCTTAGTTAAGATTCCTAGTGTTAAAATTGTATTTACCTACTGGAATGTCTAATTTTTGGAAATAAATTATTTAAATTATTTGCATTTCACTTATTGCACCAGTCGATAGCATCGCATTAAACGATCGAGTTCTGGGAAGTAATAACATACGACAACCACGGTCGGAACCTATATTATCATTTAAAAGATCCATGTGATCCATATTCCCAACAGCAAAACACTATTAAAAAGTATTTGTGGAAACTTATATTTCTCCTTCAATATTCAGTGTTTGATATCTTCAGTGTAGTGAAAGAGGATTCAGGAAATATTTGAATTTTACGAGAAAGTAACACAAAGAGGTTCGAAAAGGAAAAATGGAAGTTGCTCGAAGCGATACCTTTTACCTTTGAATCTAACTTTCATTTTATATTTGAAGTTTGTCGCAATTTTACTTTTCGTCTATATATAAGCGACTAGTATTTCGCCGCGTGCGCGAGCTGCTAAAGCAGCTCGCGTGGGGGGGTGGCTGCTGTTTTTTTTTAAAGCTTCCTATCGATTACGGTTCTAAAGTTTTGTTTACCTTTTTTGTTCTGAAAACAAACTTTTGTATGGCGGCCATCTTGAAAAAAAGCTGGATTTCAAGTGATTGTGTGGCGTGCGCGAGCTGCTAAAGCAGCTCGCGTGGGGGGGTGTTTTGCTTATTAATAAAAGCTCCCTATCAATTACGGTTCTAAAGTTATTTAAGTTCAGTTGTTTTAAAAAAAAGACTTTTGTATGGCGGCCATCTTGGAAAATGGCGGAATCCAAGTGATTTTGTGGCGTGCGCGAGCTGCTAAAGCAGCTCGCGTGGGGGGGTGTTGCTTTTTTTTTATAGACGCTTCCTATCGACTACGGTTCAAAAGTTTTGTTTGGCTTATTTTTCCGGAAAAAAAACTTTTGTATGGCGGCCATCTTGAAAAATGGCGGAATCCAAATTTTTTTTTCATAATCGTAATCTACGACCCAGAAAACCCCCCGATGCAAAATTTCAGTCGGATCGGAGCAACTTTCAAAATTGCCGCCATTTTTTTTTCTTTTTTTTTAATTTTTCCAACTTTTCCGAATTTCCCCCATCGCCCTCTATGACATTTGGTCGAGCACCCTATACCTATCTCTAACCATTCAAAATTTATTTACATTTTTATTTTGTATGGCGGCCATGTTTTTTTGTATGGCGGCCATCTTTTTTTTCAAATTTTCAAAAATGGCCCAGGTTTTGGGGCATATTTAGTTCAAGCGGTACCCCCATCCGATTTATAGTTTCCGAGATCCCCTGAGCAGTTCCATCAAGGAAACCACTTTCTGGTGATTTCGGATTTTTCTGGTTGGTTTCAAAACACCCTCTATCCAACGGTACCAAACACTCCCCCCACCATATCGGCAAGTACCACTTCTATTTCTGTCAATTATATGTCAGTCAGTCAGTGGTCTTTCAGTTATATATATTATAACTAGTATTTCGCCGCGTGCGCGAGCTGCTAAAGCAGCTCGCGTGGGGGGGTGGCTGCTGTTTTTTTTTTAAAAGCTTCCTATCGATTACGGTTCTAAAGTTTTGTTTACCCTTTTTGTTCTGAAAACAAACTTTTGTATAGCGGCCATCTTGAAAAAAAGCTGGATTTCAAGTGATTGTATGGCGTGCGCGAGCTGCTAAAGCAGCTCGCGTGGGGGGGTGTTTTGCTTTTTAATAAAAGCTCCCTATCGATTACGGTTCTAAAGTTATTTAAGTTCAGTTGTTCTGAAAAAATTACTTTTGTATGGCGGCCATCTTGAAAAATGGCGGAATCTAAGTGATTTTGTGGCGTGCGCGAGCTGCTAAAGCAGCTCGCGTGGGGGGGTGTTGCTTTTTTTTTATAGACGCTTCCTATCGACTACGGTTCAAAAGTTTTGTTTGGCTTATTTTTCCGGAAAAAAAACTTTTGTATGGCAGCCATCTTGAAAAATGGCGGAATCCAAAATTTTTTTTCATAATCATAGTCTACGACCCAGACAACCCCCCGATGCAAAATTTCAGTCGGATCGGAGCAACTTTCAAAATGGCCGCCATTTTTTTGTCTTTTTTTTTAATTTTTCCAACTTTTCCAAATTTCCCCCATCGCCCTCTATGACATTTGGTCGAGCACTCTATATCTATCTCTTACCGTTTAAAAGTTATTTGCATTTTTATTTTGTATGGCGGCCATGTTTTTTTGTATGGCGGCCATCTTTTTTTTCAAATTTTCAAAAATGGCCCAGGTTTTGGGGCATATTTAGTTCAAGCGGTACCCCCATCCGATTTATAGTTTCCGAGATCCCTTGAGCAGTTCCATCTCGGAGACACCTTTCCATGGATTTCGGATTTTTCTGGTTGGTTTCAAAACATCCTCTATCCAACGGTACCAAACACTCCCCTCCACCATAACGGCAAGTGGGAGATCAATTCTGTCAATATGTCAGTCAGTCAGTCAGTCAGTCAGTGATGGTCTTCCAGTTTTATATTATATTAATGTAAGTATTTTTTCACTTTTCTTATACTGGCCGATACCCGCGACTCCATCCGCGGTTTTTAGTGTCGGTTTAAGGTTAAGGAACTGTTCGTTTTCCCGGGGACGTGTAGTAGGTACCCTATGTAAATTTTACCAAAACCACAGAATAATAAGGGACAGAAGCATCACCCCGCAAAAAAAATTAAACAAATAGCGACTCTTGCTATGACGCAATAAAATTCAATTCAGCTCGCGTAGCGCTGCATACCTACCAGTCATATTAACCTACAGAGCGCCTCTCTTTCTATCGCATAGCTCTTATCTCTTCTGACGCGGCGCGTGTAACGACGCGCGACCCCCCTTCGGTGTCCGGCTATGTACTTGTAGCTTCGTACCTACAGTGCGGAGTGCGCTAGGCCTGCCAAAACCCCTTCAGCCGCTACGGAGAAAAGTGGTAATAAACAAACACACAGACTTTCGCATTTATAATATTAGTGGGACTAGCTGCTCCCCGCGGTTACACCTGCGCTGCGGTTGAAGTGAAAAATTAACAAATGTGTTAGTCCAAGATATAAGCTATCTACATTATAAATTTCATCAAGAATTGTTCAACCGTTGCAGCGTGAAAAAGGAACAAACACACTAACACACACATTTTTGCATTAATAATATTAGTGGGAAGTAGAAAGCATTTTACAGCTAAAATCTTAAGCTCGATACGAAAAAAAACACAACGCTTTGGAGAATCAATTCAAACAAAATCTCTTCAAAACTTCATTCAACCGGTGTCTGCATCGGCATACGTATGCCCTCCTCGTGAAGTGACCACTGCATTCGGACTATGCAAGTTTGCAGAGCGAGGCAATCGAGAGTGATTCCAAGGTAAACCCTACAGCTAGCAGTGAGTGGACTCGACAAAGTGCATACAACAGGCAATGATTTTATTACGTTAGTCTGCTTTAATAGTGCAAAATCTGGTGAGTAAGGAACCTGGTGAATTAAGAATCAGGTGATGTCATGAGCCGCCTTTTGGGAGACCATCATCAGCCCATCACGTTCCCACTGCTGGGACACGGGCCTTCCCTCATAGAGAGAGTATGGGCCATAATCCACCACGCTGGCCCAGTGCGGGTTGGTGGATGTGACATGTCATTAATTGTAATGTAATTAATTCTTGGACATGCCGGTTACCTCACGATGTTTTCCTTCGCCGTTTTAGAGCGAGTGCTAAATCCGCACATAACTTGAGAAAGTCAGGGAGCCAGCGGGCCAGGGGCCAGCGGGATTCGAACTCGGGTGCGTGGGATCGAAAGTCGCACGTGCTCCCACTGAGCCACACTCGCTCGCACTTTTGAGAGACCGCATTTTGAAAAATATATCTAAGTTTCTGACATTTTTTTGACATCGGCTTTGTGTGTTAGTTATGTCTACACATAAGTTTAACCTAGTTTTAAGGAGCCTTTGCACGAGATTTTTCGTGATATCTGGAGAGTTCCAAGACTGTCATCAAGTCATCATCTAACACTTATATTCCGGGGTACCTACATATTAAATCAAATTTCTGAAAAGGCCTAGAAAATACCACAGTGTCAAACCTTGAACAAGCAAACTTATAGTTTCGAAATCTGCGTAAATTTCTACACCATCTTGTTTACGCACCTTGTAGGTATTTGTTTACACTATCCCGGGCAAGGGTTATAAACAGCCCGTATCTAAACAATGCGGACTCCTTGCATCTTGTTCACACGGCTGTACACTCTAGAACACGTGTCGGAGTTCCCACCACAGATTTATACGAAGACAGTAACAAAACTTTGAAAATTTTTACAAAACATCTATGCTATAAGTAATACTAATATGGAATTGTTGTGGGATCATTGTGTTTGTGGTAAAACACCTGCTTTTAAATTTGCTGAAATGTCTACTATTTCCTTAGCGACAGTACCATTCATGAAAGCCGAAGAATTGTGACCCTGCTCCGAAACTACAGACTGAATAATAATATTCGGAAACATTGATATGTACCTTACTTTAGTACCTTCTTTATGTATTATGTTTTTATATATCATATAACAATTCAACGGCAGAATTATAATTAACAGTCTGCAACTATGATCGTGCTTTTAGCCAGGTGATCGAGCTTCTGCAAAATAGACCTCAATATTTTCGATACAAGTCTGATGTTTGCTAGTACGAGAGCACCTATAGATTTTATGCCAGTGAAAATTATAGTGATTTGACCTACAAAGCATAGCTAACATAGCCAAATGACGCAAGAATTATTGCACGTAGACTGAATACTTCTATAGATCTTCCACACTGTCTCATTGTAATTCCCACCAATATTACATATGACGTACAATATGCGGGCGCATTCTCTCTACATCCATTAACGTACACCTAGCAACGCACTCTCCACAAAATTTAAACAACCTTATCACAATGATGTAAGAACTAGTTTTGAAACGATGTAGGTACTGAACTTTTGAGGGTGGTGTACGCAGTGATTGGTGATTGTGGATCACGTTACTGGATAGTTTCTTGAGAATCATTTGGATAAGAATTACCCTTGAAACTGATATGTTAAGTAGGATATTAGGTAATGTTATAGGATATTCTTACATGTGTTTGGTGCTGTGAAAGTGTTGTCTTCTTGTGTGGTATTAGCGGTGATAGTAATAATTTTGTTATGTGAGAAACTATGTTGGTAATTCAAAATAACATCGACTATAATTGATTGTTTCCAAATTGTGTTTGTTTATTTGTATGTGTGTATTATACACGCAATTCATTCGATGATAATTTAAATATAAATGAAAATTGAAATACAAAATAATTAATTTTTAGAAAAAAACAAAAACCGACTTCAATGAATCTTCGAAGTCTAAGGTCAAATATCGATGAAATTTATATGGGACCACTTCGTAGCTATACTGAACCCAACGCAAAAAGAATTTTCCAAATCGGTTCATAAACGACGAAGTTCTGAGGAAACAAACATTAAAAAAAATACAATCGAATAGAGAACCTCCTCCTTTTTTAAAGTCGGTTAAAAAGGCAAGAGCTTCCGATCTTATGACTTTCATAAAAAGTCAAGAGTGTTCCCATACGAATTACGTTTAATGTCCCCGAGACGGCCATTTATATTTCCCATACGCGCAGGCAGAGAGGAAGAACGAATTAAAATTTTGCCAGCGCGCTCCGACGCCATCTGCGGCTCCCCGTTGCATTTGTTTGTGTAAATGTAAATTCCCTAGTCGCTGTGTTGCAAGACTAGGATATTTTCCCGAAAATAATGTTTTGAAGACATGACTGAATAGTTCGTGTTAAAATGGTTAAATGTATTGAGCCTATTGTGGAAAGCAGGTATCTATCTATTATATGATAATGATGAATGATTCAATAAATATAACTACTACCAAAATGTACTTATACATTGAGTGTTGAAACTTTTAGCATTAGAACAAGCATTTACTTTTTGAATTTACAATCTGAATTACTTCCATCCAGTTGTTTCTTTGTCATCCTTCATTTGCTAGCAGGGTACTAACATTTACTGAGAAATGATAGATCAGATAATTAAGTACTATTGTAACAATTATTTTTCGTCAAACAAAACAATTTCATGTAAATTAAAACGTTAAATTCTCGGCTTTAGAGAGATTCCAGCCGTAGCAACACTGCGACGTTCGTGTTAATATGAACTCCCTGGCGCAGCATTCTTGTGCTGATGTTATATCACTATTTTCAGATGCATTAGCCAAAACTAAACCAGCTTAGGGAAGGTATTTCGGAAATGCAGGTTCAAATACTGCCCAAGCAATTTCATATTTCTTTATTCTAAATTTCTAAATAGTATAAAACACAGTCGCTATCCGCGTCATATCTGTTTCACGAAACGGATTTTGATTCAATTTTCACTGTCATCTAGAGATTTTTTACGGAAGTTTAATGTGTACAATACATTCTAATTAAGTTTTAGTAAAGTAGAGAAAATTTACATTTTGTAATCAAGTCGTCAAAAAAGGACACCACATTAGTAAATTGCATCCGTACGAAGCCGAAATGGGTCGCTAGTAATATATAGGTAATTATGTTGACTGGAAGAGATCGCTCTTAGCGATAAGTTCGCCCATTGTACTTTAGTTTGTAAGTTGTTTTCATGTACCTATTCATTCCTTTGTTTGGTGTTCAATAAAGCATTTTGTAAGTAATTGTAATTGTATAGTACGTTAATTTTCGCTAAACATACACTTAAGCATTAAAAATTAACACATTATTTTCACAGTTCAAGTTGAGGTTTTCTTTCTGCAGTTCTGTCTATCCATCTATAACTGCACTGCCGACTACTTACTCCAATAGCAAGGCACAACACGGCTGCTAAATTAACAGCGTCCTATAAAGATCAGTTCATGTAGCAAAGCACTCAGCTCTCGCATTTCGAATCCAGAAAATATCGTCACGCTATCCCCTCGTAATGGGCCGGAGAAACTGATAAACTATGCTTTCTCTATTTGCAGTAATAGACTAGAAGGGAAACTGTGTAACAGTGATGGATGGGTGATTTCAGAACCTATTACTTAGGACTTGTTCGATTGGCACTAAAAGACGTGATTTGGCTATTCAATCATTATTTTCTTTGTTGACTATACATATCCGTCCATCATTAACATTGCATATTATATGATTATTATCAAAGTATCTAATACCAAAGAATACTAACTACCTATTACTTACGTAAATACTAGGTAGGTACTTATATATTATACAATAAACCGCTATAACATTCTTTTTTTTATGGAACTTTAAATGACACGAGTAAGTCGTCCGCCTACAATTGCAGTGCCACCCAGAACTTGTAATACCATAAAAAGAACTGCGTACCATAGCATTGCGCTCACCCCGAGGTATATGCCCAGTAATTTTGCTCGCTACAATGCCGTTCTTCTTCTAAACTTTCAAATTTTTATAACATTAGTAGGGTATAAATACCACATTTACTTACCCATTTGTCTAGAATAATATCTTTAAGGTATAGAGTTCAAAATTCTGGCTCCATTTCTCGACTCTAGCTCCCCGTTGTTGGCTCGGTTGCAGGGCCCATTGCCATTTATCAGCTGCTGTTTATCGTAACGGCTTCGCGCGCCTTCTTGGAAGCTGCGCGTGCCGTAAGCTTTACTTACCTTATCTTGTACTAAGTATACTGGAGCAGGCCAATAAGTATTGCTAGTCGAATAGATTACGGGAATTTAGCTATTGAGGATATTGGGGAGAAGGATTTACTAACATATTTCTAACACGTCGCTATTTTGACCCTTCTTCCTCTCAGATTTTACGTAGGTACGTATAATAGAATCTGGCCACGTCATAATAAAACCACATTTCAAACACATCTCTAAAGTCGTTTAGACATATTTTTATCATCTCAATGATAATTTACGGGCGACACTCACGTTGAAGTTTAAAAAAATATATCTCGTATGGACGATAAATAATACTATCCCAATTATGTCTGACTCTTGAACTGTACTCCAAGGTTTTCCAGGATAAAAATTATCTTATGTTCTAGGACATCAAGTACCTACGAGTACATATCAAATTAATTAAAAACGTCCATCCATCCATCCATTCATTAATCTTCACAAACTTTCGCATTTATTCCCGCATTTATTATTTATTCGCATTTATTATTATTTATTCCCGCGACAAGACAAATGTTTGTGCACAGAAAAAAAAAGCGCAAGCATTTGCTTCGTCTGGGTTTCGTCTGTCTGGGTGTTGTGGGACCATGGTCCTCATAGTTTCTGGTTTCCTAGATACTGGGAATCTTAGTTAGGGGCCAGGATCTATGTATGTGATCGTTGGGCGTTATTTATTTATTTATAATATTAGCGCGATTTGGATTTGGATACCTAAGTTAAATATGCCACTATATGGATCAAGGTCTACCTTATCCTAATTACAGCGCCTTTGCTTAGCCACCACAAGCTTTTTATTATTAGAACTCTTTTTATTCCAGAACGCTAGATAGAATAATACCACAGAATACTAAGGGACAGAAGCATCACTTCGCAAATAAATTTAAACAAATAGCGACTCTTGCATGACGCAATAAAATTCAATTCAACTCGCGGAGCGCTGCATACCTACCAGTCATATTAACCTACAGAGCGCCTCTCTTTCTATCGCATAGCTCTTATCTCTTCTGACGCAGCACGTGTAACGACGCGCGACCCGCTGACGATGTCCGGCTATGTACTTGTATGTAGCTTCGTACCTACAGTGCGGAGTGCGCTTGGACTGTAAATACATAAAAATCTTAAGATGTATGGTACTTCTTATCTAGGTTAGTACTTAGTGGGTTTAGGTTAGCTACAGTCAGAGTATAGGTCTATGGTGTGTAACTCTTAATGATCAATATTCCATGCCGCAACAGCGCGGTTCCGCGTTCCTTTCTAGATAAGCGAGCTGAAAACATAGCTGAGCGCACCTGTGTCGTATCGGTTATCGACCCCGCCCTTGTTGGAGAGAGTTGAAATTACTACTTAGTACCTATTTGTATTGTAAGTAAGCATCTAGTATTTGCACTGCGTCTACTTAGGTACGTTGACTTCTCGAGATAAATATAGGATGAGTTCTTGAACAGGGATCCCTCTGACATTTTACCATTGAATAACTTGTTGTTAGAAATCCATATTATATGATTTTCCATACGTAATAAATCTTCGATTCGGTTTCTTCTTTTTATAGAAGGAGCTTTTTCACCAAGACGAATATGTCGCTCCATATGGCAATTGGCATTCTGATAATAATGGAAAAGTTAGATAAGAATTAATAAGAAAGAAATGTACCTAACATTATGATTATGATTAAATGTGGAATTCTGAGTAGTTGCTGTGCCTTAGTCAAGGTCTTCGACAAGTTTTTAACCGACTTCAAAAAAGGAGAAGGTTCTCTATTCGATTGTATTTTTTTTATGTTTGTTACCACAGAACTCCTTTACTTCCTTTCCAAAAATTCTTTTTAAAAAAATTTTGCGTTGGGTTCAGTATAGCTACGAAGTGGTCCCAAATAATTCATTTTCAATTTCATCGATATTTGACCTTGGATTTCGAAGATATATTGAAGTCGGTTTTTTTGTTTGATAAAACTATATACTTATATACTTGTTTGTTATGTTTACATAAATACAGATGCGTGTCCAACATTGGGTACGTAAAGGCCAAAACACCCAACGTAATACCTGTGTGTGCCTGTGTATGTGTAATGCATTCGTGTGTGGGTGTTAAACACTGATGACGTTGTTTACAAGACAATCGATATTCATGTCATTACCTACCTCGGAAATGGTACTGAGCGAGCGAATTGTGACGTCAGCATTTTAACCTCCATAGACATGGAGCCACTATTAAAATTTCTACCTTGTGGCCTTCTCTCTTTTTCTTGTTTTCCGTTGATAAAAGCCCCGTGAGAAAATTTAATTTACGAAGGAACCAGCAACGGACTTTCTAATGAGCAATAAAATTATTTCCAACCCATTCCGAAAAATCTACCCGACCAGTCACCTACCTACCTAGTCCGACCCACCGTAGCGACCTAGTCGTGTTTCGGGATGATGTTCGGTGAACCATCGGGGAGACGGGTCTGAGCAGCCGCTCAACTGCTGTTTCTCTCTAGATCTATGTGCTTCATCTTAGGCCACATCATCGCTTCACATCAGGCGAGATAGTAGCCAAACATAGATCTATAAAGTTAAAAAAAAAACTTCTAAGAATAAGAATAAAAATATTCATTTGAAACAAACTGTACAACAAAATGTAAAAAGTAAATAAAAATTTAAACAAGGCTATAATGTAGAATTACTTTAACTGTTAAAAATATATAAAAACCACGTTTTTATACATGCACCTTAAAATAAAAAATGTTTCCTACATTATGTCAGTTGACATAATGTAGGTACTTGGTCCAGAACAGTTGTTGTATTGTGTAGTTAAATAATTTACTTTTAAAATTAAGAACCGAGAAAAAGGAAAAAAAAATACCTACTACCCACAATATTCATTGTTAATTGGACAAAAGTTTGCATGTTACTTAAGTGTTCTTATTTTAAGTGAATATTGTATATTCTTATGAGAATAAAGATCTTAAACCATAAATGAATTTAGAATGCATTGTGATCGAGTTGTGAGCAACCCGTAACCCTGAACTAGTTTCAGCCGGATAGCTTTCGGGAAGAGCTCGAAATTTTAGTTGCAAGATTCCACCCGGAACGACAGACTGACCAACAAGAAAGTCATTTAATAAAAACGTGGTAAACTCTGAATTTGTCGCAAACCGGCCTCAAGTCAGCGTTGTGAGGCCATTCGACCAGCGCTGGTCTTCCGTTGAAGCCGTTATGATTATTCACGTCCAAGTTATTGACTATTTAAATTTCCCGCGGCTCCCTAACTACTCACACTGATGATGGATGACGATGAAATAAGTAATTTTATCTCCATCGCAAGTCGAGTGAAAAGTTTTAGCTTTGTGAAGCTTTTACCGCTTCAGTTAATGTGTTATATTTTAGCTATGTCTATTATCTGTATTGATATTTTTGTTTGATTATTGCAGCAACATCTAGATAAGTATCAAAAGTAACATTGCTCCCATTCTTGATGGCAGAAGCTGCATAAAAGAATTTGAACATCGAACAATACATAGAAGATCTCTGTGTTCAGTACTAGACCACAGAATACTTGTACCTACATAACTAGACTACAATAAACATAACTTCCTAGTTCACAGTAATGGTAGCTATTAAAAATGCAAAAGTTTGCAAGTGTGTTACTTCCCTCTTCACGCCGCAAAGGCTGAACGGATTATGATGAAATTTGGTTTAGTGAAATATTCTAGGTCTTGAAACACAGGATACTTTTCATCCACGAGTAAAACCGCGGGACGCAGCTAGTATATAGTAACTTTGATATTAACGGTGCCTGGTGGACCTTTATCAGAAATTCCGGTACAGACCACCAAAGTTAAAATTAAAGCTAAGTTTAAACATATATCATCAATTTAAAACTTTAAATAGACTGAACACACCAACGCCACATTTCTAGTACATTTTGTATTCGCAACGCGGAGCCAAGTGTTAAGCGGTTTGTTAACACGTCGTTTCTCTGTGAATCGAACGAGGAATTTTACGAGCTCATTATGGGGAATCACTTCTTTACCCAGTTTATGTTATTCGACGTAAAAACTCATATTATCACTTTATGAAGCTGTATTTGAGTTTTTAAATTTATGTGGAGTTTACAACTTTGTGATCAATGAACTTTACAAGCTCAGGAAAAGTACCTATTCAAATGAAGGAAGTGGAACAATTATTTATATTAGGTTTATGATAAAAGATATTTCAAATAATGTAACTATTTACATTTGATTGTTGCTAGTCTCAGTTGTGTTCGTCATTTTTTTTAATAAAGTTTACCGACTGTCTGTTGTGCTGACTGGAATTTTTATTAAATCAATATGTGCATAACAAATCAGTTTCCTTTACTTATTTTTGCTTATTATAAATATAAACGGCTACACTCACGTTATAACTATGTCGGGTGAATGTTTCGACTCACGATAGTTTCCAAACTTTAATATTGCTTTTTGATATTTATTAGAAACATTTTTCCGTTGAAAAAGTTTGAACTTAAAAATTAACATATCTATTAAATACAATATTGTGTAAGCATCTAAAATTGCTTCCACACCCATATAAATAGTAAATGCATTGACCGGCATTGTTGAGCATTAAACCTTCTTATAAGAGTGAAAATATTCAAAAACTCAACAAAGCCTGCATAAAAAAATACTCTGAGTACCTATTCCAGAATTCTCGGCTATGAAGTGTGAACATAATGAAGATATCACCCATATATCACTTTGTTTATTGAGCTAAGCCTAATAACGCCGGGCTAAGCCTTTATCCTGACAGCGACCGAGCGATCCCGACGCCTTCAATAGGCGTCATAAGGCGTCATACGATCTTTACCCGATAAAAATGTAAATGATCTAGTATCAGGTCTCATCAACGCATAATCTGGGAACTTAATACTGAATTATGAGCGATAAATATGCTAATAACGGTCAGACGTGACCAGAGATATGAAGAATATGTTAGAATGGTGGTCAACACGTTTTTGTAGGAAAGCCAGTGTCGCCATTCGCACACACATCTATATACAAAGAAATATTTTTTTTCTTCACATTTATAACTAGTTTAAATTCCATTCATAAATTTTAAAAATATACCTTATTGTAAGATAATACGAATGGATTACTAAATTAGTTATGGCACTTATGACACATCATCATCATCATCAGCCCATCACGTTCCCACTGCTGAGACACGGGCCATCTCTCATAGAGAGAGTTTGACACTAAGGTGCAAAATTCGGAGCATTGACTCAACACGTCGAAATCCGGTGGATATACGTCTACGCCGCGCCGTTGACATAAATACGATTGTTCAATCGTATGATCGCGGTGCATCTGCCTCGCCTACTCCACCACTCTATCCTATTCTCCATTTCTCTGGTCGTGACAGCGATTATGGATTTGTCTAAATCGATTTAGAAATGACCCTGTTTTTGGGTGTTTAGTTAAATCTGACACTCACCTGTCTTCGGTTTCGTGCGTGGGTGATGGAGTGTTAGTTTTGGGTGAAGTTGTAGTCATTTCTGGACATTCATTATAAGTAATGTATTATTTAATCGTTGGTAGTTATGCGTTGTCATTAGAGTAGTTCCGTTACTTCCATGCAAATTATTAGGGTTTATCCTTAGATACATGTTTTGTAATATTTATTGATAAAAATTTAACGCTTAATTAGATTTTGCACTTGTGAATTCGACTTGGTGACTTAGGTAGAGTTTTAAATATCTAACTACACTTAAATTAAATTCAAAATAGTCTAGTGATCTAGTCCACATCTGTCTCATTTGAGCTAATTTATGTCTAAAGACCTATATAATATGACACTAAGTGCTGCGTATGCTATAATATTAAATTAAATTAACTTAAGCTAGACATACATTTTAATTAATTTTGGCTAGACATTAAATTAGTAAAATTTTATAAGACTTGAGACTGTCGTGTGCGACGTTTTAAATAATTATGCCTATTTAACTGTCTCACATAATAGGGAGTTATTGATAACATAATATTTTAGTAGGTACTAATTTAGTATACCAAAATTATAATACCAATTAATAACATGACACTAAAACTAAAAACCTTAAAAAATATAATACTAAAATATATTATTAAAAGAAGTCCCTTTAGGCAAGGTTCCGAAGATACTGGCAGCGTTCCCCCTTTGAATAGCTAGACTAATTCTTTGTCCGAGGTAGCTGCCAGCTCTTCGGTCTCCTGTGATGTCGACTAACCTTTTTGCTAATTCTTTAAAAAGCTTTATAGCGCTAGGACCCCACGGACCAAGGGTCTCGACACCGAATGGGACAAAATCATATTCGGAGCCTAGACCCTAGTATTGTTATACACTCGAGAGCAATGAATCCGGGTCACTTAAAGAATGTTAAAAATCTCGGAAACTAAAAATGATAGGTTAATGCAATAAATTGTATTTAATAGACAATGTAATACTCCTTAAATGAAAGTAAAAAAAATATGAGTCACCATACATTTTATTAACACAAAATTACATAAAGAAAAAAACTGCTGATCTCTCCTTAAAACAAAAATAGGAAACATGAAATTTTTGAACTTTATTACGATTTTCTTGAATTTTAATACTTCGTATTGCCTCCTCGTGCTTCCATTACTGCGTTTACGCGGTTTGGCATGCTGTACACCAAGTTCCTTATACGATTTTGGGGAATATTCTCCCATTCCTCTGTGAGAGCAATTTTGAGCTCACGAAGCGTGATTGGGGGAGGGTTTCGTTGTTTTACGCATCTGCCTAGCTCGTCCCAAGCATGCTCGATCGGGTTGATATCCGGGCTGCGCGCTGGCCACTCCATACGAGTAATGTTCATCTCTTGAAGGTAGTCATTCACAATCCTACCTGTATGAGGTCGGGCATTGTCATGCATAAATATAGCATCCTCACCTAAATTGACCATAAATGGACCAACGTGATCATTGAGGATTTCTTCCACATATCTTACGCTAGTTAAAGAGCCGTTTTCTATGATCACCAGCTCTGTGCGACTTTCAGAAGAAATTCCGGCCCACACAAGTACAGACCCACCACCGTAGGCTACTTTTTCTTCGATGCATGCTTGCTTGAATCTTTCCCCTGGTCTTCGATACACTCTGTGTCTTCCATCGTGCTTGTAGAGCATAAATTTTGATTCGTCGGAGAACATAACTTTTGACCAATCTTCAATACTCCAATTTACGTGGCTCTGGGCATATCTTAGTCTCGAAATACGATGCCCACGCTCCAGTTTAGGGCCGTTTGCAGGTCTAAGGGGTTTTAAGTTAGATTCAGCAAGCCGACGTCTTACTGTCCATGCACTTGGGTTACTTCCTCCGAGGCGTCGAAACTGATTGGTGAGTTCAGTTCCTGTGAGAAAGCGATTTCGAAGCATGGTGTTCACCAAGTATCGGTCTTCTCGTGCTGTGGTACACCTGGTTCTGCCCGTTCCTGGTCTGCGTAGGTTAGAACCAGTTTCTTCGTAACGTCGGAGAACTCTTTGTACTGTTGACAGCGACACACCGACAGTCCTGGCTGTATCGCGCTGACTCCGGCCGGTTTCCAGCATTGTAAGTATTCTGGTGCATTCTTCAGGCGTAAGCGACATAATTTCAGCTTGAATAATGAATATAGAGCACTATCAACATGGTTTATGTACCCACATAAATGACAGATTACAAACAAAAGCAAAACCAAATGCTGTAATTTCGTAGTTCCATCTTCGAAAGTGGCCCTTTTTCAAATTTGATTTTTTTATGATATAACTTTACAATAACTAAGAAGTTTTAATACCTTCATTTAAGGAGTATTACATTGTCTATTAAATACAATTTATTGCATTAACCTAGCATTTTTAGTTTCCGAGATTTTTAGGATTCTTTAAGTGACCCGGATTCATTGCTCTCGAGTGTAGTTAGTTGGGCATCATTATAGTTGGTCTTGCTATCTTCTCTAGCGGGCGTATTTTCGAAGCACTGGTTGAGTCAGTTTTCACATTTCATTTCTGGGCCTGGAATTCAATTTAAGTATGGAAAAGAAATGAGTAGAAATGCTCACCTTTTTTTTTTCAAAGTACAAATTGATATGTATTATGTATACCTATATGACGTATAAAAGTGCATTTTTTTATTTAAGAAATATCATTTAACTTTTGACTTTTAACATGCTCATTATCAGTAATTTTGTAGTCTATTTCTCAAACTAAAACACAGTTCTAGAACCGTCTTTGTCAGTCACAAACATCGGGAACTCGTGACAACAATCGCAATGCCAGTACAAAGCGGAACAGAGCGAGCAAATTGAACCATCCCACGTGCTCTTACAATCTTATGGTAGGGGAGCCCACGAGGCTAAATGGGGATTTACTCGAGCGTCGTAGAGACCTATTGGGATGCAAAGCTTAGATGATAAGAAGAAAAAAATGTTATATGATATATACCTTTACATCGGTGGGGGAAGCGGCTATAGATTTTTAAATATGTAAAAAAAAACTGTTGCATGGACATCCTCGAGCGCATCAGATATTGATAGCATCAATGCCCTACGTATTTTTAATAATGTACGTATTATAATCTGATCGTTTGCATGATGCGGGTGGTTGTATATAAGGGTTAAAAATGAAAAAAAAAAAAATTTAATCGAGCGCGTCAGATTTTCTAAGGGAGTGTTAAGTACACCAAAAAAAAGCTCTCATTCACTAATCTGACGATTTCGATGGGACGCAAACTCGCGGCCATTTTCATAATGTGCAAAAAAAAAATCGCCATTTTGAAATACTCAAGCGCGTCAGATTAAGATATATATGGTTTATCTTTATGTTCTAAACGTACTGTCTCATAATCTGACGATTATCTAGAGGGATTCGCCTGATCTGACAAAAAAAAAAATAGAAAAACGGTTCACTTTAAAGGCCATCCCTGCAACTTCCCGCTAATTCCATTCCTGGGCGCTTGAAATTGTACTTATGACATTTTTGAGCTCAAAATATAATTTATGTGATATTTTGAGCTCGCTGAGTTCAAAGAAATAATATTTCTATGCATTTGAGCTCTCCCAGCTCGAAAGTCTGATAGAAGTTTCATAGAACGCTATTTTTGGAATTTTCAAACCGCAATAACTTTTGAATGGATCAACCAATTTTCACGCGGTTGGCATTTACATTCACTCGTCTGTCGATGTACCAGCAACCTCAGTAGACAAGGAATCAACAGTACCATGTGCTTCGGAACACTCTCCAGAATCAGGAGCATGTGTTTCGGAGCTATTTCCCGAAACTTCCGGTGTATTGTCATGTTCCACTACACTTTGATCTTGTAAATACTGAAAGTCTCGCGGTATTTTAATTGCAGTAAATAATTTATAGCACTGTGCGTGATATAAATTAACATTTAATGATGATTCCATCGACAATTCGAGGTTATCATATGTTCCTCGAGACTTTCGGATAACCGGCTTGCTCCGACGATATTCCAAAATATTTACACATTTTTTTAATATTTCTACCGTAAATTTAATTGTTTTTTGTAAGGTGCTTTCACCACAAAATACACATTTCAAATTAATATCACTCATATTAAATATTTATAAACTTTAATTCACACAAATAATATTAAAATAGCAAAAAAAGCCAAAACGTTGGAAACACGTTGTAAACAGTATGCCACGAACGAATCTTTATGATCAGCTGTGATGGCGTCATGGCAACAGAAACCAGAGTGGGGACGGAGTGAGAGAGTAATAGATAGAGAAAAAGTGAGAGAGGAATAGAAACGTGGAGAAGGAAATGTAGGCATCACGCAGCTGCACGCATTTAACTTTATCGATGAATTTTTGTTATTTCGGCTTGCGGAAATCGTCAGATTATATATTTTTCATTATTCTTGAATCATTTCCTTCAAAATAAAAAAATATTTAGCTACGCTCGAGAATGTCGAGATGACGTTTTTTTTTTACAACTTTGTTGCCCTCCCCTTTTTTTACGTCACTCTCAAATTGTCAGATTAGTGGAATATACACTTTTTAGGATGTAATTAACTCACCCTACCTTAATCTGACGCGCTCGAGAATTTCTGATGGTCAATTTTTTTTTACTAATCTGATCCTGTATCCTTCACGGGCGGCCTTATATATGGGCCTCATGTTTTGTGGAGGTACTTAACCGGGTACAAGGTATCCCCCTGTATATTAATCTGCCGCGCTTTAGTAAATCCCGAAATCCCCGCTTGGGCTCCCCTACTATTACGCCATCGCCCGTTTAGTGCTTTGTACTACAGTATACTATCCAGCCCATATAAATCTAATCTGGCACAAATTGAAAAAGAACAGCGCAGCATACGCAACTGAGAGACTAAAGTTGTATTGTGAGGGTTCTTCAGGTATAGTCTTGTCTTTTTGTTTCAACCTTAGGCACTGCGTTGCAGTGTATCCCATTTGGGCCGTCTTAACTAATCAAGTGTATCCAATTCTCTTCATCAGCTCAATTGCTCTTAATACGGGATTGCTCAGCACCGAAATGCGATGCGAAATTTTAATTGCTACCGTCAGAGCCGCAATCGGGAGCGTCGGTCGTTGTTAAAAGGGAGCTGGTTCAACAATGGATTTAATCGATGGTTTAATATTATTGGTAAAAGTTATAAATGGTTTGTGGAAGCCATAAATAATGTCAGCCATTGATCACATCTATTATTTCCATATTTAAATAATAGGTACATTGAACTACGACTCAATAAAATATACCTAAACGAACGCCAAAGGATCACTTTATTTTTTACTAGATATATATGCTTGCGTTTGACCACTATCTGACCTGATGGTAAGCGATGATGTTCGCTCTAGATTTAAAGACTCCCAGGTCACCTTAGTCCAGTCCCCTGGCTAGGATGGTGAGTTTTAGGAAATCAAGAATTGCGAAGTTATTATGGTTTGAAAGTAGTCTATGCTGTAATAAGTATACTATAAGTAGTACTGTAAGTAGGCTCTAGTAGGTAATTCAACATGCAACTTTGTAAATACAAAAGTACCTACTATTTTATGATTTGAACGTGAAGCAGGCGCACCGTAGCATTGAACAGTCAAATATAAAGTTCCATTCTATTTTCGACTTGAATATTACTGTCTGGTAAAATAATAAATTACTTCAAAACACATTTGCAACAGTATTATTTATAGGGACTTGGCAAAACGTCTGGTGGAGGCGACATGTGACCAGAATGCTGGCTCATATTTGGGTCAGAAAATCAGCATTGCCATTCAGCGTGGCAAAGCGGCCAGCGTTCTGGGCACTTTCCCTTCCACCATAGGCCTTTTAGAATAATTGTATTATATTTTGTATATATATTTAAGTTATTTTAGTTTAGATTTAGATATTTCTTTGTTATAGATTAATAAAATTATTTACTCTAACAGCTGGTTAACATTACGAACAGTTAGGTCACTGCCGCACCCAAATTGGAGTTGTCATCGGCAGATCAGAACAAGTCAGAACATCGGCATTTATATTTCATACGGGTGCAATTATTGTATTACCTTTAATGCACTTACGACCACCCTTGAGACGATGCCGAAGCGATTACAACTTGAAGCAGGATCTCCGATTCGAGTTTAATAAACGTCCCACGTCCGCTCTCCTGTTTCGGTAGGTACAGCAAGTTTTTTATACAATAATTGTTAAATATAAAAATGGAGTTATGAATTACATGTTGCGCATTAGCGATGATGTGATGTGAACGATTCGGTCGGACCGAAATTGGCGTTTTTGTGGTGATTAACAGTTACAATGTCGATGTCCTATCCTGCTGCAGTGCCAAAAACAGAATTCGAAGGAAGTTTTTGTTGAGGACAAAATCTCGGGAACTGATTAATTAGGCCGTAAATAAAAGAGGCTTTAATTTATTAATTTTACAAGTCTTACCTACAAACAACCATCAATTTCAGAGCTGATAAAATCAATACGTTCTAGTCATTTAATATGGTTTAATTTTTAAATTTATTATTTCGACAGGTTCCAATAACACCAATCCGAAATACATTAGTTATCGACGTGTCGGTCTTTAGTTAGATTTATCGATGCTTTTTTAACTCTTTAATTAGTTGTGCGAAGTGTCGTCAAACATTTTATTAACAAGCTCAACTGATTAGTCACTCGATTTCGATTGAAGTTCGTGTAACGGCTCCATATATCCTCATTAATGTCAAAAATGCCTTGACACTTTTATTTTCTTTATGAAAATCGCCAGCCATTAATTTAATTAAAGCATTCCTGTCAAGACATCCATAGATACCGACTTAAACATTTTTGGAATATTTCATCCTCCAAGTTTTGTTTCGTCTGATTGGATTGTGGCCAGAATTTTAATTAAGAACCAAATAGGAATCATGCCTGATTAAATATTTTATTACAGCTATGTTTACCTCAACTCAATATAGTTTCAAACATTTGGATTTCTAAAGAAATCCAAATGTAAAGAAATCCAAATGTTTGATCAATGAATTGAATCAAAATAAAGCGCTGTGTTTTACTGCACAAGACCCGTTCAAACCTCTGCAATAAATTAATCTACGAAAATTAAATCTTTTAAAGAACTTTATCGTAATATAGAAAACTAATATCATTCTGCTTATCTGTGAAATAAACACATAGGAATTTGAATCGTCTTTAACAGAACTCAGCTGATATACCTACTACTTAAATTCTCTTAGGTACTTTTAGACGTATCTGGTCCAGTCTTTGCTATAAAAGGTATAATGTGGATACTTTAGCTCGCTAGCCTGCATCCAAAGCAACTTGTTACACCGGTCGAGAGCGAGATTCAAATAAATACACTAAGAAATCGTACGAGTGAACCAACTAGTGGCAGAAATAGTATGTGGTCTAGAAGAGTAAAAAAGCTGTTGAAAGTTGAGCACCTGCTCTAGGTTTAGGTTAGGATCACTGCAAGGCCAGTGGCTTTTACGCACACCACGATTATTATGTAACTGTAATTTGTCAATTTTTTAACTCACTATAAAGAGATTGATATATTCAACTTGATAGAAAGCAGTCATTGTAGTCACCGATGAATATCTGCTACGCCAGAAGCATTGCTGGTGTGTGCCGACTGTTAGGAGCAAGGAGATGGAAGAAAGAAGTGAATGGGGAAAGAAACTGACCTTTTGCAGCCAGTACAAACACTGCTTTCACTACTGCGTATGCTCGTACATTGACAATTGGAACCTACACTATAGTCCAGCTTTTTTATATATATATATTTATAGGCATGCGTTTGACCGCTATCTCACCTGTTGTTAAGTGACGATGCGGTCGAAGATGTAGCACGCTCGCCTAGAAGAAACCTGTTCACTCTTGTCTTAACGACACCCAGATTATAGCTAACCGGAAACACAGATGCCAGCAGAGAGTTCCACTCCTTGGCCGTTCGCATTATGAAGGTCGAAGCTGGCTATTATCAAGAGATTACAGATTGGATCAGGACTCGTGCCTAGTTTGCGTAATTAAGAAAACACTTAGGAGTCCATAGCATTTCCACCTAATCAAATCATTGACTCTATTAATACAATAGCAGCTACAAGTATGCTGCAACAAACCTGCACTGTCGTGACTTGCTATTGATTTTATTTGACCCGACCTCGTACTGAATCGCACTGCTACTACAGAAGCTATGTATATGGGGTGTCTGCTTATAGTCGCACTTCTAGTTGACTAGGTGGTAAGTACCTACATGAAATGCGTATTAATTACCCTTCGTTGATTCATTTACAAAGTTGCCGCACGGCATTGTAGAACAGCTATATTGATTTGTTTCGTGTCTGGGTGTTATAGGGACCGTGGTTCTCATAGCTCATATAGTTTTCTAGATACAGGATCTATGTGGTGATAGTTAGGCGTTATTTTTTTATTTACGTTTTGTTCCGTTCCCTTTTCTCTACTTATCCTAAAGTGTATTTGGCGTGATAATTGCACAAGTAAGATAATCATGTTATTTCTATAGTTTTAAGCATTGTTGCGCCCTTATTTTAATATAGTAATCTAAAGCAGCTGTACAAAAATAGATTACAGCACTTCACGATTTCTTATCACCAAAGCTTTTAAAACATATAAAAGGATCTTATTGTATAGACGGGTTAACATCTGGTCCAGACTACTCCAGACCATGCGGTGCAAGAGACAAGTACTCTCCCACGGCCGCTTCCAGTCATGTTATATCTATAAGCAGCCATAACTTTAAAGCATTTTGTACTACAAAAGTACATGTTCATGTACAGTTCAGTTTTTTAACTCGATACTTATTATCTGATATTTTATAACCAAAATATCATATGCGCTCCGTCAGACTCTTTTTTTTTTTTTTTTCCTCCTTCGCACTTATGAGGGCGGCTAGTAAACGGCTTATTGCACTGAAGCTGATAATGAAAATGCAAATTGATGAAATTGAAATTGATCTAAAAATGAATTAGCGATGTTAAAAATGAACTAAGTAGTATAGTTATACATTATATTTATATTATAATATTTATATATATATATATTATTGACAAATATATTATATAGATATATTATATTATATATATATATATATATATATATATATATATATAAAATGATAAAGACTAAACTAACCTACAACAAAATTGAAAAATAAAAAAGATATAACACAGACTAATTCGTTGTCTGAGGTAAGCGTCGGCTATTTGGTCACCTGTTGTTTCTATGAGCATGAATCTATATCTATAGCTAATTGATAGGCATGCATATATGTTCATATTTAATTATTACCTACTAGCGACCCGCCCCGGCTTCGTACTGATGCAATTTACTAATTGTAGTGTCATTTTATAACGACTTGATTAAAAAATATTAAACTTTCCTACTTCACTATTCAAAAACTTAATGAGAATATATACATATTAACCTTCTGTAAAAAAATCTCTAAACGACAGTGAAAACCGTATCAAAATCCGTTGCGTGGTTTAGAAGTAAGCGGAGAAACAGAAATGAGGACGCATATAGCGACTTTGTTTTATACTTATTAGAGAAGATTATTAGATTAGATTTTTTTAAGCAAGTTAATATATTAACTTTACCTTCTTTATATATTTATGAAAATATAATGCATGTTCGCAAAAACTTCCAAAAATTCAAAATAAATAGTGACCATCATAACATTAACACTAGAAATAAGGATAGGATTGTTGTACCTAGGTATAGACTGACTAAAACGAATAAGTCCTTTATGGGCAACTGCGTACGTTTTTATAATAAAATTCCAAAGTGTATAACGGAGCTCACAGAAAGTAAATTCAAATTACGCGTTAAGAATGTTCTAATGAGAAAAGCACACTACACTGTTCGTAATTACATAGAAGACAAAGATGCTTGGAACATTCCACTTCTGCAAAGTAACCAACTGGTACATAAGAAACATAACATTGTAAAATCCCAAAAAATTGTAACAAAATCTCAAAAAAAAATGCCCCTCAGTTTCTTGCCGTATCTTCTGAGTAGTGGTTCTTTTTCCGATACGGTGGTAGAGTCATTGTGATAATTTGACGTTCATAAGTGCGTTTTGTCATCATTAAGTCAAAGTTAAGTCAATCATCATTAAGTCAAGTTTAAGTCATCATTTTGGCATCACAGGATGCCAAAATGATTAAAGAGATTTTGATTGATTGATTGATTATGATAAAATTTTGTAAACTATGGTTATAATACTTGTTTATTAGGTCTGGCCTGTTTAAATGGCTTCCTGTTAACTGTTTCTTGCTTCTTTATCTTGTAATAAAAGCTGTAAGCCCCCAAATAAAAAGAGTAAAATTTTAATAATATTTGAAATAGTAGCATTGGAATTATAACAAGGTCATTCTTGAAATAGAAACATGTTAACATCTGGTTCGGGCCATGCGGTGCAAGAAGAGACATCGAGTACTCTCCCACGGCCGTTCTAAGCCATCGTGTTTCTAATGATTTTATTTTTATTTTTAATGTTAGTAGGTACAGCCGAAATACTTGATGTGGGTCAGCGGGTATTTGCTTACGGGTATTGTTATTGTTTCTGTTTACTTATTCTACTGTGTATTTTATCCATTCTATAGTACTGTAATAGTAAATCAACTTTATTATAGGCATTATATATTTATTTATTTTATTTTATTTTTACACTATTAATTATGTTATACACTTTTATAGAACTTTGCATATTGAGTATTTTATAGCGCTGTAACAGTATGTCCTATTATTTATTTATTTTCGTAACATAACAAGTTCGTGCGTCACCAAGGGCCTGTACTGAAAACCAGCGTTGTGGATTCTTCACAACATTATGCTGAGCACAGACCCTTTTTTGACTGCACTGTACACGGCAGCGATCTCCATACACACGCTGTGACTGTTTTGTTTTTTTTCTGTCCTGCTGCACATGTGTATGTGCATTGTTTGTTGTGTGCAGTTTTGTCAAAAATAAATTGTTTCTTTCTTTCTTTCTTTCTTTCTTTCTTAATGCACTCGTTTATTTCAATTAACTTTTACTAGATGGAAAAGTGACTCTGGTGTCGCTAATTGAGAATTTGTAAATAATTTAGTCATCAAGTTAATGTTGGAATTTTATCATGAAGATTTTGTTAGGTTTTACTGGTGGTAGGTTTCTCGTATGCGAGAGGCCGTCTGGGTGGGTACCACCGCTTTGCCAGTTATTCAGCCGCCAAGCAGTAGTGCGCAAGCATTACTGTGTTCCGGCTTGAAGGGCATTGTAGCCAGCGAAATTACTGGGCATTATGAGACTCAACAGCTAATTGCCTCAGGGTGACGAGCGCAGTGGAGCGCCGCGGAGGATTTTGCAAGTTTCGGGTGGTGCTGTTATTGTTATGGGCTGGCGTATTGCTTACCATTAGGTAAACGACCAGCTCGTCTCGTCATTCAGTTACATAAAAGAAAAAGGCAGGTATTGATTAAAAAGCATCTTAAGTTACTCTGACTCAGAATTACACATTTGCGGTATTTCAAATAAAATAAATAATAGTAAGTGTAAATGTCGAGTATAATGATGCCATCTTTATATTAAAGGTACCTACAAGATACAGTACCCCAGTATTGCCTAAAATCAACACAAACATACCGCTTTTCTATTATTGGTACTATTATGGTATCTATAGATATGTAAATTTGTGTACATATTTAAAACGTTATTTTTGGAACAAGCCTGCTAAGAAAGATCATTTATATGACGTTGAAATCTAAGTAGGACATTTTGCCAGCCACACATACATAACAAAACAATCAAACTAAACGGATGAAGGTAAAAGTCAAGCAATTAAGAACCTGATATCGTATTATCAGCGTCAGCATAAAAATCCCGTCCACTATAAATAGATCCATCCGGCGTAGTGACCTCAATATGCTAAGCGAGGGGAGCCGCCCTGGAGTCGACGGTCTGAGTCGCTGGTCAGTGATCACATCCCGAGATATTGTGTGGCGGTGTGTGTGGACATCAATGCAATGTGCGGCTTAGAAACACAAACAAAACGAGCCTGATGCCCACGTGTGTGCGTTATTAGAGCGGTGGCCAGCCTTCTGAATAAAATAAAATTGATTTTATTTTAATAGAGCAGACCAAAAATTACGCATAGTAACGTAGTACTACCATATTCTGTGGTACTACGAAATTCACACATATTGCCACCCCAAAACCTTCTTGTAGAGCTAATTATTCAATTCTTGCGTTTTTAAAGACGTTATAGATTTGTAAAGGATTAAAATCTTGTTGGTTGTTTAATCAACGTGACATTATTTAGGAATCATTAAAATACTAAAAAATCTTTATTGCGTTGCAAATAGTGAATAGCCAGTATACCATGAGAAAGTGGACAGTCGACAATCATCTTTAAAGCATGTGCAAGTCAGCACCATGTTACAAAATCACATATTATAATGACTTGTACCGCATTTGAACCACGATATTTAGCCCCACAAAAAAAAAACCTCACATTTTATTCCTTATTCGCCTCGAAAATTATTATTACTCTTAATTTAATATTTTATTCTTGATTTGTCCCATTTTTTTTCTTCATTCAGCTTTTAAGTACAGTCAGTCTAAGAAGCATCCATTGAAAAATCACTTATCGAGTAAAAATAAATAAATATAAACAAATTGGGAAGATTGGGTTGCGGGTTCGAGCCCCAGCCGGTGGTCGTATTTTTTCTTTCCGAAAACCCTTGTTTGTGTTTGTGGCTTGACATTCATTAATGCTTCATATAAATACTCGTATATTAAAATCACCTATGTTTACTAATTGTTTAATAACAAAATTGTACATCTACAACGATCATACTAAGCATTCCGTCCGTATAGAAACAAAACACCTGGTAACTCCAGTGTTGTGTAGGGTCTACAGGCTTATCCCTGACGCGAACTATAAAGGGGCTCAAACAAAAGCTTTTAGTTTGGACAAACACGGGATTTGATAACGTTTAATTTGCCTATTAATGTGGGACGGACGAATGTGGCACGGACAGTGTCGGTGAAAGAGAGGCCTCATTTGTCTGGCGTTCGCTTAGAGACATTGTGTAATTAATGTAATGATGGAATACATGTGGTGTTTGTTTATTAATTTTAAGGTGAATCAGGACATTATGTCGGTAAATAATCATTTTGATTTGAATTATAAACAATACAACTCGAATTAAAAATTCGAACTCTAGGCAAATTAATGTCAGAAGTTTCACGTACGAAGTATGATGTTAATTCTGGGAGTGTATAGTTTCGTCTGTTTCAAACTCATCAGGTGTGCTAGCTGCCACACGGCAATTAGACTACTGTTTGAAGAAAGTCTAACGACCGAGATGTGTCACTTTTGAAATACCATTGCATGATTTCTTCCTGTCAGTCTAAATAAATGCTAATTTTCTGAACTACCTGTATACCTACATTATGGTGAAAGGCAATTGTACATCAATCATCGCGTCTTATTACCAAGTTCTATTACATTTTCTCTAGAGATACGAGTAGATCGTTACTACACTGTCAATACACGTATTAAATTGAGTCATTAGTACATTTATCGTGGTGATTGGGTAGAAAGAAACTACCTAAAGTATATCAATCGTTTCAAGGAAATCTAAGGATATGTTTATGTTATGGCACTTACAATACAATAAATATATCATAGGCCAAGGTTTTAAGCGTAATTTTTGTTTACAAGTTAGTTTGTATAAAATGAAGGTCTAAGCGTGTGTGGCTCAGTGGGAGCAAGTGCGTCTTTCGATCAGACGCAACCGAGTTCAAATCCCACTAGCCACTGACTTTCTTGAGTTATGTGCGGGTTTAACATTCGCTCTAAAAAGGGTGAAGGATAACATCGTGAGAAAACCGGCATGTCCAAAAATTTATTACAAAAATCCAAAGATATGTGTCATCCACCAACCCGCATTGGGCCAGCGTGATGGATTATGGCCCATACTCTTTCTATGAGGGAAGGCCCGAGTCAGCAGTGGGAACGTAATGGGCTGATGATGATGTGATATAAAATGTTCAGCTTTCTTTCCCATACTTAAATTATGATCACGCAGATCTCACCGCATTTCATATTCTCATGCAACTGATCTTGAGTCAGTCATTACGAATAATTTGTTCTCAGATTTCACGGTCCACTGAGCCCATTTAACGGTTCACCACGCGATTGTTAGAACAATGATGGGATATAGTACTACTACTGCGGGTTCCGCAGACAAAGCATACGCGATTCGTGACAAATCACTGGAACCGACCTGTTCCTGTCATTGTCTACTTAACTACACTACCGTGAATCACTTGGGCATAAGAGTCACGGTACGAAACAACGCAAGTTCCCACGATTCATCACAACTCGGGAGCGTAAGTTTGCGAACCGAGACGGAGCTTTATTAAGTTCTGACTTCGCATCTGTGAGAACATCAAGATCTACTTCACTAGTTCAAGCCTTTGTTTGATTTAGAACAATAAACATGGCAATCAAAATAATTGTTGTAAACATCAAGCATTTCCTTCAAGCATCACCACACTCACAATCAAAAACGTTGCACAATTTGTACAAAACCTCATTGATTCAAACGCCTGAGATCCGAAATGTCCATCGTTTGCCGGCAGGAAACAGCATCGACGTGTTTATTTTCGTTTCACGCCTAACAACGCGCCTCCTTTCACCCGTAAAAGGGCGAAACGTGGAAAAAGAGCAGAATACCGTAACCACGGCGACAAATTTGGCCTTTCCATTGTACCATTATATTTAAATGCAGCGGGGTGTCGGCACAATTCACCTGAAAAAATTGGAATCACCTGTCGCTACCTTATCAAATGAAATGGAAGCGTGGAGTCAACAAAAGAGGGCGACTTTTTGTATAGCAGGGTCGAAACCCATTTTAAGTTCCGTTTAAATGGAGAGATAATTTAAGAGTTGCTGTTGACGAATTTTGTTTTTTACGAACATGATCTTAAGACCTATTCTTCTCCGTAGGTTTTGTTTCTCGACGACAATAACATAAGTAGTTGGATTAGAGTAAGTGGAGACATCATGTTGTCGGCTACCGTTCCGTCATTGTGTTGATCCCGCTCTAAGAGGACGAGAAGTCTCGAGGCCGCTTGAGCCTTTGTGCAAACACGTTCATGCCATAGAGGTCGCACCTGCGAGGATACTCCTTGATAGTATCAAGATTGTATTGGGAGCTGGGGATCGGATAAATAAATACGTTCCTGTAGAGGACAACTTCCCGATGCAATTCCTGTAATTTGTGCTACGTCGGTTGCAAAGAACTTGTATTCCCTTAGCTGAGAATTCTGAGACTGTATTTTTAAAATACTTACTTATGTAAATATGTTGAGTTCTTAGTAGGTACGTTTTATTTATGTTTTTGTCGAATGAACATCCCTAAGAAAATCATATACCTAAACAGAAAGGCTGCTTGCTATTTGTCCTGTACCGAAATAAATCTATATTATAATTAAGTAAAGTTGTGCGTGTGTATCTATGTATACACACAACTCAAAAGGTGTATACATGTCGCAGCGAACTAGCTTAATTTGCCGTTCAATTAACAGCCTAGCCTCTGAACTAAACGCCGCCATTCAACTAGTGGCCTGAATGACATTCAGCCATAACGTCTATTACAACATTTAATAAACTGGCTGGCTAATGCTTAGGCATGTGGTTAAACTTAGATGTATCTTACGCGAGATTGTAAGCTGTCGAAAGATTGTGAACCGTCGCATTATTTTTCGGTAGATTATAATCTATCGAAGTGATAGAATATAATCTACTTACATTATATTCGTATCTATTATATTCGTTTTATTTTTTACATTAAACTAGTTATCTAACATACATGTTCGAGGCGTTGGGGTGGCCCAAGGGCCACCCCCGCCGCACCCTAACCTACCGAGGTCTGCAGCTATATTCATTATTATTGTCACTACACTCTTCCATTGCATTATTTTTCATTAAACTTTGGAAAGCAGGCTTTATAAAAGAACAGCCTAGGCAAGTAATAAACGTCATAGATCCAAGTCATTTGCCTAGCCGTTTGATCAAATGGCTGAATATCATTTAGGCCACTAGTTGAATAGCGGCGTTTAGTTCAGAGGCTAGGCTGTTAATTGAACGGCGAATTAAGCTAGTTGGCTGCGACATACAGCGCAAGTGCTCGTTAAACCTCTTAAAACGCGATGACCAAACTCCTTGATATTTATTTATATGTACAATTTGTTTTAGAACGATAGCTAGCTGGCGAAAACATATTTTTAGCTCCAGAATAAGTATACTATGACAATAATTTATTATCCAGTTTTTATATCTAAAAGTAATGTGGCTATCCACTAGTTCCGCTAAATTACCGTCTCGTCATAAGTTAAAGCCTCGGTCACGGGACATCGCCTTAATTCCACCACGGTGATCATGCTCGGTCACGAATTCAATAAAATTATAAACATTATGACTACTGTAGAAATTATTTTATTCGAGTTTATAATATAGGTAAACCCCTGAGTTACGGTTCTGATTTGTTACTTTGTATCGGCTGATTAAGACCCTTATAGATTATTTTCATATGTATAAGCTCTTGTTTATTATAGCTGTTCAAGAACAAGCTAGAGCAAATTGAACTTACCTCTTACTTGAGCATTATTGGGGTAGAACTGTCATGTTCGCATCATCAGGTCGTATCTACATAGATGTCAAAAAACATCTTGATATCGACACATTGCGCAAATATGCAAATGTAAATAAAATTAATTTATTTTAAGCTCCAATAAATTTGACAAATTGTTTACTCACGCCGTGCCGTTAAAATTGTTGAGTCTCAGATGTCTAAATAAAGCTTATAATATAACTTTTTTGTAAAACAATTGGTAAACTTATCGCATAAAACAATCTCTTACAGACAATCTTTGGATGGATTGGATAAATGTAAAAAAGAATAGACAGTGGTGCACAGCAATTAATTAATAAAAAATAACAATCACATACGAGTTAACGACAAATACCTACATATTACTTAATATAATAAAATTCATGTAACTACTTATACTTACCATTTGTGTACTGTCTTTACTGACTGTTCGGTGAACCATCGGGGAGACGGGTCTGAGCAGCCGCTCAACTGCCGTCTATCTCTAGATCTATGTGCTCCATCTTAGGCCACATTATCGCTTCACATCAGGCGAGTTAATGGCCAAACATAGATCTATGAAGCGTAAAAAAAATCCTTTAGACAGAAGTAAAAAATTAAAGTACTTACCTATTTAGATATGAGAACCTGGTAAAATACAACTTGCAAGTTATATTTGTTTCTACCTCTGTCTGTATCTCCAAATAGTAATCTAGTATAATGAATTAAGTCTTCCGAGCGTGTGAAATGAGTCATTATTTTAATTAATTCCACCGTCCTGCACCGTTCCAATTTGCAAAAACGCTGCTGGTTTATAAATTAAGGAAAGTGATACAATATTCTGCGAGTGTTATACAATTCTTATACAAGTTTATATGTACTTTAATTTTTATATAAGTCCTGTTATAGGTAATCTATATTTCTACCCAATTTCTACCTATCTCATCAAGTCATATACAAGCCTACCTACCTATACAAGCTGACTTTGGCCCTCAAATTTTGCAAACATTCAAGTAAAACTAAAAGATGAAAGGTATGAATATTTTTAAATTACGTTTTAGCGGATCTTGCTATAAAAGTAGTTTTATTTCATACTGGCGATGCAATGCGTGACCGAAACGCTACCTTAATGGCTTTTTAAAATCTTGTTATTAAATCTAATTTAGCATTTTTTTTATCAAAATACTTCTTACGCATGGAACTACTTACGAGTCGGTCTTTCCTGATGATAGTATTTCAGTCACGAGAGAACATGTGGCTTGGCAAGCATGCTACATCATCGACCGCACAATCACTTACAATCAGGAGATATAGAGGTCAAACGCTAGACAATCTACAACAAAATGAATTATATAATAATACCTCATCATTATTGTTTTTTCCAGCTTGCGGCGGACTCCACTACTATTATCTAGTCATTAAATACTTGCTCGCACAAATATCTATCTATAATCCGTACAATGTAAAGGAAAAATGAGGAAAAGGAACCGGCACCGGCCAAGCTTTAAGGCAGCTACATCTTGTATCTGCAATTGACGTAGATAATTATCGACACCAATAATTGTACTTACTCTACGGCTCTACATTCGCGATAGAGTGGCAATTCTAACGCAAAAAGCTAATAGACACTCAATAATTGTTCGTAATCACACGTTAGATCGGACCGACATCCGCAGCAGAATGGTTCGTGTGAGAGCCAGGTTTTTTCTCTAATTACAGATTGTAACTTTTGCGCACAATGTAGAAAGAGCGCGGTAATAGTTACCTTGTTCTATATTTAAAATACAAAATAATCTTCAAGTCTCGAGTGAACGGGTACTATCTTGGTAAGCGTGCTAGATCGTCGACCGCATCGTCGCTTACCATCAGGTGACATAGTGGTCAAACGCAAGCCAATTAACAGATAAAAAAAAAAAAAAAAAAAACCTTTTCTTATTTGTGTAAGTGGTTTCTTTGCATCCATACACAGAACAATAACGAACTATTTTAAAAGAGATAGGCAGACCTACGTCAGTCAGGTCAGGTCCTGGTCATCTCCACCGTCTTCAGCCGTTCTCCGTCTTTTTCTTAATATGTTTCGTCTATATGTCAAAGTCAAATAGTCAGCCGGCCTGCTCTACCTCTGTAAAGCAGGTCGTCGTCGTCATCCAAAAAGGTCATAACAACCACAAATAACATCAATTGATCGCACATATAAAATAAACATTTGAATCACACTCATTCGTCATTCGCAGCGAGCGGTGACAACCGAGTGACGCAAGCACGGCATTGCCCATTTATTCATCGGTTTATTGCGGTTGACAACAAATTAGCGGGGGGGTGGGAGTGTCGCTTCTTTATGTAGTAATATTTAGTTTTCTTTGCTAATGGTCCCCGCACTAGGGCAAGCCTGTATCGCGGAAGACCTGGACAGATTAATAGATGCTAGTTTTTTGAGAACTACAATACTAATGATTGACATTAAGGTTACCTACTAAATATAGAGTATAAGTGTAGGTGTGCAAGGGTGCGTATGTGAGGGTGTGTGGGTGTGTGTGAGAGTGTGTAGATATCGTAGTAGTAAAATCATTTCTGAACGTTTATTAATGACTCAGTTTACGAAATATACAATAAACTAGAAACAAAAACAATCACCATGTGCTGTGAAGAGGACACCAACACAACCTATGAAGCCAGCAGCTTCCTCTGCTAAGACGCAACCACCAGCTCTTCAGAAGAAGTCTTATGCGCAAGCATCACGTGTCTTAAAGCCGAATCCTGCACCTACAACCTCTGGTACGACGTTAAAAATGCATGACATGAACAAGGTTGACAATGACGGCTTCACTACAGTGGAGAAGAAGAAGTGTCGACTCCGACCGAGCCGCAACCAACGTGGCACCGCCCCGCTCACGGCGTCTACACTACGTGCTGTGGGCTCCACAGCACGTAGTGTACAGTATCCATCTACTTCTCCGGCTTGAACGCCGAAACATCAGGGGATGAAGTGTTGAAGTACATCAAAGAAACGCTTCATGGACGGATCCAGGGACAGATAGCAATGCGACTGTCGAGGCTGGAGTCGACTAGGACCACTGAATTTAAGTCCTATAGGCTCCAAGTTCCAGCGGTGCATAACGGACTGTTTCTGAATTCTGACTTCTGGCCTGTAGGAGTAGTATACCGGAGATACAGGGAAGGAGCGAAATTTTTGAACCCTGTGAAGTAGTGTGTGTGGTTTATTTAATGTAATTTTATATTTTTGTATATGTATGTTAGTCTGTAAGGTATATATTCTATGGGCCTCTGTTAATTTTACTTTGTTGTACTTTAATATTGCCTGAAATAAAATTAAGAGTTTAATAATAATAATAAAAACAAAACAATATTGCTTGCAATGTTGTTTGTTCGAGTCTCTCGTTGACATAACATTGCTTTGTCTCCACGCTTGGCGTGTCTCATTAGAAAGAAGAGACAGATAAACCAAATAAGACATCATTATTGTACACTCTTAATTGAACAAACACAAGGAGAACAAATATTTTATAAATTTATAATAGTGTAACTATCGGTTGCTTTATTGCCAAAAACGATATCTTACGATACATTTTACCGTTTTATAATACTTTAGTTTGTATTTGTTTGAAGGTCAAAATAATATTTTGCGCTATTACATGCAAAAACATTTATTTCCATTTTTATGATTCGTTTTGAGCTCCCCGTATCAAAGCATAGTAAGATTATATTTTCCATTTTACTTGAAGGTGACTCGTTAGTTCTATTCACGGCAAAGCCAACATCCAAAAACAAATAAAAAATGAAAACTACCAACAATCTACTACATATTCATTATCCTTACCACCTTGCATGACAAGCTTGGATCCTCTTCAAAGGGTAACATGCATCGTTGACGCTATTTATAAACGTTTCGCTTTTTTTATACTCCCGCACTTCGTTCGATGTGCAAGCGCACCTGCCGTTGTACTCGTCTCTGATTGGCTGAGACGAAAAGCTCGAGTCAATAACATCTGAACTGTCTGAGACCACCCTTACTACTTGAATTCTGCCCTTATCTTGCTCTTAATTGAGTTGTGATTCAGAGGTTAACCTTTGTTTAGTTAATACACGTTGTCACTGCTATGTATTCTGTGTTCAAGGTGCAATGGTGCACCTGTGACAAAAATATTTGGAAGATGATGCACAACTTTTTGGTGATATTTTGATGTTAAGGAATTCATTTAGAATTAAACGATTCTTTATTAGTTGTAGTGGCTTTCTTCAAAAAATCTACATTTTTCCCAATTTAAGCCAAATAGGTAGAAAATTTTAAACGCTGCTGTAGAGCAGATAACGCTTAGATAACGATTTATGGTTACGTTAAACCGCGTTATGGTTATCCTTTGGTTTTGAAAATAAAAAAATCTATTGGCTTTATTATATAGGTACATATATTATAAATGAAGATATTCATAAGCAAAGAAAAGAACAAGCTGACAAGTTTTTATGCCTATGCCAGTGTTTTTTTTACTATTCGAGCATATCGTTTGCATAGTGGTAAGCAACACGCCTGCTTACCATTTTAACCATAAACCATCATACACTGGAAAAAATAACCTAAACAGTAAACTAGAGTTACGTATCTATAGCCTCAGGCTAAAATACGGATTCATTAAAATGTATACCCACCTGTTATAATTCTTTTTATTTCTTGAACATTGATTGCTTCCGTTCATTTCATAAGCATCTACCTTCTAAGCATTGCAAACAAAAACAGTCAAAACAAATTATTATTCCGATGAATGCATTAGTCAAGTCAATGATATCTCTAGATCTCTCTGTCCAAATTCTACCTATACACAAATATCTATACTACCTACATTCTATCTATAGTAATACAAAATGCAACATCTCGATTTGAATATAAATGAAGAACAGATTTGACTGTCTTAGATGGTTAGTATTGTTTGGTCTTAGTATGAGCTCGTATATTTGGTCCAATGGTATGAGAGTATTTAATTATTTGTGTTATTATTAGACAGCATTTGGTCTAGTGGTTGGACAGGTCACGCGGGTTCTAAGTTTCATTCCCACCACGGGACAAATGGTAGTGCATAGAAAAAACGCGTACCTCAGGTATTTCGTTTCGTGACTGGGTGTTGTGGAATTAAGGCCATGATTTCCTTAACACAGGAAATCCTAGATATGAAGCAGAATCTTTGTAAATGATGCCCAGAACATTGCTTTATTATTTTGAACCAAGGTCAAGGCTAGAGTGAATAGGTATTTCGTGCAACTAGAAGCGAAGCGTGTATTTGTTTAAAATAAATAGTTTAATGTAATTCAATGCAAGTAACGACGAAGCAAAAACCTAGTTTAGATCTCTTTCCGATAATATAAAATACATTAAAACACCACGCGAGCAAAGACGCGGGAAGAAATAGTGAAACATATCATAGGAACGGTCAGACAGCAAACAGCTACTTGAGAGACACTCAAGATTGACAACCGATAACATTTAGCTATTGGCCTGTCTATGGACCGGTCATTTAACAAATGGACGGCTTCAGAAAACTAAATGATTGTTGTGATAATTCACTTGTCTAAGACAGCTAGTTTCGTAGTATATCGAGTACTTTCGAAGAGAAAAGAATAGAAGTATTTATTATGTGGCAAAATGAACCTTATAATGTTAAGGTTATTATTCAGAACTACGAGAATATAACACATACAGTGATGGTTGAGTATTGATTTAGTGCGACTAAACTACCTCTCATGTTCAAGGAGTGCTCAAGAGACGATCTTAGGTATCATTCATTATGTATATTTGTTTAGCCGCCAAGCAGTAGTGCGCAAGTATCACTGTGTTCCGTTTGAAAAGCCTTGTAGCCAGCGAAATTACTGGGCATCATGAGACTCAACAACTAATTGTCTCAGGGTGACGAGCGCAGTGCAGCGTCGCGCAGGAATTTGCATAACAAAGTTCTGGGTGGTGCTGTTATTGTTATGGGCTGGCGTATTGCTTACTATCAGGCAAACGACCAGCTCGTCTCGTCATGCAGTTACAAAAAAAATGCGTGTTTTAATATAAATTGTATGTTTGTTAGTTCTAAGGTATATATTTATATGGGCCGTAGAATAAGTAAATTACATCTGTAACTTATTTAATGTTGCCTGAAATAAAGAATAAATAAATAAATTATGTAGATAGAATAATATTTTATAAATTTAATGTTCATGATTATAAGTTAAAAGTGGCACAATAATCCTGAAGTTGTTCATAATTTGATTGTTAAAAAGTCAATATCTAGTCTACGTCTTGGTGTGAAGCCAGTAAAATCAAAAAGAAAGTTCTCACCATCATTATTACCAAGCCATGTCGGCACCTACAATCGGCACACAAAAGAGGAAAGCTATTCCAACAACGCAACCACCGACAAGCATCACAGAAACACCGTTCAGAGTTTACAGAGAAAGCTCCTTCAAATTTTCGAAATAAATGATTGAAATTCAATTATAAATGCTCCGGCCAGTATCTTTAAATCGACAATATAGCGGCCTCTTTTAAAAGAGTGCTACTGGTGATAAAAAACTTGAAACATTGAGTTTAAGAAGACATTCCTTGGCCACTTGCCGCGGTCCGAACTGTCACTTTGTGATACTATCGGAAATGTTGGCATTCCTATAAACAGAGACCAGAAGCTATTTTAAGACTTGAAAACATCTTAAAAGCCTTATTTCCATATGTGGAATATCTAGGACTGGTTTGTGTCGCCAGAAACTTCGTTATATATATTTGAAATTAAAGCAGATGAATTAAAAACTTCGTTATATGAAATGCCTAAATAAAAAATTAGTACCAAAAAATATATGTTATAAACTACTTAAAATATTTTAAATAGAACTAATTATTGTTTAATTAATTATTTAATATTTTTTTACATGAAAGGACAATTTAATGAATACTATACTATTATTATTTTATATTTTGTATTTATATTGACATAGCTAACTGTAATTTGTACAAATTTTAAATTTATTATTTATATTTTTTTCTTCGTGACATGTAATTTTTATTATGACTAAATAACTATTAACTATTAGTAAGCAGGCCATTTATCCCAATAAATTAAACCACCTTAACCAGTGCAATGTAATAAACCTATACATTAAGTTTAGATAAATATATAGGTTTGTACTCAGCAATGATATAAAAAGATGCGTATGCCATCCTTAAATGAAAACTACACACTAACCTATACAGGTTAGTGATAGCGCATTGATCAACTTCATACGAAATTGATCAATGCGCAACAAAAAATAGCTTAGTTGTCACCTGCATCAGTCTAATCTTAAGAGTAACCACAAGCATTACTGCTGAGGCAGCACCAAGCACGACTTAGAAGCCGCTTTATGCTAACCTCTTCCATTGATCCATCAAAAACAATCACATTTCTCCCTCGAACCATTCAATCACAGTCAACATCACTGGTACCGACTTATAATCAAAGAGATCAATATATCATTCACAGCGATGTGGTTCGACAATTTCACATTGTTTTCTAATAAATGCCCTTGTACATATGAAAAAAACTAACCGGGTTTAAAAGGGCCATATTTACAGCACATTTGTAACTTAAGGTAATTGTAGGTTCCGACTGAAAATCAGTGCTAAAGAAATTAATTTATTACCTTCTTTTTATGCTGAGTCGGAACTTTTTCCTGACATTCCGCAACACTTTATTGTACTATCAAGGCACTATATATTTATTTATTTATTGTGTGATACTTTTTGTTGTTATTAATATGTTTTTATGTTATTATAATACCCAGTATTATTTGTTAGGTATGTATATTTTTTTATAGTTCAGTGTTGCGTATCTATATAAAGATAGAGTATAAATAACGCCCAACGATCACATACATATATCCTGACCCCTCACTAGGATTCCCTGTATCTAGGGAACCAGGAACTGATATATCTCGAATAATTGTATTTTCATTCATTCTCTCTGGTTGAGATAAAACAGCAATTATATTTAGGGATTGCCCTTTGTGGCACTTATATTGTTAAGTTTGTCTTAAACTGTTACGTTTTCTATATTGTGTTGTTACCAATAAAGATTTATTCATTCATTATGTTTAGGGACATACTACCATGCACCACATTTACCATATTTAGTGTTCTACTCGAAACACTAAATATGTGTTTATACATGATATGTCTTTGCATCTTTTCTAGCGATTACTAATGTCTTATCCATACATTAATTAGTTCAAACAATGAACGACCATAGTATATATAAGCGGCAAGACAACCGGACCCGGCTAATATTCACGACATGTACAAGGTTGCTTAGGAACTATTTATTATCTACAGAAACCGCACGCAACTGTTACTGTTCTCCATTGTCTTAACGCCATTGTTCCCTTGTATCTGTATCGTGTGAAAGTCGATAGATAACAGGAAAGGTAGGGCAACAAATTTGAAACGTGTTGAAAATTGAACGATCCTATGTAACATGTTTTCTTCTCTTTTATCTTACTCGTGGTAGGTATCTCATATGCGGGAGGCCGTCTGGGTATGTACCACCGCTTTGCGAGACAAGTAGAAGTGCACAAGTATTACCATGTTCCGGTTTGAAGGGCAAATTACTGGACATAAGAGACTTATTATCTGATGTCTCGGGGTGATGAGCTCAATGCAGTACTTTTTATGGTATTAAAAGTTCAGGGTGGCACAGCAGTTATTATGGGCAGGCTTGGCGCTTACCATCAGGCGAATGACTTGCTCGTCTTATTACTCAGTTCCATAAAAAAAATTGTCGACATCTTACCTAATTTCAAATGATCACGCAGCTCGCAGCCAACATGGCGATACCATGCTAAGACCGGCTACACCATACTTAATCTTCCGAAAGCAATAAAAGAACGAGATTGTAAACACTATGTTTCAGCCCTACCAACTGGTTTCCTCATTCGAAATCATGAAATCATAATAAACTACACAAAAAAAACATATCCTCCATAAAAAGGACATCATTTGCAATTTCCTAAATCGACTCCCACATAAACTGCAGAATTTTAAATCTTGCATTCAACCAATTTACGTTGACTAAGCTGATAAGCCGGGGTCCACCTTTGTAATACTTTATAGTCCATACGCGGAGCCAGGATTGAAATTTGGTGGGCGAAAACACATCAAAAAGTTAACGCTGGTCGTGCGTGACCCTTGACTTTGAATTATGTTTGACTACCCTGTCGACTGATAGCGCACGCGACAACGTGGGCAAAATTGAAGGGTTCTTGCATTACATTATGCCTTTTCCCTATTTCAACTTTAAAGATAACCATATGTGTTGCAGTTCCAACCCTAACAATCCTTATATATATGATTCTAGATAAAAGATGCTTTGTCGTTGTTTTATTTTTCATAATAATAATAATAATAATAATTTCATTCCTTTATGCTTCATTTTATCGATCAGGAATGTTCAAGAAATCTAAGTTTGACCACCAACTCACCTTATGTTGAGCGACGACGTAAATGGAACACGTAGGTAGATATAGAAGATACCTATTCACCTGCCTGGAAGACCCAAATTGTAGTAATCAGGAAACGGAGAAGATTGTAAGGAGTTCCCCCTTAGCCTATACACACTATAAACGTGGAACCAAAACGCTTTATTCAAACTGGCGGAATGTGTACTATGTAACGATGGTAGGTATTTAGCCAATCTTCTACTCTTCCCGTAATGGAAGGAAGAGGGTGGGATTGGGCCATCTTACTAAATAATTTACAAAAGTTTTAAATAAAAAGGGATGGCTCGTTTTGTATCCCCGAGAAAACCCCCTGACTACGCCCACGTTGTAGTCCATAAATAACCCGCAAATTGCCTTCTTAATTAACTACGAAACCAGTCCACGGACCATTCCAATTTGGTGCGTTTAATATACGTTTAACAAAGAATTTTAATTTAGCCGTCCTTTAATGTCGATATACAGGCTTTCATTCCCATATTAAAAATGTTTATCCTTTGGGGTTTTATATCAAACAGATATCGGACGAAGCAGAGATTGTGTAAACAATTGTGTAAAATAATTTGGCGTTAATATAATTTAGTGTGAACCTTACCATCCTATTTGAGACCTAGACAGGTAGCATATTAATTATCAAAGTTCAAATTTCAAAAGCTCTATATTCAATTTTGGCATCACAGATGCACTTATGAACGTCAATTGACAAATGACTCTACCATCGTATTGGAAAAAGTAACACTACCCAGAAACCGAGATGCATTTTTTAGAACCTTTATAACTTTTTATTTTTGACAATATTATGTTGCTTAAGTGCCAGTTTGGAAGAAGGGGAATGTTCCATACATATTTGTCTCCTATGTATGTAATAACTAAGAGTATAGTATACTTTTTTCGTTAGATTTGATAGATTCGATTTGAATTTACTTTCACCATCAAATAAACTCCAAACTTACCTCATTTTTAAGTAACTACCTACCTACTTTACAATACCTTCCCAAAACGCAAGGCTCTTCCCACGCCTTACAATAAAACGCAGAAAATATTGCCTCCTATCAGAGATGGTGGGCGAGAATCACCTAATCTAACTGCAAGTGAGAGCTGCCGTTAGGTTCCGTTGTATTTGTTCATATTGATTTAATACACTATGGTTAGAGACCGGCTATACGAGAACCAAAAATGTGAACACAAGTGACATTAGTATCTCTGAAGCAAGAAAAAGAGGGTAGCTCGCAACGGATCCCACGAATCAAATCCCACATAAAAATTATCGCTTCTAATCCGATATAATATTGTTTGAGCTCCCAACGAATCCCAAACTTCAAAAGAGGACTTCGCAGTGGCAACACACTCAGTTGCTGGTCTGCTGGTGAGAAAGACCTTTAACTGTTTTTAGGTTCAAGACGATATAAACGAGATGCAATTATTTTATTAATAGAACTTAAAATTGTATTGTCTTATCAATTTATCGTCAATCCACATTGTTTCTATACGCCCAACATTCACGTACATTCCCTGTATCTACGGAATCAGGAACAACGAGGACCATTGTCCCACAAAACCCAGACACAAAACACAAAAAAAATGGCAAGCATTTGTTCCTTTACGGGAATCGAACCCGCAACCTCAGTGGTGTATGAAATTTGAGCCAACCAGCCCTACCACTACACCGCAGAGGCGTCCATTTGGACGAAGATGGCGCACTAACCTAGATCTGGAGGTTCTCGAGGAAGACAGCAGATGGTTTTTAATTTTTCGGCAAGAATACCTTCATCTTTTTCACGCTTGTCCTTTTTTGTCCAACTGAGTGAAGAAGCGAGCCGGTCGTTCGCCTTGTTTCTTCCTTAACATTTAGCAGAACTAAATGTTGTAGAATTTTCAAATGTACTGTGGTAAAGAAGATTATAACACTAATTGAAAGAGTTAAGCGACCCCAAGCTATTCCTCTGGCTTGCATATTCATGAAACCCGGTCGAAGTCTCTCGGCACCCTATAGAATAACTATATTCATCGAAATTTCTGCAGCGGGATTCAAGTAGATTATTAAATGCGTTGATTCAATTTGCTCTCTGTTCTATACCCCGGGGTGTTTTAAAGGGGCGGCCTTTGACTCGGCATAAACGTTAATGGAAGAACATTGATGTTTCTTGAAGATTAAAGGTACTGTGTGCATTGCAATTATTATGCAAGCGTGGCGCTGATCTTACGCTTAGTTTACGATCGCGCAAACGACTTGCTCGTCCCGTTGCTCAGTTCTGTGCAAAATAAATAATCCTTTTTATAGTCAACATCATCAGCCCATGACGTTCCCACTGCTGGGACTCGGATTTTCCCTCATATAGAAAGATTGGGCCATCCACCACCCTCGCTGGCCCAGTGCGAGTTGGGAGTTGTCACATGTCCTCGAATTTTTGTGATAAAGTCTTGGACATACCGGTTTTCTCACGATGATTTCCTTCCCCGTTTTTAGAACGAGTTTGAAGCTGCACATAACTTAAGAAAGTCAGTGGTGCGGTGCCAGCGGTATTCGAACTCAGGTGCGTCGGATTGAAAGGCGCACGTGCTCCCACTAAGCCGCACTCGCTCTTATAGTATCTTCCTAGTCTCCTTATTATAGTAACAATTCAGAAAGTAGTTCTATCTTCCTCGAAAGTAGTGAAAATTAAATTATTATATCTTGAACTCTTGACATCCTTTATCAAAAATTTCAGTGAATATTATTTGCAATGAAATGTGATAAGCAAAAGGAGTAGCTTTGTCTGAATAACAATATAAGTAATTTTTCGATAAAATGCATAATACCACGGCAAAGTAAAAAAAGCTGAGCCGTTTAAGTGCAAAACTAGGGCTAAATATTGCTAAAAAAAAGGTGATGAACAAATGGTCCGTATGGGAGTTGTTTTTGGCATAACTGCTTGGAGCATGTGATGTTGATTAGATTTGGCTATACACTTTTCAAGTGTCTTTCAAAATATAGTCTATACATCACCATAAGATTTCACCATCTTTATAGCTTTAGGCCGTATTTAAAACGTATATCAAAGTTACAGCTGCCTGCATTCCTCCAACTGTATTTCAATCTGATTGTACTAGTCGATTTATTAAAGTCCGGTCATCTGACGCCGATGCCGCGGGCCGACTTTTTACCGATGCATCGGTTTTTGCCGATCGCCCGCCGGCATACCTACTGACAATACGGCGCGTGACAACCCGTGGGTGCGCTTTGCTTCAATAACCGAAATATTCACAAACTAATTTCAACTCTGATGCTATGAGCTTATAGGTATTTGTGCGTTGAGCGACATGCGAAGAAGCTTCGTACTGGATTCAAGTATAGTCAGGCTAAATTGAACTTTAATTGAACACTGCAAGATCTGATATAAGCTGGTCGTTGTCTGACTGTAGTAAAACGACACAATAGAGTGGTCAATGTGTCTCGTGCCACGATTTTTGTTCGGTCAAAAAGGTGGTAGGTTTTTGTTGATACGTTTTTTGAGTTTGTCGAAATCACGTAGCAGCATGATGCACAATGCAATGCAATGAGTGTTCGGATGGGCTTTTTATAGTTCCCTTTGTTGAGGTCGTTGAACTGAAAAATAATCAATTGGAAAGACGAAAGTTCATTTATTTCAAATATATATATTTTTTATACTTAATAGATCTATGTTTGGCCACTATCTCGCCTGATGTGAAGCGATGATGTGGCCTAAGATGGAACACATAGACTTACACACAACCAAACACACACACAGAGAGACGAATACTTAAACATTTAATTTAAATTAGTACGAACGTATACAATGTAATCCATGCGAGGTATTTTAGGATTTTAGGGTCTTCATCGCAAAATGAAAATAAAAAGAAAGATTTCACTCAAACCGCTTCCACGTCTGCTTTCACTTCCACTCCCACTTCCAATTCAACTTCTAACTTGTACGCTTGTACCTACTACTATTCTAATATCAACGTCAACGTAGTAACTAGATTTTATGACCAATGATATGGATGAACTTAACCATAACGTGCCTGTCTCCTGTCTCGAACACACCTGTTAAAACTTCATTCAAGAAAAAGAGTTCACGCCTTCAAGATGATGCAAGGCAATGCAGCACCCGACCAGTAGGTAGGTAGGCAGTAGGTAGGCCAGTTTGAACGCCTTGATGGAACGTATTAGCGGCTATTTTAGCGGCGCTATTTCCACGATGAAGACTATCAAAGCAATTTAGGTGTGATCGACATTTTGCAAAACAAAGTTCTGGGTGGTGCTTCAGCTGTTATGGACAAGCGTGATGTTTACCATCAAGTGAACGACGTGTTCGTCTCACCACTTACTAACATAAAAGAACTGTGAATTTCAAGCACTTCAAGATATCAATAGTTACCATATTCCTTAACGCTTAATTTTCATTTCTAGGTACATCGAAATCTAAATCGAGGAGCTATTATAAAAATACTCCTTCCATAAATCCTTCACAATGAAATATTAAGGAGGAATTGATCCCTTTACCATTTAAAATAAATTGAATAGGAGAGCAGTAATTGAGGTGGCAATAATAAAACATGATCGGCGCGCGCCCCACGAGCGGTTCAGACGCCGAGCCATTTGAATAACAACGGAGAAAATGTCTTTATTTCCTTATTACTGCTGAAAAATGTTCCCCGATTCGCGAGCGCTTTTCATTCAGTTCTTGATGTGATGCCGGCATAATGAAAATGATTTATGTCTGGTTATAAAATACTTTGTTATAACTTGAAAAGTTCAGGAAGAATGGACTTTTATATCAGATATTATTTTATAAGTTATTATATTATGTACTTAAAGATGTATTAAAACCTTACAGCACCCCGTGGTTTCACACGTGCGAGAATGTACTTTCAGTTTTTCCCACTGACCAGGAGACTGGAAAATTTCCAGTCTCCTTTTCCAGTTTTTGTTTCCATTAAAAACTTAGACTATTAAAAAAACTTTTAAAATAATTGTTAAATCGGTCCAGCCATTCTCAAGTGATGTGCAGCATTTCGTCTTTATTTATCAAATCAAAATCATTTATTAATTGAAACATTTGTTACAAAGAAGTTAAAAAAGAATTACATAAAAAGAATTTATATATAGATAATACTCCAATCTAATAAAGATAGATAGAAAACTCTATATTACACCACCACAAATAATGATATAACGGAAAAAAACAATATATACGGTCTTAAAGTAAACAAAAATCTATCAAAATCTCTTTATATTCAGTTTTGGCACCACAGACGCACTTATGACCGTCAAATTATCACCATGACTCTACCACCGCATGGGAAAAAGAACCACTACTCAGAAGATATGGCAAGAAACTGAGGGGCTTTTTGTTATTGGTCTATAGGTATGTAGCTAACGTCTGACCGCTATCTCTCCTGTTGTTGAGTGACGATACGAACAAAAATGTAACGTAATATCGGACTTGGTGGCATGGACATGGTATTAAAATGTACACATATTCTTGATGCTCACTTTACCATAATTATTCCGTGGCTAAAAACATGGCAGTTTCTATTCGCTGACAGATCGAGAGAGGCGCCCGGCTTGCCATGGAGATAGAATCTACATTCGCGTGTCAAAGCCCAGTTTAGAACACTGCTGTAGGTATAAATATTTAATAAAACGGCTAGGACTCACGTAGTTTGTCGAATTAGTCGACCTAGGTTTCGAGCATGTCCGCGGCGACCACTGGTCGCCGCGATCTCGCAGCGTAAACTCGCCCCTGATGAAGAGCATCGGACATGCTCGAAACCTAGGTCGACTAATTCGACAAACTACGTGAGTCCTAGCCGTTTTATTAAATATTTATAATGAATCAAACTCACGAAAACTTTCATACTAAAACTGCTGTAGGTAAAATTTTCAAAAGGGTTCCAGTTTCTTTAGTAATAATAGTAGTAGGTACTAATACTACTTACACTATATGCAATAATTCAAATAGGTTGAAACAAAATTGGCTAAAATATAGCTTTAATTCATTTAGTATAAACAAGTCTTAATTGAAAACACATACTAATCTATTTATAAATAAATAACTCCCAACGATCACATCCATCGATCCTGGCCCTTTTCTAGGATTCCCTGTATCTAGGGAACCAGGAAGTATGTGGACCATGGTCCCAAAATACCCAGACACGAAACAAATGCTTGCACTTCATTTTTTCTGTGCACAAACATTTGTCCCGTCGCGGGAATCGAACCAGCAACCTCAGTGGTATATGAGATTTGTGCCAATCTGGCCTACCACTACAGGCTGTCAAACTTATCTACTATATTTTCCTCATCGGGATATCAACACTAACTGTGTTTTCCTATAGCTAAATAGGTGCAGTAGAACCGCTTGGTATCAAGTCTTGGAACACCTTTCTAATGCTAATGGCCCGTTCGGACACCACTAGATCCGAATTATGCATAGAGTGTGCATAGAAGCCTGTAGTATGGTGATATAGCTGATTGGGAAGCTAGTACAAAGTGTGGCTTGGGTTTAGGACTAAATTTAGTACCTACTTATTACGGCTCTATGCGGATGTTTCGACATTACGTTGTGTCAGCGGAAAAATCCAGGGCATAGTGTGTTCTATGTCGTTACAACAAAGCTTATTATAGATACTACATAAACCTATGCAACAGATAACTTTGGTATAGGTACATAACTGAGTCCATTCTATATAGCTAAGATGAGAAGAGGAGTTACTTGTCCTCCCGATGCGAACGCACCCGAGCTAGAACCCCGACGCGGCCCTGTAACAGACAGTCAAGCGACCTTCATGTGTTTCTGTAAGATATTCGGTGAACTGGAGAGAAGGATCCGAACAGTTGTTTTACTGCCGTCGTCCTGAGATCCGTCCGTGAGATGTGTGCTCCATCTTCGGCAATAGGCAAGATGGTGGCTAAAAATATAAGCGAAAAATTTCAAAAACACGAGACTTTCGTCGAGCGCTCGCTTCTATAGCGTTTTGTCAGCTTTCACTCTTCCGCAACGCGAATATAGGGCCAAGAAACTGAATTTAAAGGCGCCAAACTTGTCAATGTAGGTAGCCTGCTCACTAAAGAGCTGGCTAGTAGCTACACTTAGACCTGTTATACCCTGATTCCCTTCTAATACACTCTTAGCGGTATAATTAGCCAGTCCCGTTACTATGAATCACAGTGTAATCGATGCAACGCTGCCGGATTCTCCGTGCGAACTATCTACGTGGAAAATTGATGGCTTCCGCAATATCCCTGATTGCTCTCACTCCTGGTTCATTAGACACAGAAGACGTAATTGTGAAAAGGAAATTAGTAATGTGATTATCAATTAAATTAATAAACACGCTTTTGTTTTTCGCACTTTTATTCCACATATTTGTTTAACACTGGAACTTAAACTAATTCTGACAATGACATGCACGGAGACCTTTTGCTTAATCCTAAAACAAAAATTCAAAATTTCAAAAGAATGTTTTATTATAACAGTTCTTTTTTGGCTTTGACTGTGCTTTAGGCTTGAAAGTAATACATAGTTTGCTTTTGCACTTCTATGTTGTAGGTACATGAATATGAACACTAAGGAAACTGCATTAATTTTAACCAACACCGCAATGCGTTACCTTAACATATTTAGCTGGAACCATTTCTGAACTTCTGTCAGGGGATTCTGAGCTCTATTCCTTTAGATATAGTAATGTTTAGTTCAAACTCTCGTTGGCACGTGCTGCCTTAGCCGGGTTCCTCACGTAGCAGACAAGCAACGAGTGTGGAATACGGAACACTTTTTGGCACTGGCCATAGGCAAAAGATACAAACATTGTAAATATTATGTATTATTTTCTAGTTGGTCCCCGAGTTGTCGCTCGCTGTTTTTCGGGATAAAATAATTGCAATATTTATAGGCAGGCGTGGCGTTCCATCGCGACCATCAAGTGAACGACTAGTTCCTCTCATCACTTAGTTCCATAAAAAAAGATGGTTCGTATTTTCACGGATTTGGATACGGAACGGCAGACAAGCGGTCTTTTCTTTCTCTTTCTGTTCTGCAAATCTCGTTACGAATCAATGTGAGTATAATCTATCTATCTATCAGAGTTCCTAAAGGTAACACTATACTGTTTTATTTTTTAGTATAAGTACCTAAGTCATAGTTAGTATTTTTTGGTATAAGTAACAGTTATCTTAATGTACCGCTAATATGTCTTGGAAAAAAAAATAAAAAAAATGGTTTGGTAATACCTAAATGGCACTTAGCAACAACGGTATGTAAATAAATGAAATGATTAAAAAATTCAATTAAAACAATGTTTATGTAATCAAATGAAAATCTATATTAATGATGTAAGTTTTCAAATTTTGTTAAATTAATTTGTGAAGGTATAGACAATATGGACATGTCCACACAAGATAAAATAACGAAGAGCCTTTTCACTGAAACTATTGCTTATCTAGTGGTCAACCGGTTCAACAACGTTGTACACCACTGAATCACTAAAATTTCGATACAGGGAGGTACTTATAGGTTAACGAACTCTAATAATATTAATAATACATATATGGAATATTTTGATATTATTCCCTTTAGCCGTTGCGGCGTGAAGAGGGAACAAACACACTTATACACTAACACTTACATACAAACTGTCGCATTTATAATATTAAAAGCATAATAAAAAAATACGAGTAAACTTAAAAAAGAACAACTTAAAAAGAAAAATAGACAGACATTAGCCCCATAGATAACTACAAGTATGCCTTGCTCAAGTTTAACTGACGTGTATGGACGGATAAACCAAATCTCCAGTTGCTCGATATATAAATTATTAAATGGGCATATCCATAGTAAGCTAGCATTCAAAGCTTTCAAAAATTTAAACTTTTTATCAGCTCTGAAAAGGAGCTAATTATCTTTATCTAATTAATTTAATTAATATTTTGATAATGAGGTTGTATATAACGGCTTTGTTTGTGAATTTCGCGATATCGTTGTGTGAGCTATCGGCAGAAGAAAAACATCGAAAATGTTGCTCTACGTTATAGCAACATTATTTGTTTCGCTGGCTGCGGGCTACAGTGGTAAGACTTTTGTTTATTAAATACTAGCAGCGCTCTCCGGTTTTAACCGCGGCTTTCCGTAATAAAAAAATAAATAAAGTAAAGGATTCCGGAATAAAGTAGCCTCTGTCCATTTCCAGTACCTAATGAAATCACATACCAAATTTCCTCAAAATTCGTTGTATCCGTTTAGTAGTTTTTGCGTGAATGAGTAACAAACATCTTTCCATCCACCCATCCATCCATCCATCTAAACATCCATCCTCACAAACTAGGATAAAAGTAGGATAGGATGCGCTTGTGTCATTTATGATTTTCTTGTCGAATAAACCTTAATTATATTTTCATCATAAACGACATAGGTTAACCCATCGACAACGCGAGTGCGAATTCCTTACATGTATGGCTCGGAATTCAATGGGTTAAACCCTAAAGTTTATATAAGGTATTGAGTCGATTTGTAGAACATTTTAATTATTTGCTAACGTGCAGCTACTTTCCTACAGTACAGTCAGCACCATAATTATGTTAATAAGTCAGTCACAAAAATGAATACTTTAGCTTTACGGCGCGGTCATTACGTTGTCGATGCACTCGTATCAGCTCGAAATTTAATTCAAATTCTTAATCATATGAATTTCGTTTCAGTGAAAACAAACTTTTACAATTTCATTCACTCAGTTTAGCTTGTAAATTTTAAATATAGTATAAATACTTCGCATAATAATTAGATTGTTGCGGTTTTTGTGTTTAGTTATAGACGGAGATTTCCTAGTCTTAGAAAATGACTACGAAACACTGTCATGGCCCGAGGAGTACACGGTGAAGGCAACGAAACTGTCCCTAACATCTAACTTGATGGAAGATTTCGTTGCTTGGTGAGTTACACTAACTTTTGTGGTGTTAAGTCTCAGATAGTTAAACATCTGGAACTGATAAAAATGAAAATTGTTTTATTAATCATTGCACGTATACAATACTGAGTTACTTGATATATAGATAGATTCATGATTCGTGTCTCTCGTATCTCAATATTGGCAATTTTCAATAATAAATGTTTTTCAGTTACCTACAATATTCATAACTTGATGCAATTTTTGTGTTTTGAAAATAACTAATTATTTTAAGAAAAAAATAAGGGACTTTGGGTTACAAAATTTCTAACTTTGATGCAATTTTCTTCTCTTGTAATAACTCTGCGTATCTAATGACATTCGTTCCTCTAGACTCTCTATATATAATTATGTTAGTATCTGGATGACCGAGCTTTGCTGGGTATTTTTTTTTTAAAACGTTTTCTATAAAATAAACCTAGCGAGATCGATTTATCGCCCCCGAAACCCGCTGCATACAAATATTCATGAAAATTGTTGGAGCTGTTTCCGAGATTCAGATTATATATATATATATATATATAATATAGTTTATAGATATAGAAACAATAGTCTAATATTACGAGCATATCTAATACCTTTAAACGAGCAATTCTTGCATAATTATATATATATATATATATATATATACTATTGTTTCTATATTTATAAACTTCCTTTACTACTAAATGAGTTCCGTTACTTACTAATGATACTTAATTTTGCGTTAAAAAATGTCTGTGATAATATCAATATCTTAAAATTCAAATAAAATAGAGCAACGACTATTAGTGGAAAATAAAGAGGATCACGCATGCATACCTATAAAAGAAGCTGTTCTAACACAAATCAGACAAAATGATATCGGACCATCAGTGATGCGAGGGACGACATCCGTATATGAATATTAGGTATTTAAAAGAACTACAAAAGAAGTTTACCAATTCACCAAGTATTTATAAAAAAAAAACAGTTAAAAATATGAAAATAACAATAAGTACATATGAAAATACAGTATATGTATAGGTATATAGGTCATGAAAACGCTTTGGCAAAGATTTGTAACAGCAACGGTATTAGATATTTTAGTTGAAACTATATTATGATGAATATTTATTTTGTAATTTTAAAATTGTTAAAAACTAAAATTAAATATTATGTCGGTAAATGTTCATCCAAGCATTTGGCAGTCATGTGTGAAAAATAAATTAAATTAGGTACTTATTTAAATGAATTAGAGTTAAAAAAGAACCAAAACTGACATTTTTACAGTAATTTAAACTCTTTATAAAAATATATGAATTTTCTACTTGACACTACTAGAAAAGGAATCATGGTCTACAACAAAGATAATTTTTAATTCTTTATCTTTGGTCTACGACAAGACTCTATGGTCTACAAGGAATTTTCGTAGACTGTGTGGACTTTTTGGCGGGAGGTGAAAAGTGATACAGTTCGATTTTTTATTTTTTAAACAAGTGTTATTTCGAATGATCATGTGTAATGTCGGTGGAATATTAACCATTATGTGTTCGTAAACTTACACAAGTGTAGGCAAAGGAAACAACATAGAGAAAAACATTGCCTTTTATGTTCTCCCAAAAAGTCCATGGAAACCTTGAATAAAGTTCCACCACTTTTTTGAAGCACTAGGAGAGGGTCCGGCTTGTTGCTGATGACCCTCATTCTCAACAAAAGTATAATAAATGGAATATTAAACTATCAAATAAAAACTACGTAAAACATGGCGGTATGGTCCTAGAGACTTTAGCCTGCCCCAACGGGCCAATTTAAAGAAAAAAAAAATCTGACTGTTTTGTTTTTTTCAACTGTGGTAAGAGGATACGGCCACGAATATTGCTAATACGCGCCACAGCCCGCCTCGCAGCCACGAAAAGCACATTATTATTGGTATATTTTTCTGTTTTAGGAGAACTAACGAGACTTCTAGAGTGGACTACAACGGAGGCGCTGTCAAGTCTATTACGATTTTAGGCCATGATGAAGAGGAAGACGATAATAAAAGCAAAACATACGACGTACGTCATTAAATGTCTACAAATTTATGTTGTTGTAAAATGATCATTTATCGATCATACTAGCATCATACGCTAATCGAGTATATTTGCCCTTTTTTAAAGTCAATTTTAAAATAACAGAGAAATGTTACACCATAACTCCAATCTTTAAAACTAACAACTTTTATTCTACGACTTTTAAAATGCTTTTTTTTATTTAGATTCACCCTGAGACCACAGACGGAGAAAAACCCGACATATTATGCCAATTGTCCCCTTTATCTTCAGAGCTCGACTCAATCTTACCACCTATTGAGGAAGATGACGAATTTGAAGCTGTTGGTAAAATCATTGTTTTTCTTTTTCAACGTCCACATCATCATTATCATCAGCCTATTACGTTCCCACTGCTGGGACACGGGCCTTCTCTCATAGCGAGAGTACACAACATCGCCATATTATTCAGCGGAATTACACTACATAATTTCATTGCGTTTCAGTTTTATCGGCATATTAAAAAAAATATTGACAGCCTCTATGGTAAAGTGATTGGGCAATTCAGCTCAAAACGCACCACGTAGGTTGTTGCGGTACACGTACGTTTGAACCATTTCCGTTATACGGGACTTGTTCCCTCTCCGAATCGAACAGATCTAAAAATTTCTTATTTCTGTTAAAGCCAACGAAACCATTAGTGAAAAGGAAACCGTGAAATTTGAATACATCTCTGTTACCCAAGAAAAAGAAGAACGAAAGACGATATGGGCAGTTTATGAAGAAGTTGATGAAGACGTATACGCGTGGATTCCAGTCAGGTACAAACAATAAATACATGTATGGAGGTTGAGGTTATCAATTAATGAATTGTGTATGTTGGATAAATAGAATTTCATATATTCTTTCAGGTTGTAAGCATTTATTTTTATTGTAGTTGTAATCAATCATTCAATTTATTTTAAAATACTCATACTATAAAGTTATAAAATCCACACATTTAGTTATAATTGATGATGGAATAAGAATGAAGAAAATTATATATAGACTTTAAATAATTTAGAAATGCAAGCAAAAATGTTATAGGTTGAAACAGGACAATGTCCGATAAAGCTCAGGCCAATGTCCAATATCCAGTGTTTACCTATTTTTAACCGACTTCTAAAAAAGAGAAGGTCCTCTATTCGATTGTATTTTTTTTGTGTCTGTTACCTCAGAACTCCGTCATTTATGAACCGATTTGGAAAATTCTTTTGTGTTGGGTTCAGTATAGCTACGAAGTGACCCCATATAAATTACATCGATATTTGATCTTGGACTTCGAAGATACATTGAAGTCGGTTTTTGATTTTTCTAAAAATTATGTAATGTGGTATTTATATCAAGCGTTTTGTCCATTTTGCAGATATGAAAAGAAAGCGTTCAACTCTATCTTAGGAGCTCTGACGACGCACGAAGTCTGGGACTTCTACGAGTTTTCCACATTCGTTGAAGATGACTTTACTAACGTCGTTGACGAGTGTAAGTCTAATTAAAATTTAACCACACGAACGAAACGTAACGTAAAACGTAAAAAATATTTTTATTGTCGTATTGTGACCACCATTACATATAACTTTTTTTTTCTTGAGGCAAGAGATAATAATATTTAAGGTAGTTATTTATCAGGACCTTAAGTTCATAGATTCCTAATCACGCTTCCATAAAGTATTTGCTATGTATACCAGTTTGATTTCACGATTTTAGACTGCCAAGGCGTTGAGAAGCCTGATGATGTCAGTGACAAAATTATCAAAGAGCTGATGTTCATCAACCCCGACAGCAAAAAACACGTCGACCATATCTTCCACAAGTAAGTTCTATAAATTTGACAGTTCTTAACAAGTGTGGCATAAAATCACACATTTACTCTTACTTAAAAAACAACCGCAACCAGTCAGAGTTAGGACGAGTGGATATAAATTCCAGTATTCCCCTCCAGGGTAAAAGCTCAAGCTAGTATAAGAACCTAGTGGAACAGTTAAGCAGTCTATACGACAGGTTGTTTGTAATTTGTAATCTTTACGTATTACATAATGAGGATATTGATTTATTATATCATTTCTTTCACAGATATATCGCTCAATTCGAACGTGAATACGCTCATGAACAAGAACATAACATGCGAAGGGCTATCTTACACCAGAATATGAGGTTGGTGTTTTATTTAAATTCACACTCCCACATAATTCAAATTTTAACCAAAATCAGAGTAAGTTATACAAGATACTCGTAGGTCAGAAGTAAGTGTGACGTCAGTATGTTGGGGTTGCAACCTGGTTCTAGGTTCGTTAGTGATGTTTGATTTGCAGATGCGTAAAAGTAATCTTTGATATATTTTTACCCTTTTCATAGACTGGTCTCAGCTGTCAACAAAATGAATCTTGGTTATAAACTGTCCATCAACCAGTTCTCCGACCGGACTCCTTATGAGTTGGAAAGGAGCAGGGGCCTAAAGAGGCGTCCAGCAGGAAAGACCGGCCCTGTCGAGTTCCCTTACGATGCGGCCAAGGTGAAGGAAATTGTCAGTGAGCTTCCTAAGGAGTACGACTTAAGGCTCCTTGGCCTTGTCTCTCCTGTCAAGAGTGAGTATTTATTTTTACCTTTAAATTTAAAACACAAATCATTATTATTAGGATATCAAAGTAGTTCCTTGTGTGCTTTCTTTCATGTAATAAAATCCAGGTCCTCGTATCGGGTCCTAAAATGCCTTCTTTTCACGTAAAGAGGCACTTTTACGATGGCAAACTAACATGGTTGCAGGATCTGGCAATGAGAATGATTAAAATATTAGTGCTCGTGAAGAAATAAATAAGAAAGCTATCGTCAAATATGTAATCACATTAAAATAAAGCAAAGGTTAGATTATTGAGTAATCTTGTCTTATTGCAGACCAAGAAAGCTGTGGATCTTGTTGGACTTTCGGTACAACGGCCGCTGTAGAAGGTGCTTTGGCCAGAGTCAATGGAGGAAGGCTTATGAGCCTCAGCAACCAAGCTCTTGTTGACTGCGTTTGGCCGTACGTTATCATTCTGTCTTCATCATGGGCGAGATTGATGTGGCTATACTTTTGACGTGTGTTAGCACGAATTAATTATAATTCAACAGCAACTTCACGGGGTAGTGTGAATCTTGCGTTGCTGGCAAAACTGGCCCAGTGGCGGGTTATTAGTAATCAAGTTTGAGCTTAGAAGTTTGATGCCGTAATTTATCTTTAAATAAAACAGATATGGAGCTGCTGGCTGCGATGGCGGCACTGATAACGCTGCCTACGAGTGGATGATGAAATATGGCCTGCCCACTGAAGAAGAGTATGGTCCGTACAAGAACAAGGTGAAAAAATCCTGTCGACTTAGGCGTGACATTTAAAATACGAAATAGCTAACGCATACGAAGAGCTAAAATAATCTCTAAGTACTATTGCGAACAGTATTCAGCGGAAAAATAAAGCAATTTATACAGCATTTCGTATTCTTGATGATAAAAATAAGCAAATTCTACAATTATTAGTAAGAACTAAAATCTCAGTAGTCCTAAATGTTTGTTTGTGTTGTTACCATCTTATGGAGTGTTTTACCAAAGAAATGTCATATAAGCAGGGAGGCCTTTATGAACAGACGGTAACATTCCTTACTATTGTATAATGCACCATGTTTATCCATCCCATTTACCACATTATTTCAATTCACTATGTATGTAACTTAGACTTTCTCTTTGTAGAATTTAATAAACATAGCCTAAATTAACGCTTTAAACAAATTAATGTGATAGATATTTTTTTCTCGCTGCAGGATGGTGTTTGCAATATTGCAAACATGACGAAGACATACCCAATCCGTGGATGGACAGACGTTACACCTTTCAGCAATGAGGCAACTAAGGTAGTTCATCATTACAATTATTTCAACTTTTTCATTACCATTAGCTTAATTCAAGCAACTGACAAAGACTTAGTACCTTTGTACCGTCATGCTTCAGAATCTAATAATGTTTAGGGGGAAGTGACCCTTGCACCAGATTTAGTTCAGGTGACTCTTCCAAACTAAATGCCTCTGCACACAGCGGGTGTGACGTGACGTTGGCGTTTTGTTTTTAGTTGTAAGGTACTGAACTATATTGGGCAATGCACACAGAAAGCGCGGCGCCGGCGTCGCGTCGGCGTGGCGCGGAACGACCACGCCGCGCTCTTTGTGTGCAAAAAAACGCTTACGCCGCGCTGCGCTCACGTCTCGCCCGGTTGGTGCAGGGGTTTTAAGTTGAACGCACATGAACATTATCCCCGAAAAAATCTAATTCTTCGTCTATCTTCGTCAACGAAAATGAAAGGCTACTAGAATGAACTCTATGATGTTTTAATTCTGTTTTAGGTTGCACTTGTAAACCACGGCCCTCTGTCAGTGTCTGTTCACGTCACGTCCGAGTTCAGTCATTACTCCGGTGGAATTTTCTATCAGCACAATTGGTAAGATCATTTTGACTCATCCAGGTAAATCATTGTAAATACCACTTTGCGGCAGGGAAACTCCAACTTATATTTCATAACAAGATTTTTGTTAAAAAATATAAATTTCAAGACAAGCTTTTAACAAATTCGTAATTGGAACCGCGAGCAGATTAAAATGAGCCCAAAACAATAGTAGTATACGAATAGTAGTATCCGTCAAGGAATTATATTGCTCTTCCGTCTCCATCATCAGATTAGCTGACTGTCACCATAATATTACATTGTCATCAGACTTTGACAAGTATGCAAGATTTCAACTCCGTAGGGTAAGAGGAACTGGTTCTTATTCAACTTGCAAGATTTGATCCTGTATAAAATAAACTTGTTCGAGCATTTGATATTCGGTCAAATGTCATTCGATTTTGCCTAGACTAATAAAACTGTTTGTTTATCCAGCAACCCACTTCAACTCAACCACGAAGTGACAATGGTGGGCTTCGGCGAGAGAGACGGTGAACTGTTCTGGATCCTCAAGAACTCGTGGGGCCCAATGTGGGGCGTCGACGGGTACATGATGATCGCTGCTAAGGACAACACATGCGGAACCGTCACCGAGCCCACTTATGTTGTATTCTAATTAAATCAACGAGTTGATTTTACTAGGGGCTTAATACATTGAAGCCGTTTACTACTTGATTCTGCCCTACTCGTTTTTTTTTTACGCCTAATAGGTCTATGTTTGGCCACTATCTCGCCTGATGTGAAGCGATGATGTGGCCTAAGTTGGAGCACATAGATCTAGAGAGATCGTTTATGTCATAGTATGATATTTTCGTATGATATTTTCATACAAAGTCCATCTGAAAAGTAAATGCGTAAAATGATGGGTGTGCGTAAATGCACAAAAACAGGTGTGCGCACGAGTAAACCAATAGACACGTATGGCTTGGTTTCAATGTATGACAGTCTAAGTAGGTACGGCTCTGCAGTCAGCAATTGCATTTTTTGTCTCGTCTGTAAATAAAATTAAATTGGGCAATACCTAACAATGAAACGAGAACTCGGCACGTCAATGGTTATTGATACTATTATTTTTTAAATTTCAACGCCTATTAAACGTATGTTGCATGCTTAACTATGTGTTTTATTTGCTATGACAATTACCCATCTATGAATAGCTATTTATAAAAACAGAAAACAGTGCATTATCGAAAATCGTAACAAATACACAAAAAGTACCTACTCATAAATGATAGTGAGCCTCAATTTCTTAATACTGAAGATCATCCTGAAGCACGTGTACTGTTTGCTGATGACATTACAATAGTTGTAATATGTGACAAAAAGGAACAACTACATTCCAGCTCAGTTACTTGTACTTTATAGTTTAACCTAGGTAGACTTGGTGAATACGATCAGACAAGGTTGTAGTTCGAACAGCTTTAAATATACCTACTCATGCTTTATAGGAAAGAAAAAATACGCCCGGGGCATATTAAAAAAATATTAATATATGCAAAAAAAAAACAAGTAAAACTCGCTTTAGATACTTTTAAACGTACAATTATGCTTAGATATGTACGGTTCAATTTTATGTCTAGATCTTGAAAGATTTGTACGGTTTGTCTAGAATATAACACGTACTTTTTGCCAGTGGAAATTAAACGCTCCCCATCACTGGCCACTTTCAGAGAGCGTATTAGGAAATTATATTTATGAACTTCATAATATTTATCATTATATTTTGCTATGGAATTCTATTTTTTTTTTAATCCGTTCACTTTTGTATAATATGTATGTAAACTATATATTGTATGTATGTATGTATATTAATTAGGTATATAAGTATATTTATATAGTCATATATATATTTAAGTAATTGGATTATATATTGTATATCATATGTAAGCCCTTAGTATGTCTATTATATTTTCTATCACCACCGTCTGTGTATGTTTCGTTATTCCTCTCCATCCAAAGGTTGTCTGGAAGAGATCGCTTTAAGCGATAAGACTGCCCATTGTTACACCACTGTAAACATTTGAATTGTACTTTATCTCTATTTTTAAGGTGAATAATAAAGTGTTTATCTATCTATCTATCTATCTTTTTTTATAAATGTTAAATTTTTATGTTTGTATTATATACTCAACGTTCATGTTATAGTACATAAAGGTATACCCATGTATATGGCGGTATAATTGATGGTGCGACTTTCTAATAATACCGTATATTATATGCGATATTAATTATTGTTATATCACTTTTAAACCGAGAAGGTTTCACGCGAAAAGCTTAGTGTTAAATACAATAATTATCCTTCTAGTATCCTAAATGCGATTGTTTGTGAGGATGGATGGATGGACGAATAGATGTTTGTTACTCAATCACGCAAAAATAGCAACGGATTTTGATGAAATTTGGTATATATACTCGTATATAGGTGGTATATATATATTTGGGTTCTTTAGATCCTGGAAAAAGACATAGGCTACTCTTTGTGTCCAGAAACTGCGGGTGAACCCGCAGGATGCAGTTAGTATTATTATGATACGGAAATAAGTATATTATTACAGTATCTATGTATTGGATGTAATAGATTTACCTAAACGCTCGCACACGCACCGCGCTCTATGTTTATAAGCCCCAGGCAAACTCACTATTTCTAAACTTGCTTAAGCTTTCAATTTTAATTGCCGCCCCCGGGTTCACTCGCTTTAAAATCTCCACGACACTTGGCATGCGTGATATATTAAACGATTATTATAATAATAGCTTGTACGACTTCCTTAATAGAGCCCAGACGTATGATATAGTTCGGTTAGATGAAGACTGACCATTTGAAATCGACACGCCCATTTTTTTATTGCATTCATACGCAATCTCCATAAACTACAGATCTTAGATTGAATAAAATAAAACTTTTTTATTTGAGGTAGAACGCTTGAAAGTGTATTAAAACAATTGGAGGAAAGTAAATCAGTAATGAGTCAAAAGTCAATATATATTCAATAGGCACAAAAAACTTTTAAACGTCATATATATGTAGGTACATCATATGAATCCAACTTAAAATATTATGACTGAAAAAGAAAGATAAGCATGTCTACCCATTTCTTTCCCGTACTCAAATTGAAGTCCGAGACAAGAAAAGAAATGGGAAAACTGACTCTACCAGTGCTTCGGAAATACGCCCAATAGAGAAGGTAGCACCAAGTAACCCTGCGGGGATATCACTTTTTTCATATTTTAAATGTCTTTAAATATAACACTGAACAATGAGGTATAAATTAATTATAATTAACATAACACAATTATATAAAGTTCTGTTTGACAGGTACACTGATAATAGAATAGAATATGAAGAATTAACTTTTTTTTTTTACGCTTAATAGATCCTTGTTTGGCCACTATCTCGCCTGATGTGAAGCGATGATGTGGCCTAAGATGAAGCACATACATCTAGAGAGAGACGGCAGTTGAGCGGCTGCTCAGACCCGTCTCCCCCATGGTTCACCGAACATCATTCCGAAACACGACTAGGTCGCTTGACGGCATGGCTTTGTTCGGTGGGTGGTATTACAACCACGGCCAGAGCCTACCACTCCAAAGCGCGTAAGCGGGTTTCATCACGATGTTTTCCTTCACCGTTTTAGAGCGAGCGTGCAAAATCTGCACTTAATTGTAAAACTGTGTAGGGATACATAAAGGTCTTAAATGTAAGTGTGTTCCAACAGTTTGTTCATTTCGAACACACAACAATATTATCGCGCAGACTATCTTATATCTAATATCAATTAGAGATTAACTCATAATACTAGGAGCATATAGTAACTAAATAACATTTGTAATAATTAATTTATTAACATACATATTATTTGTCTATCTTTAAAAAAATTCGATGGAAATTATAAATGTATACTTTTACCTACATTGCTAAGAGATTAGGTTTTGTTCCTAAAAGCCTTGTTTGAACATATCATTGGTTTAATAGAAACTTCAATGGCAAAATTAAACTAGTTTTCATATTACATATTCAATATTAAAAATTCACATTGAATAGTACATGAATAATACTGAGATAAACATCGATTAAATGAAGCAAGTGCGCATTTAATCGACGTCTTTAAAAAAATATCCCACTGAGATAATTCTGTGCATTTCAATATTAAACGAGTTGAATAAGATCTTGGTGAGAATCCGATGTGAAAATGACATTATTTTGATATTTACATAATAATATTGAAATGATATTTCTACAGAGGTACAAACTAAATTGGTAATTTTATTCGTTCTGTAACCTGACCTCAACAACAGTCACAGGGACAAGTATTTGCTAAAGAGATACTATTATTCTACTAATTCTACTAATAGTATAAATGCTGGATGGATGTTTGTTACGTGATGGAGTAACAAACATCCAAATACTTATTACTGAACGGGTTTAGATGAAATTTGGTATGTAGGTACCAGGTCCTAGAAAAAGATACGAATATAAATCTCTTTATTGCATACCAGTTTGAAGGGCATTGTAGCCAGCGAAAGTACTGGGCATATGAGACTTAATAAGTAAATATCTGATGTCTCGGGGTGAAGAGCGCAATGCAGTGCTACGCAGTGCTTTTTGTGGTATTAAAAGTTCTGGGTGGCACTGCAATTATTATGGGCAGGTGTGGCGCTTACCATCAGGCAAACGACTTGCTAGTCTAATCATTCAGTTCCATAAAAAAAGTTTATAAAATAAATTAATAACAATAGCACAAAATTCCCTACAATGGTAGTAGTATGGGCGGTCTTATCGATCTATGGAACTAGAGTATCACTGTACCAAATTTCACCTAATTCGTTTAGCCAGTAATATATTTCTTGTGTTTTTATCTAGGTTCCTTCATTAATTTCCTTCTGTGGTTTTACTTAGCCAGTGAATATTTTAAAAAACAATTTCCCTTCCATGCGACCGCTGCGCGCTGAAAACCGACAGTCACTCCACAAATGGCACTCATCTTTCACCGACATCGTTAGTTTAACAAAACCAATCTAGCAAGATCCCACTTGAATACAAGACTTCTACATTATGAGAAGGAGGCTCTAGCATCGACGGCTCTATCAACGGTGGTCGTCGGCTACGCAACTTGGGAAAAATACAAAACGTCCTGTCCAGTATTTTTCTTCGAGCCCCTCCAGTTGCAAACTAATGAAGTGAAGTTGTTGGGTAAATATTCAAATAAAACATTTTAAATTTGTGGTAGGAAATAGCTTTATTTTTAACATAATTTAGAGATAGGACATATTTGTTCTTATAATTAAAATACAAATTAATACGCCCAACAATTACCAACGTAGAGCCTGGCCCCTAACTAGGATTTCCTGTATCTAGGGAACCAGGAACTACCAGGACGATTTTCCCACAACACCCAGACACGAAGCAAATGCTTGCGCTTTTTTTTCTGTGCATAAACATTTGCACCGATGCGGGAATTGAACCCTCGCACTGTGATTCACGTAGAACAAGCTAGCTAGACAAAATTATTTTTTGCTATTTTCTGTTTCATGGGGCTTTCTTATAACTTGTTATGACTTCCTAATTAGGTCTAAGGATATGGGGCCCTAATTCGGGGATAGGTGGAAAAAAACTTTTTTGAGTTCTTTTTTTATAACGTTTTATGAGTACCTAATTTGGTTTTAAGGTAAGGAAACCAATTGGAGGAGGGTAGTTACCGGGTAGGTAGAAAAAATAAGTATTGCCAAATTATTTAAAGGTAAATATATTTTAAAAAACTTAAGTAGGTATATAGTAAACACAAATAATATGTACAAAATACACAAGAGCCAGATAAAAATATGAACATCAAAAATATAAAATTTAGCGAACTCTATGGCTGTTTACTACGGGATCAGATGTGATCAATAACATATGCAATAAATCTGTATTCGTAGCAATACGTGACTGCTTTCGAGTATTATGCTCTCGGAATCGTCTGCAATCTTTATTGCGAGCTTCCTGAGCTTCCTCAGAAAGCTGCCCGATTGGCAGCAGAGCTGACTTTATAATATCCGTACTGTGCACAAGAATTTTGTGCACGGTAGCAGGCATGTAATACCACGGATACAGACTTATGTACATATGTCTTGTTTCCTGTGCCAACAATTCAAATTTATCGGTATTTATGTCATATCCGGAAGCCAAGGTACGAAGTATGGTATCAAAATTTTTAATAAGTTTCACATCTATTCCCGTAATATCAGCACTCAGCTCAGGGTTCCCAAAAAACCTGCGGGCAGTATTTCCATCATTTGTATTACCAAACCCTGGCTTTGGTTTATCCACAATCAAGCCCATTTCGGATTTGAAACGGTTCTGAATGTTGGTGGAACGTTGCTTCATATGAGCCTTGTCAGCAGCATCTCGTATTTGCCATTTTTTGACTTCGAGACGATAGCTAATATGAAGCAAGCACTCAAAACAACGAATCCATGCATGCAGTGTAGATATACCAAAACCAAGGTTGTCCCTATTAACTACATACTCCCTAGACTCATCATTCATCAATTTAGGGGTAGCTCCACATATATAACATTTTTGCGATGATGTAGTCTCGGTCACTGCATTGCACACTTTACCGTCAATCATGGTAAAAAGCAGTTTGTGCTTGACAGATACCTCTTTATCATCAATGTGACATATTGTCGGCACCAATTGGTTTATTTCCTCCAACACTTTATTTGTTTCAGCAACGGTAAACTCAGTGGTTTCCTTGGAGAAAATAAATTTAATCGGGCGACAATACATGGTAGATGAAGACCGAGGATTTTGCCAAGCGATATTACCACTTTCGTCTTGCAATTGAAGCGGTACAAATGAAAATACAAACAAATATTCGTCAGTAGCTTCAGCACTGGCAAACTTTTGTTTGTAAGTGCTGTGACCGGAACTGCCATCACAACCCCATTTACTAACAAGACTAAATGATGACCCAAGAGATGACGATTTGAAAACTTCTTGCTGCGCATGAACTAAACGTTCAACAGTTTTATTTAAAACAGCTTGAAGTTTAATATCTGCGCGCGTCTCGTCAACAAAAATGAAATCTTCGAGAGGAAAACAATCTCTTTTAGCTTGCCTAATGCTATGAATTGATGGAAATACCATATGCCCTACCTTCATGCTCCACTTCCGAGTCAGCTTGTAGGAGTGGCTTGTACACTTCGAGTCCACATAATAAGCCAAAGCTTCCTCCTTCGTTAGGCATCTCTGACTGCTTTCACCAGCACTGGCACTATTTCTCATTTTTTTGCACTTCTCGGGACTTTAGCTAGCGTCTCTGATGACAGCAGCCAGGTTTCGGTGGCCAGATAACCGTGCTGAGACTTCCGCTGCAAGCAGTAATTGATTCGTGTCGCGTGTACAGAGCAGATCTTCAACTCTCCTCTTTTTTGTTTTGTCGCTCGAATCGTCAAACTTTTTGCTTGGACGCCCAGGGGTGGTTGAAGATGCTGCGGATGTAGATGGCGTATGCACGTGACTAAGGGACGATAAATTAAACACGAAGTTTTTTGACGTCCACTCTGCGTTTTTGATAAGGAAGACATCGCGGCACTTTTTGGATTTATACCAAATTGCATCTAAGTTTGAAGAAAATGCACTGATTGCCTGCTTCAGAGTTCTTAACGATTCATCAGTAATGCCGGAGAAGTCATATCGTGATGACAAAAAGGCAAACAATCCGGTATTTCGGTTTTCTTTTCCGTGTTTAACCCATTCTTCAAAAAGTTCCAATCTTGAGATTGAGTAAACGTGTTCTGTAAAAAAAAAAAAAATATTTCCACAAAAGTCCACAGCCTAGATTTATCATATTTTGAAAGAAGAAGGATTCAGTCACCATATGTATCGATTTTAAGTCTGTTGCATACCATTACATGTCTCTCCGGGACCAAGAAACGTAAATAATGGTCAAGTTTTCGGCAAGTTGAACTTTGGGTAAATAAAAAAAAATAACTGGGGGCATCTAATTCTTTTTCATAACAAAATAAAATAAGACTTACCGTTAACTTCCAGATCCATCACTAAGATACACAAAAACTACGAATGAAACACTGTTTTAAGTAATCGCGCAAAAAGCAAAATTGCAAATGATTACTGGTTCACTTACCCCTTTCCTTATATACTTACCTGATACCCTTATCAAGGGTGACCCATTGTTCGAAATATTCTTGGAAACGAAGTTCGTGGGTGTTGTTTACCATATTATTAAATAATTTCCGGGAAACTTGGGAACGACTTTTGTCTCGCTAGCTTGTTCTAGGTGAATCACAGTGCCTCGGTTGTGAATGAGATTTCAATCAACCTACCCACCCACTACACCAAAAAGGCTATCAAGTCTTAAGGCTGTCAAGTTTTGAGCATAAATATTATATTATGTTGACTCAAAAATATACAAAAGTATGAAATATTAAATATTCAAAATGTAGATTATTGAATTCCGCTACCTCCAAAGGCGGGAGAAAACGTAGACCAAAATAAATATTTTGTAAATCCACTAAATCTACATAGTTGTAAATCTAACTCATAATCGACTTATCTATAGGAAACTTCCCGTGGAAATGTAAATCTAAAGCTCGTCAAAGTCCAGTCTGAGCTGCGAAGATAATACGTCAGTTGCCAAAGAATATTGCTGCAGCTTCGAAACAGATGGGCAAAAAATATGCGAAGGATTACGGTACCTGCAGCAACTTATTTAACCTGACACATTGAAGATCGAATCCTAGTCCATCTTCGCACCAATGATACCTAATCTTCAAAATAGCTACAAACAAGTATACGTTTTATCAAACAAAAAAACCGACTTCAATGTATATTCGAAGTCCAAGGTCAAATATGGATGAAATTTATATGGGACCATTTCGTAATATATTCAGTATAGCTACTGAACCCAACCCAAAAAGAATTTTCCAAATCGGTTCATGAATGACGGAGTTCTGAGGTAAAAACATAAAAAAAAACAATCAAATAGAGAACCTTCTCCTTTTGAAGTCGGTTAAAAAATAAATAAATTATTCTGAAGACCCGCATGTGGTTCTTGGCAACACAATCCAAAGACATCCATCAAGGCGGATTTGCCTGCTTTTAGATGTAGCATACTATTGAATTAACGTCCTTTTGATCCGTCGCTGTGGCATTAGATATCGATATCATGACCATCGGTGGAATATGATTATAATCTTCAGCCCATTATTAAGTTCCTACTGGGACAATTACTGTTACGTTATTCAGTGAAACTGTTTTTTTTTTTTGTAGAACTGAATGACGAGACGAGCTGGTCGTTTGCCTGATGGTAAGCAATACGCCAGCCCATAACAATAACAGCACCACCCAGAATTTTGTTTTGCAACATCCTGCGCGGCACTGCACTGCGCTCGTCACCCTGAGACAATTAACTGTTGAGTCTCATAATGCCCAGTAATTTCGCTGGCTACAATGCCCTTCAAACCGGAACACAGTAATGCTTGCGCACTACTGCTTGGCGGCTGAATAACTGGCAAAGCGGTGGTACCCACCCAGACGGCCTCTCGCATACGAGAAACCTACAAAGGAGGTCAAAGGCAAGTTTGACTCTTCTTTCTGGGGATGTTAGATACACCAGTGTTTGGTTTGTGGTGAAGTCGAAGACGTTCAACACGTGTTGATGGATTATGTCCGGAATGAGGCAGTTACGTCAAAGTTACTTGTTGGTTGGTGACAATATAGGAAGGTGTAATATTATCTTGGCTTACCCTTCAGCGGATGGGGCCAGGACACTTCTTAAGATGTATGTTCAACTTTAAAGTTTAGATTGAGTGTGGTTTGTATTGCGGATATGAAGATGTCAAAACTTAAAAAAATAAAATGAAAACTTTGAATCTTTAAATAATAACAAAAAATTCAAAAAATCCACACACATTCTTAAGTTATGTGCGGATTTAACATTCGCTCTAAAACCGGTAAAGGAAAGCATCGTGAAGAAACCGGCATGTCCAAGAATTAATCACAAAAATTCAAAGACATCAAAGACAACCATCCACCAACCCGCGCTTGGCCAGTGTGGCAGATTATGGTCCATACTCTCACTATGAGAGAAGGCCCGTGTCCCAGCAGTGGGAACGTAATGGGCTGATGATAATGATGATGAAAAATGCTCTGCCTTCTCACAAAGGAACTCTAGTTTTAGGTAAAAATCTTTACCACAGTTAGAAATGGGACATTCTCCTACGCTTGCATATCAGCAGTGAAGTGGTCGCCTAGCCGCGGGCGGACGGACGGTCCAATTCAAAGGCCGTCGAAATGACGGTGTCGTCGGTGGTCGGTCTAGTATTGTTATGAACAGTTTGTAGGGAACGAGAGTGGACTTAGTTAGGCATAAAGATAGTGGTTATACAGTCAGGGTCTATGTATAAGCCAGGTATATGTAGTGTTTGGGTAGTAAGTCAACCACTACACACTTTGGGTAGGTCGACTTCACACACTTCACAGTAATTAATAATGAAGAAAGAAAAATTATTACATGCACTTGCTTCATCTGTAAGTCGTAGAAGCATGGTTTTCAAGTTTTCATAGTTCCTGTTTCTCTGGTCTGGAGACAGCAGTTTTTAGGCCGTGTCGGAGGCCTTCTAGGCGGAGGCGGTCTAAAAACTCCGACATCAGGGTTTTCTATACACCTACACGAAAGAAGAAGAAAATTTGCATTCAACCATTAACAATGCATGTAGCTGCCAATCATTAACATAGCATGTAGCCGCCAATCATTAACTTTGCATGTAGCTGCCAATCCTTAAAACTGCATGCAGCCGGCAATCTTGCTTAAAATTCTTGCTACACAGACTATTAAAATTGCATCTTGCTGAAAACTATTTGACATCGCCAAGATATTCATTAATTTAATTGTTTATAGACGAGCAGCACCGGTGCTGGTATGTCTATATCAACAGAACGTCATACTAAAACATTGCGTCAAGTGTAGCACTGAGTTGCACGGTATAGATATGGAATGATAGAGAACATAGGGCATTGTAGCCAGCGACATTACTGGGCATATGAGACTGATGTCTCGGGGTGATGAGCGCAATGCAGTGCTATACGCAGTGCTTTTATTGCTATTAAAAGTTCTGAGTGGCACTGTATTTTGTTATGGGTAGGCGTGGCGCTTACCATCAGGCAAACGACTAGCTAGTCACATAGCAGTAGCATAAAAATATGAGGGAATTTTATTTATGTCCTTTTTTTATTTTGCCTTTACCATACATATAATACTATAATATTACATTATTCAACAACAACCTACATAATATTCAGCGGAATTACCACATTAGATATTTATCATTACGTTTCAGATTTGAATTGAATTTCCGCTACGTCACGCCTGATTCCATTAGACTACATTCCATGTTATCTAAAATGTATTTTTTCATAATCTTCGATTCACTAACCGTAATGTAAGTTCCCGCAAACACGGTAAAAAACCACTTAGTAAATTGAATCTAGGCGAGTACAGATTTGATTAAAATAATTCTGTTTGCACTTCCATCCCAGATGACATAAGCTGAGCGAGAGGTGCCTGGCGTGGAGCAAAGCTTTCACATTATTACACCGTAAATAATTCTTGCAAAGGACGCGTTAGCAAAGTAATTAACGCGGTATCGTTTTAAATTCCTAACACACATTTCGACAGGTTCAGCGCAAGTATGCCCTAAAATGGCGGTAAGTTTGTACGTGTAAGGTAGTCTCGATCGGAAATTTGAAAGCAAGCAAGACTAAGACACGTGTGCCGTGTATCTTCTGAGTAGTGGTTCTTTTTCCGAAGCGGTGGTAGAGTCATTGTAAATTGACGTTCATACGTGCGTCTGTGAGGCCAAAACTGAATAAAGAACTTTTGAACTTGAACTTTGTTCGTCTTGTGGTAAGACAAAGCAATTATTGCCAAGAGCAATGCTCATAAGGGCTGGGAAGCAAGCACTGTTAACTCTCACTCTCTCTCTCTCTTTCTCTTTCTTTCTAGATGTTGTAAACAAAGTAGACTTTATATTACAGATGCGGCGTTGTTAGTTAAAGTTGAGACATTATATTTCAATTTGTTTGCTACTAGAATATCCAACAAATAAACCCTATTTTTTTTCTATAACACTCGACTCTACTTACTTCGTAGCTTAACTTTTCTATACACTTTGGCAGCTAAAATTCAGGCATCACAGAGAGAATACCTAATTGAAAATCCAAATTTCACACCCGCTTCCGTACTGTTCCCTATTTTCTCACGGTGTACGGCACATGCGGGAATAACCCGTATTTATTGAAACAGTGATCAATCTCCGTACACAAGAAACCTTTATTTAACGTACGTGGTGAATTTGATATTTGACATGCGATATGTCAATTCCACAATTCCAGGTTGCGCAAATGTACATAAATTAATAGTAAGCTTACTTTAATAGTATACTTACATTAGCTACTCATATTCTTGTAATTTTTTTAAATAGGTAATATCATAATAGATATACAAGCAGACGGCCCGCCTGGATGGTAAGCAGTTACCGTCGCCTATGGACATTTGCAACACTCGAGGCATTACTGGTGCATTGCCTACCTTTAGGGACTCCTTTTAAGCTATTGCATAGCTTCTATCGCGGGCCTTGGGCGTGGAGACCGAATCCAGAAATTCCGTAACGAAAATAACCTAAAACCCCCCACTCCGACCGGCACAGCGGTGATACTTTTTAGTTTTGCCATCTATCGATGAATAGCAGAACTTTTAATGACTTTTTGAAATATCACGCTTGTCTCTTTAGTTCAGCAACTCGTCTCTAGATGGCATTGGTTGTATCGGCGTTACTGCGTAAGTATAATTGCATAAGTTGATAAAAAATGCTATGCAATAGCTTTACCACGGCAGTCTCCGAGTGCCACACGTCTTTTTTGTTAAAGGATTGTAACACTGTACTAAATTAAAAAAAAACTGGTTCAGAAACAACAATATAAGTGGCATAACAAAATTATGCTCCATGCTATTAGTAGCTCTTGAACATCCTCTATCATTGGAGTAACATTTTAACTTTTTTACTATGAGGGCGTGTTGATGGGAAGGACATTTTGCTTACATGTTCTTTTGATACAAAAGTTATAATTTATATCACGCGAGCTAATGTACTGGAATCATCAGTATTATGCATCAAACTGAGTGTTGTCAAAGCGCTCCCTATGTCGAAATGAACAAAGCGGCATTGTGCGCCCTGCCAATTGTACTTTACGAACAATCTATTACAGGCTATTGTTTGGAGAGTTCGCAATTATTATGTTTGCATCACTTGTGATACAATGAAAGGGATAGTAGTGGTGACCCCTAACAATTTATCTATTTGAAGAATCAAAATTATGTCGTCATTAAGTTAGTACCTACAGTACAATTTAATATATATTTACCAATAGTCATAGTAAGACATCAAAAATCATAGCAAATGGTGCTAATAGTTTACATAAGATTAGATAACTCTTTATTGTTTCACCACCAGAAAACACAACAACAAAAAGAAAAATAACAAACTTAAAAACTAAAGTGTTCCAATGGGCGGTCTTATCGCTCAAAGGGATCTCTTCCAGACAACCTATTAATTTAGGATTTTACAGCAAAAGCGTAGATAAGACGATGTTACGAGTAAGCAAAATTCAGAGTCTACAAAAATGTCATGAACATGTTACTAAGTATAACGAACTCTTCTTACGATAAAATTATCTCATTTTATAACAGTATGGTATACAATGTAGACCATACATTATCGACGTACTTTCAGTTCATTACTTTGAATTAAACCTGCAAAAACTGTTTACACACACTGTTTACTGGTGGACTGCGGAGGGCCACTCACTTACTGTGGGAAAACCCTTTCGCACCCTTCAATCGGCCTTGACAAAGAGCACGCGCCGCGCGCCGCCCGAAACGCCCGCCCTTCACTTTACAATGCATGTTTATCATAACGTTATTTTTGTGAAGTGGGTACTCAACGGGTATATTGAAGCAAGAAGTGGAATTAGCTACATATGATTAGGGTGAAGTCAAGAGAAAATAAAAATGGTCCGGAAGTCGGAAACCATGACACAATTGCGGATAAACTAGCATACGTGGCACCAGATTATCTCATAGTTAGGAAACCTCCTAACTATGAGATAATTCTGCTTCACTAATGAAGGCAACGGGTATGTCGTTATGATCAGCCTCAATACGTAGGTTTTTCCTAAGGCATGAAACTAAACCCGATCTCCGAATTTCCTTTTCCACCTAATACCAGCAGATGGATAATAATGACAATTCTTGCCTATTTTTGGATGGATCGGCATTGCCGTAATCGGAATCCTCAAACAGCACGATAAAAACGTAGGTATAGGTATGCATTTGTTTTTATTTATAAGCGAAAATATTGAGGTTCACAGAACAAAAATAAACTCTTTACATGAGCCCGTGCTAATAATTTAAAATACGGGGTAAGAAGGGGAAGAGGCGACGCCGCAAACGTTGTCCTTGGCTGATATCAGCATGTATCCGTCGACGCCCCAGTTGGTACCCCAGGAGTTCTTGAGGATCCAGAACAGATCGCCGTCTCTCTCGCCGTAGCCGACCAGAGTCACCGCATGGTCCGGGCGGTCGGGGTTACTGGACACAGAAATAGAATTTTGATTTTCTCTTATCATGGTCTTCTGTATTATTTATTGTGAGAAATAAGTTGTGACTTTAGAGCATGCAAACATTTTCAAAATTCCGAATAAAATTAAAGAATATGGCCGGTATCGGCAGGGTAAGAACAATATGGTCTTCGAAATAAAACGCATAGAAAACATAGTAGACGTAAAGTGTATAACTTGGCTAGGATCTCAGGATCTGTGAGCAGGTCGAACCTGCGTCAGGGTCCTGAATCCATTCGTAATACTCGATCATAAAAATACAGATTGTACATTTATATATACCTAACTGTAACTGTGACATTTATTTTCATCTTTTTAACCGACTTCAAAAAGGAGGAGGTTTACAATTCGACGGTATGTTTTTTTTTTTTTTTTTATTTATTTTTTTTTTGTGTGTTTGTTACGCGATTACTCCGCCAATTATGCATTGATTTCGATGATTCTTTTTTTGATTGGTAGGTAATACTTCAAAGGTGGTCCCATATAAATTTCATCGAAATTCATTCAGTAGTTTTTGAAAAAAATAGCAAAAACAAAAAAATATAAGTTTAATTTTCAAGTCGGTTCTTGTTTTTTTCGTAACCAACTTTCTAAAGGTGGAGGTTTGTATTCGACTGCTTCACCTGCTTCACCCAGGGTTGACTTCCGGTGAGGGAACTCCTCAGCGGTGAATAGTACAGACACAACATTTCGTAAATGGATTTAACCATAATAGCCTGTTCTAAATTCCATCATGACATGGCAGATACACCCAGGATTGACTTCCGGCGAGGGAACTCCTCAACAGAGAATAGGACAGACATGAAATTTTTTTGCACATGCATTTAATTGTGATAGCCCGTTTTAAACTTCGTCATGATGTGGCTTCTAGATCATAAAAGCTTGTCTTTAAAAACTTTTTGAATTAATTTAATTAAAACTTGTTTTTCACTAAAAAGGTTAAAATAAATTATTTTTCAAAAAAAACTAAACCGACTTCAAAACCACAAATGGCACTCAAAAGTAAAAAATAAATTAATATAATTATCATAAGCGCTACCCACTCATATATTTGAAGTCGGTGCCAGCCAAGTCTAAAAGGTAGTAGATAAATACTACCTACAAGTAGTACTTACTATATACATAGTATTTATCTACTACCTATTAGACTTGGCTGGCACCGACTTCAAATATATGAGTGGGTAGCGCTTATGATAATTATATTAATTTATTTTTTACTTTTGAGTGCCATTTGTGGTTTTGAAGTCGGTTTAGTTTTTTTTGAAAAATAATTTATTATGTGTATAATAGCGCTTCTGACCCCGAAAGGCGCCGGTTAGGAAGATATTCTGAGACATTCTTGTGGAAGGATTTGTCAGTTAAAATTGTAGAAGAAGATACGACGGATTTTCAAATGAGATCAAAATACACCGCATCGGCACATGCTATTCTAATCACTTCAGGTTTCACAAAATGGATTCTTACCACTGTTTGTTACTCTGATAGAAGAGTCCACTGGAGTATGCCACGAATTCATCCGAGGCATGGACATAAATGAAGAGAGGACCATGGTTTACCACCGCTACCTACAAACAAAATACACAGAATAAAATAATTAACTTTTATAAATTATCAACTAACACGAAAATCATGGACTTCAAAATATTACATGAAAATGCAACATGCACAATTGTACATGTATCCGTTATAGGTACATACATAATAATATATAGGTCACAAAGCGAGTGTGGCTCAGTGGGAGCACGTGCGACTTTCGATCCGACGCAACCGAGTTCGAAGCCGCTGGCCCCGCACCACTGACTTTCCTAAGTTATGTGCGGATTTTACACTCGCTCTAAAAACGGTGAAGGAAAACATCGTGAGGAAACCAGCATGTCCAAGAATTAATCTCAAAAAAATCCAAGGACATTTGACATCCACCAACCCGCACTGGAACAGCAGGGTGGATGACCCATACTCTCTCTATGGGAGAAGGCCTGTGTCTCAGCAGTGGGAACTTCATGATGATGATAAAGGTCACTTAATATTTAGATACAAATAGCTGTTTTAAAAAAGCATTTTAATCAATAGGTTGAACATAGGTCTGTTATTTTTTACCCTATTTGAATATTTTACCTTCATTGCATTATTGCTCCAAGGCGTAATATTCGTGTATCCAGTTATTCGATATGTTTTCGTCATGTTTCCAATGTGACAGTAACCATCCTGCAAATAAAATAATACCTAATTATACTTTCCGAGTGTATCTGCTAACTTACAACACTTCATCAAATTCAATCAAACATATATAAAAAGAAGCTGACATCTGCTAATGAATCTAATGGAATCAGGCGTGACGTTGCGGAAATTCATCTTAAATGTGAAACGCAATGAAAATATCTAGTGTGATTCCGCTGAATATTATGTAGGTCAATGGGTCCTACATAATATTCAGCGGAACATATTTTACGTATTATCAGTCCTAGCGCACTCCGCACTGTAGGTACGAAGCTACAAGTACATAGCCGGACACCGACGGCGGGTCGCGCGTCGTTACACGTGCCGCGTCAGAAGAGATAAGAGCTATGCGATAGAAAGAGAGGCGCTCTGTAGGTTAATACGACTGGTAGGTATGCAGCGCTACGCGAGCTGAATTGAATTTTATTGCGTCATAGCAAGAGTCGCTATTAGTTTAAATTTCTTTGCGGAGTGATGCTTCTGTCCTTAGTATTCTGTGGTATTCTATTATTTAACAACAACCTACATAATATTCAGTGTAATTACACTAGATATTTTCATTGCGTTTCAGATTTGATATCTGCTACTTTTTCTGCGTGCAATTACAAGTAGGTTATTTTATGGACGATTATTTTATGAATAGTTCGCTTTCCCAGGATGAAAAGTACCTTTATGCTAATACAGATCTATTACAATATCTATAGATGCTTTTCACTCAACACCTTGTAGAAATGCTGTCTGTTATCATACTTGTCACAAAATCCAATGACCACTTCCAAAGCTTTTTAGAGACAAAAATCCAGGCAGACAAGAAAATGAAAACAAGTTAAATAATTGTGTTTGTTTCGATGGGTATGACGATATATTTACTGGCCAAGTATTACAAATATATAAATATACAAATATATATATATATATATATACAAATATATATATATATATATATATATATATGTGTGTGTGTGTGTGTATATGTGTAATCTGTGTGCGTCCGTCTAAATCTTCTATCTTTCTAAATTGTGTCAGTTCTATATGTAAAAACTTGTAATTGGCTTTCTATGGATTTTAATTAAGCATTTTTACTTTAAAACTTAGCTGTAAGGATCTCAAAAATTAATAAATAGGTAAATAGATATTTCTCTTAAAATTATACTAATATTTTACCCTGTTTTTGTAGGGGCCATATTCTTCTTCAGTGGGCAGGCCGTGTTTCATGATAAAATCATAAGCTGCGAAGTCGAAGCCACCGTCGCATCCTCCTGCACCCATTTCGCCGAGTGTATCGTAAGCGCAGTCTACGATAGCCTGGTTACTCAGGGCTAAAACTCGGCCTCCGTTTATTCTGGCGTAGCCACTCTCAACGGCTGCTGTGGCAGCGAAGGTCCAGCAAGAACCACACGATTCTTGATCTATGAAATTAAGTTGCATTTCAAATACCTAAAGCATTCAGTACAGAAATGATCAACTTTGATCTTAATTACACATTATATCATCTCTTCTCTTCTCTCGTGTAGGTGTGTGGCCAACCCTGATGTCGGAGTTTTTAGACCGCCCGAAGGATTCCGACATTGCATAACGACTGTTATCGTAACACCACATTTGGGACTACCCTTCAAAGCATGTTAGCGTTCAGATGTAAATACCACACAAATTATATCACTGAAGTCGAAATCTGAATGGATGTCATTTTGCATTATAATCAACAGATGTCATCTTGATTCTGATGGAAGTAGTACAATAGCTTACATAAGGCGCCGTCTCCACCTTTAATAATAACAAACCAACCGCGTCACATACGGTGTCTAAGCCGCTTATGCGCCCAGGGTCTACTTTTCAAATAACCAATTTCTCATTTTATCAACTTCTCAGTGACAACTTGCAGTGTCTACTAACCTGTGACTAATGAATGGCAAATTTATGGCATGTCCAGATTTTTCTCAATCGTGAAATTGACACCAGATCTATAATTCGACAGTCGTCAACGAAGCTTGGGTTCCTTCTTTAAACGTTCTTAACTAGGCCTCTAGATGATAGTATAAAGATCTTACTTTTAACAGGCGAGATAACTCCATCAATCCTCATGTCATACTGCTTCGGCAGCTCACTGACGATGTCTTCTAACTTGGTCGTCTCGTAAGGAAACGAAACTGTTCCGACCGCTCCAGGAGGGCGCGGTATTGCGCCACGGCTTTGTTCCTTCTCTTTAGGGGTCATGTCTGAGAACTGATTGATGCCCAGCTTGTAGCCAAGGTTGCGCCTGTTGACTGATGAAATCATCCTGGGAACAGAAGAAATAGCTCAAGTTGTTGATGTCTTCTTAATTTTATAAATTTATCAAAATTTATTTACGTTTAAGTTATTTAAAAAGATTAAAGCAAAATGCCTTAGTCTTTTAAAACAGTAGGTATTATCTACGTTCTTAAAAAAACGTCCCCGTTCTTACCGTATCTTCTGGGCAGTGGCTCTTTTTAAAAAAAGGTGCGGGTAGAGTAATTCTTAACTTGAAGAATTTTCAAATTAAGTATGATTTTGGTATCAAATGCAATGCTTTCGTGTTTAGGTAGGTATTAAACGTATGATGCATAGTTTGTCACCTCTTAGCTGTACATCTACAAATTATGCGACGAAATTGAAGCAGTATAGTATTAGCAGAATTACCTCATGTTCTGTCTGAAAATATTTCTTCTCAAAGCGTGTTCATGTTCATGGGCATACTTTCGTTCGTATTTGTTACGGAAGCTGGAAAAATGTTTTTTTATATAATAATCTCAGAAAGATAACAACATAGTATAGTAAAATATATTATATCATATTTTATGTACGTATATGTATAAGGCGCTTCGTTTGGTAATAGTGATGAGATTATTTTGCAATGCAGCGTCAACTTCCTTTTTCAGAAGTTACTAGTGGTCAACTTGCCCGAAGATATACAATAGAAGAAAAACACAACGGTCCGCAATAGCGGTACCTATATATATAATTATACATTTTTAATATAATTTGTAACTTACTGATTGAAAACATGATCCACATGCTTCTTGTTCTCAGGGTCAATAAATATCAGCTCTTTAGTGATTTTGTCACTGTCAGCTTCAAGTTTATCTCCACCGAGAGAACAACCATCTATAATATTCAAACTTTCATCAAAAACTTTGAAAGAAGCAAGAAACGGATAAGGTCATACAGTAGGTTATCACTCAATGTAGCATTCTAATAATGTAGATACAGATGACACAGTGATATTAAGAAAAGGAAGACTTTGTTTTTTTTTTAAATAGTGGCAAACTAATGACCACTGATGAAATTTTCTTTTTTATCTGTCATTGAACCAACAGCACTTAAAAACAATAATATTGCATTTACATTAAGCTCACACTGCTAATTACAGGGTCATGCTTTTTACAAGCTTTTATTCAATTTGCAATGTAACTATGTTTTTTCGGGTGGAATCTTGCAAGCTGAATTAGATCCACTTCCTCTTGTCCTACGAAGTTGAAATTTTGCGTACTTGTCAAATTCTGATGACAATGCAATATTATGGTGACAGCTAGCTGATTTGATGATGGAGACGGGAGGGTGGGCAGTGGAACTCCTAGACAGATAATTGTAAACTACTAGTGTTTGGGGTCATTTTAATCTGCTCGCGATTCCGATTACGACATTGTTAAAAGCTTGTCTTGAAAAATATATTTTTCAACAAAAAAATTTTATACATTCTGACCGAATGATGGAAATTGGTTACCCAGACACATTTACACCCTAGAGGCATTGCCGATCTGTTGCCAAATCCAAATCTAGGCCCCAATTCACTATGACAACTTGGGGAAATCACGTCGATTCCTTGCTTCGAAATCACGTCGATTCCTTCATTAATAAACGAAATCTCTATAACGCATTCATATATTCATATACATATATGACGCGTCATAGAAAATACAAATTTCGCAGATGTCGTTTATTAATGAAGGAATCGCCAAGTTATAGTGAATTAGGGTCCAGTTGGGAAACGAGAGTTATACTAAGTGGAGAGATTTTAAGTATTACAATCGTCTTTAAACTTATAATAATTATACTACACGGCGTCGCATTAGTATCAGCTAATAAAAGATGGGTTTTATAAAAAGTAGTCGCAATTTATAAAAAAATAAATTTTTTGTTAGAATCGATTTATAAGAAGCCTCTTTCAACGGATATCATACTTACACAGTTCGTAGTCAAACACTGATTTATCGAAATCCAGGACATAATCGAAGTATGTCCAGACGTCGTGCCTTGTCAGGGATCCCAAAAGTTCGTTATATTTTTTTAATTCATATCTGAAAATGAGATGATAAATTATAAGAAACACGAGACTTCTAGAAGAATAATATTATACTGAAAACAACCGACAATAAATTGATGTAAGTAGGTGAGTATCCGTAATACCGACTTTAATTTGAAATCGTCATTTGTCAAATTTCAATAGTCGGAAAATGTACTGATTTGACGCGGCTATGAAATCCTTGATAATGAGCCAAGCGATTTCTAAAGTTAAGTAACTCACATTTTACATCACATCACAATTCAATTCACACCCTATCATTTCAATATCATTCACAGAATAGCAAAGATGTAGTACATAACCCAACAATTGTAATACATTTTTATACTTTTATCCGTTTTATGTTTAAGTAAAATTTTAAAGATTCTTTCGCTGGACTGGTTATGATGATGTGATTTAATTAATCAGGAGAATAGCTCATTAAAGTTTGTCGACTTAATTAACATTCAACATGAACGAATTACTATACTTGACTGGAAACCATCCAACTTCATCCTCATAGTACGCCCAAATAGTTTTTCTTATTTCTTCTCCGTCGTCGTTATCGGTATATTCAAATTTCACCGTCTCTATATCGTCAATGGTTTCGTTACCTAAAGGAAAAACTTGAACACTCACTCTCAAATAATATTTTTAATATAAAACAAAAACCTTAGCAAGCGCAACTGCATTCTATATGACATCTTGGCACATTAATTAAAGGGTTTTGTACTTTTTTCAAAAGAGACATTTTAGCGAAGTTCCTTTTTACAACATCAAATTACCGTAAAAGTGCGGAACAAAATGTAAATGTTTAAAGAAAAGCGAAACCACTTCTAACTATTTGTTTTATATGACCATATACTTGAGTTCCGGATTCCCTAGATGAGGGATATCATAGTCATGATTAGATATGATCTTTTTGCGTTTCTTGTTATTGAAATTTGAACTTACCGACTTCATGCCATTCATCAATATCGTCAATCTTTGGTAAAATTTCGTCAAGCTTCACATCGTCCATCCACACGTCTGGATGCATATGGCATACTATCTTGTTCAATTCTTCTTCTGTTGTTTCAGGATGGATCTAATCAGGAAAATGGAGAATCGGTTAGAATGGCGGAATAGGTGTGGCAGACACGCTGCGATCATACGATTAAACAATCGTACTTAATTCAACGGCGTAGACGTGTATCCGCCAGAACTCGCCAGACAGAAATAAATGCGAATAATACACATAAATACGAATTCAGCACTTCAGTGTCATAACTGATTCATTCAGTTGAGTCCGCCTTGTTGTGGTGTTCAATTGTTACTTTGTGAAGGACAGCCTCTGTGGTGTAGTGGTTGGGCAGGTTGGCTCAAATCTCATACATCACTTAGGTTGCGGGTTCGATTCCCGCGACAGGACAAATGTTTGTGCACAGAAAAAAAAGCGCAAGCAATTTGTTTCGTGTCTGGGTGTTGTGGGACCATGGTCCTCATAGTTCCTGGTTTCCTAGATACAGGGAATCCTAGTTAGGGGCCAGGATCTATGTATGTAATCGTTGGGCGTTATTTATTAAAAAAATAAAAATAAAAATATTTCAAACGAAATAATTAGGCAGAGAGATTTAAGAGTCTGAGGGTGACCGCTGCAGTGTTGCGTAAGACTTTGCAAAATAAAGTCATGGTGGACTGCACTGTCATGAACTGGTGTGTTGCTTATCATCGTGTGGTCGACCTGCTCGTCTATTCACTCAGTTAAGAAGTTTAAATAGTTTGGTCCTCTGGTCATCTTTGAATTTCTAATTATTTTACTTGATGAAAAGCGAAGATGCGGCCCAAAGTGAAGATTAAAACTAGCGTAAACATGCAAGGAGCATTTTCACTCGAGATTTTATTAAAAAGACACAAGAAGACACTATAACAGCAGTTCTACTTCACAAAATGATGTCAGGTACAGATAACATGACGAAGGTTATGAAGAAAAATGTGTAGGTACCTACCTCATATTTGTCACCCAATTCTTCATCAGGGTCCTCAGGCAGAATTGTTATCAGCTTTACAGCTCCTTGATTGTAATCTACTCGAGATGATTGGTTAGTTTTCCTGAAAAATATTTAAGTCACTGTTATTTTATCGCCTATAGTTAATACATCTAGTTGGGTCACTATTTCGCCTGATGTTAAGCAACGATGTGGCATATACGCAAACATGTAAGCGACAAAAAATCCCCCAGCAAAAAAAAAAGAAAGTAAACGTGGATGAACCGATTTTGATAAAACATGTAAAAAACCACCGCATGCAAATCAGTTCACCCGTTTAAGAGCTACGGTGCCACAGACAGACACACATAGTGATGAGACTGATAACACCCTTCCTTTTTGGAAGGTTAAAAAAGCACTGTCATTCGCTAGGTCCACTAATGACCTACACTCATTAAAAAATGCACTCTAGCACAAGATAATATGTTCAATGAATATTATTATAATTTTTTATATGTATAGGACAATAAGTCAATTTACAAAAAATGTGAAAAATAAAATATCTCCTTAACGATCCAAAATGGTGGAACATACATGCATCCAATGCGATGCATATCCCACCTCACCACTTCGTTTGATCCATCCTATATGTAACTTAAACTAGTTTCAAAATATCATTTAAGTAGTGGTTGCAGTCAAAGTTATAAAGCACGTAATTTTAACAGTCTCTAGTTAAAAAATAAAGGTGAGCTTACCATGCTGTATAGTCTTCTACCAAGTTGGAAGTGAGAGAATACCTCGTTGCCTTGACCGAGTAAGTATCAGGCCAATACAATTCTTCTGTGTCACTCTGCAGCACTACATAGTCTCCGTCTAGCACTGAAAAGAAAATCTATAATGGGGAATGTTCTGAGGAACTATTTGATCTCATTCCTCCATCACGGTTTTATTACCGCACTGCCCGACATCGTGCAAAAGCCCATCCACATACCATAGATCTATGGAAATCGCATACTGTCCGATTCTCCAGATCTTTCATGCCGCACACCTGCAAAATATGGAATGGGCTACCGCCCGAGGTTTTTCCGCAGAGCTATAACATGGGGTACTTTAAAAGAAGGATGAAAGGGGTCCTTAAAGGTAGGCAACGCACCAGTAATATCCCGAGTGTTGCAGGTGTCCATAGGCGACGGTAACCGCTTACCATCCAGGCGGGCCGTCTGCTTGTTTGCCTATTAGTCATATAAAAAAAAAAGAAGTAGGTATGTACAGCTAGATAGATAGATAAACACTATTGTTAAAAACCTTAAAAATAGATACATGAAAAACAAGTACATTTCACAGTAATCAGCATAACAATAGGCGGTCTTATCGCTCAAAGCGATCTCTTCCAGACAACCTTTGAACAGAAAGGACTAACATAATTTGGAAGGACGGTGGCTGCAATAGCAAGTATTCAAATGGGAATATTATTGCCCGTTTATTGAACCGTAGCAAGAAATCAAAACAATAATAACTAATTCTTATTATATAAGTATATATGCAGTATGAATTAACGAATGCCAAGCGAAACTTAATATTAAAATAAGGTTTGTCATCAACTGTTAACATAAGATACAATTTTTAACATTTTTTATTTGTATCATGTTTTTATGACCTTTAAAAGTGCACTTTTGTGCCTATTTAATAAATGATATTTGACTTTGACTTTGACTTTGTCGAAAACAAAAATTCGGCTACCGGCTGAGATGCAGGTTCAAGTCCCAACATTAAGTTTCAGTTTAAGTTAAGTAAGTTAAGGTTAAGTTTCATTCAAAATCAAACGTGAATCTTTGGTGCTTGTATTGGAAAAGGCATATGGAAAAACTCGGATCAAGCCTCAAAATTAACATTTCCGGCAACAAAATAAACAAGTACACGTTTCATCAAACAAAAAAAAAAGTCCACGGCCAAGTATCGATGAAATTTATATGGGACCACTTCGTAGCTATACTGAACCCAACGCAAAAAGAATTTTCCAAATCAGTGATCAATGACGGAGTTCTGAGGTAACAAAGATAAAAAAAATACAATCGAACAGAGAATCTCCTACTTTTTTGAAGTCGGTTAAAAATATTAACTTACCGCTGTACCCCGAAGTAAATGCAACGCAAAATGTTGCTAAAACATAGAGCAACATTTTCGAATGTTTATATAACTCCAACCCATGCAAGAGTAAGCCTTTAGGCAGGAAAAAAGGCTTTTATACAAATTTTTATCAAATTAAATCGCTACTTTATACCTACCTATTATAATCTATTATTACCTTATATTATTATTTATGTACCTACTTATTATAAGGTTTGAAATCGCGTAGCAAAAAAGATATCTCGGGGCGAGTCGAGGTTGCGGATGAAAATCAATTAATTTTGGAAAATTTTCATAGCTTTTTAGCAAAATTAAAATTAATTTGAAAATGTAACACATCATAGGTATAATTCTTTTACTATAGGTGGTAAGTCTCACGTATGCGAGATGCCGTCTGGGTTGGTAACACAGCTTTTTTTTTTTTTTTACTATTTATAGGCTTGCGTTTGGCCGCTATCTCACCTGTTGTTAAGTGACAATGCGGTCGAAGAAGTAGCACGCTCGCCTAGAAGAAACCTGTTCACTCTTGTCTTAAAGACACCCAGATTGTAGCTATCCGGAAACACAGATGCCGGCAGAGAGTTCCACTCCTTGGCCGTTCGCATTATGAAGGTCGAAGCAAAGCGCTTGGTGCGAGCAGGAGGGATGTTAACCATGAATTGATGACGGCTTGCCGTACGTCTGGTCGTCCGGTGATAGAAGGGGGATGGCGGAATAAGTTCAAGATACACAGATACAGACAGAACAGATATTCTGCCGCCAAGCAGTAATAAGCAGGCGTAACCTTTTTAATTGTAAGTACTTCGAGTCGATAAATATTAAAAAGGTCTACTTATAATATTATCCTCAAGATCGATTACCTTATTTTTAAGTTTACTTGTGGTAATGCTGGAGGCCGTTTGCGTAGGTAGCTTGCCAGTTATTCTGCCGCCAAGCAGTAGTGCTCAAGCATTACTGTGTTCCGGTTTAAGGGGCATTGTAGCCAGCAAAATTACTGGGCATATGATACTTAATAACTGATATCTCGGGGTGATGAGCGCAATGCAGTGCTACGCAGTGATTTTTGTAGTGTTAAAAACTGGGTGTCACTGCAATTGCTATGGGCAGGCGTGGCGCTTACCATCAGGCGAACGACTTGATCGTCTCATCATTCACTATAAAAAAAATTTTACCTAATAATTGCTTTATATCATACTAGCTGCTGCCCACAACTTTGTGCGCGTGTGAGATTTGGTTATATCACGATCCTTCGAGAGCCACGTTTTAATTTAGAATGAAAATTATCCTAGAGCACAGAGATATCCTGTAGCCCGTAGTCCTTCTTGGGGCTACAGGCTATCTCCGTGCCAAATTTCATCAAGTTTGGTTAATCATGAAAGGGTAACAGACAGACAGACCGACATAGCTACTTAAGAATTATTATTTTATCCTAGCCCTAACTTCGATTTCCTGTGTCTAAGGAACCAGGTACCTCGTAGTTACGAGGACCATGGTGTTACAACATTCAGACACGAAACAAATGCTTCCGTTTTTTTACTGTCACAAACATTTGTCGCTTTTTCCGTAATATCGCGGGAATCGAACCCGCAAGCTCAGTGGTGTACTTCGAATATTTTATCTGAGGTGGTGTATGGGATTTGAGTCAACCCACCCAACCACAGAGGCTGAAAAATCCGATAAAGCTGATAAGTGGTTAAATTAATGTAACGTTATTTTAGCATGTTCGTTATAGTTATTTTTAAATAATACAAATAAGTAGGTCATTATCACTTAAAATTGTTATATCCAATTACATATAAAAATTTATATAATTTACATAATCAAATCGAATGTAGCCTTGTGTCCGCTGATTGTTGGTACTTGTACTATTAACTGTTCTGTGGTAGTAATATGATTATTTTAATTAGGTTAATCATGTAAATATTACAATTATTTATAATGAGACAGTTAGCCAAAAAGTTAGTAGGTGAAATTTAATACACAGCACCCCGTAATCCTATGTCTAAAGACACAAAAGAGTAATTATTTGATTATTAAAAAATCATTAGGTAGATATACAAATACTTACCCACTTTTACATTTAAAAACGCCCTCTACCGCAGCTACCGCTGAAAAAACTATCGCATATTATTAATAATAGTTTTAGTGACATGACGTACGCATATTCCTTATTATTATTGCAGTTTATATTTCTGAGTTGCAGTCAAAAATAAACAAATATTTAAACATTTTTGTGGCTAAGTGATCATTGACAAAATAAAACGAATTTATTGGAATCCGGGGCAATAAGTCCGGGAGCAAAAAGAACCGGTGGCATAATCCACGGACCCAAATTGTTGGCCGGCCTGGTAATTCTAGCACCAATTCACGAGTTGCTGATTCTTTCAAATCCGATCAAGATGTTGAATCACCGACGACGACGTTGCAAAACGACTGAGTTTAATATCCGCCTTGTAACTGTACACTCGTAGCTATCTGCCAAACTACGGATTTAATTAAACCGACAGGTATTGATTATGTTTAACCAGGGATTGGGGCATAATACAACGTAAGTAATATGTAGGTGAGATCGTACAAGCATAGTAAAAGCGGGGCTGAGGGGGAACACTAGACTTCGTATTAGTTCTATATTTTCATCAGATTTCAGTGGCAGCAAACTAGCGTTATCACGTGCAGCGTGCGTGTAGCGTATCACTAGCGTTTCGTGCCTCGATAAGTATTTCTGGCGGGGTCGAATTATGTAAATCTTCTCCACTTGAACTCGATTTTTGCAAAATAATCAACTGCACAGGAAAAAACTATAACAATTTTTATACCACACCCACTCGGAAAGTGTCTTATTACTCGTTCATAAACGGGTTACAAAGTTCGTAATTTCTCCCTTAAAAATGTGCGGCGGGAAAAGTTATATGGAATTTCATTACTGCCCTCCGAAGCAGGGCAGGAATGTTGTATGAAAATCCATTACTGCCCGGCTAGCTTTCTTTTGTTTTTTAGCAGCGAACATAAAAAAAAAACACAAACGTCAAACCTCAAAAAGGTCTTGTATGAAATAATTTGAAAAAAGAGGCGGGAAACATACAAACCTCAAATCTCAAAAAGGTTTTATATCAAATAATTAGAGAAAAGAGGCGGTTTTTTTTTTGTTTTCTAATTTTAATGAAATGAGGATGGCAACCTTATTCTGCAATACGAAAAAAAAGCACGGCAATTTATTTCGTTGCGTTAAATTTTGTTTTAACTAAATTGATAATTTAACAGTACCTAGCTTTTAATTTTCTAATAAAATTCCTTTAAGCCCTCCGCTGCGCGTCGGGCTTAAACATACTCTCGAACAGAAATAGATCGTTTTCTCCCCTCGGTGTACAATGTACTATTTTTGAGGAAAATGGCATTAAACTGCATTAAAATTCATCAAGTACTTTAATACTACACAATCTTCTTTCTCTTCCACGTAGACAAAGTCGCGGGTGTCATCTACTATTATTATAGAGTTTTAATAAGATAATTCTGATTTATTTTATCATGGCCAATGAAGATTGAATCACCAATTTTATGAAAGGAAGTTTAATATCCGCATTGCGAACTATCGCAGACGCGCAGCTATCCGTTAAACTGTGGATTTAATTAAACCGATAGGTATTGGTAATGTTCAACCGGGAATTGGTTATGTTGTAAGGCGTGCGATGCCAGAGATGAAATCTGATGCGATGACGAGCGGACTTGTATGCCTGTTATTCCGTTCCTATAGTTTTTATAGGTACTTCTAGCTATATATATACCTGCTTATAGGGGTACTCGTATTCTTTCTCATTGTTATTCTGCCATAAAATAGTTTAAGGTACTGTGTCTCGATTTGAAAGCTGATAGTGATGTCCCAGGGTGACTAGGTAGTGCAGTGCAGTGCAGGACTTTCGACCTCAGAGTTGTGCGACTAGCACTGCAAAGGTTTCAAAAACAAGAAATGACAACTTGTGGTGCAGTGTCGAGTTCAGTTCAACAACAAGTCACCGGTTCTATACAACAAAACAGAGAAAACAGTGCAGTTTTCTTGTATGTTTGATGATCCCATTCTGTGGATGATCATCTTTGTAGTTCTTTGCCCCCAAAATACGTGTATTGGTGATAAATAATTATTTAGGAGTAAAAATACTGCTGTCCGATTCAGAAACTCACGATAACTCGTTATCTACTGATTCGGTTTGGTATTTTACGATCCAAAATCCGTAAATGCAACATGTAATCGATACCAATATTCGGAAACCGTATCGAATTCTCGGGGCGGAATAGCTCGAAAAGGAACCCACAACACGAGATCTATATCCAGTCGAATCGATTCGGTATTCGTTACCGCTCTGAATCGGGTGCCAGAAGTACCTGCTGAATGAAACGCTGCTGCAAATAAGGAAAGATTGAATTCAAACATCTCAAAGCTATATTACAAATGGAATTATTCCAACGTCAAAATATATTATGACTGACTTATGCTCGCTTCCAACTGTGCTCGAAATCTAATGAATTGCTAACATTACGCCTTCAATGGCAGCTATCAGCTTTCATTATCTTTTGATGTTTTCTCTGTACTGAACCTTTATTACCTAGAAACTGATTAGTTTTGCCCATAGCGTATATTGTGTATTACATACACAAGTTATTTACGTAATAAGTGAAAAATCTCATCGACAATGGCATTTTGGCAGTCCTTACACTTGTAAGTTTTACTCATGTAAACACCTAACGGAATTAATTTCGATAAAACAAAATGTAAACACACTTGTAAGATGTTTACCTATCGTAATTTTTGTTTAGTTTTTTCCTCATAACATAACTTACTTACCTACACACATTTTACGGAAGCATTATTAGGCGACGTGACCACATACGCTTTGTATAATTAAATACATAAACCCTTCATGAAAAATATTGGAAGACAGGATGTAATAGGTAAGTATTTTTAGAAACTATTTCAAACTTAAAAAAAAACAATAGCAACAAAAAATAACTCAACAATTCTTTAATTAAATTAACAATTGCAGCGAAGCAAAGCGACAGAAACTAGGAACAGAAAAGACGTCCATATCATAATAGCGCAAGCGGGCAAACAGCGCGGCGCTCGGTCCGCTCGCTGGTTTTACAGTCGAGCGCTGGGGTATTGCAAAGATGTTCTTCTCCTAACAGTATAATATAATAAATATATAAATAGTAGATATAACAGAATAAAGTTTCCTAGACCGACCACACTTTAGTTTAGCCAATACCAAGGTAACAAACATACTGGTGGTAGGTTTCTCGTATGCGAGAGGCCGAATAGGTGGGTACCACCGCTTTGCCAGTTATTCAGCCGCCAAGCAGTAGTGCGTAAGGATTACTGTGGTCCAGTTTGAAGGGCATTGTAGCTAGCGAAATTACTGGGCATTATGAGACTCAACAGCTAATTGTCTCAGAGTGCAGTGCAGCGCAGCGCAGTGCAGCGGGCAGCGCCGCGCAGGATTTTGCAAAACAACATTCTGGATGGTGCTCTTTATTGTTATGATCTGGCGTATTGCTTACCATCAGGCAAACGACCAGCTCGTCTCGTCATTCAGTTACATAAAAAAAACATACACCAATATTATATTCTCTCATCTAAAGTCTTCTGCATAACTGTTCTCATTGAGATGTGATCTGTAATATCCCAATTATTCCTACATAGTTTTCGACCCCTTTATCCCATGGAGCGCCGAGTATTCACAAACCAAGCCTTAGTTCCTGCTGGTATGTTCCACAGTCTAAATCTAAATTATTGGACTTTTGACCTTGTCGTATTGTTCATACGATAGTTATAGCAAAGAAAAATAACTGTTAGGTTATAGGTAGATAAGTTTTGTTTCTGAATGATTTTGTGTGTGTGGTATACAATAAATACTCGTAGTATTTCTATTCTATTTCTATTCTTAGCTAGGGTAATACAATTGGCGGTGTTATCGCATAAAGCAGCAGTACGCTAATCTCCAGGCTAAGCCTGGTAATAATTTCGTAATATCAAATATCAAGAAGCTCCAAGTCAATATTTGTACAGTTCTCTACTTCCTTTTCAAATTAACAATACTCTGTCAGAGTTCACGAGTTTTTACCGCTGCTCTAATTAATGCATTGTAGGAACTATTGCTACTGTTTTCATAACCCTACTACCAACTGTTTGGTACCCTGTCGCTATAAAAAGTTGTTGATGCTTTGATCTCTCACTACAGCTTTAGGAATCTTTTATAGACAAATAGAACGATGACAAATATGCGAAAGTTTGTACACAAGTATTTGTGAGTTAGTAGGTATGTTTGTTACTTCTTCACGCTGTAACGGCTCAACGGTTTTGAGTGAAATTCAGAACGGAGATAGCTTATACCCTGGATCAATACATAAGCTACTGTTTATCCCGAGTAACCGCGGGTGAGACCGCGGAGAGCTCGCTAGTATATACTATTAAAAAACCGGCCAAGTGCGAGTCCGAAACGCGCACGAAGGGTTCCTTACCATTATCTATAAAAACAGCAAAAAATCATGTTTGTTGTATGCGAGCCCCTTTAAATGTTTTTTTTTATTAGTCCCGTTTTACCCTTTGGGTACGGAACCCTAAAAATGGGAAGTTTGTGAGGATGGGAGGGATGTATGTTTGTAACTCAACCATGCAAAAACAACTGGACGGGTTTTGATGAAATTGGAATTGTTTTAACTTTATAAAAATTACATAGGATTACCTACATCCCGGAAATTGCGGGTAAAACCGCGGGTCGCATCATGTTTGTAAATAAATGAAATCGTGGCCATTTCAGCTCATTAGTGGTTACGTGTACACTGAATAGCTAACGTAGCTTAAAAAAGTATGGTAGGTATGTATGGTATGCTTCCTCTACCGACTGCGCCATCTATTATTAAAACCAAGTTTTATACGGCCTGTTTCTGAATTGAGAATTTGAAATTGAGTTTTACTTAACGGCGGCTTAAGTACTACTTAAGCCATTTTCTGTTTCTGATCAGATGTTAAGTATAGATTGAGCATTTGAACTTGTTCATTTCTCATATTTTACAGTTCGGAACTTAAGTTATAATTTTACATTTTATATTTTCTTAAGCCAACAAAACGTCACAACACTCTTATTCTAACCTCTGACCAAACAGGCTAATTCTAAAGTAACCTCTATACTAATAGAGTAGGTACGCAGGGACTGCTAGCACATGTTAGGTTAGGTAGCTGTTCTGTACTGCCGGGGCGAGATGGTGAATGCTAGCGCGATCCCATTTCGCCCCACCATGGCAGAAGACTGCTCACCGTGGGGTTTTAGTCGGTAGGAGTCTGACATAACCTCTCTGCTGCCCCCGCTGCGGAGAGGTATCCATGAGGATTTCCCCACGTAAAAAAAAATGGTAGCTATTCTGCCGGGGCGAGATGGTGAATACTAGCGCGACCCCATCTCGCTTCACCACGGCAGAGGACTACTCACGGGGGGTTTTTAGTGAGTTCGAGTCCCACACGCCCCCTTCTGCCACCCCCGTGGTAGAAGCGCAGTGCAGTGGCATTTTCCCCCACTCAAAAAAAAAATGTTAGGTAACTACTAGTAACATTTTCAGTGAAAACCACTCGACAACACTCGTTACTAAAATCGTGTACCTAACTATACATATACTTTCTTACTATGTATTTAGCGGATTATAGCATTGCAATTCAGGTAATGCTAACACGTAGGTAAGAAGTCAACTGGTTGCGGGAAATAGCTGGTCTTTTTAACCGACTCCAAAAAGGAGAAGGTTCTCTGTGCAATTGTATTTTTTTTATCTATTTATTTTTTATTTTTTTTGTTTGTTACGTCAGCACTTTGTCATTTATGAACCGATTTGGAAAATTATTTTTGCGTTGGGTTCGGTATACGAGTACGAAGTGGTCCCATATAAATTTCATCGATATTTGACCTCGGACTTCGAACATACATTGAAGTCGATTTTTTTTAATCCAAAATATAATTATTCTAACGTCTAAGCTTATTGACACATGGGACTAACTCGGCACCTTGTCAATGTAAACATGTACTGTTTACGTGGGAATGGGAACCTTCGCTATATGATTTACTCATAGTTTCTCACGGAGTTGTGCTAACTGAATAATTACGTGCCGATTGAGCTGTGAAATTTGCGACGAATTGTGCTAGATTGGAATATCTATTGAGAACTGAACCTAATAGCAGACCCCCGACACTCCTTACAAATTCGCCAAGCTAACTGTCTAGTACTACTACTGGCGCACCGTCCTGTTCGCACACGTTTTGTGTGTTTGCGTAATTATTGTAGGGATGATCTAATACGAATCGAGCGCGACAAGGACAACGCTTATTTGTGTAAGTGGTTTCTTTGCATCCATACACAGAACAATAACGAACCATTTTAAAAGAGATAGGCAGACCTCCGTCAGTCAGGTCAGCTTCTGGTCAGCTCCACCGTCTTCAGCCGTTCTCCGTCTTTTTCTCAATATGTTTCGTCTATACGTCAAATTCAAATAGTCAGCCGGCTCTACCTCTGTAAAGCAGGTCGTTGTCGTCATCCAAAAAGGTCATAACAACCTCAAATAACATCAATTGATCGCACATATAAAATAAACATTTGAATCTCACTCATTAGTCATTCGCAGCGAGCGGTGACAACCGAGTGACGCAAACACAGCATTGCCCATTTTTTCAACGGTTTGTTGCGGGTGACGACATATTAGCGGGGGGGGGTGGGAGTGTCGCTTCTTTACGTAGTAATATTTAGTTTTCTTTGCTAATAGTACCTAAGTCTATGAAGAATAAAAACGATACAATGTTATTATTAGGTATTATGGAATATAATACACTCGAGAGCAATGAATCCGGGTCACTTAAAGAATCCTAAAAATCTCGGAAACTAAAAATGCTAGGTTAATGCAATAAATTGTATTTAATAGACAATGTAATACTCCTTAAATGAAGGTATTAAAACTTCTTAGTTATTGTAAAGTTATATCATAAAAAAATCAAATTTGAAAAAGGGCCACTTTCGAAGATGGAACTACGAAATTACAGCATTTGGTTTTGCTTTTGTTTGTAATCTGTCATTTATGTGGGTACATAAACCATGTTGATAGTGCTCTATATTCATTATTCAAGCTGAAATTATGTCGCTTACGCCTGAAGAATGCACCAGAATACTTACAATGCTGGAAACCGGCCGGAGTCAGCGCGATACAGCCAGGACTGTCGGTGTGTCGCTGTCAACAGTACAAAGAGTTCTCCGACGTTACGAAGAAACTGGTTCTAACCTACGCAGACCAGGAACGGGCAGAACCAGGTGTACCACAGCACGAGAAGACCGATACTTGGTGAACACCATGCTTCGAAATCGCTTTCTCACAGGAACTGAACTCACCAATCAGTTTCGACGCCTCGGAGGAAGTAACCCAAGTGCATGGACAGTAAGACGTCGGCTTGCTGAATCTAACTTAAAACCCCTTAGACCTGCAAACGGCCCTAAACTGGAGCGTGGGCATCGTATTTCGAGACTAAGATATGCCCAGAGCCACGTAAATTGGAGTATTGAAGATTGGTCAAAAGTTATGTTCTCCGACGAATCAAAACTTATGCTCTACAAGCACGATGGAAGACACAGAGTGTATCGAAGACCAGGGGAAAGATTCAAGCAAGCATGCATCGAAGAAAAAGTAGCCTATGGTGGTGGGTCTGTACTTGTGTGGGCCGGAATTTCTTCTGAAAGTCGCACAGAGCTGGTGATCATAGAAAACGGCTCTTTAACTAGCGTAAGATATGTGGAAGAAATCCTCAATGATCACGTTGGTCCATTTATGGTCAATTTAGGTGAGGATGCTATATTTATGCATGACAATGCCCGACCTCATACAGGTAGGATTGTGAATGACTACCTTCAAGAGATGAACATTACTCGTATGGAGTGGCCAGCGCGCAGCCCGGATATCAACCCGATCGAGCATGCTTGGGACGAGCTAGGCAGATGCGTAAAACAACGAAACCCTCCCCCAATCACGCTTCGTGAGCTCAAAATTGCTCTCACAGAGGAATGGGAGAATATTCCCCAAAATCGTATAAGGAACTTGGTGTACAGCATGCCAAACCGCGTAAACGCAGTAATGGAAGCACGAGGAGGCAATACGAAGTATTAAAATTCAAGAAAATCGTAATAAAGTTCAAAAATTTCATGTTTCCTATTTTTGTTTTAAGGAGAGATCAGCAGTTTTTTTCTCTATGTAATTTTGTGTTAAAAAAATGTATGGTGACTCATATTTTTTTTACTTTCATTTAAGGAGTATTACATTGTCTATTAAATACAATTTATTGCATTAACCTATCATTTTTAGTTTCCGAGATTTTTAACATTCTTTAAGTGACCCGGATTCATTGCTCTCGAGTGTATTTAAATAAATATATTATTATATAACTATATAATATAACGAATATTATATAATATAATTAGTATTTTATAATTATACAATTCAAAATACTATATTGTATACCAAACAATACAAAACAATACTGAAAAACTAATGGACTAAAATACAATACAAAACAATACTGGAAAACTAATGGACTAATGGGTAGACATCTCTAAAAGCGACCTCTTCCAGTCATCTTATGAATGTAGTACCTAAACTAAAGGAGTGAAAAGTTAGCGGCGTAAATAATAATTAATTTTATAACAAAAAACCGACTTAAATTCTTATGTATCTTGGAAGTCCAGGTCGAATAGCGATGAAATTTATATGGGATACAATGAAATTTAACTTTTATTCTTTTATCGTTGGGTGTACCCAACGGTTATTCTAAATCGGTTTATAAATGATTTTACGAGTAAAATCAAAAATACATAGTACTAAAGAATTATATATATTTTAACCATTTTAGTTTAAAATCATTTTCTACTTATTATCTACTGCACACTATCCTCTTTTAAGTGTTGTTTTCCTTACCCTATGGTTGTCTGGAAGAGATCGCTGCTTAGCGATAAGACCGCCTATTGTGCTTATTGATTGTGTTACCAACTGTAGTTCTGTTTTCTTTTTTAAGTGCAATAAAGTGTTATCTATCTATCTATCTATCTAAAGAAAGTATCACTATTATCTTCTTTATTGCATTTTTCGTTTCGTCTTTGCAAGGTTTCTCCATCAAAAAGGCGCAAGTAGGTACCTAGGTAACTAAACGACCGAAAACTGACACTAAATGATTAATAATATAATAATGTTAATGTTATATACCTTATGTTTATTGAACTTAAAGTTCATTGTAAACTGTTTGATTCTTACACCTAACACCTAAAGAAAATCAATCAAAACTAGCACTGATGGTAGTGTCATTAGTGAACCCTGAGCCCCACACTAGGGTGACGTGTCGTGGGGTTAAGTCTCTTCCGTTTGAATATCTATTATAAGATTACATACCTACTTATAAATGTTTGTCTACCTAGAAACTTTTTCATTAAATGCCGCAGACAGAGAACAGTTACCATCGATCTTTCATTATATCAAACAATTTAAGTATAAGTAAATAGGACTTGTTCACATCCGTCCCGAAGGTCCCCCAAGATGATTCATAAATGGGTCAAATTGATTATACCGCATCGACCTCATGCTCTAAATAAACAAACAAACAGAAATCCGTTCCCATAGCTGTTACCAGAGTAATTAAGCCATGTGTTTCAGGACGTAGCCCCTTGAAATAACAATCAGTGGCGCATAGCCACATGTGGAAGCACCTTGACATTGACACGAAGTGAAGATGAATGAAGTGATTTCCCAAACAGACTTCCAAACAGCTTTTATACACAAAATACAGAACTATACATAGATAGATAAACACTTTATTGTTATAAACCTTAAAAATAGATACATGAAAAACTATATTTCACAGTAATCAGCAATAACAAACAATTAACAATTTAACAATTTTATATAGATAGTTAAAAATAAATCTCAACGAGGGTTAAATTGACTTTCTTAAGTTATGTGCGGATTTAACGTTCACTCTAAAAACGGTGAAGGTAAACATCATGAGGAAACCGGCATGTCCAAAATTTTAATACAAAAAAATTACAGGACATGACATCCGCCGCCCGCACTGGGCCAGCGTAGTGGATTATGGCCCAAACATTCTCTATGAGAGAAGGCCATGTCCCAGCAGTGGGAACGTGATGGGCTGATGATGATGATGATGATGATGATGACGATGAAAGCTCAACGTGTTTGTATCAAAACAGGAACAGCCCCCCTACCCATATGTCCTTCAAGCGCCAATCGTATATCGCGTTGAGGTCGAATTAAGGTATAGCTTCACTGCATTTAATGAGATGCGGTCCAATTATTGTCAATTTAGGCAAGAAATCGAATTAATCTCAAAACAGGAACAGGAACAGATTGAATTAGTGGCAAGAAGTAGATGCACTTGTAAAAGCAAGTTTTTAACCGACTTGAATAAAGGAGAAGGTTTTCTATTAGATTGTTTTTTTTTTATATTTGTTACCTCAGAAGTCCGTCATTCATGAACCGATTTGTAAAAACTTTTGCGTTGGGTTCAGTAAAGCTACAAAGTGGTCCCATATAAATTTCATCGATATTTGACCTTGGACTCCGGAGATGCCATGAAGTCGGTTTTTTTGTTTGATAAAACTATAACTATATACTTGTAGGTATCCGTATATCATCGACTGTGGTAGCTTGCTAGATAATTAGCTCGCAAAAAGCTGCAACGATCTTAAAGGGCTTATGTAACCTACCGACCCACTCCAGTCTTAACACCTATGACTAAGTAATAATATGAATGAATGTACATTATTGCAATAAATAAATAGATTTCGTGTTGAATAGCTTTTTGTAGGTAAATTCATTATCGTCGGTAGCTTGCGAACGCATATAAAGATCGCATGGCAACTTGCAGCTCATTATTTTTTAACCACTATTAATAGGTATAGGCCGAGCAATTATTGTAATTATTTAGTTGTTACTGAATAATGAAACTGAAGCTTTTAAAAAATCAACCAGTATAATTCCTGAATACATAATAGTAAATACTTGAACAAATAAAAAAAGTCAGACAACTCGTCGCCAAATTCAGAAGTGAAGCACTCAAGGTTGCCGGTTCACTCGTTCGTGCACAAGTCTCATGTACACATTTATATCAAGCTATGCTGATCGGCCGTCAGATCGGCACTCCATTCACTGAAACAAACTCACGCCTTCCGCCATTGCTATGCTTCAGTCGTTGCTTAGCGAGATTCCGTCCGCCATTTTTTATTCGTTCAAGAGTAATTATTTAAAATTCAAAAGCAACCTATTTGTTCAGTTTGGTTTGGGCATCACAAATGCACTTATGGAATAAGTATAAGAAATATTTATACACAGCATCGCAAGCATAAGGTACGAGTACGTCTCCATTTATCAACAGTAAGCTCTTTAAAAGAATCCTCTGCAATACTGGAACATTCCAGATCCTCTCCCGACGCTAATCTATGGACCTGGAGCGTCTGTAATTAAATAAAGCAAGTTGGAGATAAGCCTTTTCTGTATTGTCCTAAGAGGATTATGTGGTTAGACGAATTACTGGCAACCCGCACACCCGTTATAGGTACGTACCTCGATATTAAAATATTAACATAATTACATATTTATGCATTAGATCTTATACCTGTTCTATCCATCCAAAGGTTGTCTGGAAGAATTCGCTTTAAGCGATAAGGCCGCCCTTTTGCCGCGGCATTTTGTGACTTTTTATTTTTCATTATTGTGTACCTATATGTTATTTGGTGTGCAATAAAGTGTTATTGTATTTTAATATAAATATATATTTTTATTCTTTTTTTACACCCAACGATCACGAACATACATATCTAATTAGGATTTCCTGTATCTAGGGAACCAGAAACTACGAGGACCATGGTCCCACAACACCTAGACACGAAACAAATGCTTGCGCTTATTTTTTTCTGTGCACAAACATTTGTCCCATCGCGGGAATCGACCCACAATGGTGTATGTAGTTTGAGCCAATCTGCCAAACCACTACACCACAGAGACTGTCAAAAGATAAAAATAACTCTTCTTCAAAATTTTCTTTTTGAATTATTATATGTACCTAGTGAATCGAGGAACTGCATCAGAACCTACCTATCTATTTACTAGTCGTATTTACTACTTTTTGCAGCCTCTGTGGTAAAATGGTTGACAGGTCAGCTCAAATGTCATGTACCGCGGAGGTTGCGGGTTCGGTTCCCTGGTACATGATAAATGGTTGCGCACATAAAAGAAGCAAGCATTTACTTCGTATCTGGGTGTTAAAAGACCATGATTCTCATAATTCTTGCTTTTAGCTAAGAACCTCATTAATTACAGGACCTAGAGTATCAGTATATCTACGATACTATTATTTTTATAGTACTATGACTTTACCAAATTTCATTAAAACTGATCAACCGTTGCGGAGTGAAGAGGGAACAAACACCATAACACAAACTTTTAATTTGTTATAGATCTATGTATGTAATCGTTGGGCGTAATTTATTTCCAAAACACATAATAATCTTTGACTTCATTTTTAACCATTTGACACCATCCATATATTTGTACTAACCGAATATATATCTATGTTTGACACACTGTCTTCACTGCTCATGCATACCTACCACACATTAGGTCAAACCTACGATAGCCACTCCCAGCGGTGTCAATGTCTTCAGCCTTGTTCGTTTTGCACTTCAGGATTACCTATACGAGGTTTTGTGGGAGTCGCCTGTTTGCTAAGGCCAGGCATTTTGATTGGCGGCCGGATCAAAGCCTCTGACGCTGTTGTTCTACGAATTTGAGTTGTTTTGGACGGTAAATAATAATTTATTTTTATTTAAAGATAAGGAGTGGCTATTGATATAACGAGTAAATAACCTTTTTTTGCAGTCTCAAGGAACTACGGCTTCCGCTGGTTTAATCCAACTTTATTCTGACAAATAACCTAAAAGATTTCGATACCTATAGTTATTCGCGACGGCGACGATGACATTAAACTCAACTGTTTGTCCGTGTTTTATCGAATTCATTTCAAATGTTGGAATAGCAGAATAATCAACGATCACAAAATAATGCTCCACTGCTACAGTATTCCGCCAGCATAAGTAGGTAAGTAAAGTTTGCTTGCGCTGGAGTTCCTCACCAATTTTTTATTGCTCCATCGTTGACCGCATTATCACAGTGGCCCTAAAGTTCAAAATAATAAGATTATCCAAATCGAGTATAAACTTAACCAGCAAATGCTTTTTTCTCTCACTATGACTAAGTATCACAATCTACGCCAGCTCCACACTAGTCAACCTACAAGACCGGCCAATAAATTTTCATTAGTGTCAGCATAGCTTCACTCTTCTTCTTCTTGTCAAATTCGGTCGACAATTAATTTCGCAGAGTTCTGATTCGCCAGAGGATCGCGGAATGCGGGAGACGCCCTAAGGAAAGTTAATAAAAAGTTTTGCTCGTGTTGCCTAGGAGACTATATTGAGACAAATTGCGTTCGCAAAGTAACGCGATTGGTTCGAAACAAGGTTCTTTAATGACAAACTTATTTGAAAATTCTTATTGAATAATTATATCGAGCTATCTACTGCAGCTGTTAAATAAAGAAAGTATTTCATACCAGCTCCTAAAAAGAAGGGTGTTTGTTTTAGTTCTGATATTAATATATAGTTATATTAATTATTATATAATATATAGTTTGGTGAAAATAGAGAGGCAATAAAGAAAGGCCTAGGCTGATATTAGCTGATGATTAATTTATTGAATAGATGGTCTACAAAGCATACAATGATGATGAAACTGTACAGGTTGTGTACCGAAGTCAATGGCAAAAGACTGGTTACACCAATGACGCCTAATGTACCTACTGGTGAGAACAGAAACACTTTCCAGAAGTCCGAGTACCTGAAGGCAGCACTTGTCTAATTTAGAAGTTTGAACACCGCCACAAACAGTTTCAACTGAATTCTCCGGCGCAGTTAAGTTCCGACTAGGTATTGCTAAAGTTTTTTAATACTGGCCTAATACTATAACTACCTTTTATAATACTTAGGTGGTGTGAGTTTTACAGGACTTTTTGGAAATAATCGAAAAGTAAGAAGCCAAACAGTTTGCATTCCGCCTATTTCATAATGGTAAAGATTAAGTGAGATGGAAGACATCAGAAAAACTGTCGTGGCTTCAAACTTTTACTGACGCAGTCTCCATTATTTATTATGAAATTTATATTTATTATAGAAACTTCTTGGTTTCCTTAAATGTTACCAAAATAAATTATTCTGTTCCTGCATTTAAATAATAGTGTATAAGTTTAGATAAATGCATCAAAGCACTCCACAGCAAGGAATGGAGTTACATAACTACATCACTATAACTTCACATCGAAATAAAAAAAGGTAATATATCTACTAAAGCGGGCCTAAACTTTGGTAATATCTACGACCCTTGAGTTAGCAAAAAACTTGAATAGGTATGTCGGAGAGAAAATTTCCAAGATAATGTCTGGTATTGATGTTATAGCAGGCCTAGCGCACTCCGCACTGTAGGTACGAAACTACAAGTACATAGCCGGACACCGACGGCGGCCGTCGTTACACGTCTCGTGTCAGAAGAGATAAGAACTATGCGATAGAAAGAGGCGCTCTGTAGGTTAATATGACTGGTAGGTATGCAGCGCTACGCGAGCTGAATTGAATTTTATTGTGTCATAGCAAGAGTCGCTATTTGTTTAAATTTCTTTGCGGAGTGATGCTTCTGTCCCTAAGTATTCTGTGGTTATAGGGAAAGTAGGCAGTAACAATAATACCTTATGTGTTGTGTAGTAGCGTAATATAATGCTTGTATTATATTTTTGAATATAGTTAAGGATCCGCAAGAAGTATCGATACCAGTATACTCAATGCTTTCGTTACGATACCGAGTATTTTAGTAGACGATATTTTTTGATACGATACTGAGTAAGAATCGATACTTTTTGCCGTACTCGATACTTTTTTCGTCGTGTTAATTCATCCCTATTACAGTTCCTATTATGTCTATGGACTCTATGGGCCATAGACATAATATAGCTTCAGCCACAAAAGTCCCCGTCATTAAAGGGAAAGCTGTCATGCACTGCATGACCCTTATGACCTAAAAAATAAGGGTTATTATAAGTTTGAGTATCTCCGGCTGTATATTTTTAAGATTTCGTTCATTCTGATTCATTCCCAATTCCCATTCGTTCGCGTACGTATGTTAAATTAAATTCGTATTAGTCTAAGTAATAATAATGAATACTTGTGGTTTCTAAATAAAGTTTAATTATAAAACAAGAAATGCCCCACGAAAGGCACAAGTGTTGTTTTAAGTGTTAATTCTTGAACATGCCGGTTTCCTCACAATGTTTTTCTGCGTTTTTAGAGCGAGTGTTAATTCCGCACATAACTTAAGAAAGTCAGTGATTGATTGATAACGCTTTATTGTACACCAAAAACACAATGTTTTTCTTCACCGTTTTTAGAGCGAGTGTTAATTCCGCACATAACTTAAGAAAGTCAGTGGTTGATTGATAACGCTTTATTGTACACCAAAAACATAACAAGAACAAATAAAAATAAAACTTAAAAATTTGATTAGTACAATGGGCGGTCTTATCGCTAATAAGCGCTTTCTTCCAGACAACCTTTGGATGGAAAGGATTTGTGAAACGACAAAAGACGGTGACGTGCTGTTAATTTTACTTCATTGTACTTTAATACTGTTTGAAATAAATAAATAAATTGAATGAGTTATGTACTAGTACCTATTTTGTGATGCAGACATTTTTCTACTTCCTAACTAGTATTATTAAGTAAAAACTGTGTAGATTTACGAAGGAACGAGACGTGAAATTAGTTAGGCTTATCTACTAAAATGTTTTTGAAAGCTTGCGCTTAATGGTTTGCTATTTTTGGAACATTTAAAAGGGGTGCTCGAGCTATTCACTTTGAGCGCGGGATTAAAGAGATTATCTCTGTTCGCGGTGGCTGGCGTGCAGGCTTCAGATGCCTTTCTAGATTATCTAGAGAACAGCAAAGGAGTGGAACAATATATGACGAAGGACGCCGGCTTTTGCTTACTTTATGTTTTTGGCGTACTTACTCGAGTCGAGATATCCAAACAAAAATAAATATTTATATCTAAGAAACAATAATTTGTACCTACCTGTATACTTGCGGGCTAAACTCTCTCTTTAAGAGAAGGCTCATGTTCCAGGAGTGGGATCGTAATGGGCTGATGATGATGATGATGATGATGATGATGATGATGATGATGATGATCCTTGCGGGAGGCGTTGGTGTCTGTGACACAGTTTTATAACTACTGCGGGCAACACAGATCGTATTCAGATATTGTCAACATATTACATAATCCTAGATTAAACGGGTTTAAAACCAAATAAATACTAATAATATATCATTCCTAATTCCTATAAGATATTAGATTGGTACCGAATAGATATCTACTACTTTGGTAACCAACGACAACCGCTTAAAATAATGTGCCAAGGGTTAAATGTACCTCAGGTTGAACACGTGAAATACCTAGGTTTCACAATTGACGAAAGCCGCTTGTCTTCTGCGTGCTTTGCCTTGTCTCGCCTGGGTAACAGTCTCCACCGAGATAACATCAAAAAGGCTTACTTCGGCTATTTCCATTCAATTATGGCGTATGGTATAGACCTGTGGGACTAGCCGCAGAACGGGACAGAGCATTCAGAATGCAAAAACGTGCCATCAGAATAATTTGTGGAGTGGATTGGGACCACCCGGCACGAGAACTGTTCAAGGAATTACGAATACTGACCTTACCCTGTCAGTTCATCCTGCAGGCGGCAGGGTTTATAAAGCAAAACCTTGAACAGTTCTCCACGTGGGCTGATTCCCATGAACACCTCACCAGAAGAAGGCATCGCCTCAGGCTACCTGCTAAAAGACTTAGTAAGTCGCAGAAACAGCTGGAGTATATAGGGGTAAAAATATACAACACTCTTCCCGAGACTATAACCAATGCCCCTAGTCTAAGTTCTTTTACGCGCAGACTTAAAACCCTACTGCTCAACCGGGCATACTACACAGTTGACGAATTCTTTACTGAAACTACAACAAAATGATTACTGATCCAAATTTAATTAAAATGATATTGATTGTTAATATATTATATACAATTTCCTGACTTGTAAGTTTATGTGACCTTATCAATAATAAATAAATAAATAAATTCTCTCAGGATTAGGTTATTGTAGGCGGCACATGGGTATATTTAAAAACAATGTTATAGTATAAATAATAAATAGTGTAATGTTGTTGTGCTATGTTATTGCACATAGCGATAAGGCCGCTCATTTTTCTACCACTATTACTTGTAAACTTTTATTTTCTGTTTTGGTGTTCAATAAAGTATTATTGTATTGTATTGTATTGTTATCATATTTTCCTAAACTGTCATGATTACTCTTATCCTAAGTCTGTGTTATTTTCACAAAAATATAATCATTTTCTTCCTATAATCGCTGTTCTCACTCCCTTCACCTACAGGTACCTTAAAATACCTATTATTTGGTCTAGACTCTAGTCTAGACCAAGACTCTAGAGCGGTGCATTTTCTGATTATCTGTCCGACGATATGTTGCGGAAGAAGATACATTGCGCTAAAATAGGGAATATGCATGTGTTGTCGATAAATCTGAAAATTACTTTTTAGGATAGATTACTCCTGTAAACTTACTACAACTTTAGTAGTGATATAATTAATATTATTATTAATTGCGTGGTTTTTTATATTTCATTGTTTTTTTTTCTTAGTTTTTGAGAAACGGAACGTAATCGCAAAACACTTGAGTACGTGCAACCACGTTTTGACGTCACGCGCTTCGCTGCTTATTGGTTAATTTTTGACATAGAGCCCGCCCTATTGGTAAATTATTGATACACACAGCCTAGATGGACCAATGAGGAGATCCTAGATCCCCAAATTATGACGTCACACGCAAATGATGCCGTTTTTTTAAACATTTTTTTTCATTAATTGTATTCAATAATGAATCGATTCATGCATTAAAAAATAACTAAATACAAGCATATTCCCTATTATCCTACCTATACCTATTGTACCGAGTACCTATAATAAATATTCTAAATTAGCGCAAACTATATTGTGATGATTATGTTAACCGCATTTACTATCTAGTAGTAAATATAATTATAGGGGATGATGGCTGGTCCACAAGTCATACTCGTAAACGGGTGCTGCTTGCGGGGACTGGTCTGTTCTAGTCACTCCTACTGCTACTGTCATACCTACTTATATTTTATTTACACTTTTCTGTTACTGATACTATGACTTTGGGACATCTCACTCGCATTTCTTGTTTGACATTTTGTTAATTCTAATTTATACGTAATTATGCTGAAAAAAACACATCCCCGCAGAGTTTCTTGATCTTCTCTAGCGGGCGTATATCCGAAGCACTGGTAGAGGTCAGGTTTCGCATTTCTTTTCTGCACCCAGATTTCAATTTGAGTATAGGAAAGAAATGGGTAAACATACTTTCTTTCTAGGAAAGAAATGGGTAAACATACTTTCTTTCCTATACTCAAATTGAAATCTGGGTGCAGAAAAGAAATGCGAAACCTGACTCTACCAGTGCTTCGGAAATACGCCCGCTAGAGAAGATAGCACCAAGAAATTCTGCGGAGATGTCTTTTTTTCAGCATAATTACGTATAAATTAGAATTGCAAAAACAGAATGTCAAACAACAAATGCGAAATAATAAATGTAATGGGTAAACATACTTACCTTTTTTCAAAGTCATGTTAACATAACTAAAAATTTTTAACATATTTTATTTATATCATGTGTTTATGGCCTTTAAAAATGCACTTTTGTGCCTATTTAATAAATGATATTTGACTTTGACTTTGACTTTATAATATGTATGTAAAAGATTTTATAATGGACTCATAAAGTAAATGACAAAGCAACTGACTGATAACAATACATTTTTAATGTTTCTGGTATACAATATTTATTCAAATGAGAACACTACTAATTATATAATAATAAAAAATTACTTTAAACTTATATTATTACATCTAATTTATCATATAGAATGCATACTGTTTCAAATAATAAAAGATAATAATAAGATTGTGATTGTGAGAAGTAACGAAGTATATTTACCGTTAGCATATGCCATGATTTATGATTTGTAATAGTAAATAGCACCAGCTAACGTTAACATCCCAGCAAACATGAACACGTACTTTAGAATCTGAAATAAAAATTAAAAAATATAAGTCTCAATTTTTGTTATGTTAGCATTATTATAATTCATTTTATAAGAAAAAGAAACCGACTTCATTTCTGATGTATCTTCGAAGGCCAAGGTCAAGGTCGAAGGTCAAGGAATCAAGGTGACCTTGAATCTATTCTGAACCCAACAAGAATTTTCCACATCAGTTTATAAATGACGGAGATTTGAGGTAACAAAATACCAATCGAATTGAGAACCGAGTTTAGAGCGAGTGTGGCTCAGCGGGAACTCATGCGCCTTTCGATCAGACGCACCTGGGTTCGAATCCCGACTCGGCCCTACACCAATGACTTATAGTTAAGTGCAGATTTTGCACGCTCGCTCTAAAACGGTGAAGGAAAACATCGTGATGAAACCCCGCTTACGCGCTTTGGAGTGGTAGGCTCTGGCCGTGGTTGTAATACCACTCACCGAACAAAGCCATGCCGTCAAGCGACCTAGTCGTGTTTTGGGATGATGTTCGGTGAACCATCGGGGAGACGGGTCTGAGCAGCCGCTTAACTGCCGTCTGTCGTGTTAGATCTATGTGCTCCATCTTAGGCCACATCATCGCTTCTCATCAGGCGAAATAGTGGCCAAACATAGAACTATTAAGCGTAAAAAAAAAGAACCTCCTCATTTATTTCAAGTCGGTTAAAAACATAAAATAGCGCAAGCATTTATAAATAAACTAGACGGTTCCGGCGGTTTCATCCGCTGTTTTCCAGGATAAAAAGTATCCTATATCCTTTTCCAGGACCTTAGGCATCTATCTACATACCCAACTTCATCTAAATCCGTTCAGTAGTTTTTGTATGATTAAGTAACAAACATCCATCCATCTATCCAATCATCCGTCCATACTTACAAACTTTCGCATTTATTTACAATGGGCGTTCCTATCGCTAAAAATTAAAATCTGAAAATCTTAAAAACTGAAAATCACTGTTTGCTCCTTGAGCAATGTTATTCGCTGAGCTACGAGTATGGCCCATCAATCAATCAAATCAAAAGTTCTTTATTCAATATTGGCATCACAGACGCACTTATGAACGTCAATTATTACAATGACTCTACCACCGTATCGGAAAAAGAACCACTCCTCAGAATATACGCCAAGAAACTGAGGAGAGATACGGCAAGAAACTGAAGAGAGATGCGGCAAGAAACTGAGGGGGCCCATTTGTCATAACTGCAAAACACACGTACTCTTAGTTTAGAGTACCGTGCCTAGTTTATATTGTAAAGTACGTAGTTTACGTAGTGCCTAATATCTGTGACATAGTGCATTGTATGTGAATTTGTGTAAGAATGATGTTTAGGCATAGTACCTACCTATTTTTATATAAGGACTAGCTGGACCCGGCAAACGTTGTTTTGCCATATAAATTAAAAAAAAAAAACACTTAGGGGTATGAACAATAGATAGTAGCCGATTCTCAGACCTACTGAATATGCATATAAAATTTGGTAAAAATCAGCAAAGCCGTTTCGGAGGAGTAAGGTAACCAACATTGTGACACGAGAATTTTATATATATAATGATAATTTATTGTCTTTCAATTTTTGTTACGGCGAATGCCTTTATTACTGTAAACAACTCTACACTCTACTTACTAAAACTAAACTATCTACTTACAAGGAGAAGCAATTGGACAAACCATAGACCATGAAATGCCTATAGATAGCTCAAATGCACCAATCCACTACCAGTTGACAGCGTACTCAAGATGCTGGCAGTATTGCCCCGTTGGATTGTAACACTGATACGTTAAGCCAAATAAGTCCAGCATTTTGGTCACGCGTCGCATCAATCAGGCGCTCTGACAGACTCTTGAAAATACGAGGAGCTCCCGGTCCCCACGGACCCAAAGTCTCCACACCAAACGTTTCAAATATGTAACCGCTCGAGGTTAGCATATTTCCGCCGCTTGAGCTGCGGAAACTATATCTCATTGTCTTTCAATTGAATGTACCTACATGTGTTGAAGAGACAAATAAAGGGTTATATCTATCTATCTAAAACTGATCTCCTCCAGACAACCTTTGGAGGAATAAGAGTAAATTACCTGATCTTGCCACTCGCGGTTCTTCACGCAGTGACTGTAAGGCATGGTGGAGAATGTCACAGAGTTGTACAGGGGCACCCAGAAGTTAGGCATAAGCCAGAAGATGAAGTCGTCGACTGCTTTACGGATTCTGTATGACGGGCGGGTTACTAAGTCCCGCATCTGAAAAATAGTAAAAATATTATTTTATTACCACATTTTTATTACCTCTCTTGTTTGTCTGTCTGTAGGTATGTCTATAATTCCGGGTGGAATCTTGCAACTTAAATTTCAAGCACGATGACAATGCATTCTAAATCCATTTATTAGCATGCAATGCGTACCACGTTTTTATGCGCCTTTTGAGTTTAGGTCTCTAAACTCAAAAGGCGCATAAAAACGTGATATTTAGATCAATTTTTTTAATCCGTTACTTTGTTCTTTATAGACTCAATCCTTATTTGGCACAATTTCAATTACTACATTTCTAAATCGACGCATATTAAAAGATATAGTTACGTAAAAAAATACAAATGTTGTTTGGTAGAAAAACTAGGCGATCATAAACGTATATTTTTACTGGTGGTAGGTTTCTCGTATGCGAGAGGCCGTCTGGGTGGGTACCACCGCTTTGCCAGTTATTCAGCCGCCAAGCAGTAGTGCGCAAGCATTACTGTGTTCCGGTTTGAAGAGCTTTGTAGCCAGCGAAAATACTAAGCATTATGAGACTCAACATCTAATTGTCTCAGGGTGATAAGCGCAGTGCAGCGCCACGCAAGATTTTGCAAAGCAAAGTCCTGGGTGGTGCTGTTATTGTTATGGGCAGGCGTATTGCTTACCATCAGGCAAACGACCAGCTCGTCTCTTCATTCAGTTGCATAAAAAAATAAAATATATGAGACACAGCTAGTGTCCCGCGGTTTCACCCGCAGTTTTTCAGGATAAAATGTAACGTTTGGCTTTTTCCAGGACCTAATAGACCTACATAGCAAATTTCATCAAAATCTGTTCAGTGGTTTTTGCGTGATTGAGTTACAAACATCCATCCATCCTTACAAACTTTCGCATCTATAATATTAGTGGGACTTTGTAAATATCTACCTACCTATACCTACAGTTATGTTAGTGTATGTGGCAGACAATACAGAACTCAGAGAGTGGGGCTGACCCCGATCGCTTTTTATTTCAAATTTGAAAGGCTGTAGCACCTTTCAAACTGCAATATCGATCATTTTTAGCTATCGTGATTGGGATAAGGAATGAAATGAAAATGAAATAACTCCCGCCCATTGTACTACCATAGATAAGGACTGTGTTATTGTCTATTTCTGTAATTTGGTATACAATAAAGAGTTTTTCTATTCTATTCTATTTTTACTCTTTATTGAAACACATACAGATAATTAAAAACTAACAATAAAAGCTAATTTATAGTGTAACAGTTCGCGGTCTTATCGCTAAAAGCGATCTCTTCCAGACAACCATGCAGGAATGGTTAGATGTTGAGTAGAGAAGTGCGACAATTCCACAGATAAATACAGATCACAAAATATGTTTGAAAGCGATCGGTATCGGTGTTCGTGTTACACGATTCTCCTGCTGTTCACTCTAGTCTATAGACACTTGGATGGTAGAAATCCTTTTTTAATCCGTGAAAATCGACCGATAAGTCAAACCAAACAGCTGGTAATTTGAACTATCGACAGTAAGCTACCAAAGCGGTATTGAAATACTTTGCTTTTCTATGCAACCGGTTATCTGCGGTAAGCGATAGGCCCTCCGGAAGATGATCAATGTCAAGGATAGATAATTTCTATCTATCTTTGTTTATTGACACAGAAAATTACGACGATAGATACCAATGGTAGCTATTTTAGCTTCTAGTTAGGGATAGTTAAGTTATTGAGAACGGCTGTTAGGGTCGGTTGTTTCACTATGCATTTACAGACGTATACGTTAAATATGGCGCAAACGAACTGTTCCACAAAAAAAGCGTTTGCCAACATCTGGTGAAATCTGATGGAGTTGACGAACGTTAAAAAGTTATGAATACTATTATCGGTGGATGGAGCACTGGTCATTGTAAAATTTATCTACTTTCTCTCCATTTTCATTGACATTACAATGTCATTTGCTCGATTCGTTGATATTGTAAGTAATTTTTAAATCTTTTCGCTGGCAATAGATTTGTTTTTATTTAATATTAATATTTAAAATGTATATTATTATTTTAAATGTATGATAACTTTATGGATAAGTACAGTAAATTTTTCACTGTTTCTATAGCAAACGGGTATCAGCTGAAAATCAGCGCCGAGTTGTGAAAAACTCTCGGCATTTTATGCTGAGCTGAGCCCATTCGGCAATATATATTTATTATTTATTTTTTATTTTTTGTTTGTCGTGTTTGTAGGCCGAATAAATGGATTTTCTTTCTTTTTCTTTTCTAATACATTTAATAGACTTACCTCAATATAGTTATACATCGCCAAGTCGCAAATAGCGAAGGTATCCTCCCATCTGGTGTCAGAGAATTCAGGCAGTATCTTGGATAAGTTATCGCTGTACTTTTGGAACAGCTGATCGAGTAGTGTGCAGTCTTCAAAGCCTGCGTTCATGCCTTGGCCGTAGAAAGGGACGACCGCATGGGCGGCGTCGCCGATGATCAGAGCCTTGTCGTCTACGTTGTACGGCTTGCACTGTAATTGAAACACAGTACAATACAATAACACTTTATTGCACACCTAATAAACACACAATACAACAAACAAATATTAATTACAAAATACGTTATATTTGAGGTAAAATTGGCGGCCTAATAACTTAGAGCGATTTAAATTAAAAAGACATATACCTATTATGAATGAATAGCATATATGTATAACAAATATTTTTATACATACACATAACACATTTCCTTAAAGAATTTAGCAACGAGACGAGGCTATCGTTCACCCGATGGCAAACACCACGCCTGCCCGCACAATTGCCACATAGAACTTTTTAATACCATGGTAAGTATTGCGAGAACTGCATTGCGATCGTCACACTAAACATTAGATATTAAGTCTCATATGCCTATTAATTCCGATGGATACAAATGCCCTTCAAACCGGAATACAGTAACTTGCACACTACTGCTTTTTTTATCATAAAAAAAACTACTGATTGTCGGCAGATTAACTGGCAAAGCTATGGTACCAACTCAGACAGCCTCTCGCTTACGAGAGACCTACCTAGTAAGTTAGTCGCTCTCATATTTCTGACAATACATTTAACGATCAGTTTTACCTTCACAGCAACTAAAGGCGACGGCGATCCTTCAAAGAAGTCGTCAATAAGCTTCTGCTTGCCAATCAACGGTATCGAATCCGGGAAGTACTGTTCAAAGAACTCGATCAGCTTCTCCTCTGACTCGATCTTCTTGAAGTTGGTGAAAGGCATGAAAAGGGTCACAGTCCATGAGCAGTCTTGGTTCGGAAGTGCGATCATCATGAACTCACCGCGCGGCCAAATGTGCAGGTAGTTTGGTGGCATCTGGAACTGTCAAACAAGAGAAATTAGGTTCTGAACCACAGACTTCCATACATAATTATTATGTATGGGAATTATTCAGGACTTTGATTATAATCAAAGTTCTGAATAATTTATTTTTACCCGACTACGGCAAATCTAAAAGGGTTATGATTTTATCAATCTGTTTGTCTTTACGTATGTTCTGCCGTAGCGCCACTTCATTCATCAAAATTGGGTAAGTAGTTTATGCTCTTCCGATTTGATGAATGACGTGACACCTCATTTGATTCGTTATTGTGGGTCCGGGTGACATAGGGTCATAGGCTACAATTTTTACTATCGTATTTTATGTAGAAGTCTGGTTTTAGTTTTCAGTTTACTGAAATTCGCTTGTTAAAGAACTATAGATTTATATACACATGACTATACAATTGACCTTTTGTACTGTTTATTTTTTTGTCGTGTTTATTTTTGTGACAAGACGCAGTTTGCGAACATAAATAAATAAAAATACTCGTCAATCTTAATTCGTCATCAACAGCTCATTACGTTTCCAATGTTGGGACACCTTCTCTTATAGACAAGAGTACGGGCCGTAATCCACCATACTGGCCCAGTGCGGGTTGATGGACGTCACAATGTCCTTGAATTTCGTAATTCTTGGACAGCCTCACGATGTTTTTATTTATCGTTCTTAGAGTTCTTATCAACTTAAAAAAATAATTTGTGCTAGGCCGAACTTCGATGCGTTGGATCGAAAATCGCAGGACCGCTGAGCCACACTCGCTTTAATTAGTTACCAAGATATAATTAATTCCTGAAATGGATTATATGTTTTTAAGTAGACGCGAGATTCAAGAATTCCCTTCAATAAGGCTATGATGCCCATTATGATATTGAGTATTTGGTAAATAAAAAAATAAAAGTCCTACTTATATGTATATTTATATGTATATATACACAACATTATTTATTAAGAAGCGGCCGAAGCGAAACTATCAATTGCTTGACCGCGACTTAAATGCCCCTTTTCCCGTTCGCCCTCAAACAGAAACACAATTAATCATCAAAATAAATATGAGATTTAAAAACCGATTTACAAAGTTTATATGAAGTGTACCTACCATTACAGGATCATTTATCACTTCAAAACTTCTTCGAGTTTCCAACCTTCTGCTTCAGTACAAATTCACATTTCAAAAATAATACACCTAACAAAAATGTTTGTCGTGAAAATTCTTTTGAGTTTAATCTTTATAAGAATCGTATTTTGTGATCAGCAAAATATATTAGGAAGCGTTTCCACTGATATAAACCATGCTGCATCAAAATGTATAAAAAATATCCTTAAACAATCATTCCCTTGTGGAACTCTTATAACTGTAGTAAATGGGAGAGCAGACGTCGATTATCTCATTGACAACTTGAACGATGACGACTGCTACAGTTTTATCGTAAGAAGATACAATAACCACAACTGGCTTGTTCCAACCAAAGTCTACGTACTAGTTGTTCGTAACGTTGTGCTATTCGCAAGAGGCATGGCAAAACTTGTTACTGATATATTTTGGGAAGCTACCGCACATAACATTGTTAAGATAGAACAGTTGGAAGAAGAAGACGTAGAAAAGGTATTTGACGTGCTATTGAGATACAATATCTTCAGCGCTATTGTAATAAGAAAAATTAGCATGGAGAAGGTGATAGTTTATACTTACTATCCCTTTAAGGATAACTATTGCGGTCTAATGTACGAATATGCCAGTATCGGGAACTGTGATGATTCAAATATAACTTACTTCTCGAACGAGTTTTACGGTCTGAGAAACTGCAATATAACAGTTGTTGCAAATAAAGATGTTCCAAACTTTGTGTATGAAGAAGCAGGATTTTCAGAAGATGAACAGAAGTTTCCTGGTTTAGAATATTTTATGTTAGAAACAATAGCAGAGAAAGAAGGTATTAATATAAATTATTATTTAGTTACAAAAGATTTGCCTTTCGGTGTAGTCTTACCCAATAACACAGCTACTGGGTTATTAAACTTTCTGCAAAGAGACGAGGTAGATATTGCAGCAGGAGGCATAATTTTGATCAAAAATCGGATCAATATGTTTGATTACATTTGGGGATACAATTACGCTGGTTTTGACTTATATACTCCAACGACGGGTAAAGAAATCTGGAGATATGTTTACAAAGAATTTGGTCTTTTAACTTGGATACTTACAGCAGTTGCATACTGTATTGTTACATTAACATGCAAGATAGTAAAAAGATACGAGTCGAGAATGCTACACCACCACACCTATTTAAGCTTGAAATTATGGGGATACTTATACATGAACACCTGCAATTATTTGTCCAAAGAGAAGTACCTGCGGGTATTGATGGTCTTCTGGATCTGGTTCACATTCTTCATTTGCAATTTTTACAATACTGCCTTATACAGTTTGCTGACGAGTCGGGAGGAAATCAAGCGCCAGATAAGCATAGATGACTTGGACGACATACCATTCGAGCCATGTATCAGCGATACAACCAGGACCTATTATAAATTTACTATGAATAAAACTTTTCCGATTGGAAGAAACATACCCGAATGTAAGTACACCGTTACGGCTCTAGATTATGTGGCTTCGAGCAAGAATGCTTACGCTATCGAATTGGAGTACACATTCTTGCTAAGCCAGCATAGATACGTCGACGAGGATGGTAATCTGAAACTTGATTCGTGGTCATTCTCTTCTGACAACGTCATTGCTTTGTACGTAACTAGAGGCTTTACTATGACACATCAATTTCAAGAGTACGCATGGAGACTATTCGAGTCGGGCATCCTAGAGGAACACCAGAAGAGACTGTACCACAAAAGTTACGCTACTAAAACGAAGCCAAAGAAAGATTTTAAGAAGATATTTTTAACTGATTTGAGGGTTCATTTTTTGATCCTGGTGTCTGGAGCGATGCTTTCTGCGCTATGTTTCATTGTTGAAATTATATGGCATCGCTTCAAATTATAATGCACTTGAATATTGAGTAAATATCATTTAAATGATTTATGCTGCACGCTCGCTTACAGTTCTAAAGGTAAAATGATTGAAGTTAGCAATTTACGTGTTATTTCATATTATGTGCACGGCTATGAAGAATTCAAGAATGAAAACGACAGAAGGAGCCAATGATAGTAACCATTCAAGAATACTTACTCCACCATTTTCATCGGCGGGTATGCAGAGCTCCAAGTATCCATGTTCAATGTATTTCTGACTGAAGTCGAAGAGTGGCTGCTTCATCATGGCTTTGCGGACTGCTGAAAAGGCGCCATCAGCGCCAATGATGAGATCAGCTTTTACGTCTATATTTTCTTTAGTGTCGGTCCTAGAAATTAGAGTTATTCAATGTTTATTTATCTTGACTTATCACATTTAATTTTGTTTCTTGGCTACTATATATTTTATCTCTTGTATTTGCATTGCCTTTCTTGATGTCATGTTGTTTGTTTGTAATCTATGTATTGGTGTGAAGTAAATAAAGAATTCTTGAAGTTTGAAGTGTATATATTGTAATATCACGTTTTATATTAATTTTGATAAACAGATTATTACAATACCTGCCTCCACTGAAGTATGTTTACTTACTTGACAAACGTAAGTGAACCCTTTCTCAAGTTAGCTTCTGAAAGTTTGTGATTAAAGAACCGTTCGACGTTCGCGTATTTTTCTGACTCTGAAATATAAATAATAATAAATGAAGTAAGTACAAGAATAACCATATAATCTTTTATGATAATATTTAACTCTATTTAACACGGAATTAGGGGCATTCATCATGCGTTTACCCATGCATGGTGTATGCATACCACTTCCTATAGGCGATATAGGGAGTTCTTATTTCCTTTTCCGGTTAATTTGGATAAATCCTCTCCTATCGAGCACCTAGGAGAAAAAGAAACGTACCTACACGACAATTTAAAAGTTTGAAGGCCTAAATTCCGGAGATTTTACGAAGAGTTTCAATGAGTCAGTGGTATTTTCTGTAGATTATTTTTTATCATGAGTAATTAATGTCTCATAATAGATATCATCTTTTATAAATGAAAAACGTCACAAGGTCGCAAGATTACTTCCTCTGCAAAATGTACTTAAGCTAATTATTTTTTTAATTTATATAAACATAGGATATAATTACCTTTTAACAATAAACTGTTCAGATAATTTCTTCCGACTGAATAAATACACTGAAATAAGATAAAGCATCGTATTACTATTTTATCATGTACCTACCTACTTAGAGATTTGTTTAGTGAAAGAGCATTGATATAGACTATAGAGAAGGTAGGTATATAGATACATATTTAGATAACTAAGATAGTACCTTTTATGACGGCTCTTTTAGCGTCGAAGCTGTTTGCCTCTGGAACTCCTTACCGGTCTCAATAAGACGTGAACCGTCTTTGAAAGCATTCAAAGAGCATCTAAAGAAATTTTATCTCTTTGTGTAGTTCACTGCTGCCTTTATATGTATCTATTTATAATTTCGCTTATGATTTTTTTTATACATTATATATGAAATATGTATATATATATATATAGGTATATCTTATATATTATTGTATATATATATATATATATAGATAATAGTAAGTATATGTTATTATAGATAGATAGATAAACGCTTTATTGCAAACATTAAATTAAAGACATTACATAAAAACAATTGAAGAAAGTGTTACAATGGGCGGCCTTATCGTTAAAAGCGATCTCTTCCAGGCAACCTTTGGAGGCAACCTCGTGTAGGTGTATAGAAAACCCTGATGTCGGAGTTTTTAGACCGCCCGAAGACCTCCGACACGGCGGAGGAATTATAGTTTGTACTCTTTGTATATATATTTGTTTATTATGTCATTTATGTTGACACCCCCGTCTCTTACAGTTTCTTTTAGTCCTCTCCATCCAAAGGTTGTGTTGAAGAGATCTCTTTAAGCGATAAGACCGCCCATTGTAACACTTTAGTTTTTAAGTTTGTTATTGTACTTTTTGTTATTATGTTTTCTAGTGGTGAAACAATAAAGAGTTATCTAATCTAATCTAATCTAAGGAATTGCAGTAGGCTAGCACACATATAATATACAGTAGTCGTATCGCTAAGCAGCGATCTCTTGTTGACAAGCATAGGCTAGATTATAGAGAAACAAAATTAATAAATGATTTATTTTTATAAGTCATAGGTAGTGCAGGTCCCTACTGGTTTGTTCATCTTGACAAGTGATGAATCACAATGTATATGTATAGCTGAGGTTTGAGCACGCAAATCCAGAAGCTCTATTTTAATCATTCTTGACGCCTACATTTGAATCCCTCGCTCAGGGCAAACGACCGCAGCGCCAATGATCAACCGCCAAGAAGTAGGTAGTCAACGAAAGTGCTGGGCATACGAGTCGAGTGTGTATCTCGAGGTGATGAGTGCAATGCAGTTTTTTTCTGGGTGGCACTGCAATTGTTGTGGGCAGGCGTAGCGCTTACCTTCAGGCGAATTACTTGCTCGTCTCATTACTCATTACCATAAAAACAGGCCTAACATTATATAGGAAGAACGTGCAAATAAACTTTTTTTCTATGCGGATTTGAGACAGGATATATATCTAGGTAATTTGCAATGGCTTCACTAAAACATTCGTTTACATAATAAATGCAGTTACCTGATTGGTTCTCGCGTCATAAGGTATAGGATAAGTCGTCCCGTCCAGTCTGTGTATCATTCTTGCCCTCATGGGAATGCCATGGTTTTCTATCATATGCTGCTCCAAGCCTACATCCTTTAATGCTCTCCTGCCGCGAATAGACAGAGCCAAGTTGATGGAGCGACCTCTTGCTTGTGGAGTGTTTCGTATATCTAGAATATTTAAATATAGTTTGTTTGTTGTTGAACAATGGCACTCTGTCATAGATTAAAGATTTGGCAACATAATTTTCCTGAAAAATCCTAAATAACGCCAGAAGTGTGGTTTGGCGAGGGTTTCACGAAGCACCCTGACGGTTTCCGGGCGAAATAAATTTTGATCATTTTCGAGGTGAACGTCTCAGGTAGGTACTGATATGAGTTACTTCAGGTAACGTCGGCCTAAACTTATTGAAAAAGAAAAAGTCTTGAATGTTTAAATATAATAGTAATATCAACACCTACCTATGCATCTATACATCCAAAATATATTAAAGTTAAAGTATATGATTTCACGATTAATATAAATATATACGGAATTATGCTATTTGGGTACACGTGTCTAGGCATTAATAAAGATAGTTATCGTTGTCTGACTGCTTGAATATTAATATTAAGACCACAAAATACATAATAATATTACGATAAAAGGCTTTTGATGAAGATCGGCTAAATAGATTTTAATATCAAATTTTATTTAGATACAATTTTAAGAGATAAAAGATGAAGATCGGCTAAATAGATTTTAATATCAAATTTTATTTAGACACAATTTTAAGAGATAAAAGAATGTAGGTACCTATTTCTGTTTACAATAGGTATGCATTTCTCTTCATGTTTCTAAGTATAGAACACCGAACACAAACGTAGAATAAAGAATCCTAGGGTTTCCCTAAGGAACTCGACAAACCACTGTCAAGCAAGTTACATAAACCTCACACAAACGTTACACCTAGTACTACATACATATCTATTATAATTAACTTTAAAACACACCCACTCGGAAAGTGTCTTATTACTCGTTCATAAACGGGTTACAAAGTTCGTAATTTTTCCCTTTGTGCGGCGGGAAAAGTTATATGGAATTTCATTACTGCCCTTCGAAGCAGGGCAGGAATGTTGTATGAAAATCCATTACTGCCCGGCTAGCTTTCTTTTGTTTTTTAGCAGCGAACATAAAAAAAAACACAAACGTCAAACCTCAAAAAGGTCTTGTATAAAATAATTAGAAAAAAGAGGTGGGAAACATACAAACCTCATATCTGAAAAAGGTTTTATATCAAATAATTAGAGAAAGGAGGCGGTTTTTTTTTTATTTTCTATTTTTAATGAAATGAGGATGGCAACCTTATTCTGCAATACGAAAAAAAAAGCGCGGCAATTTATTTCGTTGCGTTAAATTTTGTTTATTTTCCTCGTAGGTGTAGTATAAAGCACTATGTATCACTCGGGAGAAAGTTCTATTACTGAAATAGATCGTTTTCTCCCCTCGATGTACAATGTACTATTTCGTCACACTCGCTAATAATAGGGACTTTATTACATCGGTTTTAGGCTCGTAGTCCGAGATATTACGCACGCGTGCTTTTACTTTACATAACCGCACTAGTCCGGTAATGTTCTTTTTTATCCGTAACAAAAAGTTTTTATCCGGCTGAAAATAGTAGGTGAGTTTGGTGAGTTCAGTTCCTGTGAGAAAGCGATTTCGAAGCATGGTGTTCACCAAGTATCGGTCTTCTCGTGCTGTGGTACACCTGGTTCTGCCCGTTCCTGGTCTGCGTAGGTTAGAACCAGTTTCTTCGTAACGTCGGAGAACTCTTTGTACTGTTGACAGCGACACACCGACAGTCCTGGCTGTATCGCGCTGACTCCGGCCGGTTTCCAGCATTGTAAGTATTCTGGTGCATTCTTCAGGCGTAAGCGACATAATTTCAGCTTGAATAATGAATATAGAGCACTATCAACATGGTTTATGTACCCACATAAATGACAGATTACAAACAAAAGCAAAACCAAATGCTGTAATTTCGTAGTTCCATCTTCGAAAGTGGCCCTTTTTCAAATTTGATTTTTTTATGATATAACTTTACAATAACTAAGAAGTTTTAATACCTTCATTTAAGGAGTATTACATTGTCTATTAAATACAATTTATTGCATTAACCTATCATTTTTAGTTTCCGAGATTTTTAACATTCTTTAAGTGACCCGGATTCATTGCTCTCGAGTGTATTTGACCCCGCCAGAAATACTTCTCGAGGCAGGACACGCTAGTAATAGTTTGCTGCCACAGAAATCTAAGGAAAAGATACAACTAATACAAGTCTAGTGATTTTTTACCTTGCAAGTGTGATGAAAAACGTCGTATGAAACGCGTGTGCATTGATCATTACACTCTCGGCTTCCCCATTGCACTCGCCCATAATACCGCCTCGAGTGAAATAATCAACTCAGCACACTTGTATCATAATGTATTAATATTTGTGAACTTATTTTAACCGGATGATTCAAGTTAATAAATGCCATGTTTGCTTAAATCAACAACTTTACAAGCCAATAGGTCAATTTGACCAATTAACCTACCAATTCGAGGCTAGCTTCAATGAATCGATTGATTGTAATCAGAATAATGCCGTTAGCCTATTGCTGTACAAATTATTATTTCACTAGCGACGCGCCCTGGCTTCGCACGGATGTAATTTACTAATCTGGAGTTATTTTTGACGACTTGATTACAAAACATGTAATTTTGTTAAATTTTATCAACTTTACAAATGGAGGGGAGGAATGGGAGGCCTTTGCCCAGCTGTGGGATGAAACAGGCTCACAAAAAAAAACTATACAAATACTTAATTAGAATATATTGTACGTTAACCTTTCGTAAAAAAAACTCTAAATGACAGTGATTTTGATTAACCTTATCAAAATCCAGTGCTAGTCCATTGATTTATACTATGTAGAGGTTGTAGGTACACAAAATCTATTATTAATTCTCTATTTTGAAACAATCCAAATTCTACGGATCGTGCACAGCTTTACCTACATTAGAACCGTAACGTAACCTAACGTTTTTAATTCACCTAGCTGATTTTAAGCAAGTTTGAGGTCAGTGATGGATTAACGAATTAAAAATAAACTAAGCTTATGAATAAATAAAATCCCTATCAGTGTGTCTTCGAATAAATGACCTCACATTCCTTAAGCATTTAATTCCTGTTAGACAAGTTTATTTTTAGTTGATAGAATATCTCGCCTACAATGTTTTTTATTCATTGGCAGGTGTTAAGACGACAAAAGGCCATTTAGTGGAGTACGTTTAGTCAGCAACATAAGACGCTGAACTTTTACAATCGTTAAATTGACATTAACACCGAAAATATACTAATAACGTGCAATTTACTGCAATTCCCTATATTTAAAGGTGTGTCAAAAGTCAAAGATTCATAAATGCTTAACTACTTATTTCACTGGCCGTACCACTACGTGCATTATCCAATGAACAAGGCTATATATAGGTATAGGCATATATATAGGCATTATATATAGGCGCAGATACATACAGCCACTTTCTAGCCCTAGTGATAAGTGGTGTCAAGGCACGCGCGGCTTTTCGGGTTAGAAATTGCGCGTTCAACGAAAAAATATGATATCTCACTACAAACCCTCTTCCCGCATGTGATATTTCGTGACCTATTCCAAACCCCTCTCCCCCCTTTCGAGCCCTACGTGATTAATGGACGATCTCGTGTGTATTAAAACAAGGTAAGGTGCACCATCGACACCACTATTACAGTAAATTAAAACAATTATCCTACATATGTACCTATACAAAATTACTATTGTACTATAGATTCAGGTGAATTCATTTTGGTTACAAAAAGTCATCTCGTGACTAAGGTCAGCTATTAAAATCAGTTTTGTTATCAGTTCTTACAATGTTTAGATAAGTATACCATAAATAGCAATAATTAGTATCTAACTATTAATAGTAAACTAAGCAAAACGCCCGACTTCGTACAGGTGCCTATATTATTCTAATATTCATTTGTTTTGGACACAGAAACTAAATACCTAAACTTTTTCTAAAGAAATATTGGAAGAAGCGTGTTAAAATATTCTAAGAACAGATAATGTTAGAAATGAAATTGTAAGAAGCAAAACAAAGATAACAAATGCGCTTCAGTAGGCACTAAGGCTGAAATGGAGACGGGCAAGGCTATATAGCTTGCAGGGACGATAGTTGATAGACGGTTGAAAGGCCATTAGCCGAGCGAGTGTGGCTCAGTGGGAGCACGTGCGACTTTCGATCCGACGCACCAGAATTCGAACCCCGGCTTCATACCACTGACTTTCTCGAGTTATGTGCGGATTTAACACTCGCTCTAAAAACGGTGAAGGAAAACATCGTGAGGAAACCAGCAGGTCCAGCAACTAATCACAAAAATTCAAGGACATCCACCAACCCGCACTGGGCCAGCGTGGTGGATGTGGATTATGGCCCAAACTCTCTATATGAGAGAAGGCCCGTATCCCAGCAATGAGAACGTGATGGGCTGATGATGATGATGAATATTATTTTCACTCGTGGTAAGTCTCTCGTATGCGGGGGGCCATCTGGGTAGGTACCACCGCTTTGCCAGTTATTCTGTCGCCAAACAGTACTGCGCAAGCATTACTGTGTTCCGATTTGAAGGACATCAGGCTACAATAGCCAGCAAAGATAACCCATGCGCTACAGTACGCACTAAGACTGAAATGGAAATGGGCAAGGCATATAGCTCGCATAGACGATAGAAGATAGACGACTGAAAGTACTGAATGGCCAGAGCCATCACCCGGCGTACCCACTGGTCCCTCAACAGCTGATGATACGGTCTAATAGGGGATCGGATAACTTTTCAGAAACTGTTTTATATTAACTACAATTAATATATATAGCCATGAAAAATACTATTTTAATTAAATAACGCTCTAAAAGTACCTAAAACTATGTTTAAATATTATGTTTCAAATATTGCCACGCAAAAGGTCACCTCAAAACTTGTGACGTCATATGAAGGTAGAAAACTACAAACTCTTCGAAATAAAACTTGCAAAGAGATTTAAATACGTTTTGTGAAGTTTGGAATTGGATTGTAGTAATGGAACGAAAAATTAGCAAAAATATTTTTTATAAAAAGCAAAATCGTAAAATAAACACAAGCTTGACTCACGGCATTTGCCTACAAATGACGTCATGCGTTGTGATTGTTGTTTCGTTTGAGATGAAGAACAGATTAAAAACATCAGAATTATTGGATTTTATTTATTGATTTAAAAATATAAATAATTATTATTTCACAAAAATATTGATTGAATGATCTTTCTGGTTCGACAAACATTCGTTCTAACTACATTTTAGATTTTTCTCGATTACTGTCCGATCCCCTATTATGTCAATCAGGCAAGAAATCGAATTAATCTCATTCATTTACACAAAATTATGATAACTACAACTTGAGGTAATAACTTTCATGGCACAACATGGCGTGGCGCTTAACAGCAGACGAAGGACTTGATCGTCTCTAAAAAACCTTGTTTTAGAGTTCAGAGATTCAGAGATTAAATTTAATAAGGCCACAGAGATATAAAAATCCAAAAATACGCCCAACGATCACAAACATAGGGTCCTGGCCTCTAACTAGGATTCCCTGTATTTAAGGAACTAGGAACTACGATTACCATGGTCCCACAGCACCCAGACACGGAACAAATTTAACAAATTTATTGGTTTCTCATATGCGAGAGGCCGTCTGGGTGGGTACCACCGCTTTGCCAGTTATTCAGCCGCCAAGCAGTAGTGCGCAAGCATTATTGTGGTCCGGTTTGAAGGGCATTGTAGCCAGCGAAATTACTGGGCATTATGAGACTCAACAGCTAATTGTCTCAGGGTGACGAGCGCAGTGCAGCGCCACCCAGGATTTTACAAAACATAGTTCTGGGGGGTGCTGTTATTGTTATGGGCTGGCGTATTGCTACCATCAGGCAAACAACCAGCTCGTCTCGTCATCCAGTTACATAAAAAAATACATGCGCTTTTTTACTGTGCACAAACATTTATCCAGTCGCACAGTGGGATGGCTTGTATGAAACCGCGGAAAAAATTGTAAACATGTTTGAAATTAATAGATACCAACTTTTTTTGTTTTTCGTATATAATTAAGGTGACTATTATTTAATTATGTTTATAAAATGAAAATATACCATGTTTTTTATGTATTTATTAATATAGAGAGAGTGAAAACTTAAATAAAACGTAAGAATATAGGTACTTAAATTATTATTGTCATCTAGGAATCTTAGTATAATCTTTTTAATGAATTGTTTCTTGTATTAGCGCCTGAACATCTTCATGAAGGGGCAAAAGCTTATTTTCAGGCTCTATTCTTAATGTATTAATGAAAGGGTCGGAGGACGCAAGTAGCATATGCGTTATGTCTTCATTGGTAGACTCCCGAGAACATTTTCTGGAGTGGTTCAGTCTATACGAGCGATAATCTTTATTGCGAGTCTTTATAGTGGTCTAATAAGCTTTATAAACCCACAAGCGCATAGCTTTCGGTTGATTCCAAATCCGTTGGATAACATAGTTTTTTCGAATCTAGAACTTTAGCATAGCTTGGGAATATATCAAAACCGATGTTTTTTGTAGCCTTTTTTAAAATTTCATATTGATGTTTTGATAAATTGGCATCTAACATTAAAGCCAGCGCTTTATCTGCAGTAAATCCTGCTGGTTTTGTTGTCTGTTCGTCGATTTTGTTAGCAGCTGTGGTTATTAATTCTTCAGGGTAATTATCACTATATACTTTTTACTTTGTAGCGTTTCGTTCGGTCGCGGCACTCGTCAAAACATTTTTTCGGCCGCCCACTTCGTAATTGCTTCGAAGGTACCGCTTTATCTTCTGGCGTTAAAGAGTCTTCAGGATTTACAGTTACAACGATAGCACTTTTTAGCCACTCTTTATTTTTAGCGAAGAAAGTCTTTCTGTTTCTCGTTGCATCATGCCATTTTTTTGTAAAGTTAGGTAGAAAACTTTTACCTAATTGTTCAAAAACTTGATCTAAAATATGGTCTGAAATATTTGGATTTAAATTTTTAATGGTTTCGTGGCACTTAGAAACTTTGCGATTACTCGACTGCATAATATCTGCTAATTCCGTGTACGAAATACTAAAACTCGCCATAGCAACCAAAATACGCAATATGATGTATTTTGTTCGAAATGTCACTTGTAAATAGAATCAAAAATAGTAATCCTACGTGTTTTATACTTTCTGGTGGTCAAAACATCATTAGAGCATGTAATCATAAAACTTACATATTTAAGAATTTAGTCATTAGCAAATGAGGGTATTTAAAACTTAAACCGCAGTTTACCGCAGCTGCATTTGATTTAGTAATGATCCTAAGGCTTTTAAGAAGCTATTATGATGAATCAGAAAAAAGCGAACAGCGAAGGAAAAAGTTCTGCCCTATCAAAATCAAAAAACATGTCCAAAATTAACACACTTATGTTATATTTTATAGGTACTGTATTTTTACTAATTATGAAAATGTTTAAATGTATTTCAATAGTTCATTGACAACCCGAATGATTAGAAATTTTTAAATTTTTAAAATCTTATTGGTTAATGAAAAAATAAACTTGAAAGTTGTACTAAATTTGTTAGTAAAACTGTGCGTTGACTATACTTTAGCTTTGAGGAGATACATTTCTAACCACAAAAGATTTTATTTGAAATAAACAAAAGATTTGGTTGTGATAAGTATCTTATTACATATATATTTAGTCAAATAGGAGATTTACTTGCATAGACAAATTTGACTTTTTTTGCTTCTAAACCACAGTGCGTCGCGGAAATCGAACCCGCAACCTTAGTGGCGTATAAAATTTGAGCCAACCTGCCCAACCACTACACCATAGAGGCAGACAAAATGCGCTTATAATTCTTGCTGGTTTAACTGAAAATGTATTCGAGCTTACCTTCGCGATATTCATAGAGACGAACTTTGTGACCCCTTTTCGCCAAATAAAGAGCTTCTAACGAGCCCACCTGTAAATATAAAAACATAATTATAACGATAAAATCATATTTAGCAACCTACTACATAAGATGTATGAAAAACCAAATAATGTATGTGTAGAATGCAGTAATGTGCAGGTAAAATTTGTTAGATACTCTGTATTAAAATAGTATCTACAAAGTATGTTAGTATATATAAAATATAGTTTTAGGGGAACCTACTCGGAATCTTCTAAAATGCTACATACCTATAAAATAGAATATATAATAATACTAGCTGCGCCCTGCGGTTTCACCCGCGGTTTCCCGGGATAAAAAGTAGCCTATGTGTTAAACCAGGGTATAAGCTATCTCCATACTAAATTTCATCAAAATCCATTCAGTAGTTTTTGCGTGAAAGAGTAACAAACATACATCCATACATGCATTCTTGCAAATGTTCGCGTTTATAATATTAGTAGGGTAGTAGGATATACTAGCTGCGCCCTGCGGTTTCACCCGCGGTTTCCCGGGATAAAAAGTAGCCTATGTGTTAAACCAGGGTATAAGCTATCTCCATACCAAATTTTATGAAAATCCATTCAGTAGTTTTTGCGTGAAAGAGTAACTAAGGTACATCCATACATCCATTCTTACAAACTTTCGCGTTTATAATTTTAGTAGTAATACTAAGTACCTACATTCTATATAATTATTATAGTTTTCGTATTTACTTTGTTATCTTCACTTACAAAGTTAGTTTAATTAATAGGTCACTACTAGATTACATAATTGTTTGATATTACATAGCCAAAAAGGGCATAAGAGGTCACAATGACAAGGGAAGCATCTATTTTTTAGCACCAATGGATATTTCAGGTTGGTGACCAAATGGGAACAAGAAATATTTTTAACCAAGTAATTAACAAGGTAATATTCTGTAAACTCCTTTTCCTAGATTTTTTTTTCCAATTGAGCACCAATTTAAAATATTAAAAGATGCTTATTTTTTAGCACCAATGAATATTTTAGGTTGGTGACCAAATGGGAACAAGAAATATTTTTAACCAAGTAATTAACAAGGTAATATTCTGTAAACTCCTTTTCCTAGATTTTTTTTTCCAATTGAGCACCAATTTAAAATATTAAAAGATGCTTATTTTTTAGCACCAATGAATATTTTAGGTTGGTGACCAAATGGGAACAAGAAATATTTTTAACCAAGTAATTAACAAGGTAATATTCTGTAAACTCCTTTTCTAGATATTTTTTTCCAATTGAGCACCAATTTAAAATATTAAAAGGTGCTCATATGAGAATACCTTCGATGCGCAAGATATCGATGCTCAAGAAATAGGTGCTCAAATTGGAATGCTTCAGACAAGGGTTACCCTTTTTGGTTAGACAGTTCTGATCTTAGAAAATTTTATGTAAATTCTTAAGATATGAAAAACATCAGTGATTTTTTTTTAAACTTACCAATCCACCGCCAACAACAACAATATCCAAGGACTTCGAATGCCCATTTTGCAAGGACGACATCACTGTTCACAGCCCAAATAAAGTATGTATTTCAAGTAATACCGGCTACCCTCAATACTAGCAAAAATATTAATATAAATAATACCTTTGCACCCTTATATTAATATAGAAAAAAGTTGAAATTCCACCTTATGAGTATAAAAATAAAGACGTTAAATATTTCCTAAACTAATTCACAATAGGTCTTTATCAGATGTAGTCTATATCACGACTGAGTAGCTAACTAGCTAACCGCGTAGATTATACGTATATTCAAGAACAGAACATAATTAACTATATGGTTTCAAATAATACCTCTAAGACTTAAGACATCCACTGATAAATAAGATCATTAACGTAATATAAAATGTATGAATACTGCAAGTAATAAAACGAAGCTAAACATATGACTATTTATAGTATAAATGATTTTAGTTCAAACAGTATACGTTTTATCAAACAAAAAATCCGACTTGAATGTATCTTCGAAGTCCAAGGTCAAATATCGATGAAATTATGTGGGACACTTCGTAGCTATACTGAACCTAACGCAAAAAGAATTCTCCGAATCGGTTCATGAACGACGGAGTTCTGAGGTAACAAACATAAAAAATACAATTGAATAGACAACCTTCTCCTTTTTTGAAGTCGTTTAAAAATGTCATCAACATTGTACAATAATATACATATATAAATGCGCCCAACGTATCTAGGGAACTAGGAACTACGAGGACCATTTTACTAGGTGGACACGGAACAAATTTAACAAATTTTTCAACAAATTTACTGGTGGTAGGTTTCTCGTATGCTAGAGGCCGCCTTGGTTGGTACTACCACCGCTTTACAAGTTATTCTGCTGCCAAGTGCAACCATTAATACTTACTTAAATAACTATATATTTTATTTTGACGAGCTCAGTGCTGTTGCCGCGGATGATTTTGCATAACAATTTTATTTTATTTTTTATTTTATTTTATTCTATTCGGGAAACTAAACAAAACATTTATAATTTAACTAAATACTTACCTATGGCTAACTAAAAGTTTCCACTTATAGGTAACTAAATATACAAGTAGGTACATAGTTGACGGGCGCGTACAGAGTTGATGGAAAGTAAAAATTTTACTTTAACATTTAACAAAAAAAAACAAAAATGAATTTTCGATAACATATAAATTTAGGAATTTAAGAAACGATCGTTTAAAAGTCACTTCAGTTTAAACGCCGAAGTATTGAACAGATCAACATCTATTTCTTTAGCCTTAGTATTGTAACACCTGCCTGCTCTAATGAAATAACTATTCTGCCTGTAATTAGATTTTACTAAGGGAATGTGAATGAGGTTGGGTTTGAGAATATTCTGGGTGGTGCTGGAACTGTTATAGGCTTCCGTGTTGCTTACCATCAGCTAAACAAACTGCTCGTCTCGTTACATAAAAAAAATGTGTATGAGATAAGAGCACAGTCGCCCAACCACTACATCACGGCAGCATCATCAACGCCTCTGGTGTTGTAGATGTCAATAGGCAGGCGATGGTGACTGTTTACCATCTCAGATAGCTAAAATGTACCTATGGTTGTCTGAAAGAAATCGCTTCAAAGGATACGGCCGCCAATGATAACTTAAATTTAAATATTCTTTTTTAATTGTGTCTTTACTTGATGTGTGTTATCGTATTGTACTTACATAGAACAGATTTCCTTACTTCGGATTTTGCAAAACAAAGTTCTGGGTGGTGCTGTTATTTTATGGGCTGGCGTATTGCTTACCATCAGACAAACGACCAGCTCGTCGCGTCATTCGGTTACATAAAAAAAGTTACATAATTTGACTAATCATTACGAAATCATCGCAGTATATTTCTATCAAAGGTATTATCAGTATTATCAATAGGTCAAGAACTTGTTTAACACCAAGATAAAAAACCGGTCTTATTAAAAGTTCGAACTAAACCGGAATAGATTCGATTCAATATTGTTTTTTATGCTGTGTCCACATTTTCGGCAAATTGAATAGAATAGAATAACTCTTTATTATAACACTATAATACAGAAACAATTAAAAATTAAAATATAAAATTAACTCAATATAAGTGTCACCATGGGCGGTCTTATCGCTCAAAGCGATTTAATCCAGACAGCCCAGAAATGGAGAAATGCAAACCATGCCAAATAGATACTTCGACAAATCACGATGTTGTTCGGGCTCGGGCATATACCTAGTCTTGCCATAATTACTGAAACAAAGAAAAAAAAAATTTCTATTGCAAATAACATTTATTACTTATACAGTGTGTTAGTTTAATACATTAATATAATACAATATAAAAGCTTATTCGAAGTGGTCCCATTGGCTGCAATACAGTCCTTTGAACGTTGAGGCCAGTTATCAATAGAAGCACGCACTCTTTCCATGGGAAAATTCTTCACTGCCAATCGTATGGATTGTTTTAGGGACTCCAAATTATCATGGCGTTAAGAGCAAGCCGTACTCTCTAAAACTGACCATAAATCATAATCCAGCGGATTAAGATCGGGACTAGACGACGGCCAGTCTTCAGCTCTGATGAAGACCGAAACGTTCGTTTCCAACCTAGACCGAGCTTTATGACCCGGCGCCGAGTCTTGCTGGAAGGACCATTCTTGGTTATTGAACATGGTGTTGTTAAGGGGCTTCACTACCTTCTCAAGAATGGTATCTTGATATACTTGTGCCGATGTTTTGATACCTTTTTCACAAAATTATGGCTCAGTCACTCCTTCATAGCTAATACCCCACCAAACCATCACTGTAGTCGGATAGTGCACGTTGCACTCTGTCGACTAGTTGGGAAGCTTCCTTAGAGCTTTGAGCATAAATACGGTCATTTTGTTTGTTAAAATGTTGCTCAATTGTAAAAAAAATCTCATCCGTTAACAAAATTTTTCTGTGACCTCCTTTTGCGTACCGCTTCAGTAGTTGTTTCGATTTTACCACCATATTCTTTTTTAAATTATCAGTTAAGAAATTACCAGTACGTCTTTTATAGGCTGCAAGTCCTAAGTCATCTTTTAAAATATGCGACATGGTTCTAGGTGCTATCTTCATTTCCCGAGATAAAATATTTTGCTTTCGGACAGGATTTCTTCGTATTCATTCCCTTACTGCTTTGACCACCTTTTTCGTACGAACACTACGTGGACGGCCAGATCTTTTTGTGTCACAAACAGAGGAGGTCTCATTGTACCTATTAATAGCCCAGTAGGTACACAAACATTTAACTAATACTAAGCGTATGGAGAGTTTAAAAACATGCATTTGGCTCCTACCTACTTTGTGTAATGCAATCACAGCGATTCGGTTCTCTTTATCACCCCACTCCATTTTAATATCGCAAAATACACTGATCCTATAAAAAAAGTTATTTTTATAGTTTTTTTATAGGATCAGTGGCAAAATATTGTACAATGTATTGGCGCCAAAATGAGAAAACTCAATGAACAATCATATATAAATGACAGATTCCAAATTCACATGTACTATTTTGTTTATTTTTAATTGTAACAGTATTTATGGCAAGACTAAGTATATACTAATGCTTCGTTGAATAAATGGTTGGACGCTAATACCAAAGAAAACTAAATATTACTACGTAAAGAAGCGACGCTCCCACCCCCCCCGCCAATTTGTCGTCACTCGCAATGCATCGATGAAAAAATGGGCAATGCCGTGCTTCCGTCACTCGGTTGTCACCGCTCGCTGCGAATGACTAATGAGTGAGATTCAAACATTGAGGTCTTACACTATAGAGGGATAATTACGAAGTTTTCCGACCTAAAAAAGGATAGCGCTATACAACAGGCTCTTATAAAGAACGAGGTACAACTATTATCATTTTGTCTCTATCGCGTAACCCATTTTCTTAACATTGGTCATGACATGTTAAGTCAAAATAGTGGCCCGGCAGGGTCGGCTTGTGGTTTTTTAATTTGTGTTGTAGTATTTTTTATTATTTTTAAGTGAATCTTTGTGAATGTGTACTAGAAACAATTTAGAATTGAATATGAAAAAATATTCGGGTGTTCCATTCATGGTGAAGTGAAAATTGTACTGAAAGATTAAGTTTTCAAACGTATGTGTTTTTCTTGTGTTTATTGATGTTTTTCGGTAATTATAATTTATGTGGATGTAACTATACATCGGGTTCGACTATTAGAACCTGCATTTGGCTTGATATATTCAGTTTTCGGTGTTATTTTGTTAAAACAACATTGACCAGTATCGTGTGTCAGTGTGGCCATCATCAAAACATTTCAGTTCCCATTACGTCGGGTAACAAATTGCATATTTGTGTAAAATGTTAAATGTATTAAAATTGTGCATTCTTAAACCATTTAATTAAGATATAGGTAATAAAAGTAGTTAATGATTATAGTTTTTATTTAATTTGAAATTAAAAAGTTAAAGTTTAGTAAGAAGAGAGTAGAATTGTTTTAATAGTAAAGGCATTCGCCTCTTATTTAAGAACATATGTTGTAAATAAGTTCTTATTTTGTGTAATAAATTTATCTTACAGGTCCTTGCTGTCGATTACTATGGCCAATCGTCCAATTCCATTGATGGATCACAATCCTACAATAAAAATGTAAGCACCGAATCTCGGATTTCTAATCCTAATTAACGCCACATAGTGAGAACGAGTTCATGAACGTAGACTTCATCATCATGTGAACGTCAAGGCTGTTCAGGACACTAAAGGACAAACCGTTTCGGGTTAGTGTAGTGAATTGACAGTTATGTATAGTTAGTGCTATCCAATACGGTGGTATGGTCAATGTAATAATTGACTTTCATAAGTACGTCTGTGATCTACTCCGACAGTATGTCATTTAACTGAGACACTATGCTATTTAGAATACTTCAAGTGGTTTTTTTAACATTGTGTTTATCTATCTACCTATATCCTAAGTATCAGTTGTGCTGCAGTCTTGTAAATTATGTCAAAATACTAGTAGTTCTATTGTAAATTTTACCTGTATGGAAATAATGAATGTATGTATGTATATTGTATAAATGTGTCATATATTTTATTTGATTATCTTATTTACCTGACTGGTTTAATCCTAGATAAAACCTGGTTAACAACAAAATATTAATGATTGCATAAGAAGCATACCGTAAGGAAATGTAGTTACCGCAATGTCATTCGAGCTCTGCGTTGTATCGCCGCCACTATAGCTTCAGAAAGTCGTAGGTAGTTGGTCTGTAAAAGGTACGAAATCTATACTATTATTCTGTGGCCACGCTAGAATGTGTTCATTACTCGGCCACCTAAAAGAGACCTTTTGATCTGTTTACAGGAGTCTATCATAAAAAGTAATTTCTAGATTTTTCGACAACATATGCATATTCCCTATTTCCCTATTCTTTCACTCTGGGGTACAGAATAGTACAGATGTCCTACCTTTTACAGACCAACCACGAACTTCTGAAGTTATAGTGGCTACAATGCAACGCAGAACAAGTTACATTTTCATTCAAGCGAATGGGAGAATTTTTCATAGGTATGGTAAACACTCCAAAATTACTGTCAAAAAACTATTGCTTTCCAAAAGTGTTACGCTGTCAAGGACTCTATAGTGTCATTCCTCAATGGATTCAAATGTTTATTTGACATGTGCGATCAATTGATGTTATTTGAGGTTTTTATGACCTTTTTGGATGACGACGACGACCTGCTTTACAGAGGTAGAGCAGGCCGGCTGACTATTTAACTTTGACATATGGACGAAACATATTGAGAAAAAGACGGAGAACGGCTGAAGACGGAGAACGGCTGAAGACGGTGGAGCTGACCAGGACCTGACATGACTGACGGAGGTCTGTCTATCTCCTTTTTCATTAAAATTCAATATATTGACTATGATACAATATTAATATACCTAAAACAAAATGGTTCGTTGTTGTTCTGTGAATGGATGCAAAGAAAGCACTTACACAAATAAAAATCGGAGATTGTTTGGTTTTCCTTCCGTTTTTTTCGCGTCTCCCAGCCAAGCGATAGTAGGTGTGAAAGAGAAATACTTAGGTTGCTTACGTATAGCGTTGTCCTTGTCACGCTCGTATCGTATTAGCTCATCCCTACAATAATTAAGGTAATGGCGCCTATGTTGGACGCGGACCAGCCATGGACATTTTTTGAATTTACCTCCAAAATTAAGTAAACGCGCAGAATTTTTTTTCAAATGTCAACACAGATCAGTTGTGTCAGTATTTTAGCTGTCATACCAACTGTTTTTGACAGCTGACACCCATTTTGATTGCGGCCATAACGGTTGTTAGTTACGCGGTGTCATTTGGTGTCGGGAATCGTAATTTATTACAAGAATCGCGATGCAAGTAAGTACACTTATCATCTTATTTTGTGGCAGGTGTATCGTCGTTGTTGAAATTCATGTTATTTAGTGATTTATCAATAGTAATACATTACTTTTATAATATAACCTAAAATGTCATTGTCATTCTAACTCTAAAATTACCGGTGTCCATAACTGGATATTATTCAAGCACGTACACCCAATCATGGTCAGAGTGTCCATAAAGTGAACTTCCTTATTTTATTTATTTTTTCATTTATTTTATATTTGTTCTAGTATATCTTCATGTTTCTCTAGAAATCTGTAATAAATTATTAGTCTACCCAATAATGGACATTCTGTCCATGACTAGGTGTCCGTAATAGGTTCAAAGTATTTCTAATACAACCAAATTTATTTTCAACCTAGAAATGGCACCAAGAAAAGACTACACAAAAGAACAAATGGCCAAGGCTATCGAAGAAGTAAGAAAAGGAGAGAAAACATCTGTTGCCGCTACAAGATACGGAGTCCCAAGGATAACTTTACACAATAAAATTACAGGGAAAAGTCCTATTGATTGTAATCTAGGTCCAGCTACTGTACTTACATATGAGGAAGAAAGGGTACTCGTGAGATGGATAGTCTATATGGCTGAAAAACACTTCCCTGTGACCAAAGAACAATTGCTTGATAGTGTCCAAAAAATAATATCTGAGAAAAATTTAGATTCCTGTCCGTTCACAAACAATCGGCCAGGAAAAAAGTGGTACTCTTCGTTTTTAAAAAGGCATCCAGATCTCTCTGAACGCACAGCGCAAAATTTAAGTAAAGCGAGAAATGAAGTCACAGAAGATGACATACTTCGTTGGTTTGAAGTAATTAAAGGTTACCTAGAAAATAAAGACTTGCTTGATGTAATAAATTACCCTGAAAGAATTTTTAATACTGATGAAAGCGCATTCTACTTACAACCAAAAGCTGGACGAGTCATAGTGCTCAAAGGTGAAAAAAATGTCTATACAGCATCAGGAGATGAGAAAGAAAATTTAACCGTGTTGGTTACTGGCAATGCTGCTGGAGTTTTAGCTCCACCAATGATTGTATACCCTTATGAGCGTTTACCTGCCGTACAATAGTTTTAGGCACATAATTATTAATAGTTGTGTCTCTGTGAAAACTCAGGGAAGATCTCTGTTGAATAAGAATATTTTGATTTTAGAACTTGTTTTTAACCTCTAAAAAGGTGTGATACGTATTTGTGTAAGGAGGACATTGTTAGATTGTTCACAATGGAAATTAACGTGATTTTTGAGACTGATTTTTCAATAATATTAGTGATAGACATTTAAGTTCGTGTCTTATTATGGCCTAATTGTTTTTGAATAATAATTGTTTAAAGATGTTTTATTTTGCTTAAAGTTGGCTTTCGAGTATTGTCTTGATATGTAAGACTGATATTGATAATAATGTTAGATTGTTTTTATTCAATAATCATAGCATTTCGTTAATAACGAATACTTTTGTCCTTTACTTGATTATTCATATTTCCATAACTAGCTGTTCATAATTGGGGGTTCTACACTGGATTATTACTGTCCATTGATGGTTGTTCATAATTAGATAATGTCCATAATTGGGGGACCTACTCTGGATTATTACTGTCCATTGATGGTGTCTAAGTAGGAGTGTTGTTTATTTATAATATTTTATTGTACTGAGTACTAAACTAAAATTAAGCATAGAATACTGATTGAGAAAAGAGCTTTTCATTTACATCCAAATCCCAAAGAATGTATATTGAAAAATTAAGAAATTACAAAGCAAATACAAAAAAAAATCGCTTATACTGTCCATGACTGGTGACTTTACCTTACGCACACACACAAAACGTGTGCGGACAAGCCGGTGCGCCAGTGTAGTACTAGACAGCTCGGCGAATTTGTATGGAGTGTCGGGGGTCTGCTAATACGAGCAAGAACATCGCTGTTGACCAACACGAAGTTCTTTGTTGTTCAAGTTCTTATCGCGATAGCCCTACACGAATGATCTTACGGTATGCTGTAGTCTCAATCAATCAATCAAATCAAAAGTTCTTTATTTCAATTTTGTCGTCACAGACGCACTTGAACGTCAATTATTACAATGACTCTACCACCGTATCGGAAAAAGAACTACTACTCAGACGATACGGCAAGAAACTGAGGGGCATATTTTTTAGAACTTTTGTTACAATATTTTATGTTTGTTTTTGACAATATTATTTTTCTTATGTGCCTGTTGGCTACTTGGCAGAAGCGGAATGTTCCATGCATCTTTGCCTTCTATGTAATTACTAATTGTATAGTATGCTTTTTTCGATAGAATATTTTTCACACTCAATTTGAATCTACTTTCTGTGAGCTCCGTTATACATTTTGGAATTTTATTGTAATAACGTACACAATTGCTTATGAAGGACTTATTCCTGTCTGTCGGCATTCCAGTCTGACGGCAGCATTATGTTTAACCAACTTATAAAAAGGAGAAGGTTCTCTATTTGATTGTTTTTTATGTTTGTTACCTCAGAACTCCGTCATTTATGAATCGATTTGGAAAGTTATTTTTGCGTTGGGTTCTGTACAGCTACGAAGAGGTCCCATATAAATTTCATCGTTATTTCGGTTTTTTTTGATAAAATGTATACTTGTGTCAAACTGCGATCTTGAACAAAATGAAAACTAATAACGCGCGCACACACACGTAACAGATAAATTAGTAGGTATATAAATAATTACTTTGAATTATTATAATATTTACACTATTTAATTGCCCACCGTGGCGCATTGTAACCGCAATAGGAAATTACCTACGTGTAGGTTCTTATCCTAATAATATAATATTGTTTGTGTGAATGTTTGTTACCACGTATCACCGTGACTGCTACACCGATTTTGATGAAATTTGGAATGTAAGTAATTTAGGTTCTGGAATAAAACATAGCTTAATCTTATTTTCGAAAATGAACCCCTAGGGGGCTTAAACGGGGTGGTTAATTTTCTATGGAAAAATGTATCTCTATTCTACCACCGGACGACCAGGCGTACGGCAAGCCGTCATCAATATATGGTTGACATCCCTCCTGCTCGCACCAAGCGCTTTGCTTCGACCTTCATAATGCGAACGGCCAAGGAGTGGAACTCTCTGCCGGCATCTGTGTTTCCGGATAGCTACAATCTGGGTGTCTTTAAGACAGGTTTCTTCTAGGCGAGCGTGCTACATCTTCGACCGCATCGTCACTTAACAACAGGTGAGATAGCGGTCAAACGCAAGCCTATAAATAACAAAAAAAATAAAAATGTATTTCTTATTTCGATTTGCGCAAAACTCGGTACAAAGAAAGAGAAAAGAAAAATAAATAATAAAGCATATATTTTTATTGTTTCAAAACTACCCCTTGGGGTGTGCAATATAATTATAAACTTAGGATGGAAAATTTTGATGATGAATCGGAATTCATGATAGATTCGGAAACAACTGTAACAGAGCAAGCGAATACTTTTCTAACTTGCGACACATCAATCTTCACGCGAGCGAAGCCGCGGGGCGCCGCTAGTATCTACATAAATATTTACCTATTTCTTTTTTGTACGTAATAGAAACTTTACTTAAGCTTGTGAGAAAATGCATACAGCGATGAAGTCGCTTTTTGTGCCACCTAATATTATGTTCACTATTGTTTTTCAGTGTACTTATTTGGTGTTTAATAAAAAAATATTTTACTGTATTGAATTGTATATTTTAACTTATTAAAAGCCCACCACAACATTAATTTTGCTTGAAACAGTGCCCGTCAAAGCAGAACACAGTAATGTTTGCAAACTACTGCTTGTATTTAGGAAGACGTAGGTACTTATTCAAAATTCATTGTCAAAGCTCTACAAATAATAAAGATAAGATTGTCAGGGAAATATTTAATCTCGCTGACGCATAACGTACTACGTGCATAACGTCACAATTATCGCATGATGCAAAAACACAATACAAACGATTTTTAACACTCAAAACAAAATGGAGGGGTGTTATAAGTTTGACCACTATGTGTTTCTGTCTGTGCGTCTGTCTGTAGCCTTAGCTCTTAAACGGGTGAACCGATTTGGATGCGGGTTTTTAATTTAAAACGCAGATTTTTGTAGTGGTGGTCCTTAGACTTGTTTTATTATAAATTATTTTTCAAAAAAAACTAAACCGACTTCAAAACCACAAATGGCACTCAAAAGTGAAAAATAAATTAATATAATTATCATAAGCGCTACCCACTCATATATTTGAAGTCGGTGCCAGCCAAGTCTAAAAGGTAGTAGATAAATACTATGTATATAGTAAGTACTACTTGTAGGTAGTATTTATCTACTACCTTTTAGACTTGGCTGGCACCGACTTCAAATATATGAGTGGGTAGCGCTTATGATAATTATATTAATTTATTTTTCACTTTTGAGTGCCATTTGTGGTTTTGAACTCGGTTTAGTTTTTTTTGAAAAATAATTTATTTTAACCTTTTTAGTGAAAATCAAGTTTTAATTAAATTAATTCAAAAAGATTTTAAAGACAAGCTTTTATGATCTAGAAGCCACATCATGACGAAGTTTAGAACGGGCTATCACAATTAAATGCATGTGCAAAAAAATTTCATGTCTGTCCTATTCTCTGTTGAGGAGTTCCCTCGCCGGAAGTCAATCCTGGGTGTATCTGCCATGTCATGATGGAATTTAGAACAGGCTATTATGGTTAAATCCATTTACGAAATGTTGTGTCTGTACTATTCACCGTTGAGGAGTTCCCTCACCGGAAGTCAACCCTGGGTGAAGCAGGTGAAGCAGTCGAATACAAACCTCCACCTTTAGAAAGTTGGTTACGAAAAAAAACAAGAACCGACTTGAAGATTAAACTTATACTTTTTTGTTTTTGAATTTTTTTTCAAAAACTACTGAATGAATTTCGATAAAATTTATATGGGACCACCTTTGAAGTATTACCTACCAATCAAAAAAAGAATCATCGAAATCAATGCATAATTGGCGAAGTAATCGCGTAACAAACACACACAAAAAAAAAAAAAAAACTTACCGTCGAATTGTAAACCTCCTCCTTTTTGAAGTCGGTTAAAAATCGGTTCAGCGGTATTTACTTTTTATAGGCTTTTTGTCACCCCCCACGCGAGCTGCTTTAAAAGCTCGCGCCCGCCACAAATTCACTAGTATAACTATATATTTCATAGAAAGCTACCATTATGCATTATGCGTGAGGTAACATAGGCTATATTTTATTATGTCGATGCAAACGAAGCCGCGGACGGTAGCTAGTAAACAAAATTCATCCTATATAGGTAAGTATATCTACATACACAATAGGGGATCGGAAAACTTTTCGGAAGGTGTTCAAATTAACTATGTATTTTATTTTATTTAAATTAACTATAATGTATACATATATATCTATATATAGCCACGAAAAATAATATTTTAATTAAATGAAGTCCTAAAAGTAGCTATAACTATGTTTAAATGTTATGTTTCAAATATTGCCGCGCAAAAGGTCACCTTCTGAGGTGACCGTCATATGACGTCATTTGTTCTGACGTATGACGTCATATGACGGTAATCGAAACGACAAGCTCTACGAAAGCAAATTTGCAAAGTGATTTATACGTTTTTGTGACATTTAAGGCTAAAGTCCTTACCTTAAAGTCCTCAAAGTCCGTGACCTTAAAGTCGGTGGTCGTCATGGAATGAAAAACATTTCGTTTTGATTTAGATAAAAAGCAAAAAAATAAAATAAACACAAGCTTCGCACACGGTATTTACGGTGTTTCGTTTGAGATAAGAAACATAAAATAGTCAGAGTTATTAGATTTTGTTTATTGATATTGATTTACAAAATATAAGCCATTACTGTTTTACAAAAATATTGATTGAATGATCTTTCGGATTCGACAAACATTCGATCTAACGATATTTTAGATTTCATGTCCAGTCCAATACATACGGTTAGCTTTGGTCTTACAACTATTGCCTTAGGAAGTTCCGTAGGAGGGGTAACCTTGTCTGTGTAGGTTCCCCATATTGAAATATAGCGCGGCGGAGCGTGACAGAGTAACTTGAGACTGCGGCTTTGTATACAGTTTCACGCGGTTAAAGTTTCTATTGTATCCCAAATCGATACTTTGAGACTTTCACGGGTAACTATAACGTATTGTCTTAAATGTCTGTTATGTATATAACTGTAACAGAGCCACTGTAGGTAGTTTGCACCTCAATCAGACTAATGTCTAATATCATAAAAGCTTAGGTATGTTTAACTGACCACTAGATATAGTAAAATGTAACACCAAAAAATCACTTTATATTCCCAAATATCAAAAAATATATATTACCAAATAAGGTTCAAATGTTCTTTATTCATTATTGGCATCACAGACGCACTTGTGAAGGTCAATTATTACAATGGCCCACTACACGCTTTGGTCACAACTGTAAGTGTAGTGGGCAACTGTAAATAAATAAATAAATAAATAAATAAATAAATGACTCTACCACAGTATAGGAAAAAGAACCAATACTCAGAAGTTCATATAGTACACTTGAAAACAGAGTATACTTTTATCCTGAATAAATTAACCATGCGCGCGTGAGACCGCAGGACTCAGCTAATGTAAGATAATTTAGTTAGATGTAAAAAATTAGGTATATTTTTAGGGACCGATATTGAGTTTGCGGAATTTTAATTTTTTTTATTTATATTGTTTTTTTTATTTGTTAAAATAAAGCCATAAAATATGTCAACACACGAAATGAAATGAAATTCAAAAATTGTTTACAAAATTATTTAAAGAAGCCAAATTGAGACGTGTATGTAATTATACCGACCTTCATAATAGAATTTTACGCTTAATAGATCCATGTTTGGCCACTATCTCGCCTGATGTGGCCTAAGATGAAGCACATAGATCTAGAGAGAGACGGCAGTTGAGCGGCTGCTCAGACCCGTCTCCCCGATGGTTCACCGAACATCATCCCGTTACTTATTTTAGGCTATTTACCATTCGAGAATCACATACGATATTCTCGATTGCATTATTTTAGAAACTGCTGTTTCGATCCTTCCTCGTATTTGAGAAACTGTAATCATCTCAGCATAATACATCTATATGAATATGGCTCATCGCGCTGTGACATATTCATATACATCTTTATTGCCGCCAAGTAGTAGTGCGCAAGCATTACTGTATTGCGGTTTGAAAAGTTTGTAGCCAGCGTAATTACTGGGCATATGAGACCTGGTTTGATATCAGAGACTATCTGATGTCTCGGGGTGACGAGCGCAATGCAGTGCTACGCAGTGCTTTTTTATGGTATTAAAAGTTCTAGGTGACACTGCAACTGTTATGGGCAGGCGTGGCGCTAACCATGAGGCAAACGAAATGTTCGTCTCATCACACGGTTCCATAAAAAAAGACATCGGAATGCTGCAAGAACGTGTATTTTTTGAGGGAGCGCATCCAGACAATCCCGAGATAGCTCAGCAGCATTAGCAAGTTTTTTTTGTTTATTTTTTTTTTACACTTTATAGGTCTATGTTTGGCCACTATGTCGCCTGATGTGAAGCGATGATGTGGCCTAAGATGGAGCACATACATAGATCTAGAGAGAGACGGCAGTTGAGCGGCTGCTCAGACCCGCGTCTCCCTGATGGTTCACCGAACATCATCCCGAAACACGACTAGGTCGCTTGACGGCATGGCTTTGTTCGATGGGTGGTATTACAACCATGGCCAGAGCCTACCACTCCAAAGCGCGTAAGCGGGTTTAATCACGATGTTTTCTTTCACCGTTTTAGAGCGAGCGTACAAAATCTGCACTTAACTATAAGTCATTGTTGTAGGGCCGACTCGGGAATCGAACCCAGGTGCGACGGATTGAAAGGCGCACGAGTTCCCGCTGAGCCACATTCGCTTTTAGTTGACAGTGGGCTATTCAAATTTGCCGCAGAACCGATCACTGTTGGACCTGTTCTAGAGTGGAGACCGTGAATCAGCAAACATAGTAAAGGACGCCCTGCGACTAGATGGAGCGACGATATTCGCAAGGTAGTTGTAGTGACTGGAGAAGCAAAGCCGAAGGACTGGCTCAGTGGCGTACTTTGGGAGATGCCTATGTTCAGCAGTGAACTGGCTGATGTAGGCTGACGATGACGCGTATTTTTTTTTTATAGGAAGCGATGCAGATTTTATTATCGGTTTAAAAGTGATGAAAATTATTGTGGAAAATTAATTTAAATTAAACACAAGTTGAATCTTAAAAATAATTTTAATATCTTATCAAAAGTCATACATTTCTTAAACTTTTACTTAATTATTTTTTATTTATTTATTTACGCCCAATGATCAGATACGCAGATCCTGGTCCCAAACTAGGATACTCTTATACTAGGGAACCAAGAACTACGAGGACCATGTTTGTTACTTTACTCTTGTTCAATGGTGTACTTTTTAAAAACTCATATTGCTCGGCATAGACGAGATATCTTCCGAAGGACTTTGGCTGGAACTGAATGAACTGAAAGTTTCACGAGTTTCCTCCTTAATCCTCAGGTGGTCTGTGTTCGAAGGGAACCGGTTGAGCTTGTCTTTCTCTTTGTCTTTGGAAGACTTGTCTTTGCTGTGCTTGTGCTTGTGTTTGTGCTTGTGCTTCTTCTTATCCTTCTTCCTCTTCTTGGCCTGTAATTTAGATAGAAATGAGGTTCTAAGGATTCGTAGGTAGATATTTGAGCAAAGGTGAACTGAAATAATTGTAGGTCGGTACTAACGTTAAAAAAGTGGTTTGCTTGTAGGATTGTTTTTTTGCACTCTAAGACTGGAATTTATCTTTGATTAGACACATATAACCGCCATCTATCGGGTAAAAACAAAGAGAGCAAGACTTCCAAGTTTGAGGCTGTAGTCCGAATGGCTATGGACAGGAACCGATGGAGATGTGCAACACATAGCTGGATTAGACATGGTGATCACAATCATCAGTCATGAAGGATCGATCGAAAAGAGACAGGATTCGTAGGGATATATTAAAGGAAAGATAAATTGAAATAAATGAAGGTCGGTACTAACGTTAACAAAAGTGTTTTGCTTGTAGGGTTGATCTTTTGCACTTTAAGACTGGAATTTGTTTTTGGATAAGCACATATAACCGCCATCTATCGGCTCAAATTAGTAGAATAAAGACATTCTCATCATACTGATCCTCAGCACTCAACTTTTATATTCGGATGAATCTTCATTAGACCCGGGACGTCTATTGAACCTGTCACATACGGGTGTCACCAAAAGGACACAGTTCGAACGGTAAACTTGTTCTATTTTACTTAAATTGTTAAAATTAAGTGAAGTACATAAGTGATTAATTTAAACACTGTGTCCAAAGCGCGTTCAGTATTGTTTTTTTTTGCATATTATCCACGTTCGGGCCCACGAACTAGGCCGTCCTTAACGTGATCAATCATGGACATTTAGAGATGGGTCATTTTAAGAATTGGACTTTTTGAGAATTTGACATTTTAGTAAATTAACATTTTGAGAATCGGAAATTGTACAAAATGGTAATAAATAAATTTCATCCGTGGTTATTTTGCGAATTGGACATTATGCGCCTAAACAGTTTTTTTTCAATCTAGGTTTATATTATTCCTTTAATGTTTTTACATATTTTCATTCATGTTTAAAACTATTCATATACATCTTATCTTGATCCTCACCTTAGGAGCGCCCATATCGTCTCCGTCGTGGCGGAACATACCCGGCTCGAAGCCCACCGGGCCCGACGAACCGGGAATGCCGGGCAGCGCCACCGCGTTGTCAGAATACTCCCGTTTTGACGAATCATCCTGTTACAAAAAAATACCATAGATTAGGGTATTTTTCTTATATTACTGAGTGATAAGACGAACAAGTCGTTCGCCTGATGGTAAGCGCCATGCCTGTCTATAACAATTGCAGTGCAACGCAGAACTTTTAATACCATAAAAAGCACTGCGTATTACTGCTTCTTACATGGCGCGGGCGTAGGATTCATGAATCAAAAAAGAGCCACATTTTCTGATTCATATCAGACTTAGCGCACTCCGCACTGTAGGTACGAAGCTACAAGTACATTGCCGGACACCGACGGCGGGTCGCGCGTCGTTACACGTGCCGCGTCAGAAGAAATAAGAGCTATGCGATAAAAAGAGAGGCGCTCTGTAGGTTAATATGACTGGTAGGTATGCAGCGCTACGCGAGCTGAATTGAATTTTATTGCGTCATAGCAAGAGTCGCTATTTGTTAACATTTCTTTGCGGAGTGATGCTTCTGTCCCTTAGTACTCTTGAGTATGTACCATACTTAAGATAACTACACTGCGCCATGATTGCCATGTTTGCTGCGATAAGAGGAGAAAGTACGATTTTTTAACTATGTAGATATAGTTAAAAATCGTAAAGAGGTAGTAATACAGGTAGTTCTATACAGGGTAAGTTTTTCACAGGGATCTCTAAGTGTATGTAATAGTGTATACTCACACTATAAACCCTCAAAGGCATGTCGCTAACGGACGTGACGTCTACTTTAACCTCCTCTTCCTTGATACTGGAGAGCGGCACGGGCAGATTGTCCAGTGGTGGGTCCGGCGGTCTCTCTACGTGTGGCAGCGGCATCTGAATACCCGCGTCTGAGATCTCTGTTTCGTATTTAATCTGTGCAAGAGAATGAATCTTTATGATGAGTTTAGTAGAATAGAATATAATAGAATGTGACGGAACGGAACGTGACGGAACGGAATAGAATACACCAGAAACCCCAGAAACACCTTACCAGCGTCATTGTTTCCCGATTCTTATAATCTAGGAGTCTTCAAGTCTCGAGTGAATCGGTATCTAAGCAAGCATGATCCATCGTCGACCGCGTCGTCACTTTCCATCAGGTGAGACTGTGGTCAAATGCTTGCCTATTCGATAATAAATAAAAAAGAATAGAACAGAATAGAAAAGAAAAATAATTTTACTGCCAAACTATACACATGGAATAAAAGTAACAAAATATACAATTTATCAACATAATAAATGATACCATAAACAGTATTTAACAGCGATATTACAGTGACATTTGTTTCGTGTCTGGGTGTTGTGGGACCATATGTACCATGGTCCTCATAGGTCCTCTTGGTTCCCTAGATACAGAGAATCCTAGGGGCCAGGATCTATGTATGTGATCGTTGGGAGTATTTATTTTATTAGTGACAGTAACATCGTTAACCGCTTGCGATCAACGCCGCTATTACTATTTTTGTGAATTCAATATACCGACGATTCGTATGGCTTTGAAGTCAAATAAAAAAAAAAATGTGTCGTAATTTTGATTTTGGCAACCAAACACACAGGAAAAACAATAGTTAACAAAGTTATTAATCAGTGGGTACAATGGGCGGCCTTATCACTAACTTTTAAAACTAAGTATAGACTGTAAGATATTTTGATAAATCCAATTTAGCTGGAATGCAGCCCGCTTGGAATCCTTCCGGAAAATACGGCTTGTATAATTGCAGTAATTAATCCATTGCTGATAAGAACAAATCTTGCAAAAGATAATGCAGCATACCATAAAATGTAATACGTAATTATATTATCTACTCACATCATCAACAATCTCCTGCTTTATTACCGGCAAAGGCAACTCCGGAATCTCCATTTTCAGTCTCTCTCTTTCCTTCTCGCGTTCCTTCTCCCTCTCTCTTTCCCTCTCGACCCTCTCTCTTTCCTTGTGATGCATCTGTTTCATCATGGCTTGTATTTCCGGCAGGGGAACGCAGAGGGGACGTTTTAAACCGTACAGAGTGTAGTACAAGTCGACGATATCGCACCGGAGTCTTGCATCATTTGACAGAAGACTGTTTATGTTGTTCCATAACCTTAAAAATAATCAATTCGTGCAATTACAAGAAAAATAATACATAAAGTCCATCCAAAAAAAAGAAAATTTGGGGGCGCCCTTTGTTACATCATGGCAATAGTTGGCAAACTTATTGCATGTACCTTTCGCCCGCACCACCTACCGGAGGAACTTTTATGTTTTACGTTCTTCTGTAGCATTTAATAAGCTCGAAGTCTGAGCATTCCAATATCGATCTATTCACAAGCAGTCTGGCTGCGGTGAATACAGCCAACGTCATCACTACCTAATCGTTCTAATTTGTAAATGGCATTGCGTGGTGCCATCTCGCACTTCTTATTCCTTTGTTCATTTAATTGTAAAAATCTCATTTTCTATTTAATTGTTATTCGCGGAGGCTTTTAATTGGCCTTTTCTTATATTAATTTGTCAAACTACTTTGTAACAACAACTGTTAGCCCTAGTTAGCTAAAACTGTTAACTAATTAGTTAAAATAAAATAAAATAATAAAATACCAGTAGGAAGCATCTTCGACCGCATCGTCACTTAACAACAGGTGAGATAGCTCTCAAACGCAAGCCTATAAATAATAAAAAAGCTATCAGTTTTGGTACTGAAAACATCATCATCATCAGCCCCTTACTTTTCCACTGCTGGGACTCGGGTTTCAGTATTTATATCCGAAACCTGATATAAATTGCACTATTTTCTTAATATTGCTTAAATAGCCTCCCGCATAAATTAAGGCATTTCTACAATTCAGTGAACAAGTTAATAACGGTTGAATTTAGTATGAAAAACGTAACGTAACGTACCACCTTAAGTCTCATAATGCCTAGTAATGGCTGGCTATAATTCCCTTCAAACCGGAACAAACTAATTTTTACTCATGGTAGGTTTCTTGTTTACTAGAGGCCGTCTGGGTAGGTACCACAGCTTTGCCAGTGATTCTGCCGCCAAGCAGTAGTGCGCAAGCATTACTGTGTTCCGGTTTGAAGGGCATTGTAGCCAGCGAAGTTACTGGGCATATGAGACTTATTTGATGTCTCAGGGTCATGAGCGCTACGCAGTGCTTTTTAAAGTATCAAAAGTTCTGGGTGGCACTGTAATTGTTATGCGTAGGCCTGGCGCTTACCATCAGGCGAACGACTTGCTCGTCTCATCACTCAGTTACATAAAAAATAATGCGCATTACTGCTTGGCAGCAGAATAATTGGCAAAGCAGTGGTTCCAACTCAGACAGCCTCTCGCAGCGAGAGGCTTACCATCTATTAAATTCTTATAGAATGCAAAACGAATAAGTCCTTCATGGGCAACTGTGTAAATTTTTACAATAATTAAAATAATAATTCCAAAATGTATAACGGAGCTCACAGAAAGTAGATTCAAATTGCGTGTGAAAAATATTCTAATGAAAAAAGCATACTATACAGTTAGTAATTACATAGAAGACAAAGATGCACGGAACATTCCGCTTCTGCCAAGTAGCCAACTGGCACATAAGAAAAATAATATTGCTTGCCGTATCTTCTGAGTAGTGGTTCTTTTTCCTATATGGTGGTAGTCATTGTAATAATTGACGTTCATAAATGCGTCTGTGACGACAAAATTGAATAAAGAACTTTTGAACTTGAACTTGAACTTACCTATGCACAACGGCTTCTGTATCCAGCCGGTGTCTTTGAGCGCGTTCAAACGGCGGCATATTGACTAGCTGCCTCGCTAGCCCGTGCCTCACTCCAGGGTCGGGATCATTCTCCACAGCGGTCAGAAGAGAAGACAGGTCTTCAGGCTTTCCGTCCACACGGACGAAGTCGACTAGACATTCGAACGCGGCGAGACGAACGTCTAAAAGGTCACAGAAGAAATAAAAGTACTACCACAGAATACTAATGGACAGAAGCATCACTCCGCAAATAAATTTAAACAAATAGCGACTCTTGCTATGACGCAATAAAATTCAATTCAACTCGCGTAGCGCTGCATACCTACCAGTCATATTAACCTACAGAGCGCCTCTCTTTCTATCGCATAGCTCTTATCCTTCTGACGCGACACGTGTAACGTTAGGGTTTATACTTGTGTTGTGATGAACTTATCAATATGAATAGGTTTTTAGTTCAAGTTATATCTCTCTACTGTCTATTACTATTATTCTCATTCTGTGAACGATAACTTTTCAAACAGTATACCTACCCTGCTTCGTACCTACATTGCGGAGTGCGCTAGGCCTGGTACTACTATTCAAATACGGAAAATAGAGGGCCCAAATATTAACAAAATTATATACAACTACGAGGAGTTGAAGCCAGCTATTAGTTTCACATTTTTTCACGTAGCACATTGGATAACACACAAATAGTTGTAATGAAAAGTTTTATACCAAGATACATATCTTATTTTCGCAAATTTTGTTTGGGATAGACTTAGATTTTGACATAAATACTTTTTCTGCTTTTTAGCCGATATAGGGGGCCCTCAAGCCTCTATGTTAGAACTGAGGGCCAAAGTTTTCAACTTATAACTCGCTTATTTGACTTTAACAAAATCTTATTACAACTTCCATAATACTTTTACAAATACTCTATTTATTGACACTTCAACAAAAAACAAACAAAACAAAAGGGTAAATAATTTAAAAACTAAATAAAACTAAACTAAAAGATATTAAATACTATGTACAAGCGAGTATCGGTTGAGCCAACTGAATGGCCTACAGATAATTCAACCGATACCCGTCGTCCGGCAACGTACCCAAAATGCTGGCGACGTTGCCTCTGAATAGCAAGGCTGATTCTTTGGGAAAAATACACGCCAGCATTTTGGTCAGGTGTGGACTCCACCAGCCGCCCCGCTAAATCCTTATAAATTTCCAGTGCTCCTGGCCCAACCAGCCCAACGTCTCTAGAGCAGCTTTTAGAATGTTTACTTAAGAGGATATGGCACAGCCGCGGCCAGCGAGCACTAGGTGTTTGAATAATGGTTTACGGTCTCGCAGAAAATGCGTAAATTAAATTAAATAAATTAACTAAATAATAATAATAATTTAACTAAATTCGTATCAACTTCAGATTTTTGTTAAAATTAGCGTTTCGGGTGAAAACGTTTCTACCTTACTAAATCTCAACCAAATTTGGTAATTTTGGTCTCAATTTCTTAAATGGTGAATAAACTAGGTTTGTAGGTTTTCCTTTTTCTAAGTTTATGTCTATTTTTAAAGTTAAAAGCCACCAAACTTCAAAAAAAATTTTCGAGTAAATATCGAGTTTTTTGGGTCCATTTATTCAAATTCTATAAGAATTATCGAAAAAATAAAAACCTACAAACCTCAATAATGATAACATCTTTTACATGTCCAAATTACATTGAATTTGGTTAATGTTTAGGTGTAGAAAAACGTTTTCGCTTTTTGTATGAAAATTTCAGCGTGCCGTTCCCTCTTAATCCTAAGTATATTTTCAAGGGTTTTAATCAGAGTGGCCCTCACACAACAGGACCCTATTAAACTTACCAATATACTGTCCATACTGGGCGTAAGCCCTGAACACAGAGGGAATGCTCGGCAGATGGCCACACTGCTGCAAGCGTCTGATCGCTCGAAGGCAGCTCACAGTCACTGTGTTCTTGTAGCAAGGAAGCACTTTCTCCAAGTTTAACACGCGGGTTATCTCTTCTAGGACTAGTTTTGTGTCCGCTGAGAGTGAGTCGGCTGTTATTGGGGCACCCTGTAAATATATTTTTATGTATAAGAGTAGGATAGAAGCGGCCCATTTGAATGCTGTCATTGTTGTCTATGGATGTCTAAAACCTCACAGGCATTGCCAGTTTTATAAAAAGGAGGACTGAGAGAGAGGGAAAGAGAGAGGAATATTCATATTTTCATTGTTTTTACGATTAATAGATCTATGTTTGGCCACTATCTCGCCTGATATGAAGCGATGATGTGGCCTAATATGGAGCACATAGATCTAGAGAGAGACGGCAGTTGAGTGGCTGCTCAGACCCGTCTCACTTACCGGTTGCAAGACTGCTATGACAGGCGTAATAGTGGCTGCCAAAGCGTCTACCAACGCCGCCTTGTAGTAGTTGTCAGAGAAATGGTTCTTAGAATTGTCGTTGTATTTGAACAAATCTAGAAGGAACCGCACGACCTCTGGCGGGCAAATGCCGTGGATGTTACGTAGACCTAAAATTAGTTGAAAATATTTATTATGTCAAATAAAAACATTTTTTCCACGTTTGTTGCGTACGAGCATAATCAGAGTTAAAATTAATTAACTTTATACCACACCCACTCGGAAAGTGTCTTATTACTCGTTCATAAACGGGTTACAAAGTTCGTAATATCTCCCTTAAAAATGTGCGGCGGGAAAAGTTATATGGAATTTCATTACTGCCCTCCGAAGCAGGGCAGGAATGTTGTATGAAAATCCATTACTGCCCGGCTAGCTTTCTTTTGTTTTTTAGCAGCGAACATAAAAAAAAACACAAACGTCAAACCTCAAAAAGGTCTTGTATGAAATAATTAGAAAAAAGAGGCGGGAAACATACAAACCTCAAATCTCAAAAAGGTTTTATATCAAATAATTAGAGAAAAGAGGCGGTTTTTTTTTTGTTTTCTATTTTTAATGAAATGAGGATGGCAACCTTATTCTGCAATACGAAAAAAAAGCGCGGCTATTTATTTCGTTGCGTTAAATTTTGTTTATTTTCCTCGTAGGTGTAGTATAAAGCACTATGTATCACTCGGGAGAAAGTTCTATTTCTGTCGTCGTCTATCGTTTTCTCCCCTCGGTGTACAATGTACTATTCTAGAACCATCTTGCGGGATGTAATGAAATCACGGTTAACATGGCTTTGATTGGTCCACTCATATACAAATGCGCTCTGATTGGCTGCCTGGCTGTTTATATTATCTACTGCTACTTGTGATTGGTGCATTAAAATCCAAGCTATGCTCACCTGCCATAGCTACGGGAATAGTCCTCTGCAAGAAATAATGTTGTAGATTGTCGAAATTGTTTTGTTTGATGATATGCGGCGCTGAGAATGAGCCGAACATCTTGCGAAATATCGTCAGCATGGCCGGCGGGCCCGCCCACGAACTTATCATGGCGTTTGCCACCTGGTGAACAAAAATAGCAATTAGGATTACTACTGTGATCGCTGTCGGCCTTCAGGCCGGTTCGGGGCAGTTATGCAGTTCGTCGACCGCTTCGCTCTGAGCTGTGACGTCACTGTTAATAAGTCACTAACCTTTGTCAAACAATGCGCCGCTCGACACCGTATCTTGTAAAACGTGTGCTCGTTCTCGATCGTGTCTGTTGGTGCTTTCCTCGTGGCCGGTTCGGGGTAGTTATGCAGTTCGTCGACCGCTTCGCTCTGAGCTGTGACGTCACTGTTAATAAGTCACTAACCTTTGTCAAACAATGCGCCGCTCGACACCGTATCTTGTAAAACGTGTGCTCGTTCTCGATCGTGTCTGTTGGTGCTTTCCTCGTGGCCGGTTCGGGGTAGTTATGCAGTTCGTCGACCGCTTCGCTCTGAGCTGTGACGTCACTGTTAATAAGTCACTAACCTTGGTCAAACAATGCGCCGCTCGACACCGTATCTTGTAAAACGTGTGCTCGTTCTCGATCGTGTCTGTTGGTGCTTTCCTCGTGGCCGGTTCGGGGTAGTTATGCAGTGCGTCGACCGCTTCGCTCTGAGCTGTGACGTCACTGTTAATAAGTCACTAACCTTGGTCAAACAATGCGCCGCTCGACACCGTATCTTGTAAAACGTGTGCTCGTTCTCGATCGTGTCTGTTAGTGCTTTCCTCGTGGCCGGTTCGGGGTAGTTATGCAGTGCGTCGACCGCTTCGCTCTGCGCTGTGACGTCACGTTCGTAGCGCAGTTGGTACTGCCACTGGTAGTCGGGCTGGGAGATGATGGTGCTTCGGAGGAGAGACATTTCAGGGTCGAGGCGGATCCAGAGGACGGGTGAGTCACTGGAAATAGACGATTCTTGTTTCATATGTCTCAGTAAAGTGGTTAGGTACTTGTTTTGTTTCTCTTTCCCACGTATTTTGTTAGTTTTATAATTTACGAAAAAAAATGTTTTTTATTACTGTTTTTTTTTGTTGTTATTGATCATTTGGACATTATCTCACCTGATTTTAAGTAAAAATGGAGCACAAAGATCGATAGGAAGGCTGCAGTTATATGTTTATAATATACTAGCTGCGCCCTGCGGGATAAAAAGTATCCAGGATATAAGCTACCTCCATCGAAATATGTTCAGCCGTTGCCGCGTGCAGAGGGAACAAACAAAGAAACACACTAACACACATACAAACTTTCGCATTTATAATATTAGTGTGATGATAGTAATAATAAAGATTAGATTAGATTAGATTAGATAACGCTTTATTGTCACACAACAACATGAAATAATTACAAAACAATACTTAAACCTAAAGTGTTACAATGGGCGGTCTTATCGCTTATAGCGATCTCTTCCAGACAACCTTTGGATGGAGAGGACTCAAAGAAACTGTGAGGGACGGTGGTGTTGTGTATAAAAAAACTAACCCGTATAAAATAATAATATTATATACACACTACATAATCATAATAATATATAATTAAATATAAGTGTAATATAAGTGTAATATAAGTGTAATATACGTGTAATATAAGTGTAATATAAGTGTAATATAAGTGTAATAAAGTAGGTTTAGTAGGAATATCGTGACATTGGTTTGGGTTATACTTACTCCATAGCCGACAGATCCATATCAACCTCTTCTCCCGTACACAGCGGAATCTTTTTCTTCTTGTTCCTTCTACTTTTACTATGGCAGGTGATGTCTGCCTTCACAACTATGTTCTCTATTTGCAGCGTATGTTTGAACGTGCCGTCTAATTCTTGTAGTTGGACGAGTAGGGGCCCCACGTACTTACGTATGCCACGTTCGTGAACGCAGTCTTGACGGATTTCGAGCTCGACTGTGTTTCTGGAAAGCATATTTCATTTTATTTATTTTATATATATATATATGTATATATATATATATAGTAGTGTGTATATATATATATATATATATATATAGTAGTGTGTATATATATATATATATATATAGATAGTGGCCAAACATAGATCTATTAAGCGTAAATAAATAAAATAATAGATACAACAAAGTAAAATTAACAGAGGCCCATAGAATACATACCTTACAGACTAACATATATACAAAAATATTACACAATAACTATTTTAATTAGGTGGGGAGAAAACTGGCATTTTAGAATTCACTCTCGTTCGGCCTCAAACACTGAACAAACTAGCTGTTAGAGATCATTCAGTCTGATTTGTCTAAATTTTTAAGCTCGCTTCGCTCGAGAGATAATAAATTTTAACATTTGATTCGCTTTTCTTTTATGCACGCTTCACTTGCGATGCGATTCTTTCACAAGTAATTTTGATTAATTTATTAGGTCTCATTATACATTTTCATATGCAGCTGCCGCCGTGGTGGTAAGTCTTACACCTACCTATAGTAAAATAATATCAATGTACCTTTTACGGTTAAAAACCGACGTCAGCTGAAACTTGGCGTGGCCACTAGTCCGAACCCACTGATCAACAAACACAGCCATGTCTTTTCCAGTAACAGTGAATATTGCTTTTACAAACAAGTTAGTCGATAGCAACAAATGGCCCCATAGACCGCTACCGATTTTTGTGTTGGCTGCATTTGTGGCCAATGATAGTTGTTTGTTAAACACTTGCAGGAGCAACTCTTGGCCAATGCGTTGTTCAAGCATCCGTAGGACGAGGTGCGATTTCTTGCGCATAACCTATGAAGTAAAAAGCTCGTCTATGACTCTCAATTATTAGTTTATTACATACTACATTTACATAGATCTTTATCACCGATCATAAGCCAAGATCTATGTATGTGAAGTCGTGATACAAATCGACTACACGCGAGTCGGCTTTCATAGACTCAGCTAGGCGGAATATTGGAATGTGTGTACTCGTAGAAGATTCGTTTGGTTCACTATGGTTTATTTACTTTTTTTATTCACAAAACTGGACATACATTGGTTTTGTTATTAAGTGGACGACCTTCTTGAGGTGAACACAACATGCTAATATTACACTCTTTAGTATTAGGGAATTAATATTATTAAGGATACTATACAATTATAATAACGATTGGTTTAAATGAATGGGGGAAAGATTTTACAAATAAGAAAGAAGAATTAAGATGTTAAATTAATTTTGATAGAGTGGATTGATGTGTTGAAGATGTCCACATCGTGACATATTTTATTGTAAGCCAAGCACATTCGGTGCAATGGAGAGTGCTGAGCATAATTGGTACGACGTAAAGGAAGATGGAATGTTTTTCTGTTCATCAAATAATGCCGAATCCAATGTGCCGTAATAGGAGACAAAATAGATGTTTGTAAATAGAGAAGAGACAAGCAAGTGTAAGTTTCATTGTGGAGCTATGACCCTATAATTAATTTTTAGAAAAAAACAAAAACCGACTTCAATGTATCTTCGAAGTCCAAGGTCACATATCGATGAAATTTATATGGGACCACTTCGTAGCTATACTGAACCCGACGCAAAAAGAATTTTTCAAATCGGTTCATAAATGACGGAGTTCTGAGGTAACAAACAAAAAAAATAAAAAAAATACAATCGAACAGAGAACCTCCTCCTTTTTGAAGTCGGTTAAAAAGTGTCCGTTTAAAGTGTATAAGTGTATAATCCGGTTGATTATATATTACACTTATTTTTTTGTTTCGATTATCGAACCCATGCAGCGTCAGTTACTAGCCGACATTTTCTCTAAATTCTTTGCTATAAATCGATTTCAAGGTTCGATACACGTGTATTTTTTATGTTTGCTACCTCAGAACTCCGTCATTTATGAACCGATTTGGAAAATTCTTTTTGCGTTGGGTTCAGTATAGCTACGAAGTGGTCCCTTATAAATTTCATCGATATTTGGACTTCGAAGATACATTAAAGTTGCTTTTTTTATAAAATGTATACTTGTTACTTCTTAAGGTTTGGAAACTATCGTGAGTCGAAATATTCATTATAAATATAAACGGCTACACTCACGTTATGATTGTGTCGGAATACTTTGTTACTTCTTAGTTCTTACCCTATTATTACGTGCTGTAATCACAGATATATGTGTATATGTAAAGACTATAGAGTAGTGTGACTTACCTCGATGTATCTAGGTGACATCGTTTGCACGTTTCTGACTGGGAAGTAGAACACATCCTTGGATTCCACTCGAGCACCGCTTGCCGGCGGCTGCCACGGATCCAGAACTATTCCACCGTACTGTTCTTCGTAACCTACCACCTAGGAAATTACATATTCATGTAGTATTGTAGATTAGATGAAATAAGGAGTGGAACGCGTTGTCAACGTCTGTTTCTTGACAACTACGACCTGGGGGTCTTCAAATCGAGAGTGAACAGGTAACTTCTAGGCGAGCGTGTTACATCTTAGACCACATCATCGCATACCATCAGGTGAGATAGTGGTCAAACACGGACCGAGCGCAATGCAGCGCTACGCAGTACTTTTATGGTTTGAAATGTTTGGGTTGCACTGCAATTGTTATGGGCAGGCGTGGCGCTTACCATCAAGCGAATGACTTGCTCGTCTCATTATTCAGTTCCATAAAATAAAATAGTAATATTAGCATTTGGTCATAAAAGGCAAAATAATCAAGACAATTATACAAAATATACAAACAAAAAAAATAAATTAATAAATATATTATGTGTTATACAAATTCATAAAATATAAAGTATTCAACTACCCTATAATCTTACCTCTTGCAACTCCTGATGTATCAAATACCGATACTCATTATTACCAAAGCACTTCTTTGAGTACAATCCGCTCAGATAGTCCGGGATGCCTTTAGCTAGCCACAGATCTGACCAGTTCTGCATAGTGATGAAACAGCCGAAGAACTGCTCTGCCACGGCTTGGGCCATGGCCTTCCGAGTGATATAGGTCTGGTCGATGATAGCGATGGAGTGGAGAAGGTGAGTGGAGAGTATAGACATTGTGGAGTAAGCTGTGGCATCATCTTCTGTCTGAAACGATTAAAGAAAACTGATTTACTGTACATGAATGTACTGTAATTGTGTGCGCAAGTAACACTCCGGACAGGATTGAACCAACCCTTGTATATTGTCGACACTCTTTCAGGTTTAGTGTTGGGTAGGTCAGATCATATCTCATGCCACACACACGATGTAGGTTGTGAGTACAATTTCTGCGACGGGAAAAATCTTTGTGCACAGACAGTATGTGTTCCGTGTCTGGGTGTTGTGGGGCCGTATTTCCTAGACACAGGGAATCTTAGGTAATGACCAGGATTTACGTACGTAATCATAGGGTGAAAAAATCTAATGCTAAATAGAATAGGCCTTTTATTTTCCACATGTCTTTCCGGTTCTGATCACATCCATGTAATAAAAAAATTCTAATTCAATTATTAGTTGAACTGCTAATTATTTCCGATTGGTGCAGTGTCTCTATGAATCCCTAATAGCCGTTAAATTGCACTCAATTACAATCTTTTTTGTTGGTGGTAGGTTTCTCACATGCGAGAGGCCGTCTGGGTGGGTACCACCACTTTGCCAGTTATTCAGCCGCCAAGCAGTAGTGCGCGAGCATTACTGTGTTCGAAGGGCATTGTAGCTAGATAAATTACTGGGCATTATGAGACTCAACAGCTAATTGTCTCATGGTGTCGAGCGCAGTGCAGCGCCGCGCAGGATTTTGCAAAACAAAGTTCTGGGTGGTGCTGTTATTGTTATGGGCTGGCGTATTGCTTACCATCAGGCAAACGACCAGCTCGTTTCGTCATTCAGTTACATAAAAAAACACTTTAATAATTTCACTCACCTCATCCACAAACACCTGCTTATAGCATGGATATGGATATCTCGTAGATAATGTCTCCTCGTAAAACTCAAACGCTTCATGAAGAAAGCGCACTGCATTTTTCAGTATTTGCAATAAATGCGGCAGGCAATAGTGAGTTACTTCATTCATAAATGGGTCGACATAGGTTTCAAAGGGCCTGGAAAAGTATACAGAAACATTTGGCACCATTAAGCCATCGGCATCGCGAGATCGAATTCCTGATGATAACGGATTTAATTGGGATAATAGCATAAAATAAGAATGTGAAAACTGACTTTCAACAGACAGATCAGCACTACAGCTGCTTGTGTGTCTGGTTGTCTGTCTGGAATGCGGGTTTTCTCCTCTAGAAAGTCTTGGACAGGTTTTTGGTGCTTACCTCTAGATTAAAACCCAAATCACTTACCCAATAGCCAAAGCAATGTTAGGTGCACAGGCCGGAGTGTTAACCAAGTAATGGAATGTCTTCCTCCTATGATCTGGTGTGGACACAACATCCACCAGTTCCCCACATGACACGGCTGTCAGGCTCTCGTCTACCGTAAACTCGAGCTTCCAAGTGCAAGGCTCTGCAAAGCTGTCCACACATGGAAACCAGAGGCGAGCCGAGTGGCCATATGTAAACATGTGGGCTGATTTCTATAAAATAAACAAAAGAAGATTGAATTGGTGAGACAAAAGAAGATTAGTGTTAATTTAGTGCATCATACTGTATGCCAAGACCTGTAAATGTAATTGTAAATTTTAGACATAATTTCCTATAAAGGGCCTGCTCTGAACATTTCAGGTGTCTTGTGAATCATACAAGTTGTTATTAATCCAATGACATTGCCAGTGGGAATTCTTTACGATAACGCATATGTGGTAGATTTCAATGGATTAAGTTTTTGCAAGCTTGATAAAAGTATATTTCGACATCTGTTGCACTACAGTTAAAGTCTATTTATAAAGAAACAGAAAATATTTATAAATATAACTCACCTCAACCAGAGTACCTTCTCCTTCTGGCACCACAAAGTGCATGCCTCCTTGAGGTGACTCCAGTGAAAACTCTATTCCTATCCGAAGCCCTCTCCCCTCTCCGACCAAGTGCGCTGCCTCTTCTGGAACTTGGATGTGTAGCTCTCCAGAGTTGTGGTCGGGGTCTATCTTCTGTGCTGCTGCTAAGTGGAAGCTGGAGAATACTTCCAGCGATCTCCTGTAAGGTATAATCAATCAATCAGTGTAATATATTTGAATGCTATAGTCATTTTGGAGTTGTGGTCAGTAACTACTAATCAGCACATATCCACCTCTTGTTCACGCCACTCTTTTCGGTCCAGTGCTAGCCTCATCCCTTGCAATCCGACGTGCTTCATGTATGGTTAGTAAGCAGAATTTAGATTGAGTTGCCGCAATTTTACTTTTATAGTTTTGTGGTCAACACAAAACAAGATTAAATTAAGTTAGAAGGGTTAATAAATTAGCAACAAGAGTATGTTAGATAATGTTACTCATACTTCTGCTTTTCAAAAAGGTTTTTAAAACAAAGATTTTTGATGAGAGGAAAATAGGGGAAGCATAGTAATGAGAAACGTGGGAAAAGAGAATAACAATGATAAAGTGTTAAGTATGTTATGATAAAGAAGGCACAATAATGTTAATAATTATAAGAGAAAACCTTAATTTCAATTTGATAAAATCTTTGACAAGATGTGGTTCTAAGGAACAACATAACATAAGTCTTACGTATTTGGGTCTGCCTGACAGATGTCCAGGAACGGATCACAGTACTGGAAATTGGCTTCATACTGATCATTCAAACAGACGCGATAAATACGACACTGCTTAGCATTCAAGCGTATTATCCTCAAGTTATCTTTGAGTGGAACAATCGTCAGTTCGACGAAACCCTGAAAGAAACTGAAGCTTAGAAAACAAGAATGAACTATACTATCGAAAACATCCAAATTTTAATAACTAGTAGTTCCTTACGATTATGCTTCTCCGCTCAAAGCTTATTCCAGTTAAACTGAGAATCTGATGAGCTGTAAAAGAGAAAACCGAGATCAGAAATAGGTTGAGTATGAGAATATTATAGTGGTGTAACAAACATGTGGGATACTTATAACTTAAATGGGCGGCAATTATCACCGGTCCTCTCTCTCTTTACTTTTACAGCAGAGCCTTTCTTTTCAGTCATATTGGGTTTTTAAATACATTTTGGGAAAAAACAATACAGCAACAGCGCCCGTGCGTGCGTCAAAACATTTTATGCCGTTTGACACTGTTGACAATGATAATTTTTAGACATGTCATGGCGCACCACAGACTAGTAAGACGAATATTCTACGCTGGCGCATGTCACCATGATATTCGTTCATTCACTTCGTTGAATTGACGAGAATGTCACTCCCAGAATAGTTTTCCGGTTTCTTATTTTCACATCACTATTGATAGCTGTCAAATTTGTACTATGTCAAAATCAAAATTGATTGAAGGGTGGAATGAAAGAAAGAGAAAATCGTTTGCGATTGCGACTGACTGCGATTATTTGTGGATTTTCTTAAATTTGTGGCTATCGATTGCTGCGCTAGATTTATTTTAATTTTGTGTGAAACTTACTTCCTGAAATAAAAAACAAACTGTTTTCATGTATCATTTCGTTTCACTTGAACAAAATGTGGGACTCTCCATACCTAACGTGTTTGGTTCTGTATATATTTTCATTTCAAATTATTGTCACTAATTCCCGTACCTCCAATGTTTGGAAACTAAATGTTGACGAAGACATGGTGGTGGACGGGAACACATTGACGCAGGTCAGTCAGAATTCTATAATTATGTGCTTAAACATTTATATAATCGGTGTACTAGATTCTCCTTACAAACATGCACATTGGCCTTTCGTTCTGCAGAATTATTTCTTATTATCTTGTTCGCCTTGAATAGTTATTATTTTTATGTCAGAAACTATCTATTCTCTGAGATACAATAGATTTAATTGACCATTAATTGACATTACTTTTTGTATTATAGGATGAGTCTGAAAAGTCAAAGATGAGTGAAGAGGACCCTGTTTTTAACATAATATCGTCAACGATATTTTATAGCAATGGCTGGAGTAAGCATGGCTTTGATATGTTTTGTACGGACTGCCAGACCTTTGAGCAACAGAGGTAAATATTGCACTGTCTTGACCTAAATGCTGTTTACACATTAGTATATACAACTGTGCTGAGTAATGGCATTGAATGTGCTACATGATGACAGAAAATAATTTGTACTTACAAAATCTCTCAATGGTCTAACTCTTTACGCAAACATAAAATAGAACAGCAAAAAAAAACAATAGTATATAAAAATAAATACTCACATTTAAAGGAGTTGTAAGTCTTAACTTATATAAGTCAAAGTCAAATATAATTTATTAAATAGGCACAAAAATGCACTTTTAAGTGTTATAAACACATGATACAAATCAAATTAAAAATATGAGTTAACATGACTTTGAAAAAAAATTGTTTCTTGTAAGTAAATGTGTGTTTCTTTTTTTGTGTAACTCCATACTGCCTAACTACTGAACCAATAAAAGAATATGAAATATACAAAGATAATTATATAGCAGTCTTTGTGTTGGAATTACCTATCGAAATCTGAGCCGTTCGTAACAACTTTAACTGAGCCTGAATCTCAAAAGGTTAAAGAAAAGCTCTTGAATAGATTTTTGCTTTTGCAGAGCTGCAGCAGAAAATGATGAGACTTCACCTGCAGAAGCTAATGGTGACGCAGATGATGAATACTTAGACTGTGGCAAGGCTGTCAACTTTACGTATTATGATAATTTGGTGGGAGTTGCCAGACGTCACAGACATCCTAATGTACCTGAACCACAGGTAATCTAATTTATGCACAATTTTAAGCAATATTTCTAGATTTTTCTATCCAAGGAAAACCTAATGTTTATAATATTAACTAATGTTTGTAATAGTTTATAATGTCTCGTCAGTTGAGACTGAAGACAGGGCTTTCACGATCGTATCCCATCTTTACTAGTCTATCACGAAAACTCGCGAGAATAGACTGTCATACCACCTGTTTGCACAAATTGTCTTTTCAATTTCATTCTTGTATTCAACATACCTGTATGCAATGTACCTATAAGTACTAAAATCAAGCCACATACAGTTTAAGCCTTTTACAAAAGAGACTAGCTGACTGGATTCTTTTTTTTTACACTTAATAGATCCATGATATCTTCAGTGCAGACTTCGCATGTCTTTGGCTTTATTTGCACTTTTCCATGCTGAGATGAGTGGGTCAAAAACATTGTACCTACTAAAAAATATTATGAGTGACCTGTCTTATTATGAGTCACCTGTCTGTTACCATATTTAATATACTAAAAGAAGTTAAAAATCTAAAGGCACTATTATATTATCTACGTACCTACTTAGTGAGTAATAGTTTGTAAAACGAAGGTACAATCTTTGTTTTACAAACTATTGTCTAGCTTACTTTACAATAATTATACATATGAGTTATCCTGTAATATAATATTTGTTTACACAATAAATTATTGTGACAATTGAAAAATAAATTTTATATTTTTACTGTTGTTTTGCTGATAAAATTTAAACATTGTGTTGTGGTTAATATTTTAATATGTAAATAATTCTCTTGAAATATTAAACTTTGGTATTGGAAGTCCTGGGTGGCTTTACTGGCACTGCACTGCTATTGTTATGGGTAAGTGTGGGCCATTCAGGCAAATAAAATGCTCTTTCATTACTCAGCTGCTAAAAAAAATAGTCATATCATTTTTAGAATACTGTATGTATATTCTTGAAAACAAAACTAGGTGTTAATAGGGGATCGGACAGTAATCGAGAAAAAATCTAAAATGTAGTTAGAACGAATGTTCGTCGAACCAGAAAGATCAGTCAATTAATATTTTTGTGAAATAATAATGATTTATATTTTTAAATCAATAAATAATTCTGACATTTTTAATCTGTTCTTCATCTCAAACGAAACAACAATCACAGCGCATGACGTCATTTGTAGGCAAATGCCGTGAGTCAAGCTTGTGTTTATTTTACGTTTTTGCTTTTCATAAAATGTATTTTTGCAAATTTTTTCGTTCCATTACTACAATATAGTCCCCAAACTTGACAAAACGTATTAAAATGTCTTTGCAAGTTTTATTTCGAAGAGTTTGTCGTTTTCTACCTACATATGACATCACAAGTTTTGAGGTGACCTTTTGCGCGGCAATATTTGAAACATAATATTTAAACATAGTTTTAGGTACTTTAAGAGCGTTATTTAATTAAAATAGTATTTTTCATGGTTATATATATTCATTGTAGTTAATTTAAAACACTTGCTGAAAAGTTGTCCGATACCCTATTATTATCACCTATTTCGCATACTTTACAGATCAGACACGTCTTATAAGTTAACACCTTGTTGTAGAGTTTATTTATCCATTGTCCTCATTTTAGATTGCCCTTATATTTACAAAGAAGAAATCATACAAGAATGGTGTGACGGAGTCAGATATAAACATACTAGAGAAGCGGCTGAAGAAAGCCAAGAGAGAGAAACCGAAGTCGGTTCAGCTGTACAATCAGATAGGGAACTTCTGGAGGATTAAAGGAGATACGAGACTGAGTATCGAGTGTTTTCGACGGGCACTCGCCGTGTCGCCTTACAATGCAGAAGTAAGTTATATATTATCTGTAAATGGTGTAAAACATACTGAGTGGCTATCTGCGTCCTCATTTCTGTTTCTCCGCTTAGGTACTTCTAAACCACGCAACAGATTTGATACAGTTTTCACTGTCATTTACATATTTTTTACGGAAGGGTAATATTTACAATACATTCTAATTAATATTATTATTTATCAACCGGCTACAGTCACGAGAATAAGTCGAGACACTCGACCGGTGGCCGTCACTCCGTGAGGATGACCGTCTGTACCGCTCGAACACCGGTCGAGTGTCTCGACTCATTCTCGAGAGTGTAGCCAGTTAGTAAATAATAATATGAATAATACTCAAGTTAGTTTTAATAATAATACATTCTAATTAAGTCTGAGCAGCCGCTCAACTGCCGTCTCTCTCTAGATCTATGTGCTCTATCTTAGGCCACATCATCGCTTCTCATCAAGCGAGACAGTGGACAGACATAGATCTACTAAGCGTAAAAAAAAAAGATTTTGTATGGTCAGGCCTAGCGCACTCCGCACTGTAGGTACTAAGCTACAAGTACATAGCCGGACACCGACGGCGGGTCGCGCGTCGTTACACGTGCCGCGTCAGAAGAGATAAGAGCTATGCGATATAAAGAGAGGCGCTCTGTAGGTTAATATGACTGGTAGGTATGCAGCGCTACATGAGCTGAATTGAATTTTATTGCGTCATAGCAAGAGTCGCTATTTGTTTAAATTTCTTTGCAGAGTGATGCTTCTGTCCCTTAGTATTCTGTGGTATAGTAGAGAAAATTTAATGTTTTGTAATCAAGTTTCCAAAAAATGACACCACAGTAAATTGCATCCGTGCGAAGCTGGGACGGGTCGCTATTATAAACTTTAATTATAATGTACACAAACCCACCGAAATAATATGTTGTATCATTCCCTTAGCATCTAAGTTGAATGGGAAATTTTGTTCTGTTTATTGGCTTATCATTTTCTAACATTGAGCTATTCATAAAGTGAGGTGATGCAGCATAAAAAGTATTCTCTACCATGTATGTATGTAACTGAATGAATAGAATGGCATTCATTACCGGAATCTTATCTTATCGAAACCTAGGTCTCTTTAAATCAAGAATGAATAGGCAACTCAAAATTCGTTCAGCAGTTTTCGAGTCTACAATTACTTATAGACTCGAAAACTGTTTTTCTGAATTTTTGTCTCTTTTTTCGAGTTTGACTGTTACCAATTATACTCGAAAAAGATACATATATAAAAACCGTAGATTTTAAATGTTAAGCAGCCTCTAAATAGACGATTCCAGTCGGTTTTCAAGAATATTGATAATGTACAAAATTAACTTAGTTACAGTTTTATAATGGTACTAGCTTTTGCCGGCGACGTTGTTGGCGTGAACGACAGGAAGCCCATAATCGTCTTTTTAAAGACCATTTTTCCAAGACAAAATGTAAAACCGTAGATTTTAGATGTTTAGCACCCTCTAAATAGACGATCGCAGTCGGTTTTTAAAAAATACCGATAATGTACAGAATTAACTTAGTTACAGTTTTATAATGGTACTAGCTTTTGCCGGCGACGTTGTTGGCGTGAACGACAGGAAGCCCATAATCGTCTATTTAAAGACCATTTTTCCAAGACAAAATGTAAAACCGTAGATTTTAGATGTTTAGCACCCTCTAAATAGACGATAGCAGTCGGTTTAAAAAAAATATCGATAATGTACAGAATTAACTTAGTTACAGTTTTGTAATAGTAATAGCTTTTGCCACTAGCTTTTGCTTTTGAACGACAGGAAGCCCATAATCGTCTTTTTAAGACCATTTTAGCAAGACTTCCCCCCCACTATGGGAGCGCGTACTACGAAGAGGTCAAGCTGTATCTTCGTAGTCACCCAATGGTCCCACAATACCCAGACAATATACAAATACTGTCCTGCTTGATATTCGTAAATTTCACCCGTACCGGAATCGAACCTGCTACCTGCTTAACCACTACACCACAAAGACTGTCCAACGATCTGTTTTCTCACGTTTTTAATGCCAGCGTGCAAAATCTTTTCATAAGGTTTTTTGTAAGTATCTAGGTTACATTAGTACATTTTGTATCAACAGTCACTTCGCTTACGACCTTCAAATACCTTATGTTAATTAATTCATCAACAACAAAACATCGAGGCTTCCAAACATTGTTTTTACAACTTTATATACTGAGTAATAATAATAATATTACGAATTATGTTAGTGCTTAACTTTATTTTATTTAAACACTAGTTGCGCCCCTCGGGCTCAACCACGCGAGAAAGCACTTTCATTTATACCGAATTTTCCGGGAACTTTTTCCAATTTTTCTTTCTATAAATACCTAAATCTGACTATTATGAACATTTAAACAATATATTGTCGAACGCAGTCCAGCTATTTTCAAATGCGCTTACCAACAATTAGCATTTAATTTTATTTTTTATACCTAACTAAAATTATCATCATAATATATAACATAGACTTCCAAACACCTTTTATGAAATTGATTTTAATAAATACCATGTAATAATAAGTTTTTATAAAAATATATATTTAGGTTTTGCAATTGCCTAACTAAAATCTAATTTATTTATACAATACAATACAATAATACATTATTGCACACCAAAACAGGAAACAAAAGTTTACAGTTAGAAACAATAGTGGTAGAACAATGGGCGGCCTTATCGCTATGTGCACAATACGTAATTCTTTAACCTTCAAAATTAAACTGGTAAACCAAAACCTTGTACTATTATTATTCTGTGCCAAAACAAGAAATACTTTTAATTACAAGTTGTACCTACTATTAAGTGTTATGTGTTACAAGTGATTTGTAACGTACACAGCTTGTTACTCTGTAATTGCTTTATTTCGACTGGAAGATATTCGGAACATGTATAAATAGAAAGATTAGGTAGTGTTACAACTTCCACGCTCATATGAAATTACAATTTTATTAAATTCAGTGAGGTCCCACTTTGCCTATGCATACCTACCTATACATATGAATTATGATTATTCTTATCATTATCATCTTCAGCTCATGACGTTCTTACTGATGGGACACGAACCTTCTCTCATAGAGAGAGTATATATGGGCCACAATCACTGCCGTCTCTCTCTTGATCTATGCTGCATCTTAGGCCACATCATCGCATCACATCAGTCGAGATAGTGGCCAAACATAAACATATTAGGCGAAAAAAAAACCGCCACGCTGGCCCAGTGCGGGTTGGTGGATGTCACATTTCCTTGAAATGTTTTGTGATTAATTCTATGACATGCCGGTTTCCTCACAATGTTTTCCTTCACCGTTTTTAGAGCGAGTGCTAAATGCGCAAATAACGTAAGAAAGTCAGTGGTGCGAGGCCAGCGGGACTTGAACTCGGGTGCGTCGGGTAGAAAGTCGTACGTTTTTATTTTTTATTTTTATACGTTTGACCATGACCACTATATATACCTCGCGCCAAACTTGATGGCGGCTGACTGCGCATCACGTGATCTGCGCAGATACAATTTTGTATGCGAATTTGTTACTGCGCAGGTCACGTGGTGCGTCTGTCAGCCGCCATTAAGTTTGACGCGTATTATATCTGATGGTAAGCGATGAGGTGGTGTAAGATGTAACACGCTCGCCTAGAAGATACCTGTTCTTGCTTGCTTGAAGATGCTTTCGATTTGTATAAGAAGAATAGAGTTGATTAAATTTTACAATTTACGAATGTACTATTTCTTAAGGCCTTCGCGGACGGCGCGCGGCGGACAGATCGCCGCGTACTTTTGTCCGCGAAAATTAAACAAAATTAAACTTGCAATGTATTTGGCATTTATGAATGGAAGCCTCTGTGGTGTAGTGGTTGGGTAGGTTGGCTCAAATCTCATACATCACTAAGGTTGCGGGCTCGATTCCCGCGACGGGACAAATGTTTGTGCACAGAAAAAAAGCAGCAAGTATTTATTTCGTGTCTGGGTGTTGTGGGACCACGGTCCTCATAGTTCCTGGTTCCCTAGATACAGGGAATCTTAGTTAGGGGCCAGGATCTATGTATGTGATCGTTGGGCGTTATTTATTATTTATTTATTTATTATTATTCTTTATATACCAATATAGATGATGTAGGTAAAAAAAGTCTTCGCACGGGTGCAAAGCTGCGGCGGGTGGCAAGCAAGTACAAACTGTACTCTTACTTAAAGGAACTTAGTAAAAACATATCCACAGCAATTATAAATATAAACGGCTTCACTCGCAGACATGTCTGCGCCGCGAATCCAAAGCGTAAACTCCCGGAAGGACATCCTAATTGTTCGAAACCTGATCGGAATTATTCCAACACAATCATGACGAGTGAGTGTAACCGTTTATCACTACATAGTATAAAACAAAGTCGCTTTCTCTGTCCCTATATCCCTATGTATGCTTAAATCTTTAAAACTACGCAACGGATTTTGATGCGGTTTTTTTTAATAGATAGAGTGATTGAAGAGGAAGGTTTATATGTATAATAACCGTGCGAAGCCGGGGCGGGTCGCTATAAATATTTCGACTCGCGATAGTTTCCAAAACATACCCACAGCAATCTCTACAGAAATACTTTTTAATGTGTGTTTTTTAAGCAAATAAATGTACTCCAGGTACTTCTTAACCTCGCTCGAGTACTGTTCACGCTGCAATACCTCGACGACGCGATCTACCTGACGCGGCGGTCGCTGGAAGTGCAGCCACCCGACCGCAGCGCGTGGCAACAGTACTTCACTCTCGGCGAGATATTCAAAGCGTATGGACACTATCAGGTACAGTATAATTCAATTTATAACAAAAGAAAACCGACTTTAATGCTGATGTGTCTTTGAAGTCCAAGGTCGAATATCGATTAAATTCATATAGTTTTCTAAATCGGTTTATAAATTACGGAGTTCTTAGAGAATAAACAAAACTGGCCAAGTGCGAGTCGAAACCGCGCACAAAGGGTTCCGTACGGCAAAAAAATCATGTCTGTTGTATGGGACCCCTTATATTTATTTTATTCTGTTTTTAGTATTTGTTGTTATAGCGGCAACAGAAATAAATCATCTGTGTAAATGTCAACTGTGTAACTATCACGGTTCATGAGATACAGCCTGGTGACAGACGAACAGACAGACGGACGGACAGCGGAGTCTTAGTAATAGGGACCGTTTTGCCCTTTAAGTATGGAATGCTAATAAAAAAATACAATCGAATTGAAAACCTCCTTCTTTTTAAGTCGATTAAAAAGTAGACGCTACCTATACTAATATTATAAAGGTTTAAATTTGATTTTGAAAATTATTTCTTATGAGTAGGTATTTAAGTTGTTACAAAAAACGCTTCACAAATGGTATTTAAAGTTCTGGGTGGCACTGCAATTGTTATGGACGGGCGTAGCGCTTACCATCAGGCGAACGACTTGCTGGACTCATCAGTCATCGCTCAGTTCCATAATAATTTATTTTTAGAAAAAAAAACCGACTTCAATGTATCTTCGAAGTCCAAGGTCAAATATCGGTGAAATTTATATGGGACCACTTCGTAGCCAACCAAACCTGAACCCAACGCAAATATAATTTCCCAAATTGGTTTATAAATGACTGATTTGTGAGGTTAAAATATAAAAAAAAACAATTGAATAGAGAACCATCTCCTTTTTGAAAGTCGGTTAAAAAAACGACTCATTAACTGAAGTACGTAGACTGCATACTTCACTAGAACAATGTTATTCCGTTACTTTCTCACAATGTAACCAAGTAGGTATATCCGGCAGTTCTCGCCAGAATGAGGTCGACCCGTCTCGGCTCCAAAAAAGTGCACATCTATTTTGGCTACGGGAAATGCCGTGCATCTTCGGTATGCGTTTGACCTAAAGCACTGAAGACTCAATAGTACAAATACTTAAAGTTGCGTTTCCAACGGCTGGTCTAATGATCTATTTCTGAAATACACATTTTCTGGAGCATTTGTGTAAAAATAATAGTTTGGATATTTCAAAACAACTTTGGACCGGTTATTACGGTGCCAGTTTTTTTGATTTTGTACAACCACAATACTAAGGGACAGAAGCATGACACCGCAAAGAAATTTAAACAAATAGCGACTCTTGCAATGACGCAATAAAATTCAATTCAGCTCGCGTAGCGCTGCATACCTATCAGTCATATTAACCTACAGAGCGCCTCTCTTTCTATCGCGACCTATTGTCTCTTCTGACGCGGCACGTGTAACGACGCGCGACCCGCCGTCGGTGTCCGGCTATGTACTTGTAGCTTAGGACCTACAGTGCGGAGTGCGCTAGGCCTGGTACAACTGAGTTAAATTGTAAATCAGGTATAAATACTAAGTTCTTAATATTTTACTATTGTAAAAACGCAGGCTGATCTTGGGAAGGCGTTGTCTTTTGTAACATAGTTTTAATAACTAAAACAAATGGCAGAGTTACAACAACCACATGTAACACATATTTTTGCAATAAAGAAATTTGTAATTTGAGTGTCGGTACACGCAGGTCGTTGACCTGGTGGTAAGCAACACGCCTGCCAGCGCCAATCAAAACTTCTTTTGACAAGCGAATTTCAGTAAACTAAAACTGAAAAAAACCCCGACACAAAAAACCTTTAAAATTTAAAAACGGCTGAATCGATTTTGATAAAACATGCTAGAAAACCTCCATCTCCATCATTAGATCAGCTGGCTGTCACCATAATTATTCACCATATTGCATTGTCATCGGATTTTAACATGTATGCAAAATTTCAACTCCGTAGGATAAGAGGAAGGGGTTCTGATGCAACTAGCAAGATTTGACCCAAACATTGCAAGTTAAATAAAAGCTTGTAAAACATATTAAAAGTAAAAAGCGGCTCAACCGATTTTGATAAAAACATGTCTAAGAACTACCGCTAGGAAACCTCTTTTCAAATAAAAATACCGCATCTGAATCGATTCACACGTTTAAGAGCTACGGTGCCACAAACAGTGGTCAAACTTATTACACTACACGCACCCCTTCTTTTTGCGTCGGGGGTTAAAAATAGATTAACAAGTATCCATATGTTTTATCAAACAAAAAACCGACTTCAATGTATCTTCGAAATCCAAGGTCAAATATCGATGAAATTTAATATATGGGACCACTTCGTAGCTATACTGAACCCAACGCAAAAAGAATTTTCCAAATCGGTTCATGAATGACGAAGTTCTAAAATAAGAAAAAAATAAAAAAAAAACAATTAAACAAGAGAACCTTCTCCATTTTTGAAGTCGTTTAAAGAAATACCCTATTGCATCGCAGGAAGCTGCAGTCCACTTACGGCACGCGCTGGACCTCCGGCCTGACTTCGAGCCTGCGCAAGTCGCGCTCAGAGACATCGAGAACATACCGGAGGCCTCGGTGCATGTCTATACGCTTCTTATCATCGTGTGTCTGGTAAGTTAACTCAACATCAGCCTTTTCCACCTGCGAATGCTTCTAGTGTTGCAGTATCCAGCGACGGCGACGGTAGCGTCTGCCAAAAGCTACAATATTGAATTTTAAATCTATTGGTAACTATACACCGTGCAATTGAATTCGATATTTTTGCGAAAAGTACTCAATCCATGATTTAAAATAAATCTGTAGCGACAAATTTAAAAAATAAAATAAATATTTGTTGATACTGTACTGAGCGCGGTTATTTATGCTATTCATTATTCTGTAACGCGGTTGCACTCGTCGGATTTTGGACAGGAGGTTATTCATCATGTTGCAGGGCTTATGTCAAACAAATCAAAGAACTGTTTATTTATTTATTGAACGCCAACACGATGTTAATTATAAAAATTAATTGTTACTTAATTCTAAGATAGTACGTGGTTAATGCTCATGTAATTGGAATGATGACGTTTATTATAACTTCTAGTTTTATGTTTTAAAATATTTTTTTATTTAATGGTGTATAAACATTCTATAGCATGGACTGAGTACATACTTTTCCACGTTGCATAACTGCTGCCCGCGACTTTCTGTACGTGTTATTTGGTTATATCGCGATCCCTCAGGAACATCTTGTTTTATTGGGATGACAATATTTATCCTATGTCCTTCTCCAAGCTACATATGCTAGCTCTGTGCCAAATTTCATCAAGATCGGTTAAGCCGTTTAGTCGTGAAAAGGTAACAAACATACAGAATTACTTTTGCATTTACAATACTAGCTGCGCCTCGCTCTTTCACCTGAAGTACCTATATACCAAATTTCATGAAAATTTGTTCCGTATTTTTTTATGTGATTCTATCCTCGCAAACTTTCGCATTTATAATATTTGTGTGCTTCGTACAATAGTACGACTTTCCGACAACAGTACGAGCCGGATCCGGTAGCTTATTTTTGCTAAAATTGTACACAATGCAGAATAGATCACCTAAGAAGGCTATTCCGGACTTCGCTTAGGCGAACACACCACATACTTAGCTTCATAAAGACTGAAAGGATTTTGATGAAATTTGCTCTGTAGGTACATTTTTTTATGGTACTGAATGATGAGACGAGCAAAACGTTCCCCTATTATTAAGCGCCACGCCTGTCCATAACAATTGCAGTGCCACCCAGAGCTTTTAGGAAGGCGATCTATTCCGGACTGAATTGTGTACAATTTAAACAAAAAGAAGATGACGTACATTTAAAGTATGTAGTAGAGATTTTTTTCATTCCTCACGTTTGTTCCACAAACTAACACACACCACCGTCGATCCAAATGACATTTTATCGTCGGCGGGTCGTCCTAAGGGAAGTTTGTCAAACCTTATCTCTGATGCAACTGATATCAATTATACCCATAGAGATATCGATGTGGTTTTTTTATGTAAACACTGATAATGACCGCGAGATAAAGCGCGTTGGGAAGTTGGTTTACTTATCACAAGTTCATGTGGAATTGGTCTCGTGTGAAATTTAAAAAACCGGACTCGCGCACGAAGGGTTCCGTACCATTATCTATAAAAACGGCAAAAAATCACGTTTGTTGTATGAGAGCCCCCTTAAAAAATTATTTTATTCTCTTTTTGAGTATTTGTTGTTATAGCGGCAACAGAAATGCATCATCTGTGAAAATGTCAACTGTCTAACTATCACGGTTCATGAGATACAACCTGGTGACAGACGGACAGACAGACAGACGGACGGACAGCGGAGTCTTAGTAATAGGGTCCCGTTTTACCCTATGGGTATGGAACCCTAAAAATAAACATAGGTGAAAGGTCAATGTAGGTTAGACGCTCTTCTTTTATGGTCGACTATTCAGATTGTCTATACAGAGTGGAAAACAAAAACTGCATATGTTTTTTTTCTGTTAAAAACAAAAAACAAGCCGAGTTTCAGTATTTCTCATAGTTTTCAATTTGGCCATACAATTCTATCTCAAAAATCCACCTGTATATGATCCTGAAAAACATTTAGTTTTTGTAGATTGCAGTTTTCTTTAGGACCTTTTACACGTGGTAGAAGAATGGTGACATACCTATAACGTGGGAAAAAGACGCAGTATATACAGGGTGGCGTGAAATGTATGGGGCATCAAAAATGTTTTAAATATTTTCAAAATGCAGCTAAAGTTTCCCAAGACCAGAATTACCGTCTAGCTTTAACAGAAAAGTCCCTTGATGTCCTAAAATTTTGCGCTACCCTGTATAACATGTGTTCTCGGTTGTCATTGCTTTGCTCCTTATACCTTTACGCGGAATCCTTGCCATTTAAATAGAACTCTTATTATATTTATACGAAGCATTAACGAATACCATGCTAAAACAAACAAGGTGAAAATATCAAACGGAAGAAAAAATTAAACAGTCGGCTTAGTGACCACCGTAACTCAATTGGGCAGAGCACTTCCCGCGCTGAGGGAGATTGAGATCGACCGGTGGTCGTATTCTTTCATTCTGACTAACTTTGTGTGATCCCCGACGCAAAAAGCAAGGTGATATAAGTTTGACCGCTATGTGTGTCTGTCTCTGGCATCGTAGCTCTCAAACGGGTGAACCGATTTGGATGCGGTTTTTTTTTGTTTGAAAGCAGGTTTTCTAGCGGTAATTCACATGTTTTATCAACGTCGGTTCAGCCGTTTTTTACTTTTAATAGGTTTTTTTGTGTCGGGGGTGTTTTAATTTTTTACTGAAATGTAATTACGCTTGTACGATCTAAAACTCATCAAACCCCTCAACATTCCAGGTAATGGGCGTTCTCCTCGTCATCCTATCGTCCGTGGACAACGGTAGCGATGTCGAGGAGCATAAAACGCAGCGGCACTTCAACCGTGCGATGGCGATGCGCTCCTTACGAGGGGTCACCTTACCCGGCTCTAGGGGAAGGAAGAAAGGTGGCGCGTAAGCGGCCTCTAGATTGGGTTTATAATCTCTGCTTTTTTATTTGATTGGCGGGTTTGACTGTTAGCCGCTGTTTTCGGCGATGATGGATGCCACTTGTTCCCGTTTTATAGAATACAGTACACTCATCGACATAAGTAGTTTAACATTTGTAATTGACTACGCGGTCAATGTCTGTCGTTTTTTATTTATTGTCGCATTAAAAAAAAATGTTAATATACTGTGAAAATTTGTAAACTGCAAAAAAATGCATGTAATTTGTATATTTACAGTGTTATTGTGAATTGAGTGATTGTAAATGTTCTACTTATGTCGCTGACTGTACCGACTTGGGTTACTAAGAACTAGCTGCGCCCCGCGGTTTCCCGGGATAAAAAGTAGCCTATGTGCTATTCCAAGTCCTAAAGTACCTACATACCAAAATACATCAAAATCGGTTCGGTAGCTTTTGCGTGAAAGAGTAACAAACATACATCCATACATTCTTACAAACGTTCGCGTTTATAATATTAGTGGGATGGTACCCAAATTACCTAGTTCAGTAAAATATAAGTTCAGCCCCCGTACCCATATGTCCCTCAAGCGCCAATCGTATATCGTGTTGAGCTCAAATTAAGGTATAGCTTCACTGCGTCTAATGAGATACCGACTAATTATTGTTGATTCAGGCAAGAAATCGAATTAATCTCATTCATTTATACCAAAATATGTTAACTACAATTTGAGATAAACTTAATGGGACAATAAATGGCATCCTAAAATATTGTCGCAGTGAATCTGTACCCTAAACTGAGCTCAACACGATATACGATTGGCGCTTGACGGACATACGGGTACGGGGGCTGGTTTTGCTGATATCGGAGGTTTGCCAGCTTGTTTGCCACAATTACAAAAGATGTGGCGCGTTTCTTAGTACATTTCAATTGCTGTTCGCTAAAATTGACTAAAGAATTAATAGACAAATCGGTCCAAGAAATCTAACTTGATGACTCCGCGGCACAAGTACAGTATTAACATCAAATCTGGAAATTGTTCCTTTTTTTTCACTACGTTCATCTATCACAAAATCAGATCAATCGTAACCTTAAGATGTCTCAGATAATTCAAAACGAAAAACCAAATGTACCTAAACCTCTAGTAATATTTTTATTTTACTTTAAAGCGTTTTAAATGGCAGACACCTTTAAATGATCTAGTCTAAAAATATAATAAATAGGTATACCTATCATAATTTATTCTGTTAATGTTGTAGCTTACACTTGTTCAAATAGGTAAACCTACAATAAAATAACCGGTTCCTTGCAAGTTGCAATAATACCTCGCTTCTTTGAAAATTGCTCAATTTATTTACCGTTGCATTCTTATTCGGTTGTGAAAATAATTTTAATTTAGTGTCCGCAGAGATTGTAAACCCAAGGAGATGAAGTTAAAGATTATCGCTTGAGAAACAAAATGAGTGATGTATGAAACTGCAATGAGTTTGTGGGCGACATCGCCTGACTACTTGTAGTACTGTTCTGTTAATGTTGGATATGACGCGTCATTGGTATTGTTCATGAATGTAAGACACAAATATAAGAGCAATAAACTTGTTACGTTTTACTACGTTACGTTTACGACGTAGAAAACAAATGTGCCTTGAATTGAGGTTTGAGCAGGCCTAGCGCACTCCGCACTGTAGGTACAAAGCTACTAGTACAAAGCCGGACACCGACGGCGGGTCGCGCGTCGTTATACGTGCCGCGTCAGAAGATAAGAGCTATGCGATAGAAAGAGAGGCGCTCTGAAGGTAATATGAATGGTAGGTATGCAGCGCTACGCGAGCTGAATTGAATTTTATTGCGTCATAGCAAGAGTCGCTATTTGTTTAAATTTCTTTGCGGAGTGATGCTTCTGTCCCTTAGTATTCTGTGGTTTGAGGTAGTAGCACGCTTTGAGATGTCTATCTTGCAAGCGGCACTGTTTAAGTATGTGAAATCGTTATCGTTTTTAATATTATTGAGATGCTATGACAAACATTTAGTCAGGATGGTATTATTCATACTGAAGTTAGCAGAACAGTACTGCAAACCAGAGGCTAAAAATGTACAAAATGTTCTTACGTAAAAAACAATCGAAAACGGTATTGCCACGTCTAATTTGATCTCTGCTTGTAGTATTCATCAACTCATGTAATAAAAATGAAACTCATTGTGGTGTTTCCTTTTAGCAGTTTGGAGAATTTTAAAAAGCTTTTCAATATTTACATTTTATATGGAACTTACAAATAAAATCCGCTCCGTTCGTATATTTGTACTTGTAAGGTAAGCATTGAACTTATTTAAAATGCTTGATAAGCAATACTAGTGAATTACTATTCGTAGCTAGTTGATAAACGTTCGAATAATGATTGTGAATACTCGAATTCTTGTTGTGAAACGGATGTAGGGCTGATATTTTGGATGATGCAGTGGAATGATGCTTGGTATTTTACAGAAGTGTACGTAAATAAGCATATTTACTTGTGTCTCATGTAGATCCTGTCTGATCCAATGTAATGGACCTTTTTGGATTATTAATTGAAGTCTGAGAGCACAGTGAAAGTTCTCAGTCAGGGGCGGGTATGGCCCAAATAATGATCAAAATACCCCACCCGGCATTTTCCGCATACCCCAAATACATACTGTTTTTAATCAAATAAGTACTTTGTAGTGCAGTTTAATTTACAAGGGGTGGGCCCAGCACCAGACATTAAAAATATTTTAAAATACGACGAAATTGGAACTCATCTTTCTAGCAATATTATTGGTCGAGGGACAACGTCAAGATTGTCTTGACCAATGACATCGCCGAAAAATATTAGTCCGTATTTTAGCCGTTTAGAGAAAGACTATTTGGCACTGTAAGTTGTCTCGACACTTATAATCCACTGCGATTTTACTATACACAACTGTAAAATACTCTGCATATAAAAACCTGTTAAAATAATACTGCTAAATGTGAAATGTACCCGCCAATATCTTTACATCGACGGCGTGCCACCTGCAATGATTGTCTATCACTTGCAACCTAGTCATTCACTTAGACAAGTTAGCCCTCGGGCACGTGTGTGTATTTTGTCAGTAGTGCATGCAAGAAACTTGTTGAGTGTTGTAGCGTCTAAGGATTTAAAGATGTCTTAAATTCTGAGATTGGTAAAAAAAATGTACCTGTTTTCAGTGGTTCTTTTGTTATTTTTGACTATTTATAATACATGATTGTCTTAGCATCGAAGGTTTTTGTTTCATTTTTTGCTCTGTTATTTCAACATTCAGTACTCCTTTTGCGTACTCGGTGGCTCATTGTAACGATAACTGGGCGGTCCCTTTTCGGACCGCCCGCGTCTCCTCATATGATCATCGATTTGTTATTTACTGAGATACGCAACAAGCCTACCGGATAACCTAGTCATCCTGAATAATCATGATGTAAATTCCTCGCTGCATATCAATGACGTCGGATAATCATTTTTTTTTCGCTGATCTATGTTGAGTCTTTATTTCGCCTGATGTTAAGCGACGATCTATCTCCCTGATGGTTCTCCGTACATAATCCCCAAAACATGACTGTTCGGTGGATGGTGTTACAACCCCGCGGCCGGAACCTACCACTCAAAGCCATCTAGTAGCAGTAGTTCGGATGTTAGTCCGGTTGATCGAACTAGTACTACTTTTCAGTGGCAGTCCGGTTGGTACAAAGCACCGAACTTTTAATACCCTCTTGTACTTCGGTTGTTAGTCCGGTTGACCCAAACTAGTAACTTTTCAGTGGCAAAGCGCGTTTAAGTGGGTTACCTCACGATGTTTTCCTTCGTCGTTTTTTGAGTGAGCGGAGATTTAATGAATGCATGATTGTAAAAACCACTTTCCGAAACCCTGTTTATGATGGAAATTTATCATAGATATACATTTTCCAAAACATTTACGGTAAAAAACACCATTTCAATGAGCGTAAAACCCTACTTTATCCTGTGAACAGGGTTTTTTTAATGTTTTTTTAACCGACTTCAAAAAGGAGGAGGTTTACAATTCGACGGCATGTTTTTTTTTTTTTTTTTTTTTTTTATTTTTTTTTTGTGTGTTTGTTACGCGATTTCTCCGCCAATTATGCATTGATTTCGATGATTCTTTTTTTGATTGGTAGGTAATACTTCAAAGGTGGTCCCATATAAATTTTATCGAAATTCATTCAGTAGTTTTTGAAAAAAATAGCAAAAACAAAAAAATATAAGTTTAATCTTCAAGTCGGTTCTTGTTTTTTTCGTAACCAACTTTCTAAAGGTGGAGGTTTGTATTCGACTGCTTCACCTGCTTCACCCAGGGTTGACTTCCGGTGAGGGAACTCCTCAACGGTGAATAGTACAGACACAACATTTCGTAAATGGATTTAACCATAATAGCCTGTTCTAAATTCCATCATGACATGGCAGACACACCCAGGATTGACTTCCGGCGAAGGAACTCCTCAACAGAGAATAGGACAGACATGAAATTTTTTTGCACATGCATTTAATTGTGATAGCCCGTTTTAAACTTCGTCATGATGTGGCTTCTAGATCATAAAAGCTTGTCTTTTAAACTTTTTGAATTAATTTAATTAAAACTTGTTTTTCACTAAAAAGGTAAAAATAAATTATTTTTCAAAAAAAACTAAACCGACTTCAAAACCACAAATGGCACTCAAAAGTAAAAAATAAATTAATATAATTATCATAAGCGCTACCCACTCATATATTTGAAGTCGGTGCCAGCCAAGTCTAAAAGGTAGTAGATAAATACTACCTAGAAGTAGTACTTACTATATACATAGTATTTATCTACCTATTAGACTTGGCTGGCACCGACTTCAAATATATGAGTGGGTAGCGCTTATGATAATTATATTAATTTATTTTTTACTTTTGAGTGCCATTTGTGGTTTTGAAGTCGGTTTAGTTTTTTTTGAAAAATAATTTATTTCCAACCATGTGGCAACACTTGAGAGTAGGTATCAGCCATCCGTTCATAATTTTAAATTAGATTTGATTGCCTTTACGTGAAAGTTAGTGTTGGACAAATTGGGACTTCGATCGTAAAAACACTCTTCGCACAAGATGACTGTCCATTTTGGCCCAGAACTTCAAAAACAAATAAAAAACAGAAACTATAGATGTAAGTGTAAGTAAGATGTAAGTTCACCTTTATAGTCCCTTATATATGTATAAATAGACGTAAAACAAAATTCATACACTTAGTACTTTTCTTTGCATTTGGTTTCAGGGGGATTTTCATGGAAACCTAGGATTTGTACAATCATTCAGCTGGTTATCATTAGTCAGTTCCTGTTACATGTCTATGTTTCATTAAATCTTCCAAGTTTACGAGGTAGCTTTTTTATGTGACCAGATTTGGTTGTGTACACAAATAGTGTTTGTGTATATCAAAAGAAAACATGGGACTGTTTTATTTTATGGGGGTCACCAATATTACAAATAAAGGCAATATAAAAGTGGCTTAATTGTGTGGGACTGCTGTCAACGCAAATTAAAGTGAAATCTCTTATTGAAATCCCCATGTATTTTGACTTTCGGTTTATAGCGGAACGAGTCGGAAATAAAAAGTTCCAATCGTCACCACTGGGGACGAACGAAACTTTTTTTCCCACTCGTACCCAGTAGGAACGACCGGGAATAAAGGCATACACCAAACTTTGATGTCATCCACGAATATCAGGGAATATACTATTTCGAGTAGACAAAATAGCTTACACCAAAATTCATGGATAGCTAATAAAACCCAAGTCACAAAAATAGAAAATTATAATGTATTTATTTATTTATTATTATAAAATGTATACACATGTAACTGAAAAAAGTCCGTTACTTTCACTAAGCCATCTCGAACAAGCCATAAACGGTGCCAAATTCATTAAAACATCGAGTTTACTTTTGAATTTACACAACAGAGAAGTTTACCTCTTCGTAATTAATAATTAAAATATAAGTAAAACAGAATAAAACTTTATAACAAATATTAAAATATATCAATAACTATCAGAGTTGTAAGGGATCGAAGTTGCCCTTTGTACAAATATTCAAGTTTGACTTATTCAAGCTACCTGACGTAAATTTTCTGTTATTAGTGCGTTTCGGAATGACGTCACAGGACTCGGTTGTTGTCTCAGGACAACTCAAAGTCGTTAGAGCATTTCGGAGGCCTTCGGTAACTCAGGCTAGGTTGACCACACCCACCCACAAGCGACAGAAAGTGCAAAATCTTTTTAACTACAACTCTGTCATTTATTGACTTTTATTTTTAAATGATTTCATAGTACTTTTATATTTTGCTGTAATATATTAAAATCAATATTTGACTTTAGTCCAGTCATTTGGTAGTTGGAGTTTTGAAAATTGGTAATTTTTAGATTTTGATGTGCTCTTTCCGAATTTTAACTTTGCCACCTCGTATTTTTGCCGCTCGCTCCGCCATATTGGAAAAATGGCGCCTAAAGCAGTTTTTTGATAATACATCCTTTCTGACGCGGAAAGGATGTATTGTCAAAAAACTGCCACTATTACCACTATTTTTCGAACCAAATGACTGTACTACTTGGTAAACTTCTCTATTGAGTCCTTACACCTAGTTAACCAAAGATGAACTTTCTAATAGCGTGACCACACTGAAATTAAGCTCAACACTGACTGTAACATGTTCGCCTACGCAGCGAGCATTTTACGTTCGTAATGTCACTAAATAGAAGTGTTTTTCTCATCGAGCACCTCTGTTCACAAATGTTACAAGGTCAGTCGCAATCTGTATGTATGATTGGTATTGAAGTGATGATTTAAGGCCCGATATACATTGGGACACTAGTCTTAATTGCTATATTTGTTCTGTGCACACTTGGACTTATAAGTAGATAACATAATTTTGGGGCTGTGTCCCATTGTACTAGTGTCTGAATGTATAACAGCGCAGTGGAGTAGATTTAAGCTGCAGCGATGTCGTGGATTCCAAGACGGAAGATATCGTGCTGAACGAAGAACGATTCACCAAGTGGCTTAAGAACGAACGTTTGCATGTACGGGTGTGGAGGGTCGTCGTCACACTGAAATATAAGAAAAGAATTTTGAAAAATTTAAGCTAAACATATATACACCAAGGTATTGTATAGTTATTGCTTCAGTACAGGAAAAGTGGATTACGTGAAGGCGGAAGTATATGACGTACTCTATGTAAGTAAGGAAGCTTTATTAGATCTTACATGACTTTTATGAAAGTATTATTAACTCTAGGCCCACTATAATCTCGAGTTCGGTTTCATAAGGAAAATATTTTTCCTTCGCTCTGGTGCCGTGCCAATAACTCCAAGAAGGAAAATTTAAAACCTTTTAGAAATTAGTGGGTTAGATTTTAAATATACAAGTTAAGATTCCAAAGCAAGTAAAGTATTTCTTTTATAAAAACGGAAAGCAGAACAGCAACAAAATATTAAATATGAAAACAGGTATGTACATAAGTATTTCACAACCAGTAAGCAATAAGTTGATATTTTTAGTGATATCATTAAAATAACATAATATAATAACACATTAAAATTGTTTGATGAAAGTTTGTTGTTTTTTTCAACAGGAGTCACGGATGTGGCCGTAAAGGTTAAAAGATTAAAATGGAAATGGGCTGGACATACCATAAGAGGCAAAGATAAGTGGAGCAGAAGGCTCGCTGTATGGCAGCTAAATTAGGATGTAGGAAAAGAGGAAGACAGAGCAAAAGATGGAGAGACGATACAGACAAGACAGCAGGGAGATTATGGACAAGGATAGCAATGGATAGGTATGGGTGGAAGGAGTTGGAGGAGGCCTTTGCCAAAAGGCATACAGACGTGTCTAGAAGAACATGTAAATATAGATAATGCATGCGTTTTTTATTTATTTATTTATAGCCTGTGTCAGATTCAGTTTCATTTATTAATCTTTGCTTTGTTTCTCTTTGTTTGGGTTTGAATCTGTATGCCCTTTGGCAAAGGCCTCCTCCAACCACTTCCAACCTTCTCTTTCCCGTGCTAGTCTGGACAATGTTTTACCAGCTGTTTTTACAATCTCGTCATCCCATCTTTTAAATTTTCGCCCTTGCTTTCTCTTTCCCTCTCTTGGATACCACAAACTAGCTGATTTGCTCCATTTCTAAATGCATGCGTTTATTACAATTAAAATAAAATCAATTTCAATTATTATTCAACTAATGTAATTTAAATTATTTTAAGTTTGTATATTATGATGATTAGGTTATTACTGTTTATTTTACGTACTTGTCTGAATAAAGGATTATTTTTTTATTTAATTTTTTGTTGGTTTTTCAAATAATGACATCAAAATAAAAACGTCTTGTTTACAACCATTTAATGGTTTATCATTATTGGCAAGCATTCTTTTATCATGACACATTACGTCTTATCTACTATTGTTTTTATCAATATTAATCTTTAATAGCTATTTTCGTTATTATCACTCTACGGCTATAGAGTATTATACAGGATGTCTTTAGAATTTTATTGTAACTCATCAAGAACAGTATTCAAAAAGGCGAAACAAATATGTTACGTGTTACATATATCGATTTTTGGCAGAACAGCCTATTAAAAAAAAAAATGCAGTTTTAATAGGTTTAAAAAAATTATAACAAAACGTATCTCATTATGGTTAGGGTAGTGTTACCATAGCGATCCCTGTTCAAAAACTCACCCTGTATAATATTGTAGAGTATTATACATAAGTAGATATATTATTTATTATTGATAGAGAGTATGAGTAGGCACTCACAAGATTGCAGCACATCCTTTATGATAATGATAAACTCTATTCCTAATACAAACTTTTTAATATAAGAAAATTGAGACTATATAGACATATTCCACTTTTTTCATTGGATGAAAGTTATGCATATGCATTTGCATTTTATGGTTACTTCTCTACTTGCACATGCAAAAATGACAATTGGAACATAGTTTATTTTAGTATAAGACAATATGTATGGACTTATGAAGTCATAGTTCATATTAACAATGAGAAACTATGACCATGAAAAATGCAAATAGTAAGAATATCATGGCAGCTTTCCCATTTCTAACATCAACTATGTTTTTAGTTAATTAACTGAGATGAAGTAAGACTGTAAAAAACTAGTGCAAGCAAATAATTAGAAGGACAATTAAGCGCAAATGCTTTGCCTAACCTCTCTTACTTTGTTTTGTAGACAGTTTAGATGTCATGTAGAGCTAGTCTGAACATGTCATGTTCTAGGTAAAATGAATTTCCTATAGGCTTCAGTACGAAAGTTTGTATGTACGCATGTGGTAGGTCGTCATCAGTCTGTTACAATGCAACAAGTTGTTTAATATCAAAGAAATTCAATAAAAATTCAGCTTTCAAATTCAATAGTGCAGTTTGTAAATTGACTTTTATACCTTCCAGACACTTACTATGCTTCATTTGCAGAGCAAAGTTAACAACTAAATAGCTTTTAATTATATTATATTCTGTTATTGTTCAATATATTGTAGAAATTATTATTACTTTTGAACAAAACTAATTTCATTTTTAGCTTTTGACAAAAAGTTACCTGGAGTTGTCCGAGGACATTTATTAGAACACCACCATCGAACATTGGCTGCGAATCAACAGATGTTATAATCCTGCCAATTTTTTGAAATGTTAGACTCTGAAAACAAAAACACCACATTCATAAATAAATTCATCCAGCATCCTGTTTAGGTAAACACTAATATAATAAATAGTATTTAGTGCTTGATCCCTTTAGTATGAGATAAGGATGAGTAATTTTAAATAAATTTTCTTGAAATGTGCTACACCAGTTCTCCAAACTTTGGACCCTGATTTGGCCAGCAGACATGGTTAGGTAACCCCTGCCCTACACTTCATCATCATCATCAGCCCATCATGTTACCACTGCTGGGACAGAGGCCTTCTCTCTCTGTCGCGCTACACTTACATACCTTCTCAAAATCAAAATCAATCACAGTAAAGCATTATCTAATTTAATATATCGTCGCCTTAGAGTGCTGACTTGCTAACTCCATGCAGTGTGTTTTGTGAGGAGACAAAAAAAACTGAATTTCTATTTTATAACTCACATGATGTAAAAACCTAAGATCCCGTTGGTAGATATATTTGTCAGCTTTACTAATTAATAGAAAATAACACTTGACGATCAACTGGCTTCGAATTATGACAGAAAAATGGAGTTAGAAAATTTGATTTTCAGAAAACAAGTTTATTTTTACTTATACGTGGGAGTTAGCATATTATCGTTTTAAATAATAGTCTTAAAAGAAATGCTTTATTCAAAATAGAATAATAGGTACACAGTTATAACAAATAATGAGTATAACAAATAATCATTAATATTCTCTGTGGCAAATTATCGTAAAACTGTCTAAAATCAGACGGGAGCGTTTGTTTTATAGCCTGCAAGTCTTCATACTTGCGAGCGCTGATTGCAATCCTGCCTTGGTGCAATGATTCCAGTTGCGTCCAGGTCTTTGGTTGTACACAATTTTTCCTTTGGGGTAATAACGCCCAAGAGTCTCCAAAACGAAGCTTATAATAAATAATTCCTGATGGCGAATATTTGAGCGCACGTATATCAGATACCTTTGGGTCTCCAACAGATCGCCCAGGACGAATATTTTTGTAACAAGCCAAGTTATCAAATTTTTTGAAAAATGTGTGTTCTAAATAAGTCACATCAAATGGTTTTTTTCGGGCACCTTGGATGATTTGAACATAGTCTGCCGGAACGTTAATATTTTTGGTACGCAATTTACGTTCTATTAGAGAGTGCATACTGCCCACCTCCATTTGTGTATGCCCCACTTCTAGGAACTTTTGTTCTATGGTTATATTATTTGTTATTGCAATGTTAAGGTGAGCGTTGGACAGTGTGGCTTTGCGGTTTTGGTATCCACATCCATCTGAGTAAATAATCAATTGCATATTTTCCCAATTCTCAATTTGGGACAAAACTTTTTGTTCAAAAAAGTTTGTCCATATTGAAGCAAACTCTTCAGCACAAAGACCTCCCTCCGTCTCATTCCACAAAAAGCAATATCCTACTTTGTTTATATTGTTGTAAAAACAAAGGTTGTGTACTTGAAGTTTAGTTTTATAATAAAGTACGCTAACATTTGATTTTGAGGCCAATAAAACGGCATGCATATCCACTGTAAATACCAGACTGTGTTCTTCCTTGTCTTTTGTTTTCTCTTCTCTAACTTCTTCTTTTTTCAGTATATGTAATTGGTACTCACTTTCTTCTAACGTGCCCATTTTATATGCTGTGCATTTTTCACATTCATCTTTCTTTGGTTTAAATAATGAAATATTTTCCGCTGACAGAGCATCAAAGGAGACAGTAGAAGACAAAGGTTGAGTGCTATGTGTCGTGCACCAGTTCGACACGTAAAATTTGTACAAAGCTGATTTAGTGGACTAGTCCGGTTGAAGATATTTTCTTGATGTCGAAGCGCGGCAGTAGTGAGATTCCATTAATGGTAAAGAATTTATAAAATCTTCTAAAGATTGTTGTCTGTCTTCATATGGGTTGGCTCTTTCTTTAACAACTCTGAGTTGGCCAGGAGTGGAACCTTGCTTCATTTTCTCTTTCCATGCCAATACAGTCATCCTACCAATGCATTGCATTGCAATGCAAACTACCAAAGAAACATGAAAATAATATAAAACAATACTCACCTTCTGGTGTAATTTAACCAGACATGAACGAAAAACTATAGTTTTGTTCTTAAAAGGGTTAGTTATACACGCCGCGTGCGTCCAAGTTGCTCACTTGCCAACAAAATGGCACCGAATCATTGACTTAGCAAGTTTTACGCGGGTAAATTTGAAATTCGTGGAGTTGACAGAGATTATTGAGGCTCAAAAAGTGGCATTTTCGTGTGTTAAAGGCAGTTAGCATGTTTGACGATTCTGTAGTATTTGGCGTGCTCTATCTGTTCATACCAAATACTTAGTTTCGACCAAGTATGGAGTTAGAAGATCAGCACTCTTAGACGACGATATAGAGAATGTGCCCTCTGGCACAATATGACACCAGCTGCTTTACTATTGACTTGAACTTTAACTTCTACTTTTGTAACCAAAAGTAGACTAGCTAAGTCCATAAACTGGCATGGTCAATATTAGAAACAAGATATTTACCATAAAATGTGTATGTGGAGCTCAAATCAAAAATTTTATGGTATATAATATCCCATTAATTATATCGAGTAGTGTTAGTTTTGCCAATTTTGCATGGCTTGGCTAGTGATGGAATCTTCAACTTCTCAAATATGTGTTGTGCAGAGTGCCTTAAAATTGCAATAGTTAGAAACTTACATTTAATTTTTCCATGATCTTGACAGCACCCTGAAGTTGTGTTCCCTCGAAAGTCATAAACGATGTTTCGACCTGCATATATAAAAACAAAATATTTGAATGAATTCTGCTTTTTTGTAAAATCGGGTAAGGTATCTAAGCAAAGAAGGTAGTATACTAATTTATAGTCCAAATTGGAGAAATTAAGCTTGAATTCTTGTTGTATGGCTTCTGTGCGTTATTGTCCCGTTATTGTCACAATTCTGCCAGAAGTTGCAATACATGGGAATCTATATACAAACAAAATTGACCATCCTTTAAATTCAACAGATTTCCTGCTGCAGCAACTTATTACTTAGTTCTTATTTGATTTAGCATTAGTATACGAGTTGATGCTTGTTATCTACATACTGATAGAGATATATTCTACATAGTGTGCAATGTAACTGCTTTTTGAAATCAAACGATGATTCATTGTTTATGCGCATGTTTATTCATACATGCAATGTAAGGCAAAGTGTTACATAGAATTTAATAAAGGTCCACGACTACGGCGAACTACATTATGTAGAAAATATGGATGTGATGCAGACGACTCCCGTTTTTTAGGCGGGAGGAAATAATATAACCTAAAAATAATAATTACGATGGATTAACCCGTAACTTTCTATAATTCCTATGATAATTACAAAAGATATAATAATAAAAACACATAGTCTGGAAAAAATACTCACATTGTACATATTGACGAGATTGTGTCGCTGTGCCGGATCATCGAACAATATATAGTATTGCTGTACAAATCCTTTTCCAATTGCATCGTACTGTGGGTTAAGTGCCATTGGGACTATTTGTTAAAACTAAATACCACTAAATTGGAACAATATTACGATAAGTGGTTTAATTTTGGGCTTTTTTGCCCCTATCGCAACACCTTTCCAACTTTTCACACGAAAAATGTAAAAATGGGAACGATTCTAATGTTACCATGTAAACATGTGAAGAAAATACTATACTATACTCTAGCTTAGCGTTAAATTCATTGAATAAAATTAATATTAAGGAGTTTTTGTTTACTTGTATGGAATAATATCTTAATAAACAATACATAGTATCACTTTTACCTTAACTTTTCTATGCTTTCTTACTAACCAGAGTTCTAGGTATAGGTTTTAGGTAAAATAGTAGTTTTCGCTTGTATTATGTAGTTCAGTACCTAAGTAAACATACCTAAATTAGTTTTTTATTATAAAGGTATATCACCTGTAATAGAATTTGCACATATTTGCAGTAATATAATTAATTCCAGTTGATTGATTCTTCACTGTAAACTAGTCGAAGACTATTAAACGACGGCAAATGATCCTCGTGTAAAAAAACTTTTAGGCTATTGCATAGCTTCTATCGCGGGCCTTGACGTGGAGACCGAATCCAGAAATTCCACAACGAAAATAACCTAACACCCCCCACTCCGAATGCTATGCAATAGCTTTATCGCGGCAGTCTCCGAGTGCCACACGTCTTTTTTTTATTATTATTGTTACACCTAACACTTGTGTATGCTATTTCTACTAAAATAGATGTAATACATGTGTGTTGGCAAGTACACCCACTCCTTTTTTAAGCCGCGTTCAGAAATCACCCAGTTAATGTAATTATTACCCTAACGCCCCGTTCAGAAATGACTCAGGTGAACTTTGACATTTACCCTGAGCCGTTCAGAAACCATCTAAGGCTCATAAATTATAATTTTTTTGGCGGGAAGTGAAAAGTTATACAGTTCGATTTTGTTTTATTTTCCAACAGGTGTTATTCGAGTAATCATGTGTAATGTAGGTCGAATATTAACCATTATGTGTTCGTAAACGTGCACGAGTGTAGGCAAATGAAACAAAATAGAGAAAGACATTGCTTTTTATGTTCTCCCAAAAAGTCCATGGAAAGTTTGGATAAAGTTCCACCACTTGATTGAAGAACTAGGAGAGGGTCCGGCTTGTTGCTGATGACCCTTATAAAAAACTATAATAAATAGAATATTAAACTATCAAATAAGAACTACGTAAGACATGACGGTATGGTCCTAGAGTCTAGTCTGCCCAAACGCGTGAATTTAAAAAAAAACTGTGTAAGCAGCTAATCGATCGTTGAGCTTGACGAGAACGACACAAAAAAGCATTTCGGTTTTTACCGATTCGTGGTGAAATCACTAGTATCCATTCATTCATTTTTATTTTGAATCTGTTGACCACAGCCTGTGGGACATTGAATGCTGTGGGAGTATTATTTTTCTGTGCCACAGACTAGGAAGTTTATGACCGCGCTTCATTTGTGTTGTGTTGTAAAATAGTTAATAAATACATTTATATTTGTCTCCACAATGTCTTTAGCAGACGAATTGCTCGCTGATTTAGAAGAAAACGATGATGGCGAGTTGGAAGCTGCCATCGAGAGCAAAACCACGGCTATGGACACACACGAATTTGCTGTACCTTTTCCTGTTGCTCCGAAAGAAGAGGAAATAAAGAATGTATCAATCAGAGAATTAGCTAAATTGAGGGATTCAGAGCGCCTCAAACGGGTACGTCTAAATCATATTGTTATCATGAATATTCTAGAAAAATCACTATATAACCTATTCGGCTATTTTTCAGGTAATCACTGAAATTGAGCAGAATGTTGGCAATAACAGAAAGAAGATAGAAGTCGCTGGACTAATGGAGTCGGACCCTGAATATCAACTGATTGTTGAGGCCAACAATATTGCTGTTGAAGTTGATGGAGAAATTGGTAGGTTTCATATGTTTTTAATTGCATGTTTTATCAATGATGCAAAGACGTGAACATTTTGTTCTGTAATTTACCTCAACTTTTGTGGCGATTGTCCATCCTAATATAATATTATTAAATTATATTGATGCTGATACATTACTTTATAAATAGGATGTGAATGAGAACCCCAATTATCATTTTCAGCTATTATCCACAGATTCGTTCGTGATAAATACCAGAAACGTTTCCCCGAGTTAGACTCTCTCATTGTGACACCGCTGGAGTACATTCGGAGTGTGAAAGAACTTGGAAATGACTTGGACAGAGCTAAGAATAATGAGACACTGCAGAGTTTTCTTACTCAGGCCACTATAATGATAGTGTCAGTTACGGCATCCACAACACAGGGGTAAAATATTGTTTTTTCTATTTTACAAAAATTTGTGTACTTCACATTCCACAGGCTAGATTTTATGATGAATGCTAGATTTTATGACAGATGTAGCAAATCTTCAGGTAACTAGTTCCAGTTGTTACATTACATTGATTTTGACTGTTTTGTGCCTAGATAAGAACTAAATAACTATTTTTCTTTAAAATATATGTTAAATACACATAATATAATTAAAGAAAGTCATTGTTGGGGGGCCAATAGAATTTGGGCTCCGGTACGTCGGTTTCAAAAGTCAAATTCAAATTCAAATTGTTTATTACTAGAATGTTGTATATACAAAGATGACAAATTCAAATAATTCCTAACATTCTACCATGACAATGGTGTGCAATATTAACATAATTTCAAATAACATAATCAAATTAAATTCAAATTGTTAGATTATTATAGGTTGATTTTAATTAATGTCAAAATGTCGTCAATAAAAATGTCAGTATTCAAAATATTATGAAAAATGTAATAAAAATTAGATGTATATAAATTCAAGTCATATGAGTTTCTGTCTGTGAGCCACATTGCTCTAGATATGATATTTTTATAAGCTCTGTTATTGATTTCCTGTGGGCCGACAATAAGTAAATTGCCTTGATAATCTTGTTTATACAATAACCTTGGTGCTATTTTCTTTTCAGAAAAATACTAACAGAAGAAGAGCTTGCAGAAATAGTTGAAGCCTGTGACATGGCATCAGAACTGAATAATTTTAAATCAAGAATCTATGAATATGTTGAAAGCAGAATGACTTTCATTGCACCAAATATTACTGCTATTGTTGGTAAGTTACACCATTTTTAGCACCTAAACACAATGAATTCACGAGGATACAAGACCAAAATTATTAGGGCACCATCCAACACAAACACTGCACATCACTCCTAAGTAATAGGGTGGTACACAACTGTAACCGGCTACCTGATGATGTTGTGTCTGCCACTTTAGTAAATAGCTTGAAAAACAAATTGGACAACTGGCTACGAACTAAAAAGCAATCTTTACTTTAAATGACATGCTTATCTGTTATCAAATAAATAATCTTCAACCCTTTGACTGCCAAGGTCAGCTTTACAAGAAACGAAAAAGTGCTCTCTATGCGGAGGTCAGCTTGAGCAGACCAAACATGAAATTTGCATACCTTGCTATGTAGGGCGCGGCTTTACTTCTATAGCGCGGTGCTGAAAAGGTTAAGAAAATACATCATTTTAACATTATCTTGTTCTACACAAGACTGCTTTAGTCCTGGAGGCACCCTTTACCCTAGTGTCTACAATGTCTCATCCTGTCATAGAGTCTATGACTTAGAGTCTAGGTCCTAGACTGTAAAGAAAAGCAAAATGTGGTAGTAGTAGTCCCTCTTTTCAAGAATGCCTTGGGGAGTACATATACCAAGTGTGCAAATATTATTGAGTTCTGGTTTGATGGGCACTTCTTCTTTTTGTCGTTGTTTTGACGATATCCTGCCAGCGTCAGTGTGACTTGTTTCAAGCGTAAATACTAGGCCTTATAAGAGTCTCAGGGTGACGTCACTTCAGGCTCGGGATCTCATTGCTGCGACACACATCAAATCCGCATTTGCACGTAACTAAGAAAAGTTTTAGTCACCTGGATTCGAACTCGAAAGTCGGATCGAAAGTCGCACGATTTACCACTGAGCCACACTCTCTCCCTGCAACTAGTCTAGTGGCGTAGCTACCGGAGGGCTAGACGGGGCAGTGCCCCGGGGCCCCGAAGCCCCGGGGGCCCCTCGGGCTCTTTTTTACAAACTATAAATTGAACTAGTGAAAATTTCTCCCACATTCAGAATATAAATAAACCAGTGTTCGGAACGCGACGAATGCGAAACAAACGATTTTAAATAGTTTAGTTGGGGCCCTAGTTTATTTTTTGCCCCAGGGCCCTGTTTACCTAGCTACGCTACTGAACTAGTCTAACCATTTACAAACTGTTTAGGCGCATCAACAGCGGCAAAGATCCTGGGCGTTGCCGGCGGCCTCACCAAGCTGTCTAGAATGCCGGCGTGCAATGTGCTAACACTCGGGCAACAGAAGAAACTGCTGTCGGGCTTCTCGCAAGCGGCCGCTTTACCTCACACAGGGTTTATCTACTTTTCGCAGATTGTGCAAGATACTACGCCTGTAAGTAATATTGCTCTTAGTATCTGTAAAATGTATTTTTTACTTATAATTTTTTTGGTTTCAATTTCTTACTTTTTAGCTTCCGACTTTAGCCCTATTTAAGATTAACAAAAAACACATACAGACATACAGGGCATAGCTAAAGACATGATATAAACATAAATAAAAAAAAACAATTATATAAAAAAAAAAAAATAATACATGCTAACACTACATTTTTAAACTTTTAATTCTCCAAAAACGGTGAAAACCACCAAAATTAATTATAATATATTAATTATTATAATAATTAATTAATTAATGCCCAGGCTCGGAATATCTCAAATTTTGCTAAACTATTTCAAATCTTATTACTCAGTACTTATGAAAAGCGTGAATCTCATTAAAAATCCAGTGCGTACTTCACCAAATTATGTTTTTATTACAAAATACAAGAATTTCAGTAAACTAAAATTTAAAAAATCCCGACAAAAAAGACCTTCAAAAAGGAAAAAACAGCTGAACTGATATTGATAAAACATGTCTAAGAACCGCTGCTAGATATCTTGCTCTCATCAATCGGTTCACCCGTTTAAGAGCTACGGTGCCACAGACAAACACACATAGGCACCATTATGCGTGGGGGGTAAAAAAGCCACCGCTAACAAAAACCTTATAACATGGCAATATTCCAGGAGCTCCGCTTCAAAGCTGCTAAGCTGGTGTCCACAAAGTTGACGCTCGCGGCGCGCGTGGACGCCTGCCACGACAGCACCGACGGTCTCATCGGCCGCAACCTGCGGGAGAGCATTGAAAAGAAACTTGACAAGCTACAGGTATTAGTCAAAGTCAAAGTCAAATATCGTTTATTAAATAGGCAAGTGAAATTACTGGGCATTATGAGACTCAACAGCTAATTGTCTCTGGGTGACGAGCGCAGCGCAGCGCCGCGCAGGATTTTGCAAAACAAAGTTCTGGGTGGTGCTGTTATTGTTATGGGCTGGCATATTGCTTACCATCAGGCGAACGACCAGCTCGTCTCGTCATATTGTAACATAAAAGAAAAGGCACAAAAGTGCACTTTTAAAGGTTATAAACACGATACAAATAAAATATGTATGTTAAAAATTGTAACTTATTTTAACATGACTGAAAAGAAGGTAAGTATGTTTACCCATTTCTTTCCTATACTCAAATTGAAATCTGGGTGCAGAAAAGAAATGCGAAACCTGACTCTACCAGTGCTTCGGAAATACGCCCGCTAGAGAAGATAGCACCAAGAAATTCTGCGGAGATGTAATTTTTTTTTTAAATCCAAATTCAATCTCTATTCATTTGTCTATGGAACTAAATAATAATTCTAGCAAGTTGTTTAACTGATGGTAAGCGCCACGCCTGCCCATAACAATTGCAGTGCCACCCAAAACGTTTAATACCATAAAAAGTACTGCATAGCACTGCATTGTGCTCATCACTCCGAGACAACATATTTATTCTTTATATGTCTAGTAATTTCGCTACCTACAATGCAAACTGGAAAACTAATGCTTTTGCACTACTGCTTGGCGGCAGAATAACTGGCAAGGCGATACAATACATACAATAGGGTGTGTGGTAATGGTCTTATACATAACTCTTAGACGTTTCCTTTGTTTTGACTGCTACATTTATTCGATAGAGTCATCAACATCATCAGCCCATCACGTTCCCACGGCTGGGACACGGGCCTTCTCTCATAGAGAGAGTATGGGCCATAATCCGCCACGCTGGCCCAGTGCGGTTTGGTGGATGTCACATGTCCTTGTAATTAATTCTTGGACTTACCGGTTTCCTCACGATGTTTTTCTTCACCGTTTTCATTCGATAGAGTATTCTTTGGAATTAGGAATAAGGCATTTTTTACTTTGCCGGATGATAGTCGATTGCAAGACTTTAATTAAAACAAAAGATTTGTTTCTTATCACAACGATGAAAATCGCGGCTTCCTCTCAAGATCATCCTAGCGGTTATTTATCGGTTCTGTGACTAATATATAATACCTGCCTACTGCTACTACAGTTACAATCGATAACTTCGATTGTTATGAGAGTTGAGAACACCTAGTTTTGTTCATGACGGAATTAAGATAAATAGTCCATCTGACTATTCAATTTCTTTATATATCTATCTATTCTATCTATATTATTATAAAACTGTAACTGAGGCAGTTCTGTACATTAAAGATATTTTTGAAAAACGAACTGGAGTCGACTATTTAGAAGGTCGACAATTGAACACACTACATGAATCGACGGTATTTAGAATTTTTGTCTGTTTGTTGTTTTTTGTATTTTTTTTATTCATTATTGGCTTGCGTTTGTCTATCATACAACGGTGGCGCGTGGCCGTTCCTCTAGTAGTCCGATTATGAAACGAGGACGGGGGAATTAGTTGGTATAATTCCGACGCACACTCGCCGAAATATATGTATATTTTTGCATGTTTGTTATCTGTAGACTCAAAAACTGTTCAACGAACTTTGATGTGGTAGCGTAGTGTGTTTTGGTAGCATAAATCCCAACTTAGATTATAGGGCATGTTACATCAACATCGGTTGTATGATTACGAAGATACAGCTTGACATCTTCGTAGTACGCGGTCTCATATGCAGGGGAGGTCTTGCTAAAATGGTTTTTAAAAAGACGAATGGGCTTCCTCTGTCATCCACGCAGTCGAAGTCGTGGGAAAAGCTAATATAATATCTCATTATTAAAAACGTTGCGCGAACCTAAATCTTCCAATACTAAACTGGATTAAACATCAAATACGGAATCAGAAGGTCACCACTGCGATTCAGTAAAGCCTTTCTTCAATGACCATGTTCGAAGTAAGCAGCTCACCTGACCATTAATTGCAATGCCGGCCAGAACATTTGAATAACAATAGCTGGCATTGCATCGTGCCCTTCCTCCTGAGACGAGATCGTAAGATTGATTTGTCCTAATTAAATAGTGCTGAATAAATTGCGCGCGATTTGCAAGCGTTCTATTCAATAGTATTATAAGCCAGTTTGAACGGGGCTTTCCTTCTGTGGTTTTGGGTGTCTCAGTTGACATATGACATACGGAGTCTTGAATTCTTCAAGTATGTTGTTAATACCGAATTAACAAATACATGAATTTGATAAGAATTGACACTACCGGAATTCTTGTTTTCCAATTGTTACAACCTGAGGTTTCTATAAAAAAGAGCTAATAGGCGTCTCATATATGTACGACATTCTCGAGTTACCATAAAATGAGTTGTTGACAAACGCAGGTAAACATAAAAAAACTGGTATAAAAAGTATCCTATTCCAGAATATAAATTTCATCAATATACGTTCTGTAGTTCTTACGTGAAGTATCAAACATCCATACATAACAACTAACCTTAGCTATAAGTCTGCGATAAGTGATCTAACTAACATACTAATGCTATGGATTTGTAATGGTCTGAATTAAAGTCTTTTTATTTTTTATAAATAAGTTCATTCTTACAATCTTCCGCTTATAAAATAAATTAGTAAGATGAACCTACAGGCCTACAAAAGTTAATTTCTTCTTCAAATCACGTACAACCATACAACTCGTTTCACAATCCTAAGTAAAGATTCAACTTCACGAATGTTATAGTATTCCAAGCTCGTGAGCACGTTTCTGTGCCATTTTGACAACGTATCGTGATTCATCATCAAGGTCAGCACATAACCGTTAAATGACATCATCCGAAAGTCTATGTAGATACGTGCATTCAGTACGTAAGGCATGCGAAGACAATTCGGGGCCGCATACATCACTGACACGCGAAATCGCATCGCAATCTCTTACAGTCTGTATGAATGGACTGGAATTGGGATAAATAATTATAGTACCTGCTCACTCATCTCACAATTATTTCGTTGGTTTTTAAGGTTCCGTACCCAAAGGGTAAAACGGGACGCTATTACTAAGACTCCGATGTCTTTCTGTCTGTCTGTCTGTCCGTCTGTCACCAGGCTGTATCTCATCAACCGTGATAGTTAGACAGTTGAAATTTTCACAGATGATGTATTTCTGTTACCGCTATAACAACAAATACTAAAAAACAGAATAAAATAAATATTTTATACCACACCCACTCGGAAAGTGTCTTATTACTCGTTCATAAACGGGTTACAAAGTTCGTAATTTCTCCCTTAAAAATGTGCGGCGGGAAAAGTTATATGGAATTTCATTACTGCCCTCCGAAGCAGGGCAGGAATGTTGTATGAAAATCCATTACTGCCCGGCTAGCTTTCTTTTGTTTTTTAGCAGCGAACATAAAAAAAAACACAAACGTCAAACCTCAAAAAGGTCTTGTATGAAATAATTTGAAAAAAGAGGCGGGAAACATACAAACCTCAAATCTCAAAAAGGTTTTATCTATATAATAAAAGAACAGGGTTTTTTTCTACAATCATCGCACAGCCGAAACCGCTTAACATAGAAACCTGAAATTTGGACCACGTATTCTACAAGTAATGAAGGCGTCATTTAAGAACGGATTTTTCGAAATTTGACCTTTAAGTGGGTCAAATGGGGTCATAAAGGATGTATGGGGAAAAAAAAATATTTTGTCGCACGGTCACGAAACTTTGGCAGTATACTATGCAAAAGAAATAAAAGAGCACGTGTATCACAGTTTTTTGAAAATCAACCCTTAAGGGGGGTTTAGTGTGGTTTTTTAGATTGGAATGCGGAAACAATAATGTATGCTACGGTGATTGTTTCTTGACCAATAGTTATCAAATTTTGCGGGAGCATTAAGCATCTAAATACTAGGAACTTATTTTCGGCATTTTTCGAAATTCGACCCCTAAGGTCATTTATTGGGGTCGCAAATTTTCCATGGTGTATGTTTTTTTAGTAAAGTTATGAAACTTAGTGAATTGACTAAACATAAGAATATAAAAATATAATTTCAGTAACTTTTAAAAAATCAACCCTTAAGGTCATTAAATAGGGCCGCAAAGTTTGTATGGAGTAGGAGTTTTTATTAGTGGGACACTGTAGCTACAGTAAAGAAATAGGGTAAATCAACTAAGTTTGAGCAAGCTTAAAAATTAGTTTTCAGCGTTTTTCAAAAATCAACCCCTAACAGGGTTAAACGTGGTGGTAAAGTTTACATAAAAAATCTTTGTTTATAGCGATGAAACTTGGTACACACACCTAACAAATATTATTAAAAGGTGATTTACAATTTTGGAAAATCATCCCTTAAAAGATTTAAACAGGGTGGAAAGTGAAGATTATTATTTTTAAGCTACAGCGATGAAATGTGGTACACGTACTAAGCCAATGAAATTATATATACGTATTTAACCATTTTTTTTAAAATCATCCCCTAACAAGCCTAAGCGGGGTGGTAAAGTTTGTAAAGAAAATCTTTGTTTATGAAGTTTCGTGGCTATGATAAAACTTGGTAAAAGAAGATAATTAAAACGTGATTAACTATTTTTGAAAATCATCCCTTAACAGGGTTCAACAGGGTGGAAAGTGAAGATTATTATTTTTAAGCTACAACGATGAAATGTGGTATACGTGCTAAGCCATTGAAATTATAGATATGTATTTCACATTTTTTTTAATCATCCCCCGACATGCCTAAGCGGGGTGGTAAAGTTTGTATAGAAAATCTTTTTTATTTATGAAGTTTGTGGTTTTGATGAAACTTGGGACATAAACTAAGAAAAAAAAAGATAACTAAAACGTGAAGCACAATTTTTTAAAAATCTACCCCTAATTAGGTAAAATAAGGGTGAAATGTAATTATATTTTTTTAAAGCTACGACGATGAAGTTCGGTTCATTTACTCAGACAGATAAATTTTAAGCATGTCTTTCACCATTTTGCTGAAATCATCCCCAAACCAGTTCAAACGAGGTGGTTAAGTTTAAATGAAGAATCTTTGTTCATAAAGTTATGTCAATTAAATTTAGTACGCAGAGTAAGCACAAGAAATAAATTTAAACGTAATTCGCCATTTTTTGAAATTCACCCTCTAACAAGGTTAAACAGGGTGGAAAGTATCAAATTTTTTTTAATGCTACAATGTTGAAATTTACTATAAGTACTCAGCCAATAAAATTATAAACACTTATTTCACCATGTCTTGAAATCATCCCCTAATAGGGTTATACAGAGTGGTAAAGTTTGTGTGGAGAATTTTTGTTTATGAAGTTGTAGCAATGAAATTTCGTATACAGACCAAACAAAAGCAATAAATTAAAACGAAACTCGCTATATTAATTAACCTCTAAAAACGTTAAACAAGGTGGATAATAATTTTTTTTCTAAACCAATGATTTTGAAATTCGGTACGTATATACTAATCGAAGATACTATACGCACATGTTTCACTACTTTTTAAACATCTTAAAAGGTCTAAACGGGATGGCAAATATTTGTGTGAAAAACCTTTGTTTGTAAGGTGAAAGCGAAACTTTGTATTATAGACTAGGCAAAATAAATTATTTCTAACGTTATGACATTTTTTGCAATTTCCTTATTCGTACAGGATTTTAATAGACTTTTAAAATGCAACATTCAGAAAAATAAGAAATACTAAAGGTGTAGTCAATCGAAGATTTACAAATATTCAGCAACTTTTGTCATTGACCGTACGTGTCGCAGGGAAATGAGGATATCTGGGATTTCGCGATATTCCTAGGGATACGACAAAATCATGGTATAATCATGTATGGTAAGGACCACTTCTCCGCGGTCCGACTAGCATTTACCCCTAGAGTGTATATAAAAAGCGCGGAGCCAGGAGCTCGCGAGGAGTTCCTGAGCAGAACGAGTGCGCAAGGCCAGAACGAAGCGAGGGGGAGAGGTGGCGAGCGTAGCGAGCCGGCGACCTCCCGAGTGGAGTGATGGTCGAGTGCGCGAGTGAAGCGAAGGGATGACGAAGCGAGAGTTCTGGCGAGAGCCTATTTATTAAAACTGTACGTCGTATCCCTAGAGATTTCGAGAAATCCCTGGTATCCTCATTTCCCTGCGACATACAATATTTTTTCTGGAGCTACGACGATTGACTTTTGGCCAAAATACTTACATATACTTAATCGTGAAAAAAACTATTGACACATGTATTATTACGATTGTTTTGAATACCATCCCCTGATAGATTTAAACGGATGGTAAAATTTGTAAAGAAAATATATGTTTATAATGTAAGTATTCTGTCTATTTAAAACGAGATAAGAGCTGAAAGAGATCGGAATAGAAACGAGATGAATTCGGGTTAGGATTGGGATAGAAGCAGGACAAAATCGGCATAGAAGCGAGAGCAGCCGGAAATAGCCAGGAGCAAAATGAATGATTTTATTAAGCGTACAAAGTCGCGGGCAACAGCTATGTATATGTAAATAGGAGATTTAGGTTTCAAAGATTTCTGTAACTCAGGCTTCATGTATGTACATGGCGCCTGACCGGCGCTGCCGCCGCACCGCAAACTCATGTAAATGATTACAAACCCGGACCGAGACCATGCGCGCCGCACCGTCCGTCCGTTTGTACGTATTACTGGTATTACGAATCGTAAAGGGTCCGTGGCGGTTCCCCCCCGACGTTTCATTTCCACCCGGTTTCTATAGTCTGTAATATGTTTCAAACTACTACGCTAGCGTTTTGTACGTTTGATACTTGGGCAAAAAACTATAAACACATGACTCACAAATGAAGTTAGGGCCAAAAAATTTGGTCATTATATCGGGACCGGAGTGGGATGACAAAATAACAAAGAGGGGATGATAACGGTATAGGAGGGGAACTATAACACGGTAGGAGGTTCGCTAGGGAGGACGATAAAGGGTTAGGATCGGAATATGATTGGTAGCAGAGTAGGACGATAATGATATAGGAGCGGGACGGAATCAGGACCAGCCCCCCTACCCATATGTCCCTCAAGCGTCAATCGTATATCGTGTTGAGGTCGAATTAAGGTATAGTTCACTGCGACTAATAAGATACGGTCTAATTATTGTCGATTCAGGCAAGAAATCGAATTAATCTCATTAATTTACACCAAAATACGATGACTAAGAGTTGAGATAAACTTAATGGGACAATATATGGCAACATAAGCAATTGTCGCAGTGAATCTACACCTTAATCTGAGCTCAATACGATATACTATTGGCGCTTGAGGGACATATGGGTAGGGGGGCTGAGCATTACGGTAACGCTATAGGAGTGGAAAGATAACGGGGTGGGAGTGGGAAGGTAACAGAACAGAAGCGGTAAGGTACGGGAACGAGATAGGTGCGAGACGGGAACTGGAATGTGAATATGATGGGACGAAAAATGTTCGGATGCAGGATGAATACTCCACTACGCGGACGAAGTCGCGGGCATCAGCTAGTATCAAATAATTAGAGAAAAGAGGCGGTTTTTCTTTGTTTTCTATTTTTAATGAAATGAGGATGGCAACCTTATTCTGCAATACGAAAAAAAAAGCGCGGCTATTTATTTCGTTGCGTTAAATTTTGTTTTAACTAAATTGATAATTTAACAGTACCTAGCTTTTAATTTTCTAAAATTTTCCTCGTAGGTGTAGTATAAAGCACTATGTATCACTCGGGAGAAAGTTCTATTTCTGTTCGAGAGTATGTTTAAGCCCGACACGCAGCGGAGGGCTTAAAGGAAACTCGAGAACAGAGATCGTTTTCTCCCCTCGAATGTACAATGTACTATAAGGGGCTCCCATACAATAGACGTGATTTTTTTGCCGTTTTAATAGATAATGGTACGGAAGCCTTCGTGCCCGAGTCCGACTCGCACTTGGCCGGTTTTGCGATTTCTGGTTCTAATACTTTAGCCTTAGTTATTCTCATGGAATCTTTTGATTATTACAAGAATTATTTGGATTTAAATCAAATAACCTCTCTAAGTTATAGCCACACTTGATGTTCGCCGCTAGGTAACCTATTCAACAGAAAATCGCTAACAGAAAACAGACATCCGCCACCCTCTGTACAATTATCGACCACATCTTGCCCGCCTTAAGAGCCGTAAAAGCTTGAGACACACAAAACCCTCAGACAAAAGTGCAGCGAAAGTAATATGCGAGCCCCTAAACTGTGTTACCCCAGCCGAACATTTCCCACCTGGACTGAGCTGAAGTGGTCGATTTCGAAGATCTAAGTCGGTCGCTGCAGAGTAAACTTGCCAGGTGGAGAATAATCAATCCAACAAATGTTTAGTGCTAGTGCGGCGAGATACAGGATATGCCATATTAGCTTTATTGTACCCAAGAAAAGCTTAACGAAGCGATGGATAGGGCGGTGGAGGTGGCCACATTCTGATCCAAATTAATTTGAGTGAGAGTCGAACCATTGACTCGATGAATAAATGAAGAAAACACTGGGCAGTAGGTCTCTCGTAAATCAGGGCCCGTCTGGGTTGGTACCATCGCTTTGTCAGTTATTCTCCCGCCAAGCAGTAGTGCGCAAGCATTATTGCGTGCCGGTTTGAAGGGCATTGTGGCCAGCGAAACTACTGGGCATATGAAAATTTGATGTCTCGGAGTGATGAGCGCAATGCAGTGCTACACAGTACTTTGCATGTTATTAAAAGTTGTGGGTGGTACTGCAATTGTTATGCGCAAGAGTGGCGCTTACTATCAGGGAAAAAACTTGCTCGTCTCACTGCATTAAAAAAAAAACTTGATTGCCCATTGTCTTGTTGGCTGTATCTTTCTAAATCTTTTAATGCAGTTGATAATAACTTTGTTGTTAAGGACAGTCTCCTAAGAACGTTTTCCTGTATGTTCCTTTAACGGCTCAAGGAGGTCGTTGCCACTATCTCAAATTTCTACCTTATATTATATGTATTAAGTCATAAAGTTGACCGACACAATCATAATAACGGGTTAGTCACCAACTTACCCGCGTGGGTGACACAATATTATAGTTTTATTACCTATATACCTATGTATATCCTATTTGTCCTACATAAGGTTCGCATAGACTCGTGTTTTAAAATCCTTGTAACAGACTTGAACTTTCCATTTTAATTTTTAAAACAACAATGAGAATCCAAATCCGTTCTAAAGATTTATGTTGTGAGATTTTAAAATACCAAGAACATCGTAATCACGCTTTAAAGCGTTTTATTGATCAATATTTAAAGACAATTGGCATTAAAAATTTATGTAATGGATAATGTAGTAAGAAGGCTGTAATAAAATTTAACAAACATTTTTTGATATTAAAAATGTCTTACATAAACAATATTGTAATAAAATTGTTATCTCTGAGACGTGCTATTGAGAAGTATTGTCTTAGTTTATAATTGTTAGTTACATCGTAAAAGTGTTATTAATAAGAGTAACAAATCGCCTTATTAATACCTCCGGACATGAAATAAAAATGTTACCATCGCTTTGCCAGTTATTCTGCCGCCAAGCAGTAGCGCAAATATGACAGTTTTCTGGTTTGAAGGGCATTGTAGCTAGCTTAATTACTGGGTATACGAGACTTAATAGGCGTGGCGTTTACCGTCAGTTGAACGACTTGCTCGTCTCATTAGTCAGTTCCATTAAAATATTTACCGTTTATACGCGTGGTCTCTTAGAAGTGATTACATTTATACTATGGCAAAATATTCAGATCTCAATTTTATAAGTATCTGAATGTGTTAATCGTATAATTCAACTTATGTACAAGTGTGTGGTGACGTACCACATGTATGTAGTTAGGTATAGGTAGATAGGATTTAATTTGTAAATGTTTGTAGTAGGTAGTAAATAGTATTATGTTAATGTCATTATGATTTGCTAACGGTAGTAATAATTGAAAAACCTGGACATTTTATTTTATATTGTACTCAAATGAACATTGATTTTGACATATTGACATAATTTAATTTAATTTGAAATATATTTTGACTTTTTTAAAATTATTATTGTTATTACTATTAGTAGACCAAAAAAAAACCTTACCTAATGCTTTATAATATTTTGTTGAATTATACATTTTATTGTTACCTGACGTTCAAAAGTGTACGGATGTACCAAATTGAAATAAATTATTTGAATTTGAATTGAATTGAAACTATCTTTTTTCCTAGGAACCACCACCAGTGAAGTTCGTGAAACCTCTTCCTAAACCGATCGAGCAGAGCAGGAAGAAGCGCGGCGGGAAGCGCGTGCGCAAGATGAAGGAACGATACGCGATGACAGAGTTCCGGAAGAACGTTAATAGAATGAACTTCGCATCGGTGAGTGTAACGTATCGTCACTACGCACCCATTGTTGGGACTGGGTACTACTCTCGCAGAGAGAGAGAAAGAGGGGGGGAGGGGAGGGAAAGAGAGTAACATATGTTATTGTTCTTTGTTATTCTTATTTTTCCGCTCTGCACAGGTTCGCTTAACCTTTAATCATCTAGCTTATAACCCCACATAGTGAGTCCTTTTTTTTACATAAATGAGTGACGAGACGAACTGGTCGTTTGCCTGATGGTAAGCAATGCGCCAGTCCATAACTATAACAGCACCATTCAGAACTTTGTTTTGCAAAATCCTCCGTGGCACTGCACTGCGCTCGTCACCCTGAGACAATTAGCTGTTGAGTCTCATAATACCCAGTAATTTCACTGGTTACAATGTCCTTCAAACCGGAAGACAGTAATGCTTGCGCACTACTGCTTGGCGGCTGAATAACTGGCAAACCGGTGGTACCCACCCAGACGGCCTCTTGCATACGAGAAACCTACCACCAGTCTTCACTTCTTCCACCATGTTCCATCGTTCGATGTGCATTCATAGCCTCTGTGGTGTAATGGCTGGGCAGTTCAGCTCAAATCTCACATACCGCGGAGGAGGTTCACTTTCCGCTACGAGATAAATGTTTGTTCAGATAAAAAAGCGCTAGTATTTCTTTTTATATTTATATGAAGTATTAACGAATGCCAAGCGAAAACTCACCTCACCGGCTGGCACTTGAACCCAGCCAACTTGAATCGCCACCTCCAACAAATAGAAACACATTTACTGTACACAGCTGCCAAATATCATACAATCACCAAGTTCCGAGCCATTCCCAACTAGACAGGAATAAATTCAATTACCAACAGAACAATATCCAATTAAATTACATTTTTTGGGACTTGAACCGAACCGTGGTCGTAATTTTTCTATCCGAAAAATCTTGTTTGCCTTAGTATTTGTTCGTATCTGGTTATCAAGGTCTTTGTAGTTCCTAGTTCTCTAGATGCAGAAAATCCTAGTCGGGGGCCAGGTTCAATGTATGTGATCGTCGGGCGCTGTTGTTTTTCATCATGTTTTGTGTACATTAATTTACCTAATATCTAAATCGCTCACGTGCAAATCCGGGATCGCGGCCGTACAAATTAAGTAGATCATGTCTAAATAAATACCACCAATTAAATCGTTGACCGATTTTATTAACAAAGCCAGCGGTAAATCCCTCGCCTCGGTGGATTTAGTAAAAAAATATATATATTATTATATTTCTAGATAAGCGCTGTTAACTAAGTATAACCAGTATAACACCTTATTAAAGTATCCAGTTAGAAAATAGCAACGGTGCATCCTATTTATAATATGTGGTAGCACTATTTACAAGCTTACAACATGACAGCAGAACGCCCCGCGGACCCCCCTGTTATAAAAACTATCTTTTTCTTAGCGTGTCATAAGTTCGACTCGCAATATGGACCAGTCAGGACACAGATTTACAATCTTACGGATTTTATCGTCCGCTAGATTGTAAATTTATTTATCTGATTAGTAGGTGTTGTCCGGCTTATTTCGTTTGGTGACCAATAAATGGTGGCGCGGAGCGGGGATCGTCTGAGGGATGACTGAGGGGACTCGTGTGTCATTCAACCAATCAGCGCTCATTTTGGGATTTTTTAGTCGCCGTTTCACAATTTGGCGGCTTGACATAGTTAAATTATAAACTTTCGAAATTGTATTTATGCGTTAAATTGTAAGAGCTTTTTACTTTTTATAATATCTCTAGATTTATTATAAAACGATGTCACAATTTTACGGTGACATATAGGTACTATTTGACGGCAGAATCGCGACTCTATAACAACCTACATTCAAACTTCCACGTCTATGATTTAGTAGGATTATAATCAAACCTATATTTCTTTTAACCATTACACATTTCCATGATTATGAGATCAATTAAAATTATCCAAATAATAAAACGACCGTAACAGACGCGTTTAGTATCCGAGTTCTTGCTACCTGCAGATGTTTTGTGGCAATTACCATCGTTCTCGTATAATACATTGCACGGTACAAAAAGCACATCAATTAATCCGGTATGGTATCATAGAGAAAATTCAATGAATTTCTTTTGAGAAACGAATCGGTTGTTACTATCGTCGGTTTGGGGAAAACATGACTTATTCTTCTTTCTGTAAATTTTCAGATTTTCTGGTTCTGAAAAGGACAGTTTAAGATTCAGATTGTTTACATAGTTAATTAATAAATTATTCTGATTCTGATTCAAGTATCAGCGGGGTGGTTTTTACATCTCGGTGTCGAAACGTTAGTCCTTAGGTCTTTCAACTACAGAGATAAACCTGATGTAAGCAACACGCGTGCCAACAGTTGCAGCACCACCCAAAAATGTATATTGCAAATTTCTCACGGCATTGCACTGCGCTCAAAATCCCAGTAATTTTGCTTGAAACAGCGCCTTCCAATCCTATACAATATATTGTTTGCACACCACTTCTTGGCGGTTAAACATCTGATACAGGTGTGGGCTTCCAAAGCAAACTCTCGCTGAACATGCCTAACAGTATAAAAGAATTACATTTTAGGCTACACAAAAATCCCTGAATTTAGTAAAAGAAAAATAACTATTAGATCCATCACGTCTCCTTCCCATAAAGTCTGGCACACTCATCGTCAGCCCTTTACGTTCCCACTGCTGGGACATGGGCCTTTTCTCATAGAGAGAGTATGAACCATATAATCTGCCACGCTGGCCCAATGCGGGTTGGTGGATGTCACATGTCCTTGAATTTTAATGATTAATTATTGGACAAGCCGGTTTTCTCACGATGTTTTCCTTCGACTGTTTAGAGGGATTGTTAAATCCGCACATAACTCAAGTCACTGGTGCGCTATACTTGGAAAACCGCATAGTTGGAGACTGCATTCGTAATCAGAAGTAGATTAAAACCAACAATGATATCGTCATAAATTGCTTGTGCCACTCGACCGTTCGACGGTTTGGAATAGTAAAAGAATTCTGCACATATCTGGAATGTTTATGGTTGCAAGAAATATCGTGTACTCGTGAGTTAATGAGTAACAACGTCTGGTGAAATCATCCATCATCGTTGAGCGGGTTAAGCGTGAAGCTTGCGGTCTGATGCACCGGAGTTTGAATCCTATTACGATCAACATTCACCGACTCTAAAAACGTCGAAGAAAAACATGGCGAGGAAGGACAAGCGAGAATCACAAAATTCAAAGATATGTGCCATTTCCCAAACCGCAGTGGGGTCACGTGGTGGATTATGCCAATAGGTACTCTTTCTTGAGAAATCGCCAGATTAGTATTCCTGTCGCCTAAATTTAAAATTAATGGTTCCAATATTGTGTTTCAATGGTTGATATTTTACCTTTCCAAAAATGTCTATTCTTTGCTATTATTACATAACTATCATATATATATATATATATATAATTACATAAATAATGATAGCGTTACATACACTTAATAATATAAGTTAACCATACAAAGTTTGTTTTAGCACTAAATCGCCCTTATTATTTATCAATTTCACAAATTGAAAAACAAGGTTAATGTTTGTTGAAACAATGGTTGACAAACTATCTGTATTTAATTTAATTTTAATGACTTAATTATTGTCATCTGGAAAGGAAATCAGTGGATGTGGAATGCACAGGACCCGAACAAATGGCTTGAAGGGGAGGAGGACTATACCCAGCAGTGCGTGGATACAGGCTGAGATGATGATGATGATAAAAAATATTGTCGTCACTTAATGAATATCAATGATGATTGATCACAATTGATATTCATTACTTAATTATTAATTATAAGACATACTTTTATTGACTTTTATAAAATCTTAATGTTATTATAATTTTGCGAAAGTAGTTCTAAGATTTTTATAAATCTATATTTCTATATAATCGTTCAATAAGATGATGCAGTTTAACGAACTTACAACACAATTGCTACTATAATGTAATAATTCACTTTTTTTAAGATTTCGATTCGATTAAAAGCAATAATCGATAAAAAGCCTGATCACTATCGATTAAAGACAATCGCATGTGACCGCAGCGATGCGTGCCGCGCGAATACAATAGGACATTGTAACTTAATGATATTTACGCGCTCTTCATTCACATTTATATCGGTATTCGAGGAATCTATAATCCGTATATCCTGTACTGTACTTTGAAGCAGTTCAGCTGCTTCAACTGTACTGATTCAATGAACAATTTATCCAAAAAAGCATAAGGGAGAAATTCACAACATTGTTGGTTTCGCGCTTATACGACCTTGAAAAGGAATTAACATTATGTTATAGTATTTAAATAGTACAACCCTAGGTAAATATAAAAAAAGAATTATTAACAATAATTAAAATAAATATGACCAGATTGGCTTGCACGACTTTCTTGGTGTTTGTGTTCATATGCCGTCTGATCACTGACAGAATCGCTTTTGCACACACTTTTAAGTTCGGATTTTCAAATAGAACCAGAATCTGAGATGGGGCAGACGAAGTCATAATCCTAAGGCTAGTCTGCAAAATGTGACGTCACGCTCTGCGGTCCGCGGCAGATGAGCCGAGTTGAATTTCAAATCGTTCGCCGGAATAAGAAATGGGCTTGCAGTTTTTTCGCGAGCGCAAATAGACCGGAACCCGGCTCGGTGTGCGCGGACATCCGCGGCGGGCCCGTTGCCTGCGCGTGCGCACGTTTATTGACTGGCTGACACACGGACGCGGTGTTTGACTAGCGTATGATATTTATTAAGAAAATGTCTTAAGTTAAAGTAAAAGTTAGATCTTTGTTTGTCCTAAAAATCTACAAAGACTTTGGGCAAAGCCATTTCTACTAGACAACCTTCGTTCATACCTCCACCGCATCGACAACGTCTCGGAAAAAAATGGGTCAGTAGCCAGTACACGACCAAGGGTAGCGAAAAAGTAAATGGACCGTCTGATGGAATGGACATAGGTTGACCGTGGACGGTTACAATCCAGATAGAGTCACCCCGAAGGAGGGACGGACGTGGCGGTGACAGATTCTACTTTTTCTCATACATACAGTATTTTTTTTAACAACACAAAAGACAGATCTGCTCGTTAAACTATCCAACCATGTCACCGGCAATCAAAGCCGAATGCGTCCAGCGTCGCGCCCAATTGCCCCACGTTCATTGTAAGCGATTATCGAACTGTGCTAATGTAATACGCTCTTATTTCTATAATATGTAACACTTATTACGGTTGTAACTATATGGCACATTATTCCATACGGCTGTATTAAAATTCAGTTGCTAATGATTTCGCAAACACGTTTCCTTCGACATGATACGGCTTTTAGTCACTTATGACACAGGTTAAGTGGTAGCTTTTGTGTTTGCTTATTGCTTTTACGCGTTCTGTGCGATTTTGTTATGTCATCGCGAATGCATTTAACGCAACAGTTTACGTGCTTTCTTGAGCACCCACCTAATTGTCTCACACTCATATTCATGAACAACACTGGAGTGGAGTTCTGACCGGTTTCTGTGCTTTATTTAGCCAAGTATTTTTCATGAATAGCGGTTGCTGTTTTCTTAGCTTATTAAATCTAATATAAGTAATTAAGACATTTTGGTACGTGTAATTTAGGTGTCTCGGCCTTTAACACGATGACCTTTTTGTGTATTAAATGCTAAGACCAGGGCCCCAATTCACTATGACAACTTGGCGATTCCTTGCTTCGAAATCACGTCGATTCATTCATTAATAAACGACATCTTTATGACGCATTCATATATATATGACGCGAGAATACAATTTTCGCAGATGTCGTTTATTAATGAAGGAATCGACGTTTTTTTTACCCTTAATAGATCTATTTTGGCCACTATCTCGCCTGATGTGAAGCGATGATGTGGCCTAAGATGGAGCACATAGATCTAGAGAGAGACGGCAGTTGAGCGGCTGCTCAGACCCGTCTCCCCGATGGTTCACCGAACATTATCCCGAAACACGACTAGGTCGCTTGACGGCATGGCTTGGTGGTCGTTTCCTCGAAGCAAGGAATCGCCAAGTTGTCATAGTGAATTAGGGCCCAGCAAATCGTTCGTCTGAAATTGGCCGCAGCGATGCCACTCACAGCTTTTCCTTGCACGGCTGATGGCACTGCATTGTACTTGCTACCTTTATAAGTTTTAGACTGACAGGTTCGTATGACCAGTAATTGACTACAGTGCTTCAAACTAGGTACTTAAAATATAAAGTTAACGCCTGCACACTACTGTCCTCTAACTTAGAAAACACAAGCGAATATCAGTAAACTAAAATTTAATATACCCCTGACACAAAAAATCTATAAAAACTAAAAATCACCTGACCCGATTTTGATAAAACATGTCTAAGAACCACCGCGAGAAAACCTGCTTTCAAATAAAAAACCGCATCCAAAACCGCATCCGTTTAAGTGCCACAGACAGACACACATGGTGATCAAATTTATAACACTCCTCCTTTTGGCGTCGGGGGTTAAAAAACTGATAGTTTCATGCTGTACTGTACTGTATTATTTTATTGCCAAGTTAAACAAAACTGATCCGATGTACAATTTTCCTATCATAATCCCATATACATAACATAGTGTTATTCCACCGATGAGTTATCAAGCTTAGGCTTCTACTTTATGAGATGTTGCAGACTCGATTTACGCTCAGGACAGACGTTATATCACTTGTTAGAGATGATCTAGTTCAGAGCTATATTTTACAATAATTTTATAGTCTTGTTAGCTTAGCTACAACGTTGGGCAGGTATTCCGGTTACTCTAAAGAACATTTTCTTTAGTTTGACCGTTCTATGATTTAAAATCGAACGTTTTCTTCCGCAATACGATTTTTCCAACGCGCTTATAATAGTCATCGAGTAAAAAATTATGTTTTTCTTTTATTGTTATGATTTTATATAGGTACCTAAATTCATTTAATATACCGTTCCAGATATAACAACAATATGCAATACTAAATACATGCAATTTATCTGGCAGGTTGCTATTTAGCCGATGTTATTTGAATCGACGATGACACTTTAGTAAGAAGAATAACATAAAAATAGAGTAACAAACAAATATATAATTTTCTTTGTAATTTAACAAAGAAAATTATACATATATGAAAGCAAGTTGATTGGTAAGAGGTCTTATCGCTGATCAATTACCTACTAGGCAACCTTGGATGAAGTTGGGATGATAGAAAGTTTTATTACGTAGAGCAACATAGCGTACAATTTCACATTCTTACTCATATATGATATGAGAAACATGATTAAGATTTTTATAGTAACTGTTGGTTAATCCTAACCCTAACACGTGAACGCTGTGTTTGAATGTTATTGGTAGTGCATTATGCATTATTTAATTTTAAGAAATCTTTGTCTTTAGAATAAGAAACAATGTAACTACTGTTGGTGAACCAAATAAAAAAAAATGAACACATAAAACTAATTTTAACTAAATAGAGTCGATGACTAAAGCTTTTTTCTAAATATCTATTTACCGAACTAGGCTGTCTCTGCACAATTTACTTTGTTGCTAAATTGGCTATAATTATAGTCGTGCTTGGACTAATTGTGTTATGTTAAGTGATTATAATATGTAGGTACTTCATTGTTAAATTTTTAGACATAAAACACTAGCTGCGCCCCGTGGTTCCACCCGCGGTTTTCCGGAATAAAAAGTAGCCTATGTGCTATTCCAAGTCCTAAGTACCTACATACCAAATTTCATCAATATCGGTTCGGTAGATTTTGCGTGAAAGAGTAACAAACATATATCCATACATTCTTACAAACTTTCGCGTTTATAACATTAATAGGATTTTAAAAAAGGGACATTCTCGCACTGTTTCTTGGTGTTATCTTCTCTAGCTGGCGTATCTCCAAAGCACTGGTAGAGTCACTTTTGGCATTATTTTTCTGGGCCCGGACTTCAATTTGTGTATGGGAAAGAAATGAGCAGAGACATGCTTATCTTTTTTTCAAAGTCATGATATGTTACCTTAAAATTTTTAACATATATTTTAAATTGATTTGTATTATGTGTATATTACGTATTGTGCCTATTTAATAAATATCTTTTGAAGTTTGTCTAACCTATAATTTTCCTCGCAGATAGAAGACGACGCTTATCAAGAAGACCTTGGCTACACCCGCGGGACAATCGGCAAGTCCAGCACCGGCCGCATTCGACTGCCCCAGATTGATGAGAAGACCAAAGTGCGCATCAGCAAAACGCTTCAGAAGAACCTTCAGAAACAGCAGCAGTATGGAGGAGCTACGAGTATCAGAAGACAAGTGTCTGGTACCGCGTCTTCTGTGGCTTTTACTCCACTACAGGTGAGTTTTGTTTTGTTATGATATTTGCTTTACAGGATCTGAGAAACGAGAATGCAACATCAGAAATCAGAGTGTAAGACTCGTATCAATAAACTGAAATCAGAACTGAGTCTAGACTCAGAGTTTCAAGTCAAGCTTTGTTCGATAAACGTCTTGAAACTAGATTAACGAATCAATTAATTACTCAAGTAAATGTCAAACGTGATCTCAATTCAGTTGATTTATAAACGTTAATCAAAACGTTATTCACGATCACCTATTCTATAAATAATAACCTATTCTATAAAGTCTCGACTTGAAACTCTTCTTGATTTTAGGGTTAGTTCCGAATAGAGATCGTGGAACGCAGGCGCCGCGGTCCCAACTCTAGACCATAGAGTAATAATACGAAATCAGCTGAGTTTGACTTAGACGTTGAACTTGATTAAATTTAATCAAAGCGTTTTTTTTTTATTTAACTGAGAACGAAACGAGCTGGTCGTTCGTATGATGGTAAGCAATACGTCTGTCTGCCCATAACAGTAACAGCACCTCCCAGAACTTTGTTTTGCAAAATCCTGCGCGGCACTGCACTGCGCTCGTCAACTTGCGACAATTATCTGTTAAGTCTCATAATGCCCAGTAACTTCGCTGGCCTGTGGCACAATGCTCTTCAAACTGGAACACAGTAATGCTTGAGCACTACTGCTTGGCGGCAGAATAACTGGCAAAGTGGTGGTACCCACCCAAATGGACTCTCGCATACGAGAAACCTACCACCAGTTTTAAGTAAGTCGAGATCAGGTGATCGCAGATCAAACGTGAATCAAGTCAAATCTATAGATACGAAGCTAAGAGTCGTTACGCAATGATTATTCGAAAACTTGCATCGTCCTAAAAGTGTGGCGTAACGTCAATGCTGTTCAGAAAGGGTAGTCAGAAATTTCAAGCGATTGAGAAAGTGGAAGAAAATGGGGGAGTATGCAGTGGAAAAGCATAGATTACAAATAGCGACTGTAGTCTAAAATCACTTCTGCAACAGATTTATCCACTAGGTGCGCCCCGCAGTATCCCCCGCGTTTTCCGGAAATAAAAATAAGCATATGTGTTTATCCAGGGCAAAAGCTGTCTCCATTCGAATTTCACTCAAGTCCGTTCAGCCGTTGCGGCGTAAAGAGGGGACAAACACACTAACACAAACTTTTGCATTTATATTCATCATCATCATTATCAGCCCTAGTTGTCCACTGCTGGACATAGGCCTCTTCTAATAAACGCTGCTGAGTCCGGTCTTCGGCCCTTCTCATCCCGTTTCTTCTGGCCGCCTTCCATAGGTCGTCGCTCCATCATCTTGCAGGATCGTTTCGCAAGTCGTCGTATTTATAATATTAGTGTGGTATTGCCAGAACAGAACTAGCTAACAGACCGCCTGACATTTTACCCGCTAGATGTCGCCATACCAATTAAAATCTTGCATTTTAGCACGTCGGTACAAGCAAAGCGAAAGGCGACGTTGATTTCCTAAGTATGTAAATAACACTTAGCGATAGCAGTGATCAAGAGACGCCGCGTGCTACAGATGGCAAGGAATGCTGCTCCTTTCCTGTTTTGCATAAACAAACATGCGAAACGCTTTGTGCCGGAATGACCGCGTGTTACCGACATCTCGTTCCGACAGTCTTCATTCATATTTGCACAATGTTGTGACATAAGCGAACAGGTACTTGAGAAGTGGTTTGCGATGATTTTCGCTTAGAAAGAATGTCAATGACTTAGTGATGTGACAGGCCCGTTATGGTTTGTTTGCCAGGTCGGAACTAGTACCCTATTTTTTAATTTACGTAAAGTGTTTGTCTTGATGGTTAGAATTTTCTTACGTATGGCCGCTTCCTCATTGGGACGACACGACAGCGACACGACACGATAATTCTGCCGTATCTTTCAAGAGCGACTTTTGACTAAACAGAGTTAAACTTCGTACTATTCTGTGGTTATACACAGATTCGGAATTAAAATTAAATTACAAAAATAGTAAAGTAATAGCTTCGTCCTTACATGACAACGACATTGTTATGAAAAATTAAAAATACAAATTGAGTCACATGCTACACCGGAATCGTGTCAACAAATTAAATATACGCGGTAACAACAACGAAAACACATCGACAAAACAAGTATCGGTTCCGTGAGATGTCGCTGTCGTGTCGACCCAATGAGGAAGCGGCCATAGGCCTAAAGGGTTACGCAGAAGGGACCTTCCCGGTCATTTGTTTCTGATTTAATTTTCAGTTATGGCCTAAGACAATACCTATAACAATTGTTATCTAGTACTTTAAAATGCAAACCCCTTTTTGGCCCTATACTGCTTGCGCTAACTACTTCAAGACTACTAAGTCTAGCTTTAAGTATCAAATACCCAGTAATTTTACTGGCAAAAGTGCCATATAGGTAGAATACCGCAACACAGTAATATATGCATAACTGCACAATACCATATCGACACCGCCGAAAACTTCTCGTGCCGTTCAACTTCTAGTATAGCAAATAATTTTTAATTACTCATTAAAACTTAGTTACACAAATTACATAAGCAATCGCGACACCCGTGGTAACACAAACTGTGCCGATGTACCCGGCTTACAAGTCACATTGTCATCATAATATACACGGCATTGTTTGCGAGTTCCCGCGTGTATGTAAAAAATGAGAAACATCTTCTCATGGTACATAACGATGTAAGGTGCTGCTACACAAGTTTATATCAGGTACACAAAATATCAAGCGTCTTTGTGTCTCGTTTTTATTAATCATCTCATTATCGTGCCGATTTTGAACAAGGCAGACGAGAGGACTATTTAAGTCTAGCTATCACTCACGAATTGCTGTTTAAATCTGTCACACGCTCCAAAATCGGCGAAGGTAAACATCGTCATCAAGGAAACTGGTGTATCTAAGAACGACTACTTTCAAATACACCCCGCATTGGGTCAGCGTGGTAGAGCATGACCTAAATAAGTGTTGTTTTTTCTGAAAGAAAGGCCGAGTCTCGGTATCGAAATTAATATAAACATATAATGACGACGATGATGATGATGGGAAAACTTATGTAACCAACTATCGACCCGCCCCGGCTTCACACGGATGCAATTTACTAATGTGGGGTCATTTTTGACGAGATTACATATCATTGACTTTTCTCTACTATACAAAACTTAATTAGAATGTATTGTACATTATTAACCTTCCGTAAAATAATCTCTAAATGACAATGAAAACCGTATCAAAATCTGTTGCGTGGTTTAGAAGAAGTAAGCAGAGAAACAGAAATGAGGACGCGGATAGCGACGTTCTTTTATAATACATATTTAGATATATTAGAGAAGACAGAAGTGATTTGAATCCAGTATTTCTAAGTTCTATTTCATATTACGGATGTCGCGATAAGTTTGTTGTTTTATAACTTTGTACCCCATTTTAATTTTTAAGTTTCGCGGTGTCATTTCAGAGACAAAAGACGAGTGACCGTCCAATGTAACAGCAGCTTTAGTAAATTTTTTAAACCTTATCTGTTCCTAATTACTATTGGACAATGGATTCGCGTCTTCATCAAGTCCTTATGCGTGTTTTGACCTGAAAAGTAGACAATGGAGCATTAGACGGACGTTTTAGACGTTTAGAATCACCGACCTCCGAGATATAGTGGTAACGTCATTCGGTACAACTGTTTATAGAAATAACCCATGGTAATGTGTGAAATTGAGAAATAATAAATCCATTTATCACTAATATTGTAAATGCGAAAGTTTGTACGTAGTGTGTGTGTTTGTTACTCTTTCACGCTGTAACGGCTCAACGGATATGATTGAAATTCAGCTTATATGGATTAAATCATAGGCTACTTTTTATCCCGGGAAACTGCGAGTGAAACCGCAGGGCGCAGTCTTCTATCGTCTAATTCTACAGTCTAGAATCATCGTTTAGTTTTTATCAAATGAATGTTCGATAATTTACCTACCCATTTGATTTGTATTATTATATTTATCACTATCGCTATTTCTTAAAATTTTAGAGGTCAAACATAACATACGAATATTTATTTAACCTTAAATGTAATAATATAAAATACATAATCGAATCAAGCACCTCATTTTTAAATCGATTCTTATTATATTGTGTTTTGTACATTTTATTATGTTGTTTGTTTTATATTCACCTAAAGGTCTTATAAATATTTGCCTGTCCTTGAATTTAAATGCGAAAACAACATTTACTTGTTGCGCGAATCTGAATTTGTCTCATGACAAAGACGCTTATTGTCCTAACGCTTGTTCCTCATAAGAGCGTTATTTTATTAAATGGAAGATAAAGCCGCCCAGAATATTCCAAAGTAACCAACTGGTACATAAGAAACAATACTGTAGAAAACCAATAAATAATATAAAAAAGCTCTAAAAAAATTGGCCCTCAGTTGTTTCCCACATCTTCCGAGTAGTGGTTCTTTCTCCGATACTGTGGTAGAGTCATTGTGATCAATTGAAATTCTTAATTGCGTCTGTGATGCCTAAACTGAATAAAGAGATTTTTAATAAAATACACGAATAGTTGGCTTTTATGCCAGTTCCCTACCGACTCTGTTTAAACGTGATGTTTTAATAATAATTATTCCTTCTATCTTTACTTTAAAAATAAAATGCATATTTATCTTATAATTTTCTCTTGCGATTTTTATTTACGGATGTACGTACTTAAACGTTAACATTAATAGTGCCGTAAAGCAGCGTATCCGTATATCGCTTGATATTTATCAGCAATCGATACGGTTCAACGGGCAATCGATTGTCCGATTGCGATAGTAAGTAACGTTACTTCGAAGGCGAGGGTGTTACCGTATAATAGTGTTATTACTCTAAGTTTTACGAGTACTTTTTGCGGTTTCAGTACTTCCAGGTGCATTCAGTATATTTAATGAAGACATAAAATCAAGTAGCCAGTAATAATACCAAGTGAACCAATTAAAAAATAATTAAATAGGCTTGATTTTGACCGTAATTTCACATGACGATGCGGTCGTAGAAACGTTCATAAAATCCTCAGAGTTCATATAGCACGATCACGATAGGTACTTATTAGCACAATCTAGTAATCATACAGTTGTCCGATGAAGACGTCTAGACAGGGTAATCGTGCGGAGGATAAGGGGCGAGGGGCGGGTAACGCGAGCCCGAACTGTCTAGGGCCACTTTGTTAGCAGTTATGGACACGGCTTTTAGGGCAAACGTGTGTATTAACTGTGGTATTAATTGTATTTTAATCCTTTCCCACTAATATTATAAATTTATACGTCGTACTAATATTAAAAGTTACGCTAATAAGTTTATATCATTAATTTAGTATTATTATTTTATTCATATTTTGTTTTAATGTTTATGGAACTGAGTAATAAGACGGACAACTCTTTCGCCTGATGGTAAGCGCCACATAAAATGATGTTATTTATCATTACATAAAATGATGTTGTCTTTTTTTTATCATTATGGATTATGGCCCTTACTCTCTCTGATAGAAAGGCCTTGTCCCAGCAGTGGGAATGTAATGGGCTGATGATGTAGGTGATAGTGATGATGACAATGATGATCATCGATTAATTTGAATATGGCGCCCTCGCCTGAGAAGTGTAGAATATTTCTATTTTGCTCCCTAATTACTGAACCTACTCATTTCTTCAAATACGTGTCAACCCTTACACAAACAGTCGTCGCGCCCGCTGTTTGACGTCGGCTTTTCCGCCAACATCAAACGCGTCGACTGACTGTATGATTTACTAGACTTTGCTATTAGTTTACGGTGCCCTAGAAACTAAAAACCTCAATTCCATGTCATAACCAATTAACCATGTACCTATTAGGTACTTAATGATAGTGTGTCGTTTAAAACTCTTAACAGCAAATTGATTTTATGATATTGATGAACCTTATTTTGTTTTATGATCTTACAACAACTTCATAAATTTTTATCGTTTTACCTTGAGCCTTTAAATATATATAGATAAAACGCCGGATGTCTTAAACGACTTGAACCACAGAAATAAAATAGAAGAGACTTAAACTTGTCAATCATTAAAAAGGTAACGCGCGAACAAAAGTAGTTCTTAGAAAACAGTGTCCTAATTGTTTGTGATTGATATATTATGATACAATATTATTGCAAACTCGATCTCAAACATATTTTTTTTGCATCATAATCTGAGTGACAAGACGAGCAGACCGTTCACATTATGGCGAGCAACGCGCCTGCCCATAATAGAAAGAAGAAAAGAAAGAAAATAAATTTATTCAGGACATTACACTGCAACACAACATACTAAATACAAAAAAAGAATAAATAAAACACAGTGAAATGTTGCGCGATATCAGCAAAAGATTCCAACTCAGCATACGCTGAAAAGTAACAGCACCACCCAGAAATTTAAATAATTTGGGCGTCACACGCGCACTGTTATAAATTGCTGCTGCCACTGATATTACTTGCGTATTGAAAAATAATTGAGAGTCACACTTTGAGTATACAAGGATCTGTAAACTTGTCTAAAGTTTGGTATTTCTTGTTATTTTGGTGAGTACATTTCGTCGTCCAAGGCCTCATACATGAGATTATAATTTCTTCTGCAAATTGGAGAAGTCTGCTTAGCTACAACCTTCCCATTTACTACGCCCCATAGCGTGTCCCTTCCAACCACTAACGCTAATAAGCCTCCACCACGACAAATGGCCCCCTCGACATATCGCGTTGCGGCGAAAGTAGAAACCTAACACTAGCGCATCTGTGGTGCATGTGTTATTTTTACCATAACAAATATGGTATTTAATATGTATGGCTTGACTGGTGTATTAGTTGCGGTTAGTTTATGAGGAAGCTATTTTGCAAGTATACTTTGGAATATTGATTTATATAGGAAGATCACTCGTCGCTATGAAGACTTCATTCACACTGACCCGCTAACATATTTTGTGTTTTCAAATCGCTCATTAACTGTTTTTGATAGTGGCTCTTCCAACATCTGTCAAAACTGGGTCTTTTGTCATAAAACGTTTAGTAATTCCGTCCAGAGATTAACAACATTTTATGTTAACCAGTCGTATTACTTTAATTGAACACAATTTGCTACAGGTTTTAAAAGCCATATCAAAACTGCGCACAAACGACCAACATAGGTTAATGTTCAAGTTTAACGACGTGCCCAGCTTAAGCCCTACTAGTTTTGCATATAGACGAGCCGAGAAAACTACCTATTGGTATTTCAGGGTATCTGACCGGGATAGAACTTTCACCGCTTACGTTTCGCTTGTTGGTATTCGTGCTATGGGAATGGCGACGCCCTTTACGATACACGTCTAATACTTGTTAAGACCTCGTTCGCCGAGATACTAAACGGCTTGGGAACATTATTAACCAGAAAGCAAACGGAATGGCAGGAAATTAATCGACAAAAATGTATAATTAAATCATTATGTCGAACATCTCTGTGAGAAAAGTGATATTTGAGAGTATTAAGACATTTGGAAAGTTGGCTTAGTTATGTTTACAAACTCAAACGCATGTTGTTTCAGTTTCTAAACGACTCTCGACTGATGTAGGTATAAGGCACCTGGCCAACTAAACAATAGGAATTTCATTGCGTTTGTTAACCGCGGGTCAACGGTTAAAACTAAATAGATTTTTTCCCGTTCATTTACTTTTGTCAAAACGAGAAACAAGTATACACAAGAGAAATTGTCCGTGTAATAGTTTCTAAATACAACTTCCATTGGAACTTAACAAGCCACAAACAATAACTTTTAAGTTTGCGGTTTCTCACTGTTATTAATTGAAAATCCTAATCTAGTTTATTGGCATTTTAATAGCGTTGCAAACATTCTCTGCTTTAGCCCAGAATTCCTAGACCGAAGGCACGCCCAGAGCTTTCAGGGCTAGACAACTAAACGTAGAGCTATTGCCCTCTCAGATCGGCAGGTGACCAGCGTTAACCTGCCACATCAATACAGATACATATGAAGGCTGACAAGACGGGGAGTACTTATAAAAGTTAAGATTGGGTGCAGCCCAACCCTATAAACATAGGCTGTTAACCTGGAGCTGTAAATCAAACGGCTAGAGACGCTAACGTGCCGACAAACCAGAGAGATATCTTCGAACTTAATTAAGGGAGGATTAGTTATTTTATTAAATTCTAACATGAAACAAACGAGTTGTAAACAGGACAAGTGTACATAGAACACATCAAAAGTGGATATTAATTAACCGAATGTTAATTACACTCGCAATGCTAATAAAATACAATTTATTCAAAAATAAGAGCTACGTACTTACTCGGTAGTAATTTAACTACAACCCTTTACCACAAAATATAGATAGTACTAGTCTATATTTTGTGCCTTTACGTGACATGTAACATTAACCTCATGTAATTTATATTATCTGGTGTTTATAGTAAGTCTTGGTATTTTAAATGGGTGGCAGTAATAGGGGATCGGACAGTAATCGAGAAAAAATCTAAAATATAGTTAGAGCGAATGTTCGTCGAACCAGAAAGATCATTCAATCAATATTTTTGTGAAATAATAATGATTTATATATTTAAATCAATAAATACAATCTAATAATTCTGACATTTTTAATCTGTTCTTCATCTCAAACGAAACAACAATCACAGCGCATGACGTGATTTGTAGGCAAATGCCGTGAGTCAAGCTTGTGTTTATTTAACGTTTATGCTTTTCATAAAATGTATTTTTGCTAATTTTTTCGTTCCATTACTACAATATCTTCCCCAAACTTCACAAAATGTATTTAAATCTCTTTGCAAGTTTTATTTCGAAGAGATTGTCGTTTTCTACCTACATATGACGTCACAAATTTTGAGGTGACCTTTTACGCGGCAATATTTGAAACATAATGTTTAAACATAGTGTTTGGTACTTTTAGAGCGTTATTTAATTAAAATAGTATTTTTCATGGCCTATATATATTAATTGTAGTTAATATAAAACACTTTCTGAAAAGTTGTCCGATCCCCTATTGTCGCTGTAACAAAAAAAACGTCTGTATAAACTATTTTTTTCTTTGACATACATAAAAAACAAATTAAAAATATTTTAAGATATGTACTAAATATCGCCAAACTGTTTGTTTATATTTTACTAAAACTGAATATTAACAAAAAAGTTCCCCGTCCCCTACATAATGCCCTGAGTACGCCCACATCCCTACCGTTAACCGGTGGATAGCAATCAGCGAGATTATACCCCCGCATCGCCGAGTGATACTCAACATTGGACGTGCAAACTTATCGCTGCATTCCTTTGATCCAAGCATAGGCCTTGGCAAGCCTGCATGAATAGAATTCAGACGCTTTGATACACATAGAGATTTATATACAAAGGGAGAGATGGCTATGAACTGTCATGTTAAATAAAATAATGAATACGTGGTATCTAAAGGGTCGACAGTGTTGCTCAGCATAAACGCTGAGTGTTCAGCTGGCCGATTCAGAAGCTCACGACAACTCATTTGTCGATCGATTCGGTTTGATATCGTACGATTCAAAATATTTTAAATTCACAATAGTCGAATCGACGTTCAAATTGTCGTAGTCGATAACCAATCGTAACCGTACGATAAACGCGTATTTATCGACCGAGAACGTTATTCACAATGCAGATATCGAAGCAAAGTTTTCGAACGTCCGATTAATTTCCACGACAACTTATCGAGTGCAACATATCACTCGAAAGCATTAGATTTGACCGTCAATACCGAGTATATTCCGTGTGTTGTTAAATAAACTACATTTTCTACTACAAATAAAATAAAACTCACAGTAAGATTCAACATAAACTAATTCTATAATATGTAATAAAGTACCTACCAAGTCTAGTATTTATTTGTAGGTTAAGTTCGCTTTGATTGTTTTAAGACTATTTACTTACTACTATAAGACTACTTAATAAGATGCATAAATCTACCGAGATAAAATCACTGTACCTATATAATTATTATAAAGTACTCTGTGATACTATGTAATAGTAATTTTGGTATTTACTTAACATTTCTAACGAATCTTGATGAGGCTCGTCTTCTCGCTCGATCTTCTTTTAATAATTTCAAAACATGATAAAGAAAACAATTTGCGATAGATATTTAAATTCGGCGGTTTGTCAATGTCAAAAGCATAGATTAAACATTAATGTTAAGTGGATATCAGCAGGTGGGTGTTTACAAAGCTCTTGTTTTTTTTATATTTCTACCAATATCTGGCGCTTATAATTGTTGATTATAATTTAATTCGTGATAAACGTTGTTATAATAAATTTTGATAACTTGAAAACATTTTTATATCGTCTTGATAATAATACAATTTTTTGCGAGTATTGCACACAAAACGAACTCCGTAAATGCAACACGTTGTCGTATCGATTTCGATATCGTAACCGAAACCGTGTCGAATCCTCGGGGCGGATGTTCTGAATAGCTCGAAAAGAAACCTACGACACGAGATCGTTATCCAATCGAATCGATTCGGTATGTTGTCGTGGGGTTCTGAATTGGCCAGCAGGTCACGTGTATACTCGTAGATATAGATACCTCCATGTATAGATAGTTCACTGCTTAATAATAATTATCCTCATAATTGATGCGAAAATTAGTACATCAATGAATGATACCAATTTACATAACACAATCAAAAGACAATAGAAACGAGTGCATAAGAAATAATCACACCTGGCCTAGCGCCTCGCGAGAAAAAATAATGCAACGACATCTAACGCAGCAACAATACACAACAAAAAAGCGTCTAACGTGATAAGCAAGAATTAATCGAAACCATTAGCTTACTTAACTGACAGTGCGTAGTTACAACTGTCTTCGCACTGCAAGTATACTATAATCGACTTTATCAATATGTTAATAAGGTTGACTAAAGACGTGGGTGTATCCATGGTGAACAGAGAAGCGAGAGCTACGGCCTTGCAATCTTACGGATCTAAATACTGATCACGCAGAATGACAAGTCCAACGCGATCGAAGCGGCTTATTATAATTAAGTTGTTCTTAATGATGACATGACTATGCATTCTATTTTGCTGTTTTTGCTTCTGAATGCACAACACAAAAACTGTTTTCCCACTATTATGATATTGGAGTTCTTTGTCGATGGTCCTGGTAAAATAAAACCTGTTTTAGCAACACTGCTGAAATCCAACCGAAAAACAGTATTGTATATACAATACTGTTTTTCGGTTGGATTATCACTGTATCCAGTGAAATTACTGAGCATACGGGTAATAACATAGGAAGTTACATGATTATGATAGTCTTGCAGGAATTTTCCATTCAAAGTTCTAGTTAGCATTGAAAGTATTGAAACTATTACGAGGGGACGCTTATGAACGAGTCCATATAGAGCATCTATAGTTATAAATTGTATAACCCTATAATCAATATTAGAAAACGAGATGAAATTGTTTTGTTTAAGTTCCCCATATTTAGGGACTGCTGTTAGCGTAAGCGCCATCTCAAAACTAAAGAATTTCATGGTTAATATCAAGTTTCTAATATTGACTATAGGTAGAGTGACCATGAGAACAAAATTGATTCTGTTTTTCTTTCCAGGGCTTGGAGATCGTGAACCCTCAGGCAGCGGAGACGCGCGTCAACGAAGCGAATGCCAAGTACTTTTCAAATACCTCTGGGTTTCTGTCCGTAGGCAAAAACACTACTTGATATTCAACCTCTTCACGTGATGTGATGTTCAATTGACTAGACCAAATTAGTAAGTTAACAAACAATATTTATCGCGTTGACATTAGTGTTAATTTATTAAACACATTTCCAATTTTTATTATTATTATTATCTAAAATGTTGACATTCAGTGTTATACAAAACATGATTTACTTTTTAAGACCACTGAAAGTGTCATGAAATGAACAGAAAGTTAAGACGTGAAATTAAGGTCGCGAAACGGCTTCAGTTTTTGCAATGTTGGACTCTTAATAAACAGCTAACGATTGAAGATTTGTTTTATTGTGTTGGTACCGGATAAGTTGGCCATGCGGCCGAGATGGACGTGAGCGTCCATACGAGACGATTTCACCGGCTAGGATGGATGCACTGCTTCATATGAGAGCCGAGAATATAGTGACCTGAAAGGAGGTGGCTAATCCATGTAAAAGTAATTTTAGTTAGGTATTTCGAAGGAATATCGATCGAGATTTTAGTTTTTTAATTTTTATACTTATGGGTAATGCTTGTATTTACATGTTAACATGATTGATCTAGAGTTCTGATGATTAAAGTGCATACTTATTTATAAACAATATTACATTCCTGAGAAATTAGATAGATACATAGATAGAAAATTCTTTATTGCACAAACAAATTTGTAGGTACATAGGCGAACTTAATGCTAGTAAGCATTATCTTCCAGTTTCCAGTCTGGAAGAGATCGCTGCTTAGCGATAAGACCGCCTATTGTACTTATAAGTAATTGTGTTCATAATGTAATTCTAGTTTTCTATCTTCTATCTACTTATCTATGTTTAACCGCAGAATACTAAGGGACAGAATCATCACTCCGAAGAAATTTAAACAAATAGCGACTCTTGCTATGACGCAATAAACTTTAATTCAGCTCGCGTAGCGCTGCATACCTACCAGTCATATTAACCTACAGAGCGCCTCTCTTTCTATTGCGCCGCTCTTATCTCTTCTGACGCGGCACGTGTAACGACGCGCGACCCGCCGTCGGTGTCCGGCTATGTACTTGTAGCTTCGTACCTACAGTGCGGAGTGCGCTAGGCCTGGTTTAACTCGGATTGAAAGAGCAGATCTAATAACTTCAGATAACTAATATACTTAGGAAAGAATTAAAAACAATCGAATCGATTACGATATATATACACAAACGAACTTCTAAGGCAAATAAAATAAAAGTTTTTAAATATGTCTACACAATACCTACCTACTTACAGTTAATTCAGAGCGCAGCACCTACTAAGTTTACTTAAATGATAAAAATTCAAATCACATCCAATTGTTGATCCGATGCGTATCACGCGAGCGAAAAGTATCTTTCTGAAAAAAAGGCCTATGCCACGTAAAATCGAGGTTAATCCTTGGGTTAACTTGATTTTTGTACGAAAATTGACACAAATCCGTGGTTGTAATGTAATGAGAAAAGCATACTACACTGTTCGTAATTACATAGAAGACAAAGATGCTTGGAACATTCCACTTCTGCAAAGTAACCAACTGGTACATAAGAAACATAACATTGTAAAAACCCAAAAAATTGTAACAAAATCTCTAAAAAAAATGCCCCTCAGTTTCTTGCCGTATCTTCTGAGTAGTGGTTCTTTTTCCGATACGGTGGTAGAGTCATTGTGATAATTTGACGTTCATAAGTTCCAAAATGATTAAAGAGATTTTGTTTTTGATTTTTTTGATTTTGGTTAGCCCCGTTCTGACGGTGCCGGTGGTGCAAATGGCCTTTACTATTACCTATCTCGTTCGCTAGCCGCTGTCAAACTGTTAAAGTGAATATGAAAGGGCCCTCTCGATGTTGATTCAGCTGTTCCCAGTGAATTGTTGCTTTGAATACATGAATATTTAGCTGGACTAAATTAAACGTGGACCCAATTGAAACATATCCTAACGGGTACAAAGTGAATTGTCCGCTTTGCCTTTTACCACTCTCTGAGCGAGATAGGAATTCATTAGAAGGCTTGTACCAATATTTTTTTAATTTTGCTGGGTTTCTTATACATAAACGTTCTAGTTTTAAATACTAAATCTATAGTTAATGAGTACAATATAAAGCATAACTATTGTAGACGTACGTGTGAATAAAATACAGTTTAACAAAAAAGTTAGTAATAAAAATAGTAGTAACCGTCGTATTCCCCATCCTTACCTATTAAGCTTCTGATCCTAAAAATAAAACCAAATTGTATCAAAAGCCGTTCAGTACATTTGGCTTGATTGAGAAACAAACATACATTCATAGGTACCTACATTCATCCTCACAAACTTTCGCGCTTATTAGGATAGTACGATTTCGTCGGTGTTCGTTCAGATTTCTTGTCGTACAATAAGAAGGTACTTCTAGGTACTTCATAAACCTTTTAAAAACGATCAACCTATCAAAATGCTACGACCTCTTTAAACTAGAGAGGTGTTTTGGAATGCCGCGTAGGTCAGTCAAGGCTGACTCTGTTTTACTTAAGGTGTTCGCTTGCCCAACCTGTCGTTTAAAATAGAAATATAACAATGTTCTCACAGCATTTGAAGTAAACAAACCGCACCTTAACACGAAGTACAGGTAACAGAGTTCTAACCAATATTATAATAGTTGTTGGTATTCGAATTTTGTTATATTTGATCAATTGGTAGCCGACCTAAAGCAATAAAGGTTATGTGATATATCTTGGTGAAAAACTTTCCGGATACGAGATCAAACTGCCATACGTGACCTTATGAACATAAAAAAACATGTAAAAAGCATAGTAAGTGTGACAATTTCTCCTCCTCTCCTCTCCAGCCTCTGTTCCTCGACTTAGCTTGACGCTGGGTCCGGTCCCATGGACCAGCGCCTTCTCTCATATTTGATACATAGGATAAAAAAGCCAAATCAGAATATTGAAATAAAGAGAAAAAACACGCAAGATTGCATTAGTTTATGATATTAAATCGCGCTAAAAATTTCGCTGGCTACAATGCCCTTAAAACCTAAAAACCCGAAGACGGTAATGCTTGCGCATTACTGCTCGGCGACAGAATAACTGACGAAGACGGCCTCCCACATACGAGAGACGTACCACGAGTTACCTAATAGCCAGGTGAGCGAGGTCTTTATATATGGAATTATTAGCTTGCAGTGCTAGCAGCTAAACAAGTTTGGCTCCGGATGAAGCAGTTGTCCTAGACCAAATGTTAAGTCAGTTAGATCTTCATAAAATATTTATGAAAATCTTCGAAGCTTCGGACCACTCCCTATATTTTGACACTTATTGATAACAAACTATATGTTTACGATATCAAAGTTGTATAGCGTCCTACTTTGTGATTTCTTTATACGTAGGTATATTATACTTGCGCAAACTCAGATGCACTGGCCCGGCGTTACTAAACAGATTGGCACACTCATATAATTCCACATGTGATTTTAATAACCACACGTGAAATTAGAACAGCGTGTTCGGTTATTAAATTAAAGTATGAGCTCCGATAACAGGTTAATAATTCTATTAATTCATTTTAAGTTATATTATTTTTATTATTATTTATATATTTTTTATTTTTTTGTTATTTTTAGTTATATTATTGTTTATAGTTATTTTATTATTATTTTTAGTTATTTTTATATTAGTATTATGTGGTTTTATATCAACCTATTACGTAAAACATAGAGTAGATAGCTAATACCTTTAGTTAACTAGGCAGCTAGGTACTTATTCTTCTAAGAAAATGTATGAACAATATACTCGACTCGAAAAACTAGTACCTATATTATGAAAATAGTGTTGAAATTAAAATACGAAGAAAAAATGCAGGTAGATAAATATACATTTTAGACAAATATAATAATATGTTAATTTACCGCTAAATTACACTAACTTCTATAAATTGATAATGTTTCGCAGACTTCCATCTATATTATGAAAATAGTGTTGAAATTAAAATACGAAGAAAAAATGCAGGTAGATAAATATACATTTTAGACAAATATAATAATATGTTAATTTACCGCTAAATTACACTAACTTCTATAAATTGATAATGTTTCGCAGACTTCCATTACTTGTACCAGTTTGCGTTTAATTGTACGTGTCTCTATGCGTCTATTTTGCATCAATCAATGTATGAAGCCGGTACAGTCGAGGAAGCGGTGGTATGCGTAATTATGCTAATGGTTATTAGCATATGAAGTGCAACGACATAAGGGCTGATGCAGAATATACTGAGGCATAGTGATGCAGTTTCCGCATCATACCAGTTCATACCAGTTCTAGTATTCTATTAGTGAAACGATATAAATATGACGTTACATAACACGTAATATCTCTGAATTTAACTAAACATTATTTAGTTCTCAAAGGGAATGAGCTTGAGAACAATTTACCTAGTAACATGAGCTGCCCTATTTGCGAGATTGCGTGCTCCTACGTACCTCTACTTACTGGCGTTAAACACTTTTTATCTCTATTTTCAACGATGTAAGATTCAAACTTGTTTATCAAATGCTACTCCGTCAGAACAGGATTCCATCAATGGTCTGGGTTACTCCAGTTCAAGGACGCTCTTTTACTTTACATTTTCTAGATTATGTCACGTTGATTCTCGTAGTAGGTAGTTACTAGAATCTGGTAGATATTTATAAATTGTGGCTCTCCGCCTTTCTCACTAACCAACCTTAAAGACTCAGGGTCCTCTCGTTGTCCCTTGTTTTTGAGGACTATTAGAATTTTTTTTAATACATTATAGACTTACGTTTGACCGCTATTTAAAAACTTTGCTAGTTTCAATCCGCGCTTCCAGCCGCGTAGACAATTTTCCGCGGTGTACAATATCCTACGTTCTATTCCAGAATCTAAAGTAGCTTCTTACAAAATTTCTTCAAAAACCGTACTTATAAACTTTTGCATTTATAATATTGGTAGGTTTAGTAGGAGCCAAAGTCTATCAAAGGATGTAATAATACAAATTATTTGCCTACCAATGTTATACCTAAATAACGAATGCCTACCTTTAAGCATTCCTCGGACTTTAAACGTTACGCGCATCATAATATTTACTTACGTTTTTTGACCCTAACGCTATAAACTTGCGCAATTCCAGCAATAAAATCTTAAATGTTAGGCTGTAATGCCTTATCGTTGTCTCTACAAAAATTAAATACTGCAAAGTACTCTCACTTACCGCTTTCTGTTTTAATAATTGCATACACTAACATAATACCTCGGAACTGCTCGGAAATTAATGCCGATTTTAGTCATAAAGAGTTAACTAAGCATCCAAATTACAAATGCATTTTAAAGTTAGAATTAAGGTTTTCTATGGTTTTACTGAACACACGACAATCTTAGGGGAACGACGCAACCTGGATTGAGCAAATGCAACATGTTTTTGTCTGTAATTTTCCATTGAACCTTGCTATATTTTTGAAATGGAGATTGTAGTTTTGTTAAACTTTACTCGAGTAGGTATTATTTGTATATCGCCATTCAAAATTAAATACCTATCATATGTAAAAATTGCTTCCCGTTAAAAAAATATATTTTAATGCAAAAAAAACAAAAATCTTACAGTGGTGCCTACATAATGGGCAACTCAACTTATTTGGGCAAATAGCCCTTATGCAAGTTGCTATGTTGGGCAACTTATTGAAAAGTAACCGAACATCTCGTGGCTTGGCTTCCTTATGACCAACTTATGGCAACAAGAGTCAGTAACACCTTTCACGAGAACTCTTAGCTATGAGCCCGGACGGTCAAACAAATAACATGGTGTGCACGCATGAAATATGCATGTCAATAAAATACCTTTATCGCTCGCGCGCTACGTCCCGATGTGTTCTCAAACAATTGTTAAGGCTAAGTACCCACTGTCAACAATGGAATCAAATATTTATGGTTAACAGAAGTACCTACTCGCTCTGTGCTTTCGAGGAGAGCGTGGGCTTGCATAAGGACAGTCGGTGCTAACGGCCGATCTACGTGTCTTGAATGTGTTTCCAAAGCTGTCTATGCAGATGCCGACGCGAAATCGATTCTGTCAGGTCATCGAGTTTAGCAACTACACAAATGGCAATTTTGAAACGGTCTGGTTCGATCTGTATAAACAGTCTGGTATTGTGCAGCGATTACGTGAGTGCAGATAAGAAGGACACACCCAACATGAAAAGAGCGTTAACGGTTCATTGAAATCGAAAGATTGAACCCGCTGAGGTCCGTCGCAGCGCCACCGCCGCCGCTAGTGTTCGGTACCTGCGGAGAACAGGTTCCGAGCGCGGGCGCGGCGACACATCCCGACCGCGAGCCAGCAGCGCGCGCCACAGTGCTCCGCCGGCCGCTTGTCTACGCGCCCGCGCATCGGTGCCCACTGTCCGAAGCCGTGGCCCGACCAAGCACCCGCGAACTTCATCCGCTCTTATCACCGCTCGCTATACATCAACAGTGATTACGCTTCCTATTATTTAGTACATATGACATGACAATCTGGTGTTGAAGTGTTTGTGCAACCGGCTATTGAAATTGGATATTATGTTACGGAGTGCGGACTTTTGATCGCAACTATGGCGAGCTTCGAGGACCTTGCCTTCGACTGGGCGTCGCTGTGCCAAGATTGTCCTGAGTGCTGGACCGCTTCAGGTGAGTGATCTTGACCTAGCAAAACCGTCTTTTGTTTACACTTGAAAGCCAAATGATTAAACGTTAGCACATGAATCAACTGTTAGCACGAAGGTTAGCGACCTACCCTCTTTTTCGAAATGTTAAAAATTCATTAACCGGAACCTACAAACCGAATGATGAAAAATTTTAACTGAATAATATAATTATTGTTATAAATTATTGTTTTTAAACAGTATATATATTTAACATAAAGTTCTAATGTTTAATGTTGGTTTGGCCAACATGCGGCGGGCTGTACAATTCCAAGCTTACTATTAACATTTTAAGTAATTAATAAAATGTATGTAGGCAAGTAACCACAGGTTAATGATATGGATGTACTATTTAAATTCAATACGAGAACTGCTTCGGAAATCGTTTAAATCCAGTTGCAATATAATTATGCTAAGTTTGCATTTTTTTCTACATTATCGTTATCATAATTAGTAAAATTTGTAGCCTTGACCTCTGAAGACCCAGCTGTCTTTTCAAATATTACTTACATATTATGGTAATCATATCAACATAACTCTTTAAGTTTAGACATCAAATTATCAATATTAAAAAGATAAAAAGTTGACTTCTTGCCTATTATCTCGACTGCAATAAAACAGCAATTGGCATGCTAATACCTCCTCTTCAAAGAAAGTACATCTAAAATGTAATGTCCATTGCACTTTCAAAAAGAAATGGCATGTGATAATACGTTCAACCTTCGTTGTGTATTGCGCATGAGTTCTCCGTACAACTCACATTATGCCGCTGACTCTCAAAATGTGAGCTAATGTTTACGCGAATAATTAGCACTTTGCCAACAACTCTATGATTTTATGTTAGGAAATGGAAAACAGAAATTGTTCCAACACTACCCAAGTTGTGAATATGTAACCATGTTTGTTAAAAATATCTTCTATGATCAATTTAATTATGAATGTTACAAACGCTGCAATAAAATTAAGCTCCTCGAATTAACTCTGATTAAAATATGAGGTCCTGGGGCCTTCTACACCACATGCGGTTCGCGGTGTGAATCGCCCAAGTGCTATTTTCCAATGGGGCTTTACGCACTACGTAAATCAATCAATTAACCAATTATCAATTAATCATTTTTATTGCAAATACAAATCGTGTTCACAATCAATTCTATGAGCTCTGAATCCCACACTTGGATAAATCCTGTCTTGTAGGATTCAGTCTCTTTCATTCGGTATAGCTGTTATATTTAACAGATTTTTTTAATTATTTTCAGTTTCATGTTGACAGTGTGAAAACAATACTAGTGAGGACATAAAACTAAAATAATTGTTTAGTATAGAAGTCTATACAAGTTCTACATACATATATAGTTTTACTAAGTACCTACTTACGTATAGTGTACTCATATAGGTATATAATTTTGCCTTATTATGATACCGTTCTTTTATAAAATGCGTAGAATTTTAATTTAAAAGGACAAGGTTAAACAAATCCGCACATGACACTGGTTACTTTCATAATTCTGGCAGTGCCTCAATTGCACTCGTCGGTTAACAGGTATACTGGTCAATAGTCAAAATTTAAAATATATTTAATAAATAGGTGCAAAAAATATATACACATAATAAAATCAGCATATAAGTTAAACTTGTATTTAAAAATATCATGACTTTGAAAAAGAAGGTAAGCATGACTAGCCATTTTTTTTCCATACTCAAATTGAAGTCCGGACCCAGAAAAGAAATGCGAAAACTGACTCTACCAGTGCTTTGGAAATACACTAGAGAAGATAGCGCTAAGGAATTCTGCGGGGATTCTTTTTTTTAAACTTTTAAGATGTCTAAAATATAACACACGATTAACCTAAACCTAACCCTAATGTCGAACTCGAAGTGGTAGTGCGTAGTGCGTTTGTTGGTCGTGAAATTAAATTTTCTTTTCTAGGATTACTACAAACGGTGCTACGAATAAGTAGGTATTATTGATTGTTCTGTGTACTAGGTTCAAGGATCTGTGCTTGAGTTCTGCTTCTATGACGTCCTTATCATTGAAACATGTCTATAGAACAAGTATTACAAAAAGATAACGCATTCTTGTAATACAAGTAAGCATGTTTATTTGATTTGAGAATCATTTATATAAGAAAGAAAGAAAGAAAGAAACGTTTATTTGCAACAACTAATTAACTATGAACATATGACATGAAAAACAAACAGAAAATAAAAATAAAAACATTAAAAGTCTGACAGAGTAAATAAATAAAATAGGTAATTGTTGCAAACCGCCCTCAACTCAGGGTTGTGCTGGTCGTGCGACCAGCGCTGGTCTTCCGTTGAGGCCGTTTGAGTGACTGACATTAAAACTAAAAACAAATCGCCAACAAAAACATTTAATAACAATGACTATTTTTTAGACGCGAGGACGTGTGTGTGCGCGTGTGTTTTTTATGTTCGTATGTGTGTGTAATATTAATTATATTATATTAAGTATGTAAATGAAAGTATAAATGGAGGACTTATTGTATTTCCTACACCATGTTAGGTACGAAAAATGATGCTTAAACCGTCGGCGCGGCATCGCGAGTTCGAATATACATAGGTATATGATAACGCGTAGGGAGCGGCGGCGCGGCGCCGAAAGTTCAAAGTTCAAAAGTTCTTTAATCAGTTTTGGCATCACAGACGCACTCATTAACGTCAATTATTACAATGACTCTACCACCGTATCGGAAAAAGAACCACTACCCAGAAGATACGGTAAGAAACTGAGAGGTATTTTTTTAAGAACTGTTGTTACATTATTTTATGTTTGTTTTTGTCAATAATATGATGTTTCTTATGTGCCAGTTGGCTATTTGGCAGAAGCGGAATGTTCCATGCATCTTTGTCTTTTATATTTTCCCCGGCGCGGCGCTTATCACAGATGAAATATGTATATGTTTTTTAAACAAAATAAAATAAAATATGTGGCGCGGATTTTAATAGGTTAAAAAATATAAAAAAACGCACTTTGCAAACACAGACACAATAAGCAAGATACCTTAATAATTATTTTCTGTATCTTCAGCGGCATGTTAGCAAATAAATCTTTAAGATATGTTACGCAGTGTAACTACAAACGGATTAAAAGCAAAACATTCCTTTTCTTTTACATAACTTCAGTTACTTTCCTTATTAAGTTAAATTACAACTCGTTCGTCGATTATGGGCATCATTAGGTATATCCATGGTATTTACGATCCCTAGTTGTAAGGTTTATAACCACTGGCTGTAGGCAGTAGCACTGGTTTATAAACACAATTGTATAAAATCAGAAAAAAGTTCCAACTTTCTACAGATTGTATATACTTGTACTTCATAGAGTAACTTTTTGACTTACCTACATCATAGTATAAAGATCTTCAGGGCGATCATGTATCTTTTATTTCAATCAATTTCAATGAGAAACCAGTTACCCGACAAATTTACATAGCGAGATTGTGCTATGAATCGTTATGTATACGCCCGATCTATTCAATTTTACTGTGTAATACGGCTCTTATTGAAATTGATTGAAATAAAAAATACATGATCGCCTTGCTGTGCCTAGACATATCTCTCTGAGTATAAATACACATAGTTTCACTTTTTTTCTATCTCTACAAATTGTTTTTTTTGTTTTACCTTTAAAATAATATTATGTTATCATTATTATTTTGTTTATCTTAGCCTACCTCGTACATAAGTGTACTTAAAAAAGTCCTATGTCCTTTTCAGGACCTCAGATATCTACATAAGAAATTTCATCAAAATCAATTTAGTAGGTATCTAGTTATTGCGTAATTGAGTAACAAACATTCATCTATCTATCTATCCTCACAAACTTTTGCATTCATAATAATATTATTAGGATTATAATAGGTATAGGGTATGTACCATAATGACATATAGATACCACAGAATTACAAAGCTATTACATGAATATATAATATATGTTCACAGTGAAAACAAAATTTATACTAACTAGTCATAATACTTAGGTAGTTAACCTAGGTATTATGAATATAAAATAATCAGTGCTAAAACCACCTGAAACTATAAAACATACCTATTGCATTACGTACTTACAAAATCACTAGAAAGCTCGTAACTAAATCATTTATATTCATCAACAGCAACCAGTTATAAAAGCTAACGTAACTTTTCGACTAATTAATAGATCTTTGAACTTGGCGTTAATTGAGCGATTTAAGCCATTGTACTAAAAACGAATTCATTTCACTTTCGTTTCTCACAACTGTGTTATTAAAAATGTTGTAAAAGATATTGAATTGTCATTCTAATTCCAATTGTTAAATTGGCGTTGGTTTAAAACTTAAATCAAAAACTAAAATTGAATACACACGATTTTCTCACGGCTACATTTTTTTAATTGGCGGATTTGTCATTGACCCTCTGTTTGTTTATGGGCGAACTGGCCCTGCTGTTTTGATTTATGGTTTTCTGATGATATTTATGAGCGTCGCTTCTTTAATGTTCGTTTGATATTTAAAGTTGTTTTGAAGTTGGCGGTTTCAAATTCATATGTTCAGCTCCCAGAAAAATTGCTTTCCCACAACCTGTAAAAATGAGTCCCATCTACATATATAATAAACTAGCTGCGCCCCGCGGTTCCACCCGCGGCTTCCCGGGATAAAAAGTAGCCTATGTGCTATTCCAAGTCCTAAAGTACCTACGTACCTAAATTTCATCAAAATCGGTTCGGTAGTTTTTGCGTGAAAGTGTAACAAACATACATCCATACATTCTTATAAAATTTCGCGTTTATAACATTAGTATAGTAGGATAGTAAATATGCTTATCCCTTGGTGTGGCACCGCACCGCAGCAGCAGCTGGCTTGCAATAGATTTTAAATGTCATATTTATATAATTTCAAGGGATATGTTAAAATTTCATGATTATTTTGTTTTATTTTATTTTATTCTCAAAGGGTAAGTAACAGCTAGGATAGGTAAATAACAGAGTTTATAATAATGTGTACAGATAGCTAATTATAAGTTACCACAAATAAAGTGAAAATAGGAAATGGGGTGTTTAAGCTCCTTGGTTAATTGTAACAGTTGATTTGGAAGGTGAGTGCAAAATAATAGCTATAAATGAAATAAACGTACTCCAACCGCATTGCATGCCTATAATATGAGAGGTAGCATTGTTACAGTTATTACAAATACCATTATTACCATCACGCCTAGTAGTCTTTAGGGTAGTCAGTGATACGGTTGCTTTGGATCGCAAATAGAGGTTAATGTCATGGTTATTTTCAAACCTGTAGAAGGGCTTGAGCGTGTCACCTGAATATTAAATCAGTTATATGACATGGTTCAGATAACGGGGACTTGTTGCTATCCGAATTCTCAAACGATTCGTTTCACTTTTGTGTATTTGTTTAGATTTCGAAAGTTATATTTGCATGTCAATGCAACGAGCCCTTTTTGAATCTTCTTGAATGTGTTCTAGGCTAGGCCTGTGTGGCTGTGGCTTTGAAGTATCCGTTGCAGAAAGTTTGTAACTGCGAGTTCTGTTACTTATAAATTTAAACTTGACGGTAATTATTAAACAGATTTAAGGAGATCTTTCTTGTAGGCACCCGGCGATTCCGGGACTAAAATTCATTCATAGAATAATTATTTTTTTAGAAAAACAAGAACCGGCTTCAAGAGCAAACTTATATTTTAATTTTTTTCAAAAAGTGCTAAATCAATTTCGTTAAAATTTATATGGGACCACCTCTGAAGTATGACCTACCAAACAAAAAAAGAATCATCAAAATCAATTCATAAAATTGGCGGAGTAATCGCGTAACAAACAAAAAAAAAACCGTCGAATTGAGAACCTCCTCCTTTTTTGAAGTCGGTTGAAAAGATAGTATACGCAAGCGATCTACGTAACTACAACGCAAGATGAATTTCTTTTGATATCATCGCCAGCAGTAGACGAAAACGAGCGAGTGTAGCTCAGCGGGAAGTCGTGGGACTTCCGATCTGACGCGCCGAAGTTCGAATCCCTCTGGCCCCGCACCAGTGACTTTCTTAAGCTATGTGCGGATTTAATACTCGCTCTCAAAACGGTGAAGGAAAACAAAGTGAAGTGAAGAAACCGGCATGTCCCAGAATTAATAACAAAAATTGTGAAGGGCATGTCACACTGGACCAGCGTGTTGGATTATGGCCCATACTCTCTCTTTGAGAGAAGGCCCGTGTCATAGCAGTGAGAACTTAAGAGCTGATGATGATGATGTAGATGAAAACAATGATGAGAAGAATTACTTTGATGCCTTCCTCAAGCACATACGCTATGCACGAATGCTGGAAAAATTAAGCCCATCTTACAGATTAAATAAATAATTATGTGTATGTGCAAATCGGCGGATGACGATTAGCTTCTAGTGTTGCTACAGGAAGTGCGAGTACATACCCACCGCTACACATTCGATAATGATAGTTTTTACAGAAGTCTTAGCTCTAAGAAAATGTTAGATCTCGTTAAACTCCTTCCAAGTACTGTCAGAATTAATAATATGTATTCATATTAGTACCATGTCATAATAATGATTTTAATTAAGTACAAGGTATTTGAGAGAAGCAACTGTCAAACTAGAGATAACATGGTGCTAAAGTGTTCACTTATTATCGATGCTGATTGTATGAGTGCTGCTAATGACGTAGCTGAGACTATATTTGAACGTGTCTCTTTTAAGGCACCGTCCTACTTCATACGAAGACATAGCGAGTGCAGAATCAGCGATTGTAGCAACGAGTTGACCAGTGGCAGTGGTTAAAATAATTTTGTCGAAATAGGTAAGAAGATAAAGTTTAGTGAGTTGAAAGATTTTTACCGGCAAAGAAAGAGCAAGTAGCAGTAGTTACAATTATAATAATAGTCATGTAGAAACACAGAATAACATAATAGTATTTTTTTTGTAGCAAAATATGAGCAATACGCCTGACCATAACAGTTGCGGCACCACCCAGAACTTTGTTTTGCAAAATCCTGCGCGGCACTGCACTGCGCTCGTCATCCTGAGACAATAAGTTCTTAAGTCTCACAATGCCCAGTAATTTCGCTGGCTACAAATGCCCTTCTAACTGAAACACAATAATGCTAAATTACTGGGCGTATGAGACTAAATATCTGTACCTCGGAGTAATGACCGCAATGCAGTGTTACCACAGAATACTAAGGGAGAGAAGCATCACTCCGCAAAGAAATTTAAACAAATAGTGACTCTTACTATGACGCAATATAATTCAATTCAGCTCGCGTAGCACTGCATACTACCAGTCATATTAACCTACAGAGCGCCTCTCTTTCTATCGCATAGCTCTTATCTCTTCTGACGCGGCACGTGTAACGACGCGCGACCCGCCGTCGGTGTCCGGCTATGTACTTGTAGCTTCGTGCCTACATTGCGGAGTGCGCTAGCCCTGGTACGCAATACATTTCATGGTATTGAAAGTCCTGGATGGCACTGCAATAGTTATGGGCAATCGTGGCGCTTAACATCAAGAGAACGACTTTACTCGTTGATTCTATAAAAACAAAATGTTTAGGGAAATCTCGATGCCAGTCACATGCTTGTGAAACGTTGGGACAATTGCCTAAAAACTTATAAATGTCAATAACCTTTATATAACCTTAATTGAACACTTGTAGAAATAAAGATTTCGATTAAATCAAACACAGGTGATAAGTGCATTCCAAAAATGTTTGACCGTTAACAATATAAGTTCGATATACAGTGTTTAAATTACTTCACAATTTGATCTGTTTGGTATCTACCTGTCCAACTTCAATCACGTATTTTAGGTGAACCTGTACCTAACCCCTATTTGTAACACATAATTATTACTATAGTTAAATCATCACTTAATAAGTAATTCAAGGTAAATAAGCTCTACTTAGTACATCATTATTCAATGGTATTGCAGGAATGGATAGTGATAGGATAGAAGGCTATACAAATATATTCCTTAAATCTTTTAGCGAACGGGTCATTTTAGGCTAAAGGCAAAGTCATAAAACGTTATCGTTTCTAAGTTATGGCAGCAGGTAAAGACACAAGATACATTATGCACTGGAGTGAGTGAGTAAGAGATTTGCTTAGGGGTTGTGCTTAGGCGTACAAAAGAATAGAAAAACAATAGAAAAAAAATATGGGCCGCTGGCGCACCGAGTTAGTCAGAATTTCACCACCGTCGGGAACGCAGGTGTGCAATATAAAGGCTCCGTAGCCTTGTATAGCGCTTGATAGCTAAAATTACCATAAAAATAGCAGTATTTTCGAGATAGAGCTGTGTCAGTAGTTTAAATTATTAAATTCTTTTTATTATTTTAAATTGTGTGTTTAGTGAACTTCAAGCAGAGGTTGTAAGTAATTTGTTTTATATTTCCAGTGAAATGTGTATTACAGGGGTTAGGTAGGAGTTAGTCAGAATTTCACCACCGTCGGGAACGCAGGTGTGCAATATAAAGGCTCCGTAGCCTTGTATAGCGCTTGATAGCTAAAATTACCATAAAAATAGCAGTATTTTCGAGATAGAGCTGTGTCAGTAGTTTAAATTATTAAATTCTTTTTATTATTTTAAATTGTGTGTTTAGTGAACTTCAAGCAGAGGTTGTAAGTAATTTGTTTTATATTTCCAGTGAAATGTGTATTACAGGGGTTAGGTAGGAGTTAGTCAGAATTTCACCACCGTCGGGAACGCAGGTGTGCAATATAAAGGCTCCGTAGCCTTGTATAGCGCTTGATAGCTAAAATTACCATAAAAATAGCAGTATTTTCGAGATAGAGCTGTGTCAGTAGTTTAAATTATTAAATTCTTTTTATTATTTTAAATTGTGTGTTTAGTGAACTTCAAGCAGAGGTTGTAAGTAATTTGTTTTATATTTCCAGTGAAATGTGTATTACAGGGGTTAGGTAGGAGTTAGTCAGAATTTCACCACCGTCGGGAACGCAGGTGTGCAATATAAAGGCTCCGTAGCCTTGTATAGCGCTTGATAGCTAAAATTACCATAAAAATAGCAGTATTTTCGAGATAGAGCTGTGTCAGTAGTTTAAATTATTAAATTCTTTTTATTATTTTAAATTGTGTGTTTAGTGAACTTCAAGCAGAGGTTGTAAGTAATTTGTTTTATATTTCCAGTGAAATGTGTATTACAGGGGTTAGGTAGGAGTTAGTCAGAATTTCACCACCGTCGGGAACGCAGGTGTGCAATATAAAGGCTCCGTAGCCTTGTTTAGCCCTTTATAGACAAAATTACCATAAAAATAGCAGTATTTTCGAGATAGAGCTGTGTAAGTAGTTTAAATTATTAAATTCTTTTTATTATTTTAAATTGTGTGTTTAGTGATCTTCAAGCAGAGGTTGTAAGTAATTTTTTTTATATTTTATATATCCAGTAGAGGTGGGTCTTAGCGGCTTTATCGGGCAACGAAACGCAACTATTTATTGAATTTCAATAGCGGTTTTTAAAACTATCTATTTTGATAGCGGTTTTTTTTACAAGGTGCTATCCTATTCTATCGCTATTTCGCGGTTCTTTAGTAGGCATCTGTACAATTAGCCTTCTTAGTAGTGTCGTCTTTTTAAAAAAAAGTCCCATAGCACACTCGCGTTAATTCGCGACATTATGCACTATGTATAGTTTTATAAATTCACTTAATAGTTTAGTTAATGTACGATGTCCTTATTACTTATATTATTATTTACAGTATATTTACACTCCTTAATCGAATTGTTCATTATCTACACTTCATAGTATATTTACATTCTTAAATCTAATTGTTTTTAACTACACTTCACCAAAACAAATATAATCAAAAACTTTTTATTCACTGTTTACAACAACTCTTGGAAATATGTACTTAGGTACCCAATTACTATATTAATAAAGTTTTATTACTAAAGTAAGTAGGTAGGTACGTCTTTACGCTGTATTATCTTACATTTTTACACATTTTTGAACTCGAAAATCAGCGATAATTATGGTGTCTAAAAACAACACCGCATCAACAGACTAATTGAATTCGAGTGGGTCAAGGTCATTTTCTCTTCAATACGATATTCACACTTTAAATTTCTTTTCAATTGAACACAAACAGTATGTTACATCTATAGTTTGTGTCCTTATTTCATACGAGTTAAAGTTGAAAGTTAAATAGCAACGTGTGAATGTGACAAAGCAATTTTATTTTCTGTTTCGTTCGAACCGCGTGCGACTTCCGAATTATGCCGATAGGAGTTTTAGCAAGTAGCGAGACTAACCGAACGTTGTCGTGCGCGTGCCGCGCAGTGCATTCGCGAAATAGATAGTTTCCAAGAAATAGATAGGTTCGTCGGAGTACGATAGCCGCTAACGGCTGTTGAGTCGATAAATAGTTGCAATAACTATCTACGTTGCGCAACGCCCACCGCTAATTTCCAGTGAAATGTGTCTTTCAGGGGCAGCTGAGAAATATTAATAATCATGTTCGTTAATGATGAAGTATTTGTTAAAATGTTTTCATTTAAATAGTAGATATAAATTTAACAAATACTTTGTTGTTATTTTATTTAATTTCTGTTGTTATATTTTGTACTCATTTCGTGTGAATTTAGGACTATATTTTCTTATGTTTTTCTGTTGTGTCATTTCGCATTACACAATCACAGGTTGGGTGAAGGTTGTTTATCGATAAAGTGTTTACTTAATCGATAAACCATAGAAACGCTTATTCAATTACTAAGTAATGATTTATTACTCACAAGAGGAATTAATAAATCATGAAAATAAAATTTAGGAACAGCTTTAGGATAAGAATTTACAACATTTAGATATAAGTAATTACACCACTTGTTTTCAAAATACACACCATGTCGATGTTATTTTCCTGCGTACATAACACAAATGAAAAAAAAATAAACAAGTATTTACATGTATTTATATATTTGATATATTACACATTACAAAAAATTTGCAAGCTATTGCCTTAAGCTGGTAGTTAAATTAGACGAATTGTAGACGTCTTTCGAATTTAGTTTATAAGTTATAGGGCAGTTTAAGGCAAGGCTTAGACACAAAGTCTATGTAAAGCTTAGTAAATACACCTTCTGTGTATTTTTATTTTATTATCAAGCGAATGATACAACAGAACTTTCAGCTAGTTTGTAAGGTGGGAAAGTTTAGGAATATTTAGGACTGTGCTACATTGTAAAATTAAAGAAAAAAAAAACATTGATAGTTACGATTTAAGTAACAAAAAAAAAAAAAAAAACCAACAGTAACAGGATTTTTTTATTTAAAAAATACTATTACTGCAAAGAATCACTGCTATGTGTCGGAGTGGTTCCGTGTGAAGGTTTAATGTAGTTTATTAATACAAAAATTAATCTTTTGAGAATGAGCACAGAACGCGAATTTCTTTGTTCCATATTTTTAAAAGTTCATAAATTTTGTTCGAGTATAACATGACATTGCCTTTAAGAGTTACATAACAATTTCCCAAAAGTGGAAAATGTTACTCTTTAAGATAATGATAAAAGGAAAGGAGTGACAAAAAAATAATCAAATAATGCGTAAAGCGTGTCGTGACCCGGATTAGGAGACATGTTAATAGTGTTATTTTTTTCAGCCTCCACGTGTATATTTAAGTCTTTAGAATTAAGAGTAGTTACACATGTCTCAACTGTGATGGGCAACGCTTTTTACGCTTCTCCTTTTCTCGCGAATTAATATAATAATAAAAAAGGTGACCTATCTAGAACTCTAGATTTTAGGTCGATAATAATGTAAAATTTCGTTATATTAGATCGAACGGGGTGGGGTAATTAATCCATTCCTTTTTAGCACTATGGATTGTTCCGGAAGGAAAAGCTGATTCTGTGGGTCGTCAGGCTCGCCGGTTATTTTGTGATAGATAAATAATACATAAATTAATATTCCAATGTTGGTTACTTCGTTTGATGGTTGCGGTAATTAAAGATAAAACCTTCGATTGGTTTTAAAATGTTTAGCTGTTATCCAACAGTAAGTTACCATCATTGAATGTTAGAGCAAGCATTGTATTAGAGTTACATTACTGAGATAAACCTTCGAGTGGTTTATTAACAATTTGTCTGGTTATGATAAAGGTGACTTTCCATCAGTGCCTTGTGTGATATTATGTTATTGATTGATCATAAAGTCAATCGAAAAAATAATACATAAATTAATATTCCAATGTTGGTTACTTCGTTTGATGGTTGCGGTAATTAAAGATAAAACCTTCGATTGGTTTTAAAATGTTTAACTGTTATCCAACAGTAAGTTACCATCATTGATTGTTAGAGCAAGCATTGTATTAGAGTTGCATCACTGAGATAAACCTTCGAGTGGTTTATTAACAATTTGTCTGGTATGACAAAGGTGACTTTCCATCAGTGCCTTGTGTGATATTATGTTATTGATTGATCAAAGGGTCAATCAAAATGAAGAAACCTCTGCGAGTATGTGTGTACGTTTGTTCTCTTTTAATAATATTTATTTCAGAAGTTATAATAGCCTGACGACCCTAAGAACAAAAGAAAACGACGGAGGTTTGTGACAATTCTGTTTACTACCATTTTGGTTCTTAGAATAAAAATATATATATATATATATTATATATAATCTGATTTTGCAATCGATTAGAAGTTTTAATGTTGTGTTTGTACGTTCTAAGTTATTTTGAAAGAAAAAAAAAATCTAAATGAACCAAAATGGTGTTTCTTGTTGTTATAAAGAGTGATATTGTGCAGTTTTATTGATTAATAAATTAAATCACTTATTGTACAACTGGAATTAAAATATTGTAATGTCTTATTAACAGCTTGGAACGAGTTGCAGTCACTTTTAATTTCCATACATTTTACGTGTCTTGTGTTTGATATCTATAATATTTTATTATCAGCTTGGAACGAGATGTGGAGACTTTTAATTTCTATATATTTTACATGACTTATGTTTGAAATAAAAAATGTTTTATTAACAGCCTGGAACGAGTTGCGGTCACATTTAATTTCTATATATTTTACATGTCTTTTGTTTGAAATTTAGAATGTTTTATTAACAGGTTTTAAGAACGAGTTGCAGTCTCTTACATTTTATAATTATATTTTAATGTGTTATTAACAGCTTGGAACGAGTTGCAGTTACTTTTAAATTCAATACCTACATTTTACATGTCTGGTGTGTGTGGAAATTTACAATGTTTTATTAACAGGTTTTAAGAACGAGTTGCAGTCTCTTACATTTTATAATTATATTTTAATGTTCTATTAACAGCTTGGAACGAGTTGCAGTTACTTTTAAATTTAATACCTACTTTTTACATGTCTAGTGTGTGTGGAAATTTACAATGTTTTATTAACAGGTTTTAAGGACGAGTTGCAGTCTCTTACATTTTATAATTATATTTTAATGTGTTTATTTAACAGCTTAAAGGAACCTGATGCAGATATTTAAAGTCCTATACCTATATCTTTTATGTTCTATGTGTGTTGGAAGTTAAGATGTGCAAAGCGTAATTTAAATACCACTTAATGTTCAGTAGTCACATGTCTCGGATGCCATTGTTACCCTTCAGTGGTTCTATGCCAGCCTTTGCTGTGGTCTATACGGCTGATCATTAAGGAGGAGCATTGGCTTTTAGGTTCGATTTAGTGCAGATAAGGCTTAGGGTGCAAAGGCGTAATTTAAACACCACTTAATGTTCAGTAGTCACATGTCTCGGATGCCATTGTTACCCTTCAGTGGTTCTATGCCAGCCTTTGCTGTGGTCTATACGGCTGATCATTAAGGAGGAGCATTGGCTATTAGGTTCGTTTTAGTGCAATTAAGGCTTAGGATGTTTCCCTATCCTATAAACCTACCGCGCTAAGTTGTCAAATCGTTCAAATAATTTTTAGTTGAATTTCTTTAATTTGACAATAATTTGATACCACATTACAATCTGGAGGTATTTTCGCGAATGAGTAACATTGTATGTTTTTGTTGTCATTATACGAACTCACAACTCGTATAATTTAGGCGACACTATCAACTGATTACTGGTTTGTGAAACTATCCACTGCAAGCATATTTACTACACACGCAGGAGATATCTTTTACGCACACTCTACAAAATGGATAGATAAGGGAATGATTCTACTATAGGGAGTCTTTGTTTTATCGATCCAGCCACAAACATTATATTCAACAGCGTCGAATTATGGTTAAATTAGGATTTAATGATTGAAGAATTCGATATCCTATCCTTCTTCCAATTAATCATTTCCTACCAAACCTTTAATTATTTCTCCCAAGAATTACTACATACTTGAATATCTGAAAACTATTTCAGTCCAATATGATTGTTTATATGATAACGATGAAGGAGCCTAATAACCAAAATTAAAAAAAAACCATAGGCTTGCAAGTTAAGTATTGGGCAAATCCTAAGGACTAAAAATTAATATTCTATTTTCAATTGGTGTAAATAATTGGTGGTGTTCCTAGGTTCCTTATGGACATGGTAACCGGCATTGGAGGAATATCAGATGTGTAACTGTAGATACCTAGGTGGAGGTTCACACTGAGTCTGTTCCATCAATTCCAAGTAACCCCGGCCCTGTCTTGTACTGGAGACGATTGGGGGCCTCACCAATATCATCATGAAAACAATGTTTATCTGAGAAGAAGTAACTTCAGTTACTGTGGCTTTGCCTTATATTTTTACTATTTTGTTGGACAAGGTCCATTTACAACAACATTGTGGCTCTGCCCTAATATTACTACATTTGGTCAAGAACCAATTACAGCGATGCTGTGGGCTCTGCCTTTATAAAACAACTATGGGCAGTACCCATTTATAATATACTACTACTGCGAGCATTGCTCTGCGTTTCTACCACAGGACTAGATCCACTATATAAAACATGGGCTTTGCTCTTATTACACATTAGGACAATGTCCTTTAATAATTATACAATTATGTTGGATTGAATGGTTGTTGTTGCTCTATAGTTAAGATAACAATATACCTTGTCTTTCCTTACTCCGCTCCCTGGGGAATGCACACAGTGGATGGCATTCACGATTGTTGGCGAGGCTGGAGCCTACAATACTTTCCCCCCCAACCCCATTTTCCTTCCTAACTTCCTTGACCCCAGGCCCTTCCCATATAACTAGTAATTAAATGCTTTTAAAATAATTATTGAATAACACTAACAATTACCATCTATATACAGTTTACCTCTATTCTAAATACTTTAGTTCTCAAACTCTAAAAGTTCTTGGGTTACTAACTTTTCATAATGTGGAGTCTGATGATCACCCGGCCAAGGTGTTTTTAATCGTTCAAACATATTTGATGAAATGAGGGTTTGTTACAATTTGGTGCCGTGACCAGGATGTTAAAGGCTTTGCCTGTTACTGTAGACGTGTAGGCTTTTTATAGCCTACAATTTGGTGTTCGTGAAATGGAAAGAGCTGATGAGACTAAAGTTAGGATAGTTTGGAAATTACAGAAACATAAGATTTGGGGGGTGTATAAGAGTATGGGGGGTGTATAGTTTGGGGGGGTGTATTATAGTTCTGGTTTGCGTGGCTATAAAAATAAATGTGGGAAACTTGTTTGCAGGATAGTACCAGTATCAAATTACAAATAACACTGTGTTAAGTAGCGCGGAAACATTAGAAGAAATAGAAAATTTATACAAGTGAAATACAAACTGTGTAGGAATTTAGAACGTTCCGGTTGCCAATAGTAATGACAATTAAATGTAAGTCATTAGACGCTAAAAGTCTAGTTATCGTATCAGCCTCAATTATAGGGGATATCTTACAAATTATGTTGAGAATGTTAATACCTATAAGTATAATTGACAAAACAATAAAAGGGGGTTAGGATACTCAGAGATTTCTGACACAGAAGATGTAAATGCTTTGAAAAATTATAGATTCTCTAGAACCAAAATCAGATTTCTCGATGACCGAATTTATGTAGGACATACTACACATTCAGTTTTATTGAAGATAAAATTAATAAACAAATGATAGAGCCCTTCAGGTTTGTACTTGATGTATTAATATTTGATTTTCAAGTTAGAGGATTGTTAGATACAGGCAATGTTCTGTGACATTACTTTTATATCTCAAGTTTTTGCCAGATAGTCAAAACTCACAATGTCAATACTCTCTATGAAACCATTTCAGATTAAGGGCGCAGTAGTTAAAAAAAAAAAAATTGTAAGGTTCAATAAGAAATAGTAATGCTGCCAGTACAATTAAGAATTTTTGTATAGAAATTGGATTTTTGATTATACCAATTTTGGCGCGGAAGTTTGCACTAGGGTTTTATTGGCTAAAGTAAACACGAAATTGTATTTAATTTGACTAAAGATCATGCGGGAATTTATTTTAAGCAAGGAGTGAATGAGCATTTTAGACCTTTGGTTAGGAAACATAATACTATTACCATGCTCAATGTACTGAGAATCAAAGTAACGAGAGGTTGAATAAAACCTCAAATAATACTACTGAATGGGTGTTGCCAATAAAGATAGGAGAAATTACAAATGACAAGGAATTGGAAACATTTAGATAAGTGACAGATAAGAAAATTATGAGTCGCATAGCTACTCCATACAGTAGTCGATTGACGTTTACGTTAAAAGGAGATGAATGCATAAGAGTTTTACTGGATGCAAGAGAGATAAATAAAAACATGGTTGCAGTTTCTAAATAATCATCTGTATTTGATGATGTATTGAGTTCATTTCATTGTATTAGTTATAAAAGTGTAATTCATTTAAACAATGCATATTTTCAAATTCCATTAACCGACGACAGTAAAGGTTTACAGGCTTTACGACTAACGGGAAATCTTATGTATACAACGTATTGCCGCAAGAACTCGAGATTAGGAATAGGAAGTTTAGCAGAGCAATAGATATTGCGAATTGTACTGAGTTCAGAAATGAGTGAGTTCTGTGTTAATTATTTGAATGACATAGACATTATAACAAAGGGTGTATTAGAAGAACATTAAAACCGTATTTAGATTGTGTTAAATAATTTAAATTAGGCCAGGTTAACATTTGTAAATTTTAAATATATTGTTTTATCCAAAAAAGTGAAAATGTTACGATTTGTTAGTACTATTAACTGTAAAACTTTATGACATACTAAGGAGATTGATTGTCAATAAAAGAATATTAATTTCATTTTGACAATCTATAAAAACAACTACATTGTATTAGCTTTAATGGTAGTTAGTGAGATGGCTCAATTACATTTATCTAATGTAGAAATATAATGCAGGGATTCACTTCGTTCAAATACAACCTATCTATTATATTGCATTAAAATCATTGAACGATGGTGAACATAGAAAGTGTGATTGGTAGGGAGCCAGAGGGGCCATTTAAAAAAAAAAACCATTGAAGTTATAGAATTACCTTTTTTTTATGATATTATTATAATGACTCTAATTGCGAAAATTTTAATCGGACAAGCCTTTTAAAATTTTGGGGGGTGAATGTACCTAACCCCTATTTGTAACACATAATTATTACTATAGTTAAATCATCACTTAATAAGTAATTCAAGGTAAATAAGCTCTACTTAGTACATCATTATTCAATGGTATTGCAGGAATGGATAGTGATAGGATAGAAGGCTATACAAATATATTCCTTAAATCTTTTAGCGAACGGGTCATTTTAGGCTAAAGGCAAAGTCATAAAACGTTATCGTTTCTAAGTTATGGCAGCAGGTAAAGACACAAGATACATTATGCACTGGAGTGAGTGAGTAAGAGATTTGCTTAGGGGTTGTGCTTAGGCGTACAAAAGAATAGAAAAACAATAGAAAAAAAATATGGGCCGCTGGCGCACCGAGTTAGTCAGAATTTCACCACCGTCGGGAACGCAGGTGTGCAATATAAAGGCTCCGTAGCCTTGTATAGCGCTTGATAGCTAAAATTACCATAAAAATAGCAGTATTTTCGAGATAGAGCTGTGTCAGTAGTTTAAATTATTAAATTCTTTTTATTATTTTAAATTGTGTGTTTAGTGAACTTCAAGCAGAGGTTGTAAGTAATTTGTTTTATATTTCCAGTGAAATGTGTATTACAGGGGTTAGGTAGGAGTTAGTCAGAATTTCACCACCGTCGGGAACGCAGGTGTGCAATATAAAGGCTCCGTAGCCTTGTATAGCGCTTGATAGCTAAAATTACCATAAAAATAGCAGTATTTTCGAGATAGAGCTGTGTCAGTAGTTTAAATTATTAAATTCTTTTTATTATTTTAAATTGTGTGTTTAGTGAACTTCAAGCAGAGGTTGTAAGTAATTTGTTTTATATTTCCAGTGAAATGTGTATTACAGGGGTTAGGTAGGAGTTAGTCAGAATTTCACCACCGTCGGGAACGCAGGTGTGCAATATAAAGGCTCCGTAGCCTTGTATAGCGCTTGATAGCTAAAATTACCATAAAAATAGCAGTATTTTCGAGATAGAGCTGTGTCAGTAGTTTAAATTATTAAATTCTTTTTATTATTTTAAATTGTGTGTTTAGTGAACTTCAAGCAGAGGTTGTAAGTAATTTGTTTTATATTTCCAGTGAAATGTGTATTACAGGGGTTAGGTAGGAGTTAGTCAGAATTTCACCACCGTCGGGAACGCAGGTGTGCAATATAAAGGCTCCGTAGCCTTGTATAGCGCTTGATAGCTAAAATTACCATAAAAATAGCAGTATTTTCGAGATAGAGCTGTGTCAGTAGTTTAAATTATTAAATTCTTTTTATTATTTTAAATTGTGTGTTTAGTGAACTTCAAGCAGAGGTTGTAAGTAATTTGTTTTATATTTCCAGTGAAATGTGTATTACAGGGGTTAGGTAGGAGTTAGTCAGAATTTCACCACCGTCGGGAACGCAGGTGTGCAATATAAAGGCTCCGTAGCCTTGTTTAGCCCTTTATAGACAAAATTACCATAAAAATAGCAGTATTTTCGAGATAGAGCTGTGTAAGTAGTTTAAATTATTAAATTCTTTTTATTATTTTAAATTGTGTGTTTAGTGATCTTCAAGCAGAGGTTGTAAGTAATTTTTTTTATATTTTATATATCCAGTAGAGGTGGGTCTTAGCGGCTTTATCGGGCAACGAAACGCAACTATTTATTGAATTTCAATAGCGGTTTTTAAAACTATCTATTTTGATAGCGGTTTTTTTTACAAGGTGCTATCCTATTCTATCGCTATTTCGCGGTTCTTTAGTAGGCATCTGTACAATTAGCCTTCTTAGTAGTGTCGTCTTTTTAAAAAAAAGTCCCATAGCACACTCGCGTTAATTCGCGACATTATGCACTATGTATAGTTTTATAAATTCACTTAATAGTTTAGTTAATGTACGATGTCCTTATTACTTATATTATTATTTACAGTATATTTACACTCCTTAATCGAATTGTTCATTATCTACACTTCATAGTATATTTACATTCTTAAATCTAATTGTTTTTAACTACACTTCACCAAAACAAATATAATCAAAAACTTTTTATTCACTGTTTACAACAACTCTTGGAAATATGTACTTAGGTACCCAATTACTATATTAATAAAGTTTTATTACTAAAGTAAGTAGGTAGGTACGTCTTTACGCTGTATTATCTTACATTTTTACACATTTTTGAACTCGAAAATCAGCGATAATTATGGTGTCTAAAAACAACACCGCATCAACAGACTAATTGAATTCGAGTGGGTCAAGGTCATTTTCTCTTCAATACGATATTCACACTTTAAATTTCTTTTCAATTGAACACAAACAGTATGTTACATCTATAGTTTGTGTCCTTATTTCATACGAGTTAAAGTTGAAAGTTAAATAGCAACGTGTGAATGTGACAAAGCAATTTTATTTTCTGTTTCGTTCGAACCGCGTGCGACTTCCGAATTATGCCGATAGGAGTTTTAGCAAGTAGCGAGACTAACCGAACGTTGTCGTGCGCGTGCCGCGCAGTGCATTCGCGAAATAGATAGTTTCCAAGAAATAGATAGGTTCGTCGGAGTACGATAGCCGCTAACGGCTGTTGAGTCGATAAATAGTTGCAATAACTATCTACGTTGCGCAACGCCCACCGCTAATTTCCAGTGAAATGTGTCTTTCAGGGGCAGCTGAGAAATATTAATAATCATGTTCGTTAATGATGAAGTATTTGTTAAAATGTTTTCATTTAAATAGTAGATATAAATTTAACAAATACTTTGTTGTTATTTTATTTAATTTCTGTTGTTATATTTTGTACTCATTTCGTGTGAATTTAGGACTATATTTTCTTATGTTTTTCTGTTGTGTCATTTCGCATTACACAATCACAGGTTGGGTGAAGGTTGTTTATCGATAAAGTGTTTACTTAATCGATAAACCATAGAAACGCTTATTCAATTACTAAGTAATGATTTATTACTCACAAGAGGAATTAATAAATCATGAAAATAAAATTTAGGAACAGCTTTAGGATAAGAATTTACAACATTTAGATATAAGTAATTACACCACTTGTTTTCAAAATACACACCATGTCGATGTTATTTTCCTGCGTACATAACACAAATGAAAAAAAAATAAACAAGTATTTACATGTATTTATATATTTGATATATTACACATTACAAAAAATTTGCAAGCTATTGCCTTAAGCTGGTAGTTAAATTAGACGAATTGTAGACGTCTTTCGAATTTAGTTTATAAGTTATAGGGCAGTTTAAGGCAAGGCTTAGACACAAAGTCTATGTAAAGCTTAGTAAATACACCTTCTGTGTATTTTTATTTTATTATCAAGCGAATGATACAACAGAACTTTCAGCTAGTTTGTAAGGTGGGAAAGTTTAGGAATATTTAGGACTGTGCTACATTGTAAAATTAAAGAAAAAAAAAACATTGATAGTTACGATTTAAGTAACAAAAAAAAAAAAAAAAACCAACAGTAACAGGATTTTTTTATTTAAAAAATACTATTACTGCAAAGAATCACTGCTATGTGTCGGAGTGGTTCCGTGTGAAGGTTTAATGTAGTTTATTAATACAAAAATTAATCTTTTGAGAATGAGCACAGAACGCGAATTTCTTTGTTCCATATTTTTAAAAGTTCATAAATTTTGTTCGAGTATAACATGACATTGCCTTTAAGAGTTACATAACAATTTCCCAAAAGTGGAAAATGTTACTCTTTAAGATAATGATAAAAGGAAAGGAGTGACAAAAAAATAATCAAATAATGCGTAAAGCGTGTCGTGACCCGGATTAGGAGACATGTTAATAGTGTTATTTTTTTCAGCCTCCACGTGTATATTTAAGTCTTTAGAATTAAGAGTAGTTACACATGTCTCAACTGTGATGGGCAACGCTTTTTACGCTTCTCCTTTTCTCGCGAATTAATATAATAATAAAAAAGGTGACCTATCTAGAACTCTAGATTTTAGGTCGATAATAATGTAAAATTTCGTTATATTAGATCGAACGGGGTGGGGTAATTAATCCATTCCTTTTTAGCACTATGGATTGTTCCGGAAGGAAAAGCTGATTCTGTGGGTCGTCAGGCTCGCCGGTTATTTTGTGATAGATAAATAATACATAAATTAATATTCCAATGTTGGTTACTTCGTTTGATGGTTGCGGTAATTAAAGATAAAACCTTCGATTGGTTTTAAAATGTTTAGCTGTTATCCAACAGTAAGTTACCATCATTGAATGTTAGAGCAAGCATTGTATTAGAGTTACATTACTGAGATAAACCTTCGAGTGGTTTATTAACAATTTGTCTGGTTATGATAAAGGTGACTTTCCATCAGTGCCTTGTGTGATATTATGTTATTGATTGATCATAAAGTCAATCGAAAAAATAATACATAAATTAATATTCCAATGTTGGTTACTTCGTTTGATGGTTGCGGTAATTAAAGATAAAACCTTCGATTGGTTTTAAAATGTTTAACTGTTATCCAACAGTAAGTTACCATCATTGATTGTTAGAGCAAGCATTGTATTAGAGTTGCATCACTGAGATAAACCTTCGAGTGGTTTATTAACAATTTGTCTGGTATGACAAAGGTGACTTTCCATCAGTGCCTTGTGTGATATTATGTTATTGATTGATCAAAGGGTCAATCAAAATGAAGAAACCTCTGCGAGTATGTGTGTACGTTTGTTCTCTTTTAATAATATTTATTTCAGAAGTTATAATAGCCTGACGACCCTAAGAACAAAAGAAAACGACGGAGGTTTGTGACAATTCTGTTTACTACCATTTTGGTTCTTAGAATAAAAATATATATATATATATATTATATATAATCTGATTTTGCAATCGATTAGAAGTTTTAATGTTGTGTTTGTACGTTCTAAGTTATTTTGAAAGAAAAAAAAAATCTAAATGAACCAAAATGGTGTTTCTTGTTGTTATAAAGAGTGATATTGTGCAGTTTTATTGATTAATAAATTAAATCACTTATTGTACAACTGGAATTAAAATATTGTAATGTCTTATTAACAGCTTGGAACGAGTTGCAGTCACTTTTAATTTCCATACATTTTACGTGTCTTGTGTTTGATATCTATAATATTTTATTATCAGCTTGGAACGAGATGTGGAGACTTTTAATTTCTATATATTTTACATGACTTATGTTTGAAATAAAAAATGTTTTATTAACAGCCTGGAACGAGTTGCGGTCACATTTAATTTCTATATATTTTACATGTCTTTTGTTTGAAATTTAGAATGTTTTATTAACAGGTTTTAAGAACGAGTTGCAGTCTCTTACATTTTATAATTATATTTTAATGTGTTATTAACAGCTTGGAACGAGTTGCAGTTACTTTTAAATTCAATACCTACATTTTACATGTCTGGTGTGTGTGGAAATTTACAATGTTTTATTAACAGGTTTTAAGAACGAGTTGCAGTCTCTTACATTTTATAATTATATTTTAATGTTCTATTAACAGCTTGGAACGAGTTGCAGTTACTTTTAAATTTAATACCTACTTTTTACATGTCTAGTGTGTGTGGAAATTTACAATGTTTTATTAACAGGTTTTAAGGACGAGTTGCAGTCTCTTACATTTTATAATTATATTTTAATGTGTTTATTTAACAGCTTAAAGGAACCTGATGCAGATATTTAAAGTCCTATACCTATATCTTTTATGTTCTATGTGTGTTGGAAGTTAAGATGTGCAAAGCGTAATTTAAATACCACTTAATGTTCAGTAGTCACATGTCTCGGATGCCATTGTTACCCTTCAGTGGTTCTATGCCAGCCTTTGCTGTGGTCTATACGGCTGATCATTAAGGAGGAGCATTGGCTTTTAGGTTCGATTTAGTGCAGATAAGGCTTAGGGTGCAAAGGCGTAATTTAAACACCACTTAATGTTCAGTAGTCACATGTCTCGGATGCCATTGTTACCCTTCAGTGGTTCTATGCCAGCCTTTGCTGTGGTCTATACGGCTGATCATTAAGGAGGAGCATTGGCTATTAGGTTCGTTTTAGTGCAATTAAGGCTTAGGATGTTTCCCTATCCTATAAACCTACCGCGCTAAGTTGTCAAATCGTTCAAATAATTTTTAGTTGAATTTCTTTAATTTGACAATAATTTGATACCACATTACAATCTGGAGGTATTTTCGCGAATGAGTAACATTGTATGTTTTTGTTGTCATTATACGAACTCACAACTCGTATAATTTAGGCGACACTATCAACTGATTACTGGTTTGTGAAACTATCCACTGCAAGCATATTTACTACACACGCAGGAGATATCTTTTACGCACACTCTACAAAATGGATAGATAAGGGAATGATTCTACTATAGGGAGTCTTTGTTTTATCGATCCAGCCACAAACATTATATTCAACAGCGTCGAATTATGGTTAAATTAGGATTTAATGATTGAAGAATTCGATATCCTATCCTTCTTCCAATTAATCATTTCCTACCAAACCTTTAATTATTTCTCCCAAGAATTACTACATACTTGAATATCTGAAAACTATTTCAGTCCAATATGATTGTTTATATGATAACGATGAAGGAGCCTAATAACCAAAATTAAAAAAAAACCATAGGCTTGCAAGTTAAGTATTGGGCAAATCCTAAGGACTAAAAATTAATATTCTATTTTCAATTGGTGTAAATAATTGGTGGTGTTCCTAGGTTCCTTATGGACATGGTAACCGGCATTGGAGGAATATCAGATGTGTAACTGTAGATACCTAGGTGGAGGTTCACACTGAGTCTGTTCCATCAATTCCAAGTAACCCCGGCCCTGTCTTGTACTGGAGACGATTGGGGGCCTCACCAATATCATCATGAAAACAATGTTTATCTGAGAAGAAGTAACTTCAGTTACTGTGGCTTTGCCTTATATTTTTACTATTTTGTTGGACAAGGTCCATTTACAACAACATTGTGGCTCTGCCCTAATATTACTACATTTGGTCAAGAACCAATTACAGCGATGCTGTGGGCTCTGCCTTTATAAAACAACTATGGGCAGTACCCATTTATAATATACTACTACTGCGAGCATTGCTCTGCGTTTCTACCACAGGACTAGATCCACTATATAAAACATGGGCTTTGCTCTTATTACACATTAGGACAATGTCCTTTAATAATTATACAATTATGTTGGATTGAATGGTTGTTGTTGCTCTATAGTTAAGATAACAATATACCTTGTCTTTCCTTACTCCGCTCCCTGGGGAATGCACACAGTGGATGGCATTCACGATTGTTGGCGAGGCTGGAGCCTACAATACTTTCCCCCCCAACCCCATTTTCCTTCCTAACTTCCTTGACCCCAGGCCCTTCCCATATAACTAGTAATTAAATGCTTTTAAAATAATTATTGAATAACACTAACAATTACCATCTATATACAGTTTACCTCTATTCTAAATACTTTAGTTCTCAAACTCTAAAAGTTCTTGGGTTACTAACTTTTCATAATGTGGAGTCTGATGATCACCCGGCCAAGGTGTTTTTAATCGTTCAAACATATTTGATGAAATGAGGGTTTGTTACAAACCGTTATCTTTTTAAAGGTTTTTGTTTCAGTTTCAGATACTTTTTATGTAGGAAACAAGTAGTCCAGACGATTTTTCTGTAGTTTGCAGAGGTTTGGCTTTTGTTATTACTAGTCTTTGATGTCAGCAAACTAGTCTTTTTACAAGCTTTCAACTTGCAATGTTTGTTTGTTTGGGTCAAATCTTGCAAGTTGAATCAGAACCACTTCCTCTTATTCTACGGAGTTGAACTTTTACATACTTGTCAAAGTTCGATGACAATGCAATATTATGGTGACAGCCAAATGATCTGATGATGGAGACGGAAGGTCAGCAATGGAACTCCTTGACGAATAATCGTAAACAACTTGTGTTTGGGCTCATCTTAATCTGCTCGCGGTTGCGATTACGAATTTGTTAACAGCTTGACTTGAAAAATATATTTTTCAACAAAAATCTCGTTATTATCGCAGTTTTTATTGACGGTCGTTTTTTCGGGGTAATACCTCCTAAAGTGGTGGGCCCATAATAACTGCCTTTAACATATTGTAAGTGTGTTGTCTTAAATAAAATAAGTTTTCTAATATATTTCTTTATAATATGTAGTAATTTATACCGAATATATATACTTACCTAGTTGTAAAATAAATAAACTAAAACGTGTTCCCAAAACGCTTTAAGGCACAGACTTTAAGGTTGATCTTTAAGATCATGTGTCTATTTTGCAACAGTAATTCGAGAATCAATAAAATAAGCAATGCAATCTATTCGTCTATGAGTTCCATGCTTGGTTGATTATTGCTTTTTTCGAGTCTGCTTCATTATGCTTGGATAACGTTACAGTGTTATAAAAAAGGGAGTTATGTAAATATTATCATAAATATTAAAGTAAGAAGTCGGAGACTTTCTTGCAAATGTGTTTAACTACGGCTATTTATTCAAACTAGAAACGTTTATATTTTGTGGTTTGCTTGCAAAATCAAAGACTGTTGAAGACGTAATAACTGTTAAAAAAATATAACAAGACAAAAAGGCACTCCAAATACACTTTTTATTTCCATTCCAATTTATCAAAATACACTTATTTTGTAAAACGTTCAGCGTGGAACGTAGGCATAGGCAATTTGACTATTACACGCGGAGTACTTCGGCCTACATAAAATATTGTGATAAGTACTATCTTTATCTGCCATCTTATTTCGTAACGTTATAGTTTCATTACCTTTTGTGGCCGATTGTACCCGTAGTGGGGTATTACGTAAATTGAGTCCTCGGGCATCTCTCGGAGAATTCAATGCAAATAAAACGCTTAGGATAAACCTGCACGTGTAGGTAGAACCTTGTCGTCGTAAGTATTCGCCAGTCCTTTCACTTAAAGCAACTGAACATTTGTACTTTTTGGTTAAGGTAAAGAGTTACGAATGTGTAATGTTTTGTTGTAGTTGGAAATATAAGCAAATGTCTTTCAACTCGTTGAGTCGCGGTTACCAGACGCAATGATTTTTTAATTTTCTTTTTGGGCTGGCCTTATTTCTTAGTCAAGGGATAAAGAGATTCTGTCTGACAGTACAGTGCTAACTACAGTGCAGTTTCCAATAGTATAATTATAGTAACGTGCATGCATTATGTATATTAGGAGAGGGGTAAACAACGGCTTCGACTACATTTCACAAGGTAACTTGTATGTTAAGAGGGATACTGCATCTGTAACCAAATATTTCGACGACATTTCACAACACAACACAACCTTGTTTGCCTAATAAATAATGCATTGAAGTGCATAAATTGAAACGCTTTCGCGAAAGATGACTATAAGGTCTCCCAGAAAGTTGAAGTATGGTGAAGTGAGGTTGTTCTTGAAGTATAGGGAAGTGTTTAAAAGCCTTTTAGAATGGCCCAATGGCACTCATGTGCTCCAAGCGTACAAATCTTCAAAATAATATTTACTTTCTCAGAGAAATAAAAGCAATAAATACTCAAAATATATTTGACATGACTGAATGCGCAAAACGTGCTGCTTAATTTTTATATTGTGACAAAGCAACAGAGCGACGTCCATGATCGTGGGCTGTGTTGTCCCAATTGTGATGCCTATCAATTTGCAGGTACTCAGCAACGTGCGTTGTACTCATCGCATATAACACAACGCATATACATTATGTAACGTGTAAGTCAGTCACATTTTTCTAAAGACCTACGCAAAACATTATCATTGAATCGGTTCAAGTACTCTATTGTTAGGTAATATAGTGTAATTGAAATTGTTACGGTTTATCGACTCATTGATATCTACAGAATACAAAGCAGTTTACCTTCTCGCGGCTCCGCTCATCAATTTCATCGTCCTCAAATGGGAATTTTTAGCAAGCACCTTGAAGTTTATTGGAATATACTCAAATGTAAAAGGCTTTAAAGATTTTTTTTGATGATATTTATCAAATGATTTGGTGCCTGCCTATGTGAGTTGTCTGGAAGAGATCGCTTTGAGCGATAAGATCGCCCATTGTGACACCATTATTAAGTTAGTTGTTATTTTAGTTTTTAATTATTTCTGTATTTTGGTGTTATAATAAAGAGTTATCCTATTCTATTCTATGTCGTTTTAAATTTTTTATTTGTTTTAAATATCAAAACTTATTGTTTATTCCAATGATTTTGGAATGCGTCTAGGAAGGTACAACGTCCGTTCTATTGTCTTTCAATACATAGCAGCAAAAGTGTAATAGTATCAGCATGTAAAAAAATCTTGGTTCTTTTGTCTAGTTGGCTATTGTTTTAGAGTTTTCAATAGTACTCTCCCATGAGAATTGCGTAATTTGAACCCATTGCGTCCCATGCTCGTGGGACCTTACAGACCGAGTCCAGACTTGCGCGGTCATGCGTTACAGTCCGAGGTTACCTATGTGGCATGCTTTTAATCCTCTTTATTTACACTCGACACGGTTCTAGATTCCCCTTGCAGTGCGGTATAGGTATATCATGTTGAACAATTCATTCAGAGGTATCAGGTTCACCTTACCAGAAATGTGCGATGTGTCACTTTTTCGGAATTGTATGAAATGAGTAATTTGTTCATGAGATTTTGATTCATAAACATTCTTTCTTTCTGAATATTCTTTGTAACTTAGAGTTAAGCGCCTATATGAAATAATTTCCAAACTTTTAGGAGTTCTGCTCCTAGATTTACAAAAGGTGTTACAGTAAACTCCGATTCTATTGGTGCAACTTATATATATTGCTATAAAGACTATTTAGTACGTTGAATAGTCAATTAGATAGTTTTATTGTAGAACCTGTTATACGATATTTAATTTATATGCAATCTTACATTCGAATTAAGTAATAACCATGTGCTTAGGTAAATGATGCCAAATTATTGAGCAATATACCTAAGATTTTAGAACTAAAACGCATACAATATACGCCTATATATATATATATATATATATATATATATATATATATAATATATATATAATATAATATATATATATATACATATATACATATATATAATATAATATATATATATACATATATATAATATAATATATATATATATACATATATACATATATATATATATATATATATATATATAATATTATAAATTCGAAAGTCAGTATGTAGTGTGTAAGTGTGTTTGTACGAACGGATTTGAGTGAAACGGAGTTAGCATATACCCTGGATAGGCTATTTTTTGCGGGAAACCGCGGGTGAAGCCGCAGGGCGCAGCTACTATTGGATGTCTTTTAAATGCTTTCGTGAAATGAATCAAGTTGATATTGACGCACTTCCGAATATTTGGTTAATTTGATTTGCAAGCCTAATGTAATCAAATAACATAACAACGTTGAATATGTTTAATAATATCAGAAAATAAAGTTAATGAAAAAGTTTTTAAATATATATTTTTATAAGTAGGTTATTATAGTTTGTCGTCTGTAGTGAACGCACTGATGCGTTGAAGTCTTTTATATGGGAAAAAATGCATAATTTTCGAAATATATATTTTGCTCTTTCTTTATTATTTAATTCCATTTATAATAATTAACTGATGTCTCTTGAAATGTTAATTCCATTCTACAACGTTTTGTAATACTTTCTACAGCCGCAATTTAATCCGTAATTTAAATTAATTTATTTTGACTTTTTACCTAGATGACGTAACCAAGTGTACTAAATTTCCTATAGTCTGAAATAAATTTATGAGTATGAGTAATATACTTAATGTTGAGAAAAGTGCTTCCCATACATATAATAAAGTTCTTATCGTACTGACACTGTCCGTCCGACATTTCTTCAACGCCTTGTCAATGACTGCTGTATCTGCTGTATCATTCCTTAGCCACATTCCAGTGTCGAATTTCTAGTGTTATGTGTTTATGACCTTTAAAAGTGCACTTTTGTGCCTATTTAATAAATAATATTTGACTTTGACTTTAGTTTTCCTTACGTTGACATGACGTTACTTATAGCAGCTTATATAATCTTTGACTTAAACAGTAAGGAAACTGTGTGCATGTTACAATTCATAGAAAATAAACGAGTATATATCTAATGGCAACCTTTCAATACCTCCTACTCTTAGTCCAAAATCCTTTCTATGCGCTCAATAGCCGTTAAATAATATTTCACAACTTAAATGAAGATTCGCGATCAAAGTTCATTATTTTAACTCAATATTACCGTGGGAGATATTTGTTGCCTCGCATAGACTCGATATTTAAAAGACGTCGGTCACGACCTCTCTTAAATAAGACATTTAAGTAAAGCTTGCTCACACCAGAATAAAAACCCGCTAAGTTTCAATCGGAATTTGCGCATTTATTTATATACTAGTTGCGCCACGCGGTTTCACCCGCATATTAACTGGTAATAGTGGCTCCCTCGGGAACTGTTCGCTTATTTGTCAAGTATATTGGAGGTATTTTGTTTCTATAACTTAATAGGTTAAGAAGAACAAGACTAACCTAACCCAACATTCAAAATCAAAATTAATTACTGAGTACCGAGTGATGAGACGAGCAAGTCGTTCGCCTGATGGTAAGCGCCACGCCTGCTCATAACAATTGCAGTGCCACATAGAACTTTTAATACCATAAAAAGCACTGTGTAGCACTGGATTGCACTCATCGCCCCGAAACATCAGATATGTCTCATATGACCAGTAATTTCGCTGGCTACAATACCCTTCAAACCGGAACACAGTAATGCTTGCGCACTACAGCTTGGTGGCATAATCACTGGCAAAGCTGTGATACCTCTCAGACGGCCTCTCGCATACGAGATACCTACCACGAGTAAAACCTATACGTAACCTTCAGGGTTATGTATAGGTTTTACTAGGATAGGATCTTGGACGGAACTCTAAATTGTTAAATTAAAATCTTTTCAGACTTGTCCTTTTTGGGAACGACTTCTTTTTAATATATAGTTTTATTGATGGATAAACATAAAACATGATTTTATGCCCTGATTCATAAGCTCAAAGTTACTCAAAGAGCTATGGAGAGAGCTATGCTTGAGATTTCTTTGCGAGATAAGATCCGGAATGTGGAAATCCCCAAAAGAACAAAGGTTACCGACATAGCTCCCAAAATTAGCAAGTTGAAGTGGCATTGGGCCGGATATATAGCTCGTAGAACCGATAACCGTTAGGGCAGAAAGGTTTTTGAGTGGCGACCACGAACCGGAAGGCGGAGCGTATGGCGGCCTCCCGCATGGTGGACCCACAACCTGGTTAGATTCGCGGGAAGCCGCTGGTTGCATACAGCGAGCTTGTTCAGCAGTGGACGTCTTCCGGCTGATGATGATGATGATGATGATGATGATTTTATAGTTGACAAAAACGAATTTCTATTCTGGTCCTTTCCTCGTCCTGTTAGGGCCATGCATCCAGGGCCCGAACAGATCTGGTGCTGCAAAGTGCTGCTGGTGTCGCGGCGTCTTCACGTCATCCCAATGCTTCTTGGTTTGACGTGGGTGGCCGCTTTCGTAGGAGTCCTCACCACTTACGACATGGTAGCCTCTTGACGCATACACTGTAGCTGAAAATTTCAATTTTAGTTTTTACATATAGATACATAGATACATAGAATTTCGCCTCCTTGTTACACAACAACAGGAAATCATTACAATAAAGAGTAAACAATACTTAGTGTTACAATGGGCGGTATTAAAAGAGAACTCTTCACGATAATCTTTTGACTACTTATAGGGGAGAGGAGGGCAGCCTTGAATGCTTTTTTAACCGACTTCAAAAAGGAGGAGGTTTACAATTCGACGGTATGTGTTTTTTTTTTTTTGTGTGTTTGTTACGCGATTACTCCGCCAATTATGAATGGATTTTGATGATTCTTTTTTTGATTGGTAGGTCATACTTCAGAGGTGGTCCCATATAAATTTTATCGAAATTCATTCAGCACCTACAAGTAGTACTTACTATATACATAGTATTTATCTGCTACCTGATAGACTTGGCTGGCACCGACTTCAAATATATGAGTGGGTAGCGCTTATGATAATTATATTAATTTATTTTTCACTTTTGAGTGCCTATTTGTGGTTTTGAAGTCGGTTTAGTTTTTTTTGAAAAATAATTTATTTGCTTGAAGATGTTCCTAATTTAGGATCTTTGAACAACTGGATTTTCGCACAAAAATGAAAAATGCAATTTTGACGTTTTTCTTTTTTTTTGTTAATGAATAGTAATTTTCTTAGTAGCTTAAGAACCATGTTAATGTTATAGGATAAATAAAGTGATTAAAATAAATGAACTATGACAGAAGGTTTAAAAAAGGTTAAAAGCTGCCCCTCTCTCCCCTATCCCTTAAGTTAGTGATATTGTGATTAAGTAGTTTTATAAACACCTAGATCAATAATATTTTTGTTATTTCATTGGAACAGCAGTATTAGTTACTGTTTACTAATCACCCCCAAAAAACAAACAACTAAAAAAGTATCTTTTAGATCTACGTGCTCCACCTTCGGCCACATCGTCGCTTAACATCAACGTGGTGGTCAAACGTAGATTTATCGTAGGTAAAAAAATGTAAATATCTATTTCTACGCGGATGAAGTCGCGAGTACCTATGAACCAGTTAATTATTTATCTATAAATTGAGTAGGTAAATAGTCGTACTTGTGCGGAATACATTATCGGAAGTCTGGCATCTCAAAAAAATACTTACGTAAGACAAATATAATAATTTGTATCGCAAAGATTATCCACAACTTTTGTACAAACATCTTTCACAATAAATTTGAGAAGACGCTTCAAAAATGTTAACTTGGAAACTAAGCTGGCCGAAAGCCACCAGTAAAATAAAACATAAATCAAGAAGCAAATTAATTTAATGGCGAAATAAGGAATTATTATAAGGATTCATTAATTGGTACATGATTTGTATAATTTCGTTAATAGTTTTGCTTGTTATCGACGGGCATATTATGTTACCTGTGAGGGTGCACTTCGTTTTACGACTATAATATTTCTTAATAAGATTAGATGAGTGGAATGGCGTTTCTTATAATGGCTTATGTAATTACCATCGATTTTTTTTATACTAAACTTTTTTCTTTTTATATGTATATGAAGCATTAACGAATGCCAAGCGAGGAAATCAAACTACCGGCTGAGACTTGAGCCCGCATCTTCCCTCAGCGTGGGAAGTGCTCTGCCCAATTTAAATTTCAATTCAATTCAAACTATCATATTTAAAATATACATATTTCTTCCGTTTGGGGTTGAAACTATGGGGCCTTGGGGGCGACCCCGCGGCTTCTGTTTAAATAGCTGGCCAGACGCCTCATAGAAACAACAGGTGACCAAAGAGCTGGCGCTCACCTCGGCCAACGAATTAGTCTGGCCATTCGACGAGGTAACGTTGCCAGCTTTTTGGGCACCTTGCCCGCGGACGGTGACCTAAATTCTGTTTTATATTTAATTTCGTTTTTTTATTTTGTTGTAGGTTAGTTTAGTTTTTATCATTCTATATATTTGTACATAATTGTAAATTGGTACTTGAATGTAATATTATTATAAATACTATTATTATATAATTATATTCAAACTTTTTTGTTTACATTACTTCACCTACTATCATCATCATCATCATCATCATCCCATAACGTTGCCACTGCTGGAATTTGGGTTCATGGATTTGTATAGGTACTTCGTAAACTAGCGGTTCAAGTTCGGGTCTTACTCACCCACACATATCTACACAGAAAGAGAGAGAGAGATAGGTGTGGGCCATAATAATGGACCTCACAATAACCTTAATGACACATGTCTTCCAATTTTGTTCGTTTTGGACATAGTTTTCTCACGATAATAATATTAACGCGTAAAGATCACATATAAAGGTCCGGTCCCTAACTAGGACTCTCTGATAGACCGGAATACACCTCTGTCTGGGAATTAGGATTTACAGGTTGTAATGGTCCTTCTCAATTTTATTTAGACAACTTATACCAAGAATTACAATAAATAGTTGATAGTAGAAGGTTGTGGTAAATCTAAGACAACGGAAAGATCCCTTTATCGCCTATTTCATACGTGTTTTTTCCCTTGCTACTTGTTTTTGTATGATGCATGAACGGAATAGATCGGTACGTAGATATTCAAAAGTGTCATACCTAGTTAGAACGGCCACGTAAAGGGAAAGTACCGATTGAAAATAGTAATTTTCACTCAAATAAGTCATTTTTTATTATTATTATTGTTTAATATTGTCTTTTTGTCCCGTCTTCATTACTTGAAATAATATTTCTATTTAAATGTCAGTTTATATTGCACCTAACTTATATGTATAGTTACAAAAACTGCGAAATCACTCGTATGTTTTTATTGTTAGTTTTATTGGTCTTTCTGATATGTTTATAATTATATATTTATTTATATATACTTACGTGTCCCATTCAAGGTCATATGGCCTCCACCAAACCGCACTAGGCCAACGTGGTGGATTCTGGCCCATACTCCTACGAGGGAGGGCCCGTGTCCCGCAGTGGGAACGTGGGCTGATGATGACGAAGTGTCCCGTGCATTGATGGTACAAAGCTTCAATAGTCTCAATAGATAAACAAGTATATGCATCAGTAGAATGCCACTAACTAGAACTTATTTTACACGGTGCCTAAAAAAGGAATTTACGAAAACCAGAACAAAAAATTACGCTAACCGTAGAATTAATAAAATAAAATAATAATAATATATTAAAAAAAAACAAATTCAAGCAGACAGCAGCGACGCTGTACACTGATATAATACAATACAAATATCTTGACTGCATATAATATAATGCTTAATATATGGTACAATATGAAGTTGAAAACCCTGCCCGTTGCTTCAGTTTCTCACTGTGATGCAGCAGGCAGTTTCTTCCCCTTAATGATGTATAAATAGATATTAAACAATACATATTCAAATATACATGATATTTATTATTCTTTCAAGGTTATTTAGATAAGTTAGTGGAATATTATCCAAATCTTATAACCTTTTTCCTATTTCCATCGCGTCGGGTGTATACATTTTGCCTCCAATTAGTGGAGGGACTCAATTTTGGAGCTCCTACGTTAGAGAGTAATCTTTGCTCGTTCCAGCCAGTATGAAGTTGACGTGTTTCACGATGCAGAGAGCGGGAATCTTCTGGGGCTTCACTCGAGCTGCTTGCTAGAGAAATATACATAAATTAAAAACGTGATCCTTTTTTTTGTGGGGGGGAAAATGCCGCTGCACTGCCCTTGAAGGGGGTGTGTGGGGCTCGAACCCACGAGTTCGACGAGTCGAGTTGTACCTATATGTAACCGTAAAGTTGTAAATACCGTTAGATTATAATCTATCTTAATTTATCTCGAGAGATTGTAAACTGTCGAAAGATTGTGAACTGCTTACAATCAAACCTATAAAGGGCAGCCCTTGGTAGGTTAGGGGCTACCCCCGCCGTACCTATTGGGTTTATTCTTTAATTGAATTGAATATAAAAACAAAAAAACATGATAACAATTCGCTAAGTTTAAAAATTACTATTACTACTTGGCTCTTTTATTTCTCTAAAGCACGATAAGGCAATCTTTTATATTAGAACTGTGTAATACCTAATTTAAAATTCAAAACTGTATGCATTTCATCATGTTGTTGTGTTGTTGGTCTAAATAAAAAAAATAAAAAAAATAAATAGGCCAAACTAGCAAACAGTTTAATCCGTTTGCTTCAAATATTAACGAATTTACCGTGACGTGCACAGTGTTGTGCAGGCCTGAATATGAAAATAAAGTTGCAAGTACTTACGTAAAACCAAGACCACTAAAAATAGTCCGCAGATCATCCATAACTTTTTTTCAGAAAGCATCTTTGAAATGCTGAAGTTGTCACTGCAAAAAAACAGAAAGGAATAAAAACTCATATTTACCTCAAGTATGAGTTTTTTTAATTGAACTGAATAATGTGATAAGCAAGTCGTTTGCCTGATGGTAAGCGCCACGCCTGGCCATAGCAATTGCAGTGCCACCAGAACTTTAAATACCATAAAAAGCACTTCGTAGCACTGCATTGCGCTCATCACCCCGATACATCAGATATTAAGTCGCATATGCCCAGTAATTTCGCTGGCTACAATGCACAATGAGTTGATACATTTCCTTTAAGAGATCTCCATCTTCGTATATCTTCTTAAACGTTGAAGTGCCGAAATCGAGGTTATTTTTTGTGTGCAGAAAAGAAGAATAGTGAAGAAGAAGAGACATTCTATATTATACTTTCTTCTTTCAGATTCTTTTTTGAACGGGCTAATGCTTTTATTACCTAAAACGTAAAAAGATTAAGTATTTTGTAGTAGTGTGTAATACACACAAACTAAAACTAAATTTAAGTACCTTTCTGAATAGGGATTTATTTAAAACTAACTGACACTCTGGCTGACGTGGTCAATTTTTCCAAATTTACCAAATTATCCAGGAAATTTTTCTAGTTTTTTTCTCTTTAAAAACGTAATTCAAACTAAGTACTCAAACGGTTAACTAAACAATCATAATTTGATCGATCATTTAAAAAAAAATGCTACATCGGTCCAGCCATTTTCGAGTGATGCGCTTAGCAAAGAAACAGCCTTTAATTTTTATTTATATACATCTTAGCTTCCTTTGAGCTTCCACAAAAAAATATTACGAAATCCAGTCTTTTTGACTGAAATAACTTGTCGTATCACCTAAAAAGCGACATATTAGTACCCCCGTAACCTTCATAAATATACCCCTTTAAACAAAATGGGCAGAAGGTCCTGGAAAGAGGGAAGAGAGGCCTTTGCCCAGCAGTGGGACGAAATAGGCTCATAAAAAAAAATGTACAACTTACACTCACCTTGTAAAGAAGTCAAATATGCGATGGCAGGATTAAGCAATCTCTCCTATTTATAGGTGAAACATAAAAATAAATACGAATATGAAATATTGTACTATTTATAAAAACATGTTTTATAATATACATAAACATGTACCTATTTATTTAACATTACGGATTAGGTATTATATTATATTGGTTTTTTTTTTACACTTTATGGATCAATGTTTGGCCACTATCTCGCCTGATGTGAAGCGATGATGTGGCCTAAGATGGAGCACATAGATCTAGAGAGAGACGGCAATTGAGCGGCTGCTCAGACCCGCGTCTCCCCGATGGTTCACCGAACATCATCCCGAAACACGACTAGGTAGCTTGACGGCATGGCTTTGTTCGGTAGGTGGTATTACAACCACGGCCAGAGCCTACCACTCCAAAGCGCGTAAGCGGGTTTCATCACGATGTTTTCCTTCACCGTTTTAGAGCGAGCGTACAAAATCTGCACTTAACTATAAGTCATTGGTGCAGGGCCGACTCGAGAATCGAACCCAGGTGCGTCGGATTGAAAGGCGCACGAGTTCCCGCTGAGCCACACTCGCTCTTATATTGTTATAATAATCATAAAGCAGCTTATGACAATATTGGCTATTAATTTGGTACGTATCAAATATTACCTATTTGCTCATGTGACAGTTCTCTTTCCACAAGGGTTTGCTGGAAGAAAACTCTTTTTAGGGTTAAGCTCGCCTTTGTACATGTAGTTTATAATCACCGATGTAAATATTACAACAGTGTACAGAATATAAGATAAGATATATTTATTTGTACTTATAGCTTATAGATTTCTCTGTAAAATATATACCTCTATATATATTCCTTTATAAGAACCCAGAAACTATGAGGACCACATTGGCTTGTGATCCATTCTGATTCTCGCAGTCTCCACAAAGCCAAAAGTAGTAAAGAAACAAATAATACAATACAATAGTACTTTATTAAACACCAAAACAGGAAACTAAAGTTTCCAGTTACAAATAATAGAGGTAAAACAATGGGCGGCCTTATCGCTATGTGCAATTTCTTACAGGCAACCTTTGGGTGGACAGGAATAAAGAGAATCGTCCCGTAAGACGATATAAGAAGTATAGAAGAAATTTGGATGCTCGAGCAGTTGGTTTGGTGGCCCAGTGGTTAAGGCGTCGGAACGGTATTCCGAAGACGCAGGTTTGATCCCTGCCCGAGCAATATCATATTTCTCTTCCTAGTTATTTAAAATCTTAGGAATAAAAATGTAAATAATTTCCTTTTATACTGCAATCTAAGTCTTACAACGACCATAAAAGTTACAAAAACAAATTGATCGTGGTTTATCATTTTTATTTGTTAATAAATTACATCAGTTGATTGTTAATGCACGCAATTTCCTTCATACAAAATCTGAAAAAGACATTTTTTCATTAGAAAAATGAAACTAAGGTAAGTGTAGGTATAAAATGAAGGCAACCCTACATGGGTTAGGTAAGTACTCGTTTCTTGACTTAGATGGACGAGTTTTTTTATGGAATTGAATAAAGAGACGTGCATGTCGCTCGCCTGGTGGTAAGCGCCACGCCTGCCCATAACAATTGCAGTGCCGTCCAGAACTTTTAATACCATAAAAGTACTGCTTATATATGTAGCAATGCATTGCGCTCATTACCCAGAGACATCAGATACTACGTCTCATATGCCCAGTAATTTTGCTGGCTACAATGCTCTTCAAACCGGAACACAGAGATGCTTGCGCACTACTGCTTGGCGGCAGAATATATAGAGAATAAAATAGAGCGCAGTGCAGCGCCGCGCAGGATTTTGCAAGTTCTGGGTGGGGTTGTTATTGTTATGGGCTGGCTTATTGCTTACCATCAGGCAAACGACCAGCTCGTCAATTTATTTAAAAAAAAACTATTATTTTGCAAAAAAATATTAATCTTTTCTAATAGGTCTAAAAAAGAAAATAATACCTGTAAGTCTGAGTCATCCATCTGAGCAAAGGTAAAGTCACAATAAGTTCTGTAGGTAACACCATCTGTACCGCAAATAGGCCTATCGGGACATCGTGGTCCTTTTTGAGTATGACCCCAACATACAACGATGCAGACTAGCAGCAATACTAAAACAAAATAACATATTATTTTATGTTACTTTATCATTTTTATTTGTTAATAAATTGCATCAGTTGATTGTTAATGCACGCAGTTTCCTTCATACAAAATCTGATAAAGTCATTTTTTAATTAGAAAAGTAAAACTAAGGTAAGTGTATAACATCATTTTTTTTTACGCTTTATAGATCTATGTTTTGCCACTATTTCACGTGATGTGAAGCGATGATGTGGCCTAAGATGGAGCACATAGATCTAGAGAGAGACGGCAGTTGAGCGGCTGCTCAGACCCGTCTCCCCGATGGTTCACCGAACATCATCCCGAAACACTTGGGTTCGAATCCCGAGTCGGCCCTGCACCAATGACTTATAGTTAAATGCAGATTTTGTACGCTCGCTCAAAAACGGTGAAGGAAAACATCGTGATGAACCCGCTTACGCGCTTTGGAGTGGTAGGCTCTGGCCGTGGTTGTAATACCACCCACCGAACAAAGCCATGCCGTCAAGCGACCTAGTCGTGTTTCGGGATGATGTTCGGTGAACCATCGGGGAGACGGGTCTGAGCAGCCGCTCAATGCCGTCTTTTTCTAGATCTATGTGCTACATCTTAGGCCACATCATCGCTTCACATCAGGCGAGATAGTGGTCAAACATAGATCTATTAAGTGTAAAAAAAAAAAACACGACTAGGTCGCTTGACGGCATGGCTTTGTTCGGTTTACGTCTAATTAAGCTTTGTTTTAATTATGGTAATCTATAATTTGCCTTATTTGTATAACATGTACATGTATATCTGATGCTATTTTTCTAACGCTGTTGATTGCCTCAATAAATAAATAAATAAAAAATAGACGTGTGGCACTCGGAGACTGCCGCGGTAAAGCTATTGCATAGCATTCGGAGTGGGGGTGTTAGGTTATTTTCGTTACGGAATTTCTGGATTTGGTCTCCACGCTCAAGGCCCGCGATAGAAGCTATGCAATAGCTTAATAAAAGTGTACGTATAAAATGAAGGTTACCCTGCATAGGTTAGGTAAGTAGTAAAGTCGTTTCTTGACTTATAGATGGAAAATTAATAAAAAATAATTAATTTGTAGAAAAAACAAAAACCGACGTCAATGTATCTTCGAAGTCCAAGGTCACATATCGATGAAATTTATATGGGACCACTTCGTAGCTATACTGAACCCAAAGCAAAAATAATTTTCCAAATCGGTTCATAAATGACGGAGTTCTGAGGTAACAAACATAAAAAAAAATTACAATCGAACAGAGAACCTCCTCCTTTTTGAAGTCAGTTAAAAAGTACAAGTAAAGTACCTAATATAAAAAATGTCTGTAAGCTAAAATAAAACATAATATTGGGACTCCAACTCTCATGGTATAAGTGCCTGCAGTTTTTTGACAGTACCAAAACACTAGTTTAAAAATCACAAGATACCAATTAATTTTTTTATGTACGAGTAAATAGAAGCTTGTCATAGAAATATATTTCAAAGCACAGATTAGATTAGAAAATTAAACAGATTAAACACTCTATTTCTGATTAAACATCAGGGTTTTTCTACACACCTAATGTCGTATCCATCTGAAATCTTTGGCGAGACTAAACTAATTGAAATATTTGTGCATACCGTTTAGTAATTTATAAGTAATATAAATACTACTTAGGCACAAAATTTAACTTAACTACTTACAAGTTGAAGCAATTGGACAACCTATACAGATATTTATATAGGTACAAATATAACCTACTTGTAATAAATTGGCGTATCATTTGATCATTTAATATTGTTTACGAATAAGTTATTCTTATTCATTTATTTGATACAGTATCGCGGTAGCAATAAGTTCACTTTTCCAAAGTACCTAAACTTTCAGTGAAGTGCGTCCAAGATTAGGCACAACGTTACACGTTTTACGTGTGAAGGTGTTCTTCATTAGTTGCGCACGTAATTATTACAAGTAAGCTATTACTAAGGAACAAGCTATAAAAATGGTGTAATAAGAGTTTCGTGGTTAACACCTAAACGCTACCTATATGTACAAATAATTCAATTTAGGTGGGTTGCGCCAAACAATTCAGATGCTTTCGACAAGAGGTATGTCAAAAACGCTGACTGTTTTATTTCAGATTAGGGTGTCTAATCTGCTTTATCTTCTATTGTAATCTGTGTTTCTAATTAGTCCATTATATATAACCTACGACATAATTTTGTGACCTTTTTACCATTGTTTTTTGATACGGTCAAACAAATTAAGGAACACCATAAGAACGGGAGTACTGATTTTCTTTACCTATATTTTGCTTACTGATATTCTTTATTTTGAGTACTATTTTAACATAACATATTGTAGTATCTCATTTTAGTATTGCTGCTAGTCTGCATCAGCGTATGTTGGGGTCGTCGTGCTCAAACACCATGTCCTAAAAGGATCATGTGTGGTACAGATGGTATTACCTACAAATCTTTATGTGAGTTTAACTTTGCCCTGATGGATGACCCAGAATTACAGGTATTTTATTCCTTCTTTAAGATAAGGTGGTCTATTGTTATGCTAAGACATTTTTTCGCATACGGATAGACGCTTAATGATAAGAGTGATTAATTTAGCATTCACTAAAGGTCGTTCTGCACTTCAGTTATAGGAGCGGTGATATCGCCACGAAAGAAATAATACTCTCAACTTCTTTTTCTCTTCTTTCAATTGTCAAACATTTCGGGCCAACTATTTAACCTTGAGTTTATGAAATAGGTAGTAGTTTAAATTTAACTAGTTTAAAGCGTTTTTTTTTCACTTGTCCACGTCATAAAACGAAAAGACATAGCTAGGTAGGTATACACCTACTATTTTCCTTGTTTTTGTGTTTCTAATAAAAATATTCATTTCAGGTTTTGTACGAAGGAAAGTGCATGCATACCCGCGAGCATTATAAGTTGAATAATCAGAAGTATATTCTCAAACTTAAGAAGACTATTCCAGACCATTAAAAAAATTGTTCTTCATCTGGATTTATTTCTTCTTTCTTCTTTTTCAGCTCTTATTATCCCACTGTTGAGTATAGGCCTCCTTTCCACCACGCCACCCTTTCCGGTCTTGTTCCCTTCTTATCCACATCTTCCCAACAACCATGGAAACGTCGGCGATCCATCTATCTGCTGGTCTGCGTCTAGATCGGTAACCTTCTGTTGGCCACCATTCGGTCACTACCTTGGTCCACCTTCCATCGTTCCGCCTAGCCACATGTCCCGCCCATCTCCACTTAAGCTTGACGATTTTCGTGCCGAAATCCTCGACTTTCGTTCTGCGTCGAATTTCGCCATTTTCACACGATCCGCCAACCTGATTCCAAGCATGGCGCGCTCCACAACTCTCTGAGTCATCATCATCATCAGCCCATTACGTTCCCACTGCTGGGACTCAGGCCTTCCCTCGTAGAGAGAGTGTGGGCCATAATCCACCACGCTGGCCCAGTGCGGGTTGGTGGATGTCACATATCCTTAAATTTGTGTGATAAATTCTTGGACATGCCGGTTTCCTCACGATGTTTTCCTTCACCGTTTTTAGAACGAGTGTTAAATCCGCACATAACTTAAGAGAGTCAGTGGTGCGGGGCCAGTGGGATTCAAACTCGGGTGCGTCGGATCGAAAGTTGCACGTACTCCCACTGAGCCACACTCGCTCTTGAGCCACACTCGCTGAGTGCGACACAATAAATGTAATTAAATAGCGAATAAAAATGATTACTGTCATTGTTTTTCTATATTCAATGGTTTTCGTAAAATGTCGATAGCAACAATAAGGGTCCATTCTTCTTGCTAAGGTCAGACCACGTACAATGTACGATATATATTATGATATCTATGTACAAAGATATCGGAGACTCCGAAAGTGCGTCACCGAAGGCGCTATTTTGAATCCATAATGGAGTGAAGGGTTCTAGTGTAGAATACCGAGCACAGCGAGTAGAATTCATTTTGCGGCCGCTCAGTGATACTCTACTTTTATTTTACTTTATCATTTTGTTCTATAAGATTCATTTTCCTGGAAAATCAATAAACGGTCGTAGTCTCTTGGAGAAAAACCTACTTTGCTCGCACTTATTAAAGAACGAACGTTTTTCGGGGAGGTGGGGAGAAAATTACAATTTTTCGTATCACATCAACGCAGAAGAAGAAAAACCTTTTTTTATGTATGTGGTCTGACCCAACCAAGGAGATTGGACCTTGCTTGCCCGAAACGTCGAGGTAAACGAACTAAACCAACCTAATGTTGTTAGCGCGATTAAGTTCTCTTTACGAGTAATTATAGGTATTACTATTATTTTTGTTACTAAATGCTCTAACCGGTATCGTGCGTAATAACTATTATATACTTAGTTATATACTTAGTTATACTTAAAAATAAATTTGGTATTGATTACTTGGGTTCTTTATTTTGTCTTACAAAGTTTATTATCATAATTTAGTGTGCTTATTAAATTCTTCACCGTAATGATCTATTTTCTGAATAATTAATTAGTACATGTTATAATTATTGTACTTAATATCGAGAGCACTAATAATAATAAAAACCCTAAATATAATGAAATTATGTATTTTATAAAATATGTAAAATCCAACCAAACTGTTATGTTTTACAAGTCATAATTATTAGAATCTATAATTATGATTAATGTCTTAAAACATTAATAAGCATCATTATCATGATGATTTTTATTACCACGTCACCACGTTTTTATAAAGTCACCGTCTTTTTTGTCTGTCTGTCTGTCGATCCGGATGGAATCTTGCAACTCAAATTTCGATCACTTCTCGATTAGCTATCCGGCTGAAACTTTCAGGGTAGATCACAACTCGATGGCAATGCATTCTAAATCCATAAAAATGTGGTTTTTAGATAATTTTTTGAGAATGATTGTTAAGCTAAAATCAGCATATATAGTTTTAATAAATTTATATGTTTCAATTCACTCGGTAGGTCGCCGGCTCACTATGCTCGCCACCTCTTCACACATCATATCAGCAATTGGACAAAATAGTATTATGATAATACTAGCTGCGTCCTGCAGTTTCACCCGCGGTTTCCCGGGATAAAAAGTTATTCTGATGTGTAAGCTATGTTATTGTAAAGTTTCATCAAAACCCATTCAGTGGTTTTTGCGTGAAAGAGTAACAAACATACATCCATACATTCTTACAAACTTTCGCGTTTATAATATTATTAGGAAATAAATTATGAGACTGGGTATATTCGGGTAAGCGAAGATTGAGAAGCGTGTTTGAAGAAGTAAAATAGAATCATACCTACTTAAAGGTATAAAAATAAAGTACATTTTCTTTAGTAGAGTTAATAATAATAATAAAGATTTATAGGTATTATTATTAACGCCACCCACACCAACGTTGCCTCTCTCGTTGCCAATGAACGGCGGCCCTTAAAGGGGGCCCGTTGTGTGTGTGGCGAGTCACCCCTGTCTAAATATTCTTATGAGGCGGAACTCGCAGATACCAAAGTCTCATAACATAGACCGGTTCTCATCCACTACGAATTCACCTCAATAGCCTAATCGTAAGTAATTTCCATATCTCAAATAAATAATAGTCGTCGCACTTATCGGGGGCTGTCTTTGATTCCATCTTCTTAATGATGCACTTAGAGATAGTCCCCGATAAGTGTTGCCCATTACATATCTAAATTAATTGCTCGAAGAGGCCTCTACGTGTTGGACGCATGTCCCCCGCGTAAGCCTCAAAGGACCGGGTATATAACCCGTGACAAAGAGCGAAATATAATAAAGATTTATATTAGTATTTGTTTATTTATTTACAGTATTTACCTATCTTTATAATAATTATAACAGAGCAAATAACAGCAACAAAACAAGCATTTTATTGTACTTTTTGAGTAAGAATATAGTACCAAGGTGTGAAAGAACTTTGTCACTCCCGTGCAGGCATGTACAGACACCAACAGAAGTGTCTCTCTAATGTATCTATGCACCTGGAAATAGGATATTTAAGCTCCTTGATGCACCTATGTAAAAATAAGTCTAGACGTTTCTACATAACCTTTATTCACAAATAAACGATCTTATCAGAAAGGCCGGTCTACGCTACAAGTAGAGGAGGGAATTGTCGATCGTCTTTTTTCTCCGGCATTCCATAAATTTCACTGTCATAGATTCTTCTATTCCACCTCAGATGTCTGATGAATTGCAAGCAGGAGCCTTCGTACAGGACCTGAAATCGGGTATTACAACAGTTATGATGGATGACCTAGATAAAGTTAATCCTGCAAAATATGCGCCAATAAAAAAAAATAACCGGCCAAGTGCGAGTCGGACTCGCGCACGAAGGGTTCCGTACCATTATCTATAAAAACGGCTAAAAAACACGTTTGTTGTATGGGAGCCCCTTAAATTTTTATTTTATTCTATTTTTTAGTATTTGTTGTTATAGCGGTAACAGAAATACATCATCTGTGAAAATTTCAACTGCCTAACTATCAGGGTTCATAAGATACAGCCTGGTGACAGACGGACAGACGGACGGACAGCGGAGTCTTAATGAATAGGTTCCCGTTTTACCCTTTGGGTATGGAACCCTAAAAATGGAATTACAATTATAATAATCTGAGCAGGTCGTATACCCGATTGTGAACAACATGCCTGCCCATATCAGTAACAACACCACCCAAAACATTGCTTTGAAAAATCTTATGTAGTACTGCATTTCGCTCGTCACCCTGAGACAACCGCTTTTCGGTCTCATAATGCCCAATGATTTCGCTTGAAACAGCATCCTTCAGACCGCAACAATATAGTGTTTGCACACTACTGCTTAGTGGTTGAAAATCTGGCAAAATTTTGCTCACTTTCAACATTACGCTCTTTTTCTTTTTAATATTCTGTAAACGTATATTTCAAAGTTCGTGTTGTTTCGTTTGTACTGTAGGGATTGTTAACTTCAGGTACATGGGTAAAACATAAGTAAAAAAAAAATACGTAAGCGGGTGTGGCTCAGTGAGAGAACGACTTTCAGGTCGACGCACCCAAGTTCGAATCCCGCTGGCCCCGCACCACTGACTTTCTTAAGTTATGTGCGTATTTAATACTAGCTCTAAAAAACGGTGAAGGAAAACATCGTGAGGAAACCGGTATGTCCAAGAATTTGTCACAAAAATTCAAGGACATGTGACATCCACCAACCCGCACTGGGCCAGCGTGGTGGATTATGGCCCATACTCTCTATGAGAGAACGCCCGTGTCCCAGCAGTGGGAACGAGATGTGCTGATGATGATGAAGTACCTGCAAGTCTGCATCTTCCTGCTGTGCTAGCACGAACTCGCACCAGTTCTTGTAAGTGGCCCCATCCGTCCCGCACAACAGCCGCCGAGGACACTGATGCGCTTCAGCAAGCACCCAACACACACTGATGCAGACAAGAACTAGTACTGAAACACATTTCAAAATAGTTTTACTGAAATTATTATAACATTTATTTCATTATTCAGGTAATAGGTAACTTAAAAACGTTATTGAAAACTATAAATTAAAAAAATTAAGAACCCCGTCACAATAAAACATCGAACCACCGCTAGAAAACCTGCTGACAAATAAAAAAAACCGCATCTAAATCGGTTCACCCGCTTAAGAGCTACACATAGTGGTCAAACTTAAAACACTTCCATTTGCGTCGGGGTTAATAAAGTGATTTTATGACCCATATTTAAAAATACATATACAGGGAATAACATTAATGTGTAGTAATACTGAAAGGTGTGTATGGGTATCTAGTCATGAATCATCGGGCAGAATATACAACCAAAAAAACACTATTATATTTTCCATACAAAGTTTAAAAATTATTTATTTGAATTATTTTGGACAATCCTAACAAGCTGTGGCCTAGTCGCGGTAGTACGGGTCATTGACCGAGCTACTTTGTGCCTAGGCACAAAACAGATTAGTACAGAAATCTACATACATACAAAGTGCGCTCGAGCAACGCACACATAGACACCGCTCACAGACACGATATCTGGGCACAGTTGGGATGCGAGTGCCATCCGCTTGAGACACGCGTCTGTGAACGTTTTTGTGCAAAAATGGAGCAACGAAAAATAGGTTATTATAACTGTTTGGTGGACGGTTGTTTAAATTCAACATTAAACGGTGAATTGTCGTTTTTTAAGCTACCAGTTGTTTCAGAGAGGTAAGTAGGTATTTGCTTGTATTTTGATGGTTTGTTTTCACGTAACACAAAATAGTTAGGTAGGTAGGTAAGCGCCCCAGCCCCCAGCCCTGCGCCGAACAAGCGAACATAAGTTTTTAGCCTTGTCATATTTTTACAATTTAAAATTAGATATTTATTGTAGTATAAGCTGTGTTAGCCTTGTGTTCAATAATCTAATGAGGAAGATGTTAATGTAAACTAATCGCATTTGTTTTGTCTTCAAAACAACTTTATTCAGTTATAATAGTAACTGCGAAAAAATTATGTCGATATCGTGTACAGTTATATTTTTAAATCAATCAATTTTCCTCCCAAAAACTTCCTGCGCCGTCCGGTATGAAATGTATGAAAAGTACATACATGAGATTAACTTCTGTATTTATCTGTTTTGTGGCCTAGGCGCTCTGTCTTTGAAAACGCCGAACATTTTACAAGGGCTTGATTTCGAGTCTCAAATACCGGAATTTCATACTGAACGGATCTTCGGACTCGGTCGTTTCCGTTCCGGAACTCTCGTAAAAAAGGGTATTTCCACATTTTTACACGACTGCCCAAAAAGGAGTATTTCAGGGTTTACGTATGTATGTATTTATTTATTCCACCATTACTTCTTATTGCCTGGACAGATTTGAATGCATTAAAACCATAATAAAAACATAGGTTTAAGTTTTTTTTACCATAGCTTTTTTGCATGTTCCGGAACCGGTATACAAAAAAATCTCCGCGAACGTACCCGACTTAGCTTTGCCTTGATTAGTTTCAAATTTTTATCCAACTTGACGTCTTAGAATTCATATTCAGAAATAACCTAAAAAGAATTTCCGAAACGAAAACGGTCCTCTTCGGTGGAGTTTTATGGGGCGGCGTTAGAAGGTAACTTTGTTTGTGCCGCTCGACCAATGAGGAGCAGCGGCTATTATTTATTAGGATTACATCTTTATGATTGGTGCAATACGAAACAAGGCTAGCGAATCATGAAGCGGCGGCGAATGTTTGATAGCTTTAGTGTTTGCCGCGTTTTGTCAAAGATTAAACAGGTTTATTTCTGAAAACTGACTAAGTAAAGACGCTTTATTGATTACTGACTTACGAACACTCTTTTACTATGCAATGAAATCAAATGTTGGAAATGTCTTAATCATCATTATCAGCCTATTACATTCCTACTGTTGAAATTCATGCATGATGTTTTTTACATCCTATTCCTACGGTGGTTGGTGACCTCACGTATTTTTTAAGAACATCAGCCATGCTCGCTCTTATTAGGCGTTTACACTGATTAGATCCTTATTCCTGAATGTTAATTGGAGCGATGATGTTTAATGCTGTAATTAATAAGTAAGCATTAATAAAAATAAAAAAATACCCTGCCAAAAACATTATCACTTGGGATGATTTAAGGATTCCGAGGATACCCCATACATCCAAATCTGTTGAGGCATTTTGTAATAAAAAAACGCACATACATTAACCCCGAAAACATTATATTCCTTTTTTGGGGAGTCGCGTAAAAAGCAGTTTGCTTGAAAGTTAGTTGTAAAGTAAGGTTGGTAGGACAGCTGGCTTTGCTAACTGAAGATACAATTTGTTTGTCAGATCTGTACACGCGGCGCACTAATATTCTTTGTCACAAGTTCATTGCTCTTTATCAGCTGATTGTTAGGGTTGAAATGAACTTGATTACCAGAAATGTTTAAATTATCATATCTTGTGATTTTAAAAAGTTTCTGGTGATTTGCACTTGGACTTGAATTATTAATAAGCTTCTATATGCGTGGTTTAATTATTACTACACATTTATGTTACACGTTGTATATCTACCTACCTTAAAGGAAATACTAGTTAGCGTATCTAGGTTCGGAACTCCGGAGTTAGGAAAATGTCTTTATATATCCGGAAGCCGGACTAACAATTGGTAGTCTTCGTTGACTTCAGTGCCTCCAACTTTTTTTGTTGACTCATCCACCGCACCTTGATATACTGAACGATATCTTAATTTATTAATGATGAAGTTGAAAGACTAACAGACTTATGTATGATTGGGTGGTTGCAGTTTGCCAAATAAGCATTGGAATACGACCACAAATGATGACTTGATTTAACAATCTGCAGACTCGTGGTAGACCACACACCCAGCTATTGCTCCTCTCTCCTTCTAGCTCTGACAGGTCCTTTTTTTTCTTTAGTATGGATTAACATTAGGGTGCCCATTTTTATTAAAATCTAGCCAATTGGTTAGGATAATAAGTCATTTATATTGAACCTAAACTGATAGATGGACCTACTAAGAATATGTGTCCGTTTACACTTTTCTTATTGTCTCTATTAAGGATAAGACACTTTTTTCCTGTGATCTTTATGGGTCTGACAGGACTAACTTAATTTATTATTATTGAAAATGTACTTACATAACACACTTCTGGAAATCATAATCAGTGAAAATGCCGTGATATCACTACAATAACTGTTTAAATTGCTACAAGAGTTCGTGAGATTAAGGCGTGTACAGACTAACCCTTTGTGATTGCGACTGTTATAAGTAAATCGTCGATAATTCGTTGTACATACAACTATTTAGCCTACGGTAATTAGGAAAGAAACAACGACCAATTAGCACGTGTATCGCCTTATGTTTAAGCAGTGAGCATAGAATTGCTGATACGAAAGTTGAGCTAAAGAAATCAGCAGTTTGCTTTAAATTTTAGTTAATGTAATCATTATGTTAGGATCTTTTTTTTAAACTTTATACAATCAACTCCATAACATTAAAATTTAGCTATTTATCAAAGTGTATCGATGAAACCATTAACAACTATAATGTTATTAAAAAAAGATTGGTTTTAATAGATGTCACAAAGTTTTCCATATGTGTGTAATAGGGAAACTAAAGCATGCTTATCATAATGATAATGATGACTGCAACCACGCTCGTTTACTGAGCGTTTCACCGGCGTCATGTGTAACCTCCCTATTTTTATACAAAATTTGTTTTTAAACAGGCATGCTAAGAACAATATCCACCTATAATGAAATTCTGTAATGGATTGTAGCGTTTATAAAAATATGCAAGTGCTGATTTCGCAAATTGCAATCTATAAACAAAATTACTAATTCATAAAAAAAACAATTTTGAATTGAAAAAAGTATTATGGATCACATAGTTTACAAGATTTCTTTCACAAAACTCCATATTTAAATAAAGATTAAAAATAAAAGATTTCTTTCGGCTTATCCAGTATTATCTACCTTAGAAAGATATAAAATTCATTTGGACAAATACTTTGTAGATACTTAAGTTAATGCTAGAAAGTATGATCTTCCAGCCAACGTCGATGTAAATTGTTTTCAAAAGGTAGTTTCAAAATAAAATAATAAATTTACCTTGTCGATAATAATTATTTTTTCATTCATTATTTTTTCCATTTCACGGTGTTACGCTTTGATTCATTGAAAGATTTATGTAATGCAAACTTATACCAACCTAAGTAGGTACTTTGAGTACTTAATACTTACCTTATTAATGATCGACGTTTGACATCTATACTAATTGGCGTGACTTAAAATCACGAAGAAAATATTAAGCATTACTCATAGAACCAAATCTGTGTCAACGAACCACAATAACCCAGTATGGGACTTTAACAAAATTACTTATAATCCCACCATAAGCGCATCACGCATGTCGCCACAAAATAAAAACGGGAAACCTTATTTGTGTCATTTCATTATTTGCCTTAGTGCACTATTCGAATCCTAGCCGACTTCCTCCTATCCTACTATTATAAATGCGAAGCTTGTGAGGATGTATGTATGGATCGATGTTTGTTACTTAATCGCGCAAAAACTACTGAACGAGTTTTGGTAAGTCACAGATACATAGGATACCTTACCAAGCCGACATAATCGTATCAACAAAAAAGCCTTTTGTAAACTTATAAAAAAAGTATACTTTTATCCCAGAAAATCACAAGCGTAACCGCGGGTGGCAACCAGTAGTTTTATAATCCATTATAAAAATTAACTATTTGAGAGTTGGGATGACGGTGTATGTAGATGGGGATGACGAGCGTCCCCCGCCCCCATCATAATACCTACAATTAATGCACATTGTCAGGGAGAGAAAAATGAAGAACTATTCATTATTTCTCTGGTAAGGAATTTATCGCCCCACATCTAATAAGAATAAATTGGTGAAAAAAATATTTGTAAAGATTCTGAGCATGAAAAGCACATGGAAATAACTAAGTCAAATTGCTGTAGACATAAGATTTTGATGACTTTCTTAAGTGATGTGCGGATTTAACTTTTAAAACGATGAAGCAAAACATCGTGAGGAAACCGGCCTGCCTTTAAGGACATGTGACATCCACCAACCTGCACTGGGCCAGCGTGACGGATTATGGCCCATACTCTCTCTAAGACTCGTGTCCCAGTAGTGGGAACGTAATGGGCTGATGACGATGATGATAATGATAAGATTCTGTTCAGTTTGGAAATAAACCATTTTGAAAAAATATTGAAGACGTATAATACTAACGTTACAATGTTATGTGACTAGTGTAATTCAATCTTTGTGAAATGACACTCATGTAATACAATGATCTATAAGTATTTCCGCTTCACAGCTTCGCCAGTGATATCTTCTTTTCAGTTGGAGTATCGAAAGAAAAGTTCAAGTCATTATGTCAAACAAATAGGCAAAAAACATATGACATGCAGAAAGGAGATAGAGCGAGAGATAGAGCGAGTGTGGCTCAGCGGGGACTCGTGCGCTTTTCGATCCGACGCACCTGGGTTTGAATCCCGAATCGGCCCTGCACCAATGACTTATAGTTAAGTGCAGATTTTGCACGCTCGCTCTAAAACGGTGAAGGAAAACATCGTGATGAAACCCGCTTACGCGCTTTGGAGTGGTAGGCTCTGGCCGTGGTTGTAATACCACCCACCGAACAAAGCCATAATGTCGTCAAGCGACCTAGTCGTGTTTCGGGATGATGTTCGGTGAACCATTGGGGAGACGGGTCTGAGTAGCTGCTCAATTGCCGTCTCTCTCTAGATCTATGTGCTCATCTTAGGCCACATCATCGCTTCACATCAGGCGAGATAGTGGCCAAACATGGACCAATTAAGCGTAAAAAAAGGAACGGTTTTTTTCACGGTGTTTTTTTTTTATTACCTGGTAGGCTAGCATTTGACCACAGTCTCACCTGATGGAAAGTGACGACGCAGTCGATAGGTGTTTTCCTAAACGATATGTTTCTCAACACTTGACTGCACTAGGCTTCTTTAGAGGTGTCAGAAATATTATTTTACTTAGTTTTTGTATCACATCACTTGATATGTTTTTCACGGCTGCTAAATACAAAAAGACGCAGATTCGACAGATATTGTATTTCAAAGGACATTCTAGTCCTAAACGAGATATATTTTTTTGTTCCGGGTGTAAAATGATAGCACGAGATTTGATGGTAAGTAGACAAGAGCAATGTAACGTGTGTTTGTATTTTTATTATACACTCCCGACTATGAAACCTAATGTAAAACTAAGAGTTAATTAGTAAAAAAGACGTGTGGCACTCGGAGACTGCCGCGGTAAAGCTATTGCATAGCATTCGGAGTGGGGGGTGTTAGGTTATTTTCGTTACGGAATTTCTGGATTCGGTCTCCACGCTCAAGGCGCGATAGAAGCTATGCAATAGCTTAAAATCAACATAGATTTATTTTTCATACATAGATATATTTTCTCTCAGCGGGTTGCGTTGCCGAGACCATTGATCACTCTTAAAATTATCCAAGTAGGTAACTCCGCAGACTAAAATAATTTTACATTTAAGCCAAACTTAGACGCTTTGAGTTCCTTCATACCTCCCACTCCCGATCTTTGCGCTCCTCCGAAACTTTGCAGCTCAAAACACCTTCCCACACTTCCCAGTTCTATAATAAATCCTTCACAGTGCAAGCTGTCCGTCTATGGAATGCTCTACCACTTGACATCAGACGTGCCAAGTCTTTGGCAATATTTAAACAAATGGTCAAGGCTCACTATCTATCCTCCTACCAATAACACTGCTATTATTATTTTTATGTAAATAAGTATTATATTGAATGTATTAGAATAATATTTTGATAGGTATATATTAGTCTATTTTAATAATAATATTTTTGTTTTTGTGTGTATTAGAATGTAAATATTAGCATGTATGTATAATTATGTAGGTATTTAGTTGTAATTAACAAATTTTGTTGTACACCGCCGTCTACTTCTTCTTCCGATACTGTCCATCCAAAGGTTGTCTGGAAGAGATCGCTTCAAGCGATAAGACCGCCCATTGTACTACCATAGTTAAGGACTGTGTTATTGTCTATTTCTATAATTTGGTATACAATAAAGAGTTTTTCTATTCTATTCTATTCTTAGACGTTACATCACATTTAAAGTTCAGAAACCCTTGAGAGAAGTAAGGCAAGTTGCGATACCCCGCTGGTTTACTCTTATATTAAGGCATATTGTATAACCATGGTATTTAAATGCCATATTTACCGCGAACATCGAACTAGAGTTCACTTTTGCGAAAGAATCATATTATAAAATAATCAATCATAATAATACCCCTTAAGGTCTTCGTATACGACTGAATTTTCCGTAATTTTTTCTGTGAAACGTACGCGGAATTTTTTTTTCGCTGACATTTTTGACTCTGCCTTGGCACATAAGTACAATTCCTGTTATCATTTCGTGGACTAAAAAGTACGCTGCGGACTGTTCGTCGTCTGCGTCGGCCTTTACTATAGGATTAGATTTACAGAGGCATAGTGACTCAACAAGAGCAATTTGGAGGAATTAGCCTCAGTTATATTTTGTAACCAGTACATATTTTGGTTATGGAGTCTATACACGGAGATTTGATGGCAACTGTAGTAAGCAAGGTACAGGAGAACTGGAGGCGGTTTTATAGGTCCCGCATGTCACATTGCTGCCTAGCATCGCAAGTGTATCGTGAACGAAATTGCCAGCCTATTCTCCGTGTTTCCTTACATAATGACTATTACAGTAAACGCTGTTGGTTGTTATCATCGGGAGCTCGTGACGTTCGAAAGGGAGTTCGCGATCTCGTTCGGTCACGATGCGAGCAAATGTTAACGTAGTGGGGCGAATGAAAGTAAACGGCGCCTTTGTTTGGGACAGGTGCCATTCGCAGGTAAATGTATAAAAAAGATTTTAAATTATCTAAATTTTTGCGCAGATTAAGTAAGTAGTTTAAAAACAGTGCATTTCCTTCCTGTTTACAATGGTAAAGGAGTTTTGTTTACATCTATCTCTGTCAATAAGTTTTTTTGTTAAAGAATATTTTTTTCAAGACAAGCTTTTAACAAATTCGTAACAGGAACCGCAAGCAAATTAAAATGAGCCCAAACACTAGTAGTTTACGATTATCCGTCAAGGAGTTCCATTTCCCACCTTCCGTCTCCATCATCAGATCAGCTGGCTATCACTATAATATTACATTGTCATCGGACTTTGACAAGTATGCAACTTCAATTCAAAAGCTTGCAATATAATTGTTAAGACGTTGATAAGGGTAATTATGACATGACATTATAGATGTTGTGTAACATATACACCAAACTCGGATGTACATTATACCCTGTGTTAATTATTTATTTGATTACAGTATTAAACGCGCGTATCGAAAAACCAAATAGAAATTAGAGAAATGAATGGCGCCACAGTAAATAGCCGTGGAAATCGTTGATTACCACTATTACAAGTTGCCCTTCAATCAGCTGAGAACTTGAATCATCAGCTGTATAGCCTTAGACATGTTTCTATTATAATTTTATTTAAAACATTCTAAATAGACATGCGGCACTCGCTGGGAAATCGCGATAGGGATCAGTTTTGGCAGCAATTCGAATTACAATATAGCCCCGCGGGACACATTCAGAAAAAGAAACGAAGACAAAATTAGTAATATATTCCTCCAAATGCGTATACACTTACTTATTTATATAGGTATAGCGACTTTAATAAAATGTATAAAAAGCGTGTACCTTTTTTTTTTGTTTCTTTCCTCTTTCTGAGGAATTTGGCTTGCGTTAACCTGTTATTGGCAATATGAGTAGCTTAATATGCAATGTTATTATGTAACCAGTATAGATAAAGTATGACAAATAAATTAAAAAAATAGACATTCAGAAACAAAGTGTTAAAAACTCTACTCAGCTTTGATTTATAAATTAATGCTTAAAGTAAAAGGTGCATTGAAGATAGGGCATTAGCCCAGGCTTTATATGGCGAAGAAAGTTAGCAAACAAGTCGTGTGATAGCGCTATAACTCAAATAAGATCTAGAAATGACATTATAGAATTTATTGCGCCACGATGCGAGCTTATAAACGGATTGGTTTTGCACGCTGCGCCTCTTGTGTGATATTTTGTTCTGTTTGACTGCTGTGTGGGTCTTTTAATTGTAATATTATGTAGGTATGTTCAATTCAATTTATACATTTTTTATAATGTTCTTAGATATGTCAATGTACAAGAAATAATAATATTGAATTACTAAATAATGATTTATCGGCAATAGCCTCGTCAATACATGTATATATAGAGATTATTAATGATTAAATTTTCGAATAATGATTTATCGGCCATAGCCTCGTCAATACAGTAAAAGCTTTTATTAATAAGATGTTTTTTTATGGTATTGTATATATCGAAAATTTGTGAGGATAGATGGATGGATGGATAGATGGATGTTTGTTACTCAATCACGCAAAAACTACTGAATGGATTTTAATGAAATTTGGTATGTGGATATCTGTGGGTACCTGAGGTCCTGGAAAAGGAGATATGCTACTATTCATCCCGGAAAACGGCGGGTGAAACCGCGGGGAGCAGCTAGTTATACATAAAATATCGCGATTGAGCCGATAAACGTTGAGCTAAAGGACCAAATAGTTTTTATTTCATTCGCTCAAACACATTCCACAACTGATAGATATAAAAAGCTTTTATAAAATGTCTTAGACGAAGATAAACAGATAGATTGATGAACGCTTTATAGCAAACATTAAATTACAGAAATTACATACAAACAATTAAAGAACGTGTTACAATGGGCGACCTTATCGCTAAAAGCTATCTTTTTCAGGAAACCATAGGATGGAGAGGAATTATCAAAATGTTAAAGACGATCCCCATCGACGGGGATGTAAGGTACTTAAACAATAATAATAAAAACATAAACCCGCTTACGCGCTTTGGAGTGGTAGGCTCTGGCCGTGGTTGTAATTCCACCTACCGAACAAAGCCATGCCGTCAAGCTACCTAGTCGTGTTTCGGGATGAATCACGACTAGGTAGCTTGACGGCATGGCTCAGGGAGACGGGTCTGAGCAGCCGCTCAACTGCCGTCTCTCTCTAGATCTATGTGCTTCATCTTAGGCCACACCATCGCTTCACATCAAGCGAGATAGTGGCCAAACATGGATCTATAAAGCGTAAAAAAAAAAACAATATCAAGGTACACACATATTATTATTACATTAGAGAATTATAACAATTTCAGAAATAATAGTCGTCGTAGCAATATAATCGATAAATTCGAATGTTTGCTTCCGCTACTTTCAACTTCAATATATATTTTGATTCACGGTTCTATTGCTATTGTTTCATTGGCAAATAAATAACTGATTAATGGAGTTAATATTATGGTGGCTGCCACCTTCATACTAGGTTCATCAGGATTTTTTTTATTACCTGATAGGCTATTATTTGAGCACAGTCTCACCTGATAGAAAGTGACGACGCGGTCGACGATGGATCATGCTTGCCTAGAAGATACCGATTCACTCGGGACTTGAAGACACCTAAATTATAAGAATCGGGAAACAAAGACGCTGGTAAGGTGTTCCATTCCTTAGCTGTTCGCATTATGAAAGTTGAAGCGAAACGCTTTGTTCTGGCAGGAGGAATGTCAACCATAAACGGATGCCGAGTTTCCGTACGTCATGTTGTCCGATGGTAGAAAGGAGATGGAGGAATTAACTCGTGTAATTCCGTCGCACACTCTCCGTGATGTATCCTGTAAAAAACCGACAAGCTGGCAACTTTACGTCGATGTTCGAGACTCTGTAGCTTAGTTTCGACCAACGTATCGTTACCAATAAGTTCTTTCGCCCGCCTTTCTATGGAGTCCAAGGCCTCTAGTTGATACTTAGCCGAGCCGTCCAGAGATGACTGCAGTATTCCATGCAAGACCGGACTTGTGCTTGGTAAAGGTTAAGAAGCTGTCCCGGCGAGAAATACCGCCTGACCTTCCCCAGGACTCCCAACTTCTTTGCAGCTAATGAATCCTTGGACTCAATATACGAGCCAAAATTGAGGTTCATGTATCAGATTTATCGAATCTGTGAAATGGGTAAGGATGTCTTCCGGTCCTATGCCAAGAGATATAATATGGGCAGTTGATATAAATTCAAAGATTCCAAAGTTAGAATAAGTTAGTCCTAATTCGGCACAACTGTCATTTGAAACAAAACAAGTATACATTTTACCAAAAAAAAAAACAAACTTCAATGTATCTTTGAAGTCCAAGGTCAAATATCAATGAAATTTATATGTGACCACTTCGTAGCTATACTGAACTGAACGCAAAAATAATTTTTGAAATCCGTAACAGTGGGCGGAGCAATCGGTGAACATACACAAAAAAGGATATACAGTGGAACATAGAACCTCCTCCTTTTTGAAGTCGGTTAACAAAATCAATTAAATCATATCCCAGTTTGCCACAATTCTAAATATTTTGACATTCTGCTTCAAGTACAGTCAACAAGAAGTGCAGTTTGCACAACTGCTTCATGTTTATAATGGCAAACTCTTACTGGATAGGCCACAGTGGGTAATGTGGCGTGACGATCGCTGTTCACCACGTTTCTACAACTTATAGAGGTTAACATAAACAAATAGAATTGTGCTCCTTTGAAAACCTCATATTTTTAATACTTTGCTTATATTCTAATCGCCTTACTTTTTGTTACAGGTAATGAATGCTTCAGCATAAGTTTGGTGAGAAAATATTTACATGGTCTTGATTTATACACTCATCTTTTATTCAAATTCATCTTATTTTTAACTCTCGACACAAAAAGGAGGGGTGTTATAAGTTTGACCACTATGTGTGTCTGTCTGTGGCACCGTAGCTCTTAAGCGGGAGGACCGATTTGGATGCGGTTTTTTAAATTGAAAGCAGGTTTTCTAGCGTAGGTATATAGTGTCAGGTATTCTTAAAAATTTTAATTTACAGTTATTACATTTGATCTTGTTCGTCGAGTTGTTCGTCTCATCAATCATGTCAATAAAAACAACATTAATTGTGTAGGGTTGAAACGGGATTCCAACTCGGGTGCGTTGGATCGTAGATAATGCGCAGCATTTACCACTCGACCACACACGCTCTAAACACTCTCGCTCCTAGGTTTATACCACCTGCCACTTTCTTCCGCACGAGCTGAGCCGCTAATGAAGCACAAGCCAAACTTAATTAACATACACTGACTAACGATCTCCGATAGCTCAGCGACCGAAAGTCTTGGCCTCCGACACAAGACAGCGGAGTTTCTTTCTATCTTGCGCAATCTTTCACCATCTATCATCGGTAAAAGCATGTGTGTATTTTTATGATGCGTTTTTATTGAATTATCTTGTAGGCTACTTGAACTTCAACTATTACAAATTATTAATTTCATAAAGGTACAATTACTCTGCGACTCTAGCCACCAAACTATATGTTGACACACCTGTATCTTGGCAGTTAGCTTCTTCCCAGTTTTGTGCTGACTCGACTGTACGTAAGTAAGTTGAGTGGATTAACAATAATAATAATATGTAGAAATAATAATTATATCAGTTTTAAATGAATTACAATAAAATACAATTTAAGAACTACACAATTTGTCAAAAGTTCAGAGGTAATTAACCTAAACTGTACCATGAAGAATTATGTAGAATGTTCTTATTAACTTCAATCTATGTTTTTGATCTATGCTGTTGTTTAGACGTAAGTATAATGTATTTCGTACGATAAGGGAGATGAATGCAGTCGCCGTGACCGAAATTAATCGGGAGTAGGTACATCATTACCTATGTATTTCTTACCTTTGGAAAGAAAGAAGAAAAAAACGTTTATTTGCAACAACTTATTAACTATAAACACATGACATAAAAAAACAAACAGAAAACAAAAAAAAATTTAAAGTGTAACAGATTGAATAAAAAAACAGGTAATTGTTGCAAACTTTATTATTCATTAAGTAGCTCTTGTACTCGTTTGTAGTATAAATGGATTTTATTGTCTCGCTTTATTAAGAGTGTATAACATTATTTTAGTCCCTTTCTAAGAAAGCAGTTGAAGTAAACAGAACCGGCTGATTTCCGCATTCCAATAGCAAAAGCGAGAAAACACCTGAAGTTGGCAATTGCCAATAAATAAGTAGCACAAGCACCTACATCCGAAACATCGAAAGGAACTTAGCATTCAGGGCAAGTGTTGATTCTGCTTTTAACTAAAACACCGCATTGTTGAGAAAGTCTAAACAGGATACGGATGATGAAGATTTTAAATTAACAGAAGAGAATACTTATGTCATATCTTACATTGAAGGCCATCATAACATAATTGAGAGAGCCCCGCGCCTAGAGAATATTGTTATGCGAGTTGAAGTTCCGACCGATATGCCTATTTAATAATAATAATAATATCATAAACCGGCTCTCATCCATTAAAAATTCACCTCAATAGCCCAATCATAAGTAATTTTCATATCTTCAATAATAGTCCTCGCACTTATCGTGGGCTGTCTTTGATTGTATCTTCTAATGATGCACTTAGAGACAGTCCCCGATAAGTGTTGCCCATTACATATCTAAATTAAATGCTCTAAAAGGCCTCTACGTGTTGGACTCATGTCCCCGCGCAAGCCTTCTAAAGGGCCGGGTGTATAACCCGTGAGAAAGAGCGACATAATAATAAATTCATTTATTTCAGGCAATAATACAGCTAACAAATTAAAAGTACCAGAGGCCCATAAAATATATACCTTACAGACTAGCATATAAATACAATTTATAAACACTAAAGCTACGATTAGGGAATTAACTTCGGCTTCGCCTCCCTGTAGCGCCGGAATACTATGCCTTCGGGCCAAAACTCAGGAGCCAGGAACGTCTCTTTATACTTCGCTGGAAGCCGGAGCACGAAAGACTTGAAAAAAAACTTATATACTTGAATTTGATTTTTATTAAATGTCCCTCATCTATGTCTATACTTTACATTAAAAATTATACGAGACACTCAACTTAGTATGATTTATAATAATTACGTTGCTTGTGATCTTCCTTACTAACGAAGTCTGTGATAGTTGACACTATCCTATATAGATACTCGCATCAAAATCTATCGTTATTTTTGATTCATAGAAGGAAACTTTCGACAGGACTCACGTCTGCTGGACTAGTGCGGATTACTGATAAACTTACCGACTCATCGCTCCTTTAATGGAGCCTATATAGGTAGTAAAACCAACTATCAGTTCACACTCTATCTGTCATCAGTAGTCATCACATATAATCGCAGCGCTGGTAGCGTAGCTCGCCTAGCTGTTCATAATAGATCTGAAAATACGATAATAGATTGTAACAGATCTGAGAATACAATTTAAGCTGCATTGTGACCGATAGATGATATGGAAAACAATAGTTTTTCTATTGTGACTTTAAATGACGCTTGATAGGTTACACGTTTGCTGAGGTCAAAACTGGGATGGATAACCGTTTTTGTGGTATTTACATCCCGAGCACTCTCGTGCTTCGGAAAGCATTCCCGGTTGTTGTCTTAGCTTAGCCCAACAGTCGTTAGGCCATGTCGGAGGCCTTCGGGCGGTCTATAGCAAAGACCCACACAAAAGAGAGAGAGATAGAGAGTGAGTGAGAAAGATTACGTAATCGGCTCCGTAAATTGTCTAAACACACCATAAGCAATAATGATAAACATCTCACTACCGCGTGACTCGGAAGCTGGACGAGAATCAATTACGATGTACAAGTGAACCGCTCCGGCTTCGCACGAGTTTAATAATACAATAATACCTATTTAACAAACTTTCTTAAAATATAGTATAGTGTCAGTTTAATGTAATGTTGTGTGTGTCATGAATAAATATATTTTCCTTCTTTCTTTCTTTTTTTTAGCTTTTCGGTGATGAAACACACGCTTTTCTACTATATTTTATTTTCGTGCAAAAGAAGGCTTTGTATGGCGTTAGCTAATGGCGTATTGCCATCAAACTTTCATTATTAAAATTCATTGCGACGTTTTGACGTAATTAAGTAACAAACAAACATTCAAACTTTCGCATTCATAACTATTATTAGCATAATGATACGTTATGTATGACACAAATCAAGTCAGTTAATATTTATAATAAGTAGATATATTATTATTACATATTACTATTATTATTAAGAGCCTGTTTAGTCCCACTGCAGGGCAAAGGCCTACCTACCCTCCCTCCACTTATCTCTATCCATTGTCACAATAGAGATATATATTATTATATAAGTATATAAGTAGATATATATTATTAAATAAAATAAGAATATACCTAGTAGGTACCTATCTGTTCCGTGTCCGATGACTGTGTCCTACCAAACGAAGACTACGGTCCTTGTTGCCTGATTATTTTTTAAATTTAACTTCTAAGGGTCAATTTCTCAATAAATCGAGATAGACATAGTGGAACGGTTAGATATATTTGCAGAGTTATGAATTGACTTTAAATGGTAAATAACTCGAGAAAGTTTCCCACGTTCCTTCTAAAGATTACTAAGTCTTTAGTTAGTTAACATTTCTCAGCTGTAAAAGTCAAATTGTTTTATTATCTGCGTAACGATATCACGATAGCAGTGTAATAAGTAGGTTATTAGTAACTAGTACCTAAATCACATAACTGATGAAAATGCACGAAAATGTTTACGAATGTCGATGATTGTGGTGATATTTTATTATAATTATCGCTTATATAATAATAATAAGTAATGTATAAATTCTTGAATTTATAGAAATATTGTAAAATAAATTTACGTAAGAATATAAATAAATTGTGTGCATAAATATAATAATATTACTAATTACTAATAAATATACATAGATCCTGGCCCCTAACAAGGATTCCCTGTATGTATAGGGAACCAGGAATAAGGACCACGGTCGCACTACACCCGACATGAAACAAATGCTTGCGTTTTTTATTTCTGTGCACAAACATTTGTTCGCGGAAATCGAACCCGCAACCTCATTGGTGTATGAAACTTGAGCCAACCTGCTCAACCACTAGGAAGGAGGAACAACGGGGAAGACAACAGTTGAGTGACTGCCTTTAGCTCGGACACACTTAAAAATGAAAGTTTCATTTCCATACTATCTAGAAGTCTTTTGATAATAGGCCTAATAGGTTTTTCGGTTTAAGTTCAAATTATATGTAACTAGCTATAAGCAAAGAAAACTAACTATTACTTACGCTATAAGTGACTAAAAACTGCTCTGAATCTAAGAAATACATAAATAAATAGGTACCTATATGTTATTACAAAGCTCCTCGTTTACTCATTATCAAAAGTATTTAAAATCGATTTTAATTCATACATGCATTACCCATCACAATTACTACGTAAGTTATAGTTAGTATTCTTTGCTATTACTTTCGTTACTCCGAATTGAGCTATTTGCGTTCAAGCGTTCGATGCGACAACGGAATACAGAATTAGGCAGGTCTCAGTCCAATTCTCTGAATTGGTGTTGTTAGGTTGAACTGAATATAAAAACCTAGCTAAATTTGACTTGAGAAACAGTAACTCAATATTTGAAAAAATCTTTTCATTTCATTTATTCAAAAAGATAAACGCCTACAATCATAGTCATCTTCGAAATTATCCCATGTACCATGTCGAATCGGTTATTCGATTCCCGTCGTTTCGTCTCAATGAGCGATTTGCTCGTGACCGATCCCTGGCCCAGGCCGACGATTGGAGACGCAGAATAAATAACAGTTGTTAGGGAAAGTTGTGGGAACACGATGGAATTAAATCACGTCGAACTACGTCGTTGTACAAATCCGATGGGCCGATACTGTCGTGTGGATTGTATGGACATTGCTAAAGTCTGCGAAGGGTGTCAATGGAGTATATAGATACTCCATTGGCATTTAACAATAGTGCCAAAAGAGCAATAGTGCCTAAAGCCTGTCACACACTATGCAGATACGGTAAGATATCTGTATCTGGAGCGCGTATATGTCAATATCGCTCTCTATACTAAACTCAAGGAGCAACGCACACTAGGCATATAACTCGTCAAGTATCTGTGGGCACCGACATATGTCGAAAGATAGTCAGATGTTATCTTCTTCTTCTTATGGTGCCTCTCCACTACTGGAGGTTGGCCATTAGCTCGGCGAACTTTTGCCTATCTTGTGCCAAGCGAAACAGATTTTCTACGCTGGCAATGCTCGTCCATTCGCGGCTGTTGTGCAACCAGGATTTCTTTCTTCTTCCAACGCGTTGCTTTCCCTCTACTTTGCCCATCATGATTAGTTGGAGTAGTTGGTATCTTTCATGTCTTAAGACGTGGCCTAGATACCCAACTTTTCCCTCCTTGACGTTTTGCAGTAGTTCCCGATTCGCAACTTTCTGTATCCAGCTTATACGGAGCATTCTTCGGTAACACCACATCTCCAAAGCTTCGAGACGTTTTTGGGTTTCAGCTTTAAGGGTCCAAGCCTCGCTACCGTATAATACTACTGGCCAAACGTAACAATGGAGCATCCTCACTCTGAGCTTTATGGATATTTAGTCAGATGTTATCTGCGTATACAAATATATATTTCTTTACTTTATACATATTGTTGCATTTTAGTATTTTTTTAATATCCTTTTTGATCAAATCATGAATCGCCATAAATTTCGCCCTTGGGTTTCGGAAATAGATAGTAAATGTATTATCTGATAGATCCTTGAAGAGATTAAATTCACCTTGATCATTTTTAAGTTCTATATGACTTTCCATCCAAATTCTTCGCCTCTTAATTCTTCGCATTCTAACGCAACACGTGCGTCAAATTCAAAATCAGAATCTTCTTCTGAGGAACTGTCTAATAAATCCAGAAGCAATAAACGCGAACTCATTGTAACACACTGTATATACAATCCGCACCAAAAAAGAAGTATAGTCAGTTTGAAGGATTCCGCGTAAATGTATAATTTCGTAGATACTCGTATATTATCGTATCTGCGAAGTGTGTGATACTTTAAGTTAAGTTTTTATACGCAGATAAAATCTTACCGTATCTGCGTAGTGTGTGATACGCTTAAATCTGCCAAATGATATTTAAAATCTTTTAACGATCAAACTACGATCGCTATTGGGAAAATATGTAAGAAACGAACATCATCATTTGACCTGTCCAACAACTTTATAACACCATATTTAACGCAAATAAATACATTTATTTTCATTTCATTTCATCAGGACGGACGGGTTCTACATCCAAGTTATCATACACCATCCGCAATTGTTAGCGCCGAGTACCTTTTTGTGAAAACCAGAATCGATAAATTCGTCAGAATGAATAAACAAAAGCATAATAAAACAAACTTTATTCCTAAGAAGACTTATATGAAGGCCTGCCACTTACTGATCATGAGTGTTAGTAATAACTTTACATCAAAACTTACACTAAACATTTAGCAACAGCTAGGTTACCAAACAAATACCTCCGCTTTCACGCTAAGCTCTACAAGTGGTAGACAGTAGACAGTCCACAAATTGCTTACCTTTCAAATGCTACCCATTAATCTTGTTCGCCGCGACGGGAGACAGATCCACAAAACGGCGGTTGAAAGCTGCGCCCACACGATTTAGCCCTTCGTACTTAAATACATAGTTACATGAAAATAATGTTGTTATAAGACTTGATTTATTTGATTACACAACTATAAATAAGTGAGTGGTGGACAAAGAAACAAATGTGATGGTACAACTCAAGAAGCAGAGCGCGGTCGATGCGACGCGTGACCAAATACTGGGACCTGTTTGGCTCAACTTATCAGTATTGCAATCTATCAGGGCAATGATAGCATCTTCTTATAGGTACGAATACCACGACGATGCTGTGCCAACTGAAAATGAGCTGGAGCATTTGGTTTTGGGCTAACTATAGGCCTTTAATGACCAATAGGTTGTCCAATTGCCTTATCTTGTAAGTAGTCAAAAAGTTATTTTATTTATTTATTTAGGAACTGCAAACAGTACTAACATTATGGTCTAAACATAATCAGTAGAACAAATCCACACTCATATTACAAGATAATGCTAAAGTTAACAAATGTTAGACCCACACCGTAGTTCACGGGTTAACAGATTAATTTCAGTAAACTAGTGTATAGTATATATAGTATGTGGTAAAATCATATTATCCAGCTAGGATCCGTTTTAAAGACGGGCGTGGCACCTTAACAATCAAATATCTAGAATCGATACGATTACGAAAGATAAGTCAAGCCTGCTTTCATTACCTCCAATAGGTACATAAATATGTCAATCTCGACTACCGGTAGCCCTTTGATCTTCGACAGTTGTTTATTCGACACGACACTTACTTCGAAAAAATATAGTTCCTAGGTTAGGAAGTCTTTCAGGCCGTTCGTGCTGTCGAAATTTTTTTTTGTCGAACTTGTCGAATTATGTTCAGTCGAAACATGACTAGTCAAACTTAATTTTTCAAAGTGTCGTGTCGAAATAAAGAACTGTCGAAGTTAAAAGGGACACCCCTCGACTTCATAGGCACGCCACGGATCCTAGCTGAATAATATAATGTAGCATAGTGAAAATAAACAAACTGTGTGGCATTGCACTATGCTTCATCTGTTAAAGCTCATTTACATAAAACGTTATTGAAATAGGTATGAAAAAAATGATTAACGTAATCGAATAATTATATGAGTATTTTAAATGCAGGCAATGACTTACCAATCGTGAATAGAGCATAATCATAACGTAACTGCAGGTTGCCCTTTGGCCTACGTCTATTATAATTATTACTATTTAGATATGTGTAACGTGTAATTTTGTTTATATAGGCTATAGACTTTATCTTATATATACAATTCTCGTGTCACAATGTTAGTTACCTTACTCCTCCGAAACAGTTTTACAAATTTTTACCAAATTTTATATGCATATTCAGTAGGTCTGAGAATCGGCTACTATCTATTTTTCATACCCCTAAGTGATAAGGGTTGTTCACCCTTAACATTTTTTTTAAATTTATATGGCAAAACAACGTTTGCCGGGTCAGCTAGTAGACTATAAAGAAAGTAAAAATACATCAATTTCATCATCATTTTATCACGTTTTTATTAAGTCACTTTCTTGTTTATTTGTCTGGCGTTGCGGGTGCAATCTTGCAACGCAAATTTCGAGCACTTCCCGATTAGCGATCCGGCTGAAACTTTCAGGGTAGCTCACAACTTGATGACAATGCATTCTAAATTCTCTATTAACATGCGATACCGAACTTACTTCAATAGGCGCGTAAAAACGTGGTTTTTAGATTTTTTTTAATCTGTCACTTTCTTGTTAATCTCACAAAAATCTACGCAGTAGATTGCATAATACACAATTTTTTAGTTGTATAAAAAAAGGCCTTCATAAACAGAAGGTTATTTATATACCTATATAAATTTATTCTTCTATTTCTATCAAAAACGACTGGATTTGCTAAACTAAATCTATATGTTAATTTTGTAATGTTTTTGCTCTCGGAGGTGACTTTTGCGAGGTAGAGACGTATATACTTACATAATCTGCATGAAATAAAGGCAGGTATTTTATTGTTATACTTTTTTAGATTATTAGATATATGCATCAGTATCAGAGTTTTGATAAATCTACGGGGTGTGGCTAATATTCGGACTAGTAATCCGATATCTTCATTCTTCATAATGCCTGCTTAGAATTCAGTAGAAAGCTCCCTCGGGGACTGTTCGTTTTTCCTGGATAAAAAGTCGTATATGTTAACCCAGCTTATAAGCCGTCTCCATTCCATATTTCATCCAAATCCGTTGCGGCGTGTTGAGGTAACAAACACACAAACATACCTACATACAATCTTTTGCATTTATAATATTAGTCTGATGTTACACAATCCCTGTCATTCTTTTCAAAATAAACACCAAGACCTTTTTTTATTTATTTGAGTGAAGTAAGCAATGTCTACTCTATGCACATACCAGTTGCAGCGCTACCCAGAACTTTGTTTTTCAAAATCATCCGCGGCACTGCACTGCGCTCGTCACCCTAAAACAATAGGTCTCATAATGCCTATTTTCTTATATCTAAGCGTATTATGCTAAACACGATGTCTAGCATAAACGAATTGGCAAAACCTGCAACTGGTATGGGCAGACGTTTTGCTTATCATCAGGAGTTAAGACGTGCAAGTCTCGTCATTCAATTACACAAATAAGTAACGATGCTGTTTTTAGAATATTTATGACCATATATAGGTATATTATGCCTGAATATTTGTCAACAATTGCAGCCTATTTTGAAGAGCCTGATTTTCATGAAACTTTCACGGATCATAGAAATTATTTCAATTTGCAATCTGATTTTACTATCATATCGATATCGGTTTCCAGAGCGTTCCGCAGTTTAATTTGATTTGTAGGTACATATTTATCATATATCCCAGGCGTTCGGAGTCGTAGTTATATATAGTAGGTATACTGACCTAGGTATAATAAGCGAATCAAATCAAACAAATTCATAGATATGTCTCCGCTTCAACAAATCAATCTATCTGACAGTTTCTACAAGACAAGCTTGGTAGTGCGCAATTTCATTTCCTCCTTTCTTGCCTTGCCACAGCATGTTCAAGATACCTAGATGTAGGTACGAATAGGTCTACTCTAGGTATGTCGTAGTAACAATTCAGTAATCTGTGACTCTGTGGTTCAGTTTGCACTTTCCTTCCCCACGGTTTAATGTGGGCGACCGCGTTGATACCATCAACTTTTCCCCTTCCGGTAAAGTTTTGCAAGTATTATTTAATAGGCAAGTGATTTCTTTCATAATTCCTCACGATGTATTTCTTCACCGTTTTTAAAGCGAGTGTTAAATCCGCACAAAACTTAAGAAAGTCAGTAGTGCGGGGCTAATGGGATTCGAACTCGGGTGCGTCGGATCGAAAGTCGCACTTGCCACACTTGCTCTATCGCATTTGTTTTTGCTTGTTGTGTCGCAAAATCTAATACTTAGCAAGTACCTTTACGATACGCCTATACTACGTATACTTAGTATTTAAAATAGGTATGCGTATAGTAGATAATTAAGCCGACTTGTATTTGTTGGCTTGAGTTTTTGATGACTGGAATGCAATTTTGGTCATTTTGTTTATGTTGAACCTTCACTCATGTCGTATTTATTCCTCAAACGATTGTTGTCACCTGACACAAATGCCTATATATTTTTCAAGTTATAAGAATCAAATTACGGAAGCCAATTCATGAGTACGGAAATATGTCATTGGATATACGGAAGTAGGTTAAATAACCTACCTGTTAAATTTATCAAATGGGTCGTCAAAACGTCGAAATATTTATAACCTTAAAATTAAGAACACAAATGACGCAATTTTAATCACAATATTTTAATTTACTGCCTCAAAAGTAAAAGATTTACTATTCGTTCGATAATAATAACCAATCCCATACTTCTAAGATTTGATTACATCACTAGTTTTAATGTATCTACCACTAAAGTATTTAGTATTAAAGAATCGTAAACCACAGAGTTATTTAGTTATATGCGCCAAGGCAATATTAATGCGGAAGATATAACTTTCCATTTTAGTATTTTCTAAATGTCATTTAGCAATTAATTAAAATGAGATGGTATTGAGAATAGTACTAAGCTGCGATAAAACTGGCATGATTTTCAGTGGGTCATCGTAGAATTGCATATTGAATGCGCTCTGGTTTAACTTTTACTCTGATTGATCAAAGTTTCAACGTCTTTGTTTAAAAATAAGGCTAGGTATAGCTTTCGTAGAGCAAGTGTGGCTCAGTGGGAGTACGTGCGACTTTCGATCCGACGCACCCGAGTTCGAATCCCACTGGCCCCGCACCACTGACTTTCTTAAGTTATGTGCGGATTTAACACTCGCTCTAAAAACGGTGAAGGAAAACATCGTGAGGAAACTGGCATGTCCAAGAATTTATCACAAAAATTCAAAGACATGTGACATCCACCAACCCGCACTGGGCCAGTGTGGTGGATTAAGGCCCATACTCTCTCTACGAGGGAAGGCCTGAGTCCCAGCAGTGGGAACGTAATGGGCTGATGATGATGATAGCTTTCGGAAAACAGATGCCAACGAAAAGTTCAGGAGGTTCACCACTAGCCCCTAGGTGATACCATAGAATAAAATGCAGTACCTACTACGTAGTAGTACGGTTCCGAAAACCGGACAGTGTGTACTCCCACGGGTCAGCATTTGTTTTTACTCATTAATTTAGTAATTTAGTTTCGAATAAAGCACTGTAAACACGATAAACGAGTCCTTATTATTTGATACCATGATCCCGCGCCTGATTCAAATCACCTATCAATCAAAATATCTGTAATATGTTCATAATCAATTTATGTAATCTGTATGTCCGCTTTGCCAGTTATTCAGCCGCCAAGCAGTAATGCGCAAGCATTACTGTATTCTGGCTTGAAGGGCATTGTAGCCAGTGAAATTACGGCATTGAGACTCAACAGCTAATTGTCTCAGGGTGACGAGCGCAGCACAGCGCCGCGCAGGATTTTGCAAAACAAAGTTCTGGGTAGTGCTGTTATTGTTATGGGCTGGCGTATTGCTTACCATCAGGCAAACCACCAGCTCGTCTCGTCATTCAGTTACATAAAAAAAATGTAGGGGTGGCAACAGTCCCTTGTGATAACTTTTAAAAGCTCGTGTAACCATTAAACTATGTAGATGTTAAATGTACTATACTATATTCTCGTTAATGCTACTGGTTTGCGGTATGGCATAAAACACAACTCACAATGACAGTTCTACTGCAGTCGCTGATCATTCCAACTCGCACACTAACTCGCACCATCTAAACCAATCATTAGTTACCAGCTAATGCATTCCAGTTATCTTATTCGTCGGTCCAAACATCTAGCATGCAACTTCCGGGAGAGTAGGTAGATAGGTATAATTGAAATTTCAAAAGACTTATAGGTAATTGCAGTTTAAAAATGGTTAACGGAACCGGGCTAATTGCGTAACTGCAGTTGCAAAAAATATCCTGTGCCTCGGGCCTTGCAACCGATGGAATATACATAATATAATATAGGTACATAATTATATAGCCTATTGTGACAATTATTTTTAGTTTATAATCTACCTACGCGTTAAGAATGTTCTAATGAGAAAAGCATACTACACTGTTCGTGATTACATAGAAGACAAAGATGCTTGGAACATTCCGCTTCTGCAAAGTAACCAACTGGTACATAAGAAACATAACATTGTAAAAACCCAAAAAAAATTAACAAAATCTCTAAAAAAAATGCCCCTCAGTTTTTTGCCGTATCTTCTGAGTAGTGGTTCTTTTTCCGATACGGTGGTAGAGTCATTGTGATAATTTGACGTTCATAAGTGCGTCTGTGATGCCAAAATGATTAAAGAGATTTTGATTGATTGACCTTTGTTATTTTACTGTACTATGGTGTTACAATAAAGTGTTTAATCTAATCTAATCTATAATCTGTTTTGACAACTTCGTCCTGCTAATGTGATCCGATGATAATTTTATTCTTGGCAATTGTAGGACAATGAAAAGTTTAATTTTTGCGTTTATTATTCATTGACGTAGCGTAATAATTTGATAACTGTTGTTTCTTTAACGTCCTCGAGTTTATATTATGACGAAATCACGTATGTCAGTTCAATTAATTAAAGTTCTGGGTGGCACTGCAATTGTTATGGGAAAGCGTGGCGCTTACCATCAGGCGAAGGACTTGCTCGTCCCAAGGCTCAGTTGCACAAAAAACCAAAACCTATGTACGAGGGCATTTCTCTAACTATAGCAACATGAGATTATTTGACGAGCAAGGAATCGCAAAGCACAGTGCAATGATGGAATCGACGTTTCCTCGAAGCAAGGACTCACCAAGTTATCATAGTGAATTGAGGCCCTGAAGGCGCAAGGTTCCGGTGGTCCTGCCACTGTGAATGATTTACTCGTCTCATCTCGCTTATTTTATGTAAGTCTCACTTAACAATATAAACGTGTAAAATAAAAGCTCCTTCTCCCATCTCAAATTACCGGTTTCAGTACAAATGAGAGTTCAGTTTCCGTTACGTCACTTAGCAGGTGACATTTTTGCGACAGGTGATTGTGACACACTTTAACTACGTAATCGATCATTTATTACATTCGATTTATTATTTACTGCCGATTAAGATTATTATGTCTCGCGTGTATCGATGTTATTTCTTTGGTTAATTGTCGAATTTGATTTGAAGACTTGACTTTATGGAGCACCGGTAATTGCGTGGGTTGATTTGAAACTGATGTACAAACACCCAATTTTTTATTTCAAAAAGTTATTAAATTCTGATAATATTATAAATGAGAAAGTTTGTGAGAAAAAAAGAAAGAAAGAAAGAAAACCATTTATTCGGCACACAAACAAGAAATTATAAATAAAACTTAAATAATAAATATATGTGCCGAATGGGCTCAGCTCAGCATAAAATGCCAAGAGTTGTACACTACTCGGCGCTGATTTTTAGCTGATACTCGTTTTGCTACAGGATCAGTGAAAAATTGACTATACATTTAAAATAATAATAACACTACATATAATAAACATACATATATATATATATAATATGAAAGAATAAAAAGTGAGTAAAATGTACATATATAAATAATAATTATAATAGTAATAAATATGAGGAGTGAGGATGTATGGATGGATTGATGTTTGTTACTCAATTACGCAAAAACTACTTAACGGTCTTTGATGAACTTTTGTAGGTACTTTAGGTCCTGGAACCTTTTCCAGGACCAAAACCTAAATTACGAACTTGTATAATCGTATCCAGGTCCTCACGACTTACGGCCCACGGCTTAGCCTAGTTTGAGGATCACTAGATATATCATATGATTACTAACTCTGCATAAACATGTACCTTGTAAACATATGCCTTGATGTAAAATTGTTTGTTTTTATGCAGTAATAAACATATTTTCATATTTTTTTTTCAAATGTCTTAAAGTCTGTTCCCTCAGTATTCCGGGATAAAATTTATCATATTTCCTTACATAGGATACTTTGGGAAAACTGCGGGTGAAACCGCGGGAAGCAGCCAGTATATTTTATAAGCTTTTAAGTTTTGTCCGCAAAAAAGTTTTCTGTTTCCACCTGATATTTCCCATTATTCATAGATGATCATTTCACACCACACCTGGTAGTAATTTATTGAACAGCAATCAAATAGTAATTAAACCCTGTTCCTAGGCAATGTTTCAGTAAGTACATAAACACTGTTATTTTATATAAATAACATTATGACCAATTTATAGACATCATTAGACAAGTAATTATTGGCCTGTTTAACGATTTACCATAAAACTATGCAATATATTTTCGTTTCACACCCATCGCTTCGTATTGTAGGAACATTCATTGTAATAAACATAAAGCTAGACAGACGCAACGTACGAAAGGTGTCGATTTAAACACAAATAAACATAAATTAAACGCATTGTTTTCAAACATGCTGTAAGTGTTGCGTGTATTGTTAGATAATAAAACTAACCTAGCATCGTGCTGATCTAACGAGACAAGATTACAAGATACATTGTCTTGTATCTGTGAGTACACCATCTGTTACCGCCATATTTGCATTCGAGGTAACTTCAATATGATAGGCTTTCTCTTTCTTACACTCTTCATACTCTTTCTTGGTAATTTAGGTGATTTGCTTTCCTTGTTCTACACCTATTCTTTTAAATCCCCGGCCACACTCTCGACACGGCCACAAAACCTATAAGTAATACACGGCTCAGAAACATCTTCTTAACCGCGATGACCAGACATTTTAATCTATACATACAGCCAAGGCTGGGCAAAATACATGCTTTGCTTTAATTGAAATACAAATTAAAAAATACTGTATCGCAAGTACCTACATTTTGAAAAGTTTCGTGAGTGTTATTATTCATAATTGATATAAAAAGGCTAAGACTGTAAACGTCGAAATTACTCCGACCAGGTTTCGGTCATTTTAGAAGTTTTAGTTTTTTACAGTGATTCAATATTATTTTTAACCAACTTTAACATGGAGGAGGTTGTATGTATGTACTGTATGTTTTTTTTATGTTTGTTACGCTATTGCTCCGTCATTACAAGCTTTCATTTAACTTGCAATGTCTGGGTGGAATCTTGCAAGCTGAATTCCACTTCCTTTTGTCCTACGGAGTTGAAATTTTGCATATTTGTCAAAGTTCGATGACAATGCAATATTATGGTGACAGCCAGCTGATCTGATGATGAATACGGAAGGTAGGCAATGGAACTCCTTGACGGATAATCATAAACTATTAGTCTTTGGGCTCATTTTAATCTGATTGCGGAACGGAGGATGACGAATTTGTTACAAGCTTGTCTTGAAAAAAATATTTTTTAACAAAAATCTTATTTATAAACTGATATGAAAAAATATTTTTTGCGTTGGGTACAGTATAGCTTCAAGGTGGTCCCATATAAATTGCATCGATTTTCGACCTTGGATTTCAAAGATTACATTCAGTAAAGCTTGAGTAAAGCATTACATTCCTAAGAAAGTGTTTCGTGAGTAAAGTGAACAGTCGTTAAAAAGTAATAAGCGCCAGCTTTTCCATCAGCATCTTCCTTAATCTATGGAACATTCACACAGTAGTAGGTAGTGTAGGTACATAATCTTCCACTAATGGTAAATTGAAACTGAGTAAGTATACATTCTTATTACATTTATATGAAGCATTAACGAATACTGTGTGTACACTGGGGGTAGGTTTCTCGTATGCGAGAGGCCGTCTGGGTGGGAACCAAAGCTTTGCCAGTTATTCAGCCGCCAAGCAGTAATGCGCAAGCATTACTGTGTTCCGGCTTGAAGGGCATTGTAGCCAGCGAAATTACTGGGCATTATGAGACTCAACAGCTAATTGTCTCAGTGCAGCGCCGCGCAGGATTTTGCAATACAAAGTTCTGGGTGGTGCTGTTATTGTTATGGGCTGGCGTATTGCTTATCATCAGGCAAACGACCAGCTCGTCTCGTCATTCAGTTACATAAAAAAAAAATTTACTAATGCCAAGTGAAAAATCACGTTAAGACGGTAAAAAAACGGAAGAAAAAATTCGACCACCGGCTTGGTGACCACCGTAGTTCAATTGGGTACCGCACTTTACGCGCTGACAAAAGATTGAGATGTGGGTTCGCAATTTATTTTATTTTATTTAAAAAAAATTTAATGCTTCAATTATATATTTTCTTTGGTTTTTATTGAAATAATCTAAAAACCACGTTTTATTGATTTAGAATGCATTGTCATCGAGTTGTAAGCTACCCTGAAAGTTTCAGCCGGATTGCTAATCTAGAAGTGCTCGAAATCTGAGTTGCAAGATTCAACTGGAACGCCAGACAGACAGACAGACAGACAAACAAGAAAGTGAATTAATAAAAACGTGGTAAAATAGAGCTAGTGCAGTAGATTCCAAACAAAGCATCTGTCACAACACTCAAGAACTGCGGAAGTACTGTTATCCGCTACTTTCTGACTAACGACAACCTGCAATTTTTTTTCTGAAACCTATTGATGAGACGAGTACGTTTTATGCCTGAAGGTAAGCGCCACGCCTGCCCATAACAATTGCAGTGCCACCCGGAACTTTTAATACCATAAATACTTAGTTATAGTGTTATATTTTTGTATATATGTTAGTCTATAAGGTATATATTCTATGGGCCTCTGTTAATTTTACTTTATTGTACTTTAATACTGCCTGAAATAAATAAATAAATAATAAAAAAAAAACACTGCGTCGCACTACTCGCACTGCGCCCATCACCCCGAGACATCAGATATTAATCGGACATAGTCGGCAATCTTGAAACGAATTGAAGGAGTGGCCCACAACAACAATTAAAACATTAGGATACAGACATTTATTTATTATTTATTTATTTATTTCAATTCAGGTGCCCGTTACACTTACAGCACTACAACCAAAGCGTGTAGCGGGCCAATTACATGTTGGAATACAAATAATAATAAAAATAATAATAATGTCCATTAATAATAATGTCAATTAATAATAATGTCGATTAATAACAATGTCAATTAATAAAAAATGATTACAAGTTTGGCATGTCAACGTAAATTTAAATATAAATATGCAATACATAGGTATATATTATATGCCTGGGCTGCCTGTCCATTGCTGAGCTTTCATTCTACTTACAAAGATTATGATCACGTTTAGTTATAGTTTTAGCAATACCTAGCTGCAAAAGAAGTTGTTATTTTGTACGATAACTAGAGCTTGTTCGTATGAAGTTTTTTTATGTAACTTAGCAACTAGACACGCAGGTCGTTCGCCTGATGGTAAGCAATACGCCTGCCCATAACAGTAACAGCACCACCCAGAACTTTGTTTTGCAAAATCCTGCGCGGTGCTGCACTGCGCTCGTCACCCTAGGACAATTAGCTGTTAAGCCCAGTTATTTTGCTGGCTACAATGCCTTTCGCCGGAACACAGTAATGTTTGCGTACTACTGCTTGGCGGCAGAATTTCTGGCAAAGCGGTGGTACCCTCCCAGACGGCCTCTCGCATACGAGAAACCTACCACCAGTAAATTATCCACTTGTTTCTTAATGTAAATTCCTGTGACACTCCATTATTCTCCATCATGTTCCTTTCTCTTAAAATATTCGTACTTATGGCACGAAGATTAAGCATGAATATGGATCATTGGATCGATGTGTTCTTTACCCAGTTACTGTTTCGTGCTGTTACCCCCTGATAGACGTTCAGCATGGCTAGTCTTATACTTAAATTGCTAATTTTATTAATGAATTACTAATTATTGTTGGCCAACCTGGTAAAAGTGCTGCCTCATATAAAGAACAGTAGATTATAATTAAGATTTTAACTAGGCAGTTGGAATCCATTAGGAAAGCCCAATACTATTTAGGCACTTTTTTATGTAACTGAATGAAGAGACGAGCTGGTCGTTTGCCAGATGGTAAGCAATACGCCAGCCCATAACAATAACAGCACCACCCAGAACTTTGTTTTGCAAAATCCTGCGCAGCGCTGCACTGCGCTCGTCATAAGACAATTGAGTCTCATAATGCCCAGTAATTTCACTGGCCACAATGCCCTTCAAACCGAGACACAGTAATGCTTGTGCACTACTGCTTGGCGGCTGATTAACTGGCAAAGCGGTGGTACCCACCCAGACGGCCTTTCGCATACGGGAAACCTACCGCCAGTAACTTTAGAGAACAGCATGTTTCTGTATGCGGTCATGAGATTAGAATACACGAAAGGAATGTCGTAGAACGCCATCTTTTTTTACATCTGAATAGGCAACCGTTTGACCACGATCTCCTGATGGGAAGTGTCGATGCGGTCGCAGATGAAGGACGGTTGCCTAGTAAGGGGCCGCCCATTAATCACGTGAGGCTCGATAGGGGGAGGAGAGGTTGTTTGGCAAAAATCACGAAATATCACAAGGGGGGAGGGGGTGTAGTAAGATATCACGTGTATTAATTTTTTCGTCGAATTATTTTTATGCCAGTCAAACCATCCTGCAACCTTTTTGTCTAGACATTTTAATCATGGTCCTTAATTTCAAAATAACATTATAACGTTAAAGATAATATTCTAAACATTTTAAGATTCTTTGTATGTACTAAAACACACGTGATCTTTTTTAGTCTTAAACCTCACCACGTATCACCAAGGGGGAGGGGGGATTAAAAAAATGCTAGAAAGACATCACGTGATGAATGGACGGCCCCTAAGTATCTATTCACTCTTGATTTGAACACACCCAGGGTGAATATAACAAGGAACACAGACGATGGCAGGGTGTTCCACTCCTTCGCTGTACGTATTAAAAGGATAGCCAAATCGCTAGCCAATTCGTACGAATAGGCGGGACTTCTACTATGTAGAACTGGCTTTGTGCCGATCGTCTTATTGTCCGATGGTGGGATGGCGATGGGGGGATTAAATTGTGCAGTTCCTGACTACACTCTTCATAGTGAATTCGGTAACAACTAACAGGCTGGCAACTTTACGTCGATGTGCTAGACTTTGAAGACTGGTTTTTTTTACGTTTAATAGATCTATGTTTGGCCACTGTCTCGCCTGATGTGAAGCGATGATGTGGCCTAAGATGGAGCACATAGATCTAGAGAGAGACGGTAGTTGATCGGCTGCTCAGACCCGTCTCCCCGATGGTTCACCGAACATCATCCCAAAACACGACTAGGTCGCTTGACAGCATGATGGCTTTTTTCGGTGGGTGGTATTACAACCACGGCCAGAGCCTACCACTCCAAAGCACGTAAGAGGGTTTCATCACGATGTTTTTCTTCACCGTTTTAGAGCGAGCGTGCAAAATCTGCACTTAACTATAAGTCATTGGTGCAGGGCCGAGTCGGGATTCGAACCCAGGTGCGTCGGATCGAAAGGCGCACGAGTTCCCGCTGAGCCACACTCGCTCTTAAAATACAAGAGTTAAATTCCACCAACGTGTCTGGTTAAACCACCTAATTGCTTACTGACCAATTTCAAACCTATCTCACGATAACTGAGCATTATCGTTCTAGACGGTTATATTATAATGAAAAACAAATATCACCATATTCCTAGTACGTCAATTCTTGGCGTAGAACACAATGGAAAGATAGGCGGTCCAATCTAGTCCGTTATTTAACTTTTATGTTTATGTCACAACAAGCCCAACAAGCTCTCATTCAAACTCCCATTGTCTCCACTGACAAATCAAAGGTTCTCTGTGACGTAACTCATTAAGTTGAACGATTAATTATTTTAATCGTCGTTTACGCGATATTGCGCAAGTGCTTTCGCCGTACCGCCATAAAATAATGTAACCATTGTTGTGTACTGTGAATAGGCTTCTATTATACGTTTAACAAATGGTCTGCCTTCGAAGAATTTATACGATTAATTAGCGAGCTATAAAATAATTGCATAATCCAGACGAAGATTTGAAATAGATTTGTCGTATCAGCTCGTAATATCTGCAGCGGAAGTGCACACAATTAATTTATTTCTATTTGAGGCTTTCTTTATCGATCGACCGTTTATAGCTTCGTGTTTTACGTCATAAATCTGTGTGAAAACAGGATCTAAAAGCTTTGTAATTTAACAATAAAATAATAATAATACGCCCAACAATCACATACACTTGCCCCTAACTATCATTCCCTATATCTAGGGAACCAGGAACTACGGACCATGTTCCCACAACATCTAGACACTAAACAAATGTTTACGCTTTTTTCTGTGTGTGAGATTTGAGTCAACCTGCCCAGCCACTACACTACAGAGGCTGACTACAAATAATAGCTGAATATCACACAAAGGAGCGAATAAATAACTCTGTATTTATTTTTTAATCAATCATACAATTTAGGTGGGCTTTCACGCGTTAAAGCATTTAGTTTGTACCTAGATAAAGCACAGAATAATTGTGCTATAGTTATTAGGTTATTACAAAGCATAGTAGCAAAGAATATTAAAACAATTCTGAGAACAATCCATAGGATCTCGCTTATCCCTACCTTAAAGTAGATATATACCTACACCCGAATACTTATACCTACGTCTAAAGTAACAAATATACGTTTTATCAAACAAAAAAACAGACTTCAATGTATCTTCGAAGTCTAAGGTTAAATATCGATGAAATTTATATTCGTAGCTATACTGAACCCAATGCAAAAATAATTTTCCAAATCGGTTCAGGAATGACGGAGTTCTGAGGTAACAAACATAGAAAAATACAATCGAATAGAGAACCCTTACCATTTTTGAAGTCGGTTAAAAATGCAAGAAACGTCAACCCTATTGACCATGTATGCTCAACTTATTCAAAAGTCGAACTTGAAACACAAATTCATATTCAAGTAACCTACTGAGCTACTTGGAAACTGCATACAGATTGCTGCAGGCCTATATCAATTTCTCAAAACTGACGCATAATTTTGGAATATCTAAGTACCTACTTATTATTCTAATTCACATATCTATGGTAAAATGCCAGTTGGATGAACTTTGACACTGTTTCTCCTTCGTTGAACTTGACTTCAGTCAACAGGTTCAAAATGATGTCACTCCTGACTTGACACTCAAGTGTTTTTATGGTATAATTTCCGTCTTTGACGTCGGTAACTGGTAAACACTTAGGTACATTGATGTCATCTTTCCTTCAATCGTTAATTTGTAAGCATGTGGGTTGATGTCATCGATCGGAAAATATATCACGTGTACAGGTTCAGGTGGTTTGCCTGACGGTCAGGTACTGCGTTTGTCAAATAAATATAATTAAGTAGATCTTATTAATTCTTAGTATTTTTTGTGAGTTCTCCTCTGATGACAGGGAGAGTACCTATAGTCTAAAGTCTAAGGTAAAGTTACCAGCAAATGCGAAAGTCTTTTTGTGTGTTAGTTCTTTACGCTGTACATACGTGTTTGTGTGTCTGCACGTGTTTGTTACTTCTTTACGCTGTAGCGGCTCAACGTATTTGAGTGAAATTTGGTATAGATATTATACCCTGAACTACCCTGGATTAACATATAGGCTATTATCCCGGAAAACCGCACCTAGTATTGCAATAAGACCTATTTTTGAAAAACATTTTTGTCGTGACTTGACATCAATTTTGCGGGAAAGCTCTGGGTAAGTCGTAACACAATGTATAGGTATTTACTTGCTGATAAAAAAGTCCCAAATCTTCATAAATAATCACGACGTTCCTTATTTACCGAATCATGTCGATTAGTACTTACTTAGTATGGTCACAGGTATGTGGCAAATATTGGGAAGGTATTAACTTAATACATAACTTAGTAATTAGTCGTACAAATATCATAATCATGCAATAGAGTGCTATTCAGTGGATAAGAAGCCATAGGTACTGTTTTGCAATAAAATATTTGTTTTATCAGAATAAGATCCAGTATTGGAGTTGATAACACTGACTCTCAAACAATTTTAATAATAGTTATCAGTGGTTCAAAATCTATATCATTAGTATTATTGCTTTTGTGTAATTTATTATCTTTTCATCATATTTTTTACCCCTTTTCAAAAATTTATAGCAATCTGTGTAAAGGGATTTGCAAATAGTAAATACGAAGGCGTCAGACATGCCCTACGCTACGCTACCAACAGATATTTGGACTATTTGGTGCCTGCCTTTCTACGCTTAGATATTTTGTTGTTTGAACCTTATTCCTAGCTTTGCATGTGGAAAAACAATCGCCAAATAAATCTGTGTGAGTCTTACTTTAAAAGTACAACAAAGACGAACTAAGTGTAGGTAATGAAAATTAAGAAATAGTTGGTGATTAAAAGTTTTAGCTACGGTAAGTATTTATGGTCGGTCGCCTTGAGTGTCCGCGTGACGTGACTCCTGATTACTCAATTAGTTTCCATCTGAGAGGGCTGTCGGCTGATAGCGCTCGGGTATCGTGCAGTCAGTGATGCGGACGCAGGCGTCTCGGAGTCGCCATAGTCTCCGCGCGTCAATATCGACATGGCTCCCTCCGCCGCGCATGCGTCCCGCGCCTGATGCCCTCCAAAACGCATGTGCGCCCCTACACCGAAACATAACGAGCCTGGCGACTCGCGAAGTTGCGACACGCGACTCCTCTTTACGCGGCGCTCTGTCGCATAATTGATTGTCCATTCGATACTGACATTGAATGTACGGCGGTCGACCGGTCGATTGGGACCAGTTATTTGCCTACGGTTACCGCGACAGCGCGCTTCCGTGCAGCTGATTCCTCGTTTCTTCGATCTGGAGCAAAGCTCCACGATCAGCTGGACTTCGCTAGTGTGCGATATGGAAATCGCTAATGTGCGTCCAGTGTGCCTCGTGTTGAGATGTAACTGAAGTGTGCTGAAGTGTTTGTGATTAGGATAAATCATGGAGATACTTAAGGACAAGCCCGGAGGTCTTGAGGATTTCGATGATGATGACTTGCCGACCTCTCGTCGGTCTATGTTAGACGGTAAGAACTTAAAACCTTCTTGGGCTAACCTTCCTGCATTTATTAACGAAATGCAAATTTTGTACTGTTTTATAATTTTGATGAAGTAGGTAGGTTAGCAATAGACTGCTAAGTAAGAACAAACATCGCGTCTGCAATGACGCGACAGCGGAATCTGTTTCAAGGAACCGAGTAGAATGGCTATTGATTTTTGCAAACATGAACGCGTTGTTTACATTCACAATGCTTAAGTACTCGTATTGCTTTACTTGAACCAACTTTAACTTGGCGATAGCTAGAAATGACTAGGTATAGGTACCTTAAAGATTTCTTTGACTTTGAATTGAACATTCACCCAAACAACAGTTGTCATTTTATTGTCAGATATTGTTTGTTTTGTTAAACAAACAATATCTGACAATAAAATCTGATGCTGTTGCATCAGTTACCTATTGTCTTATAAAACCAGCAGCTGTTTGAATATGAGCCATTTGAAATCTAAATATTTTTACGACAAATCTGATAAAACTATTATTTGGTATTTTTAACAGATTTCCAAAAATGAGGAGTTTTTCAATTCGTTGTATTGTTTTTAATGAGCAGACAATCACATTGTCCCCCAGTGACTCACAACAGTATTTGTTAATATGGAAGGTTTTATAGAGGTGACATTGAAAGTAGTGTGAACTCCACAACACTTACTGGGCAGATGATTCCCGTTTTGGCAAGCGAGGCACTGTTCCATCATGACGTGCCACCGGGAGCGTTCACCCCGGGTCCCCTCACTAACTTTATAGGGTTCTAAAATCGATATGGGCAACCCCATCGCAAAAAGTTCACATCGTATTTAAAAATCCGGCTCTCGGGAAGCAGTTACTGACCATCATATGACTCACCTGCATGTTTAACAACTTAATGAATGGCAGAGAAATTGATTCGAATCGCTTAAAGTATTTATATTGCAATAGTCAAAGTTTATTTCAATGAGGTCAAGACGGAGTTACGTTGTGTTGTATGTAGTCACATTCCCAAAGTGTAATATTTCTGTTGCGGTTTAAGTTACTTGGCGTCATTGTTCGAGCAAACGTACGATGTCTAATACTGATTCAACAAAGGTTTTGAATATCATGACTTATTACCTGTTCCTCAGCTAGAGCACGTATATGGCTTCAGGTTTCTATTAGGTATTTTACTCGGTTAACTGGGAAGTGAGCTGAAACTGCTAAATCTATTACTAACTCTTCGATATACTGTGAATAATGAGGTCATTCTTGTAAAGTCGCTAAGATATAGAAAGACAGCAGTCCATCATAGTCTCTAACAGCTGCTTCTAGCTGTCCATCAAGAATGAAAAACACCTAAACCGAAGCGTTATGCAGCTAAAACTGACAACACCTTTAAAAAGTAAGTTCAAAAATCAATTCTTCAAAGTTCGTACATAATAAAACATTGCTACCCAAGTTGGGAACTCTTAATTATAGAAATAAAGTAAAAAGTTCTTTGCTTATTTATCTGATGTTTTACCCTTGAACTCGTCGACTTGGAGACCGGTTTAATTTTTGTTCTTCCTACTACGAGTATAGTCATCGAAGGATAAACAAAAACAATTTATGAGCAGTACCTGGGTACCTAAATTGGTTTAAATTGCAGAATTTTTATTTCAAGATGAATAATATTTGTAGAAGTGTCTAGCGTTTTTTCTAACCTATCGATGACTGTACAAGGTTTCCAATTACGAAGCTCCATGATGTACGAATATAATCACAATTTTAGAAAGTTGAAAAGACTAAATCCGAATCAAACGCACCAGTATTTTTCGATGTTATCGTTTTTATCCCGGGAAACCGCACGTGTAATCGCGGAGCAATATGTTAGTCTATAAGGTGTATATTCTATGGGCCTGATCCGGAAAGCGTCCAAATCGTCCCTCTAACGCTTTGTGGGCCTTCCTAGGCGTCGATACCGGTCTTCAGGCACCTATTGTGTAACTTTGGGAATTTTGGCCAACCTTTCCGGATGCATTCGACAGCTGTGGCCCGCCCAATCCCACTTCAGCCTGACTGACACTTTTATCGCCTACGTCAGCGATGCCTGTTTTCGAGCGCAGTTTGATGTTACGAACCCGGTCTATCCTTTTTACGAAGAGCACTCTGCGTTCGATCGCTCTCTAGCAAAAAAAATATATAGAGTATACATTACTATTTTTTTTTTGTTCAGTTCTCCTCCACTATACGGCAAGTTGAAACAACACCAGCTGCGTACTGCATTGCATTATTTCACACGTCCACTCCACATGTTCAATATTAACTACCTACTCCAGCCTTGGCCCGTTTTAGCTCAAAGCTAACAGTTCCGTACATGTGTTAGGTAGGACATAATAGTTATGCATATTTATTTCAGTCATATTCATAAATGAGTTGTTTGCATATGACATTAAATCATTATGATAATATCAAGACAGAAATAAAACTAGCTATTTAAATAAAGTACCATTTTTTATCTCTAAACTAACTATTGCCTCCGACTTCGTACGCGTAGTGAACTAATCTAACCTGTTCCCGACAATTTTCCATCCCACCCTAATCCCACTCCTGCTCCCACTGCGCTTCTATCCCGATCCCGTCCCTATTCTATCCCTTCACTGTCCCGATTCTGCTTTCATTCCGCTCCTATTTAGTTTAAGCTGAGCCTTGTGCTCTTAGGGTCCGGTACGTTCTGGGGTTCAACGTATAGTGGACATTTATATTTTTTCCTAAACTGCGTCATAACTTCATTACTCCTGGACCGATTTTGATGAAACAAAGCCTATGTGTAGCCCCGGACTCTTTCCGGCCGAATTGAAATATCTTCAATGTTCAGTAGCCACCCCGTTACAGTTTTATTATAAGTATAGATAGTATAAAGAAAGTCGCTATCCGCGTCCTCATTTATGTTTCTTCGCTTTTATTCTAAACCACGAAACGGATTTTAATACGGTTTTCACTGTTTTCAGAGAATTAAGTTTTTGTATAGTGAAGAAATTTCAATTTTTTGTAAAAATGGCACCATATTAGTTGATTCCAATCGTACAAAGCCAGAGCGGGTCGCTAGCCCTTAATAAATTAATAATTAATAACATCCATTGATCACCACATATATAATACATAGGGCCTGACCACTAGGACTTTTGATCTCGTGTGGAACACACATCGATTGCCTGTATCTAAAAAAGCAGGAAAAAGGAAAACCATGCTCCTACAACACAGACGCGATATTTTAAAATAAATTTAGAACAAAATTAAAATTAAAATAACATAAATAACATCCAAGTTTTTGAGAATCGAACCCGCAACTTCCATGTTACCTTACCTGCCACGACACCACATGGGCCGTTTGGCTCTATTTCTTTTCTATTTTCCTTTGCAGTTTCCTCATTTTCCGGGTTATAAATAACCCGTTTATGTCTACTGTAACGAGTAGTTTTTTTTTCCTTGTACGTTTCTGTATGTTTTCGGTGGATACACTCGACATTTTACTATAGGAAAAGAACTAATAAATAAAAGATTTTTCTCTGAAAATAGATAAATGGCCACGGCAAAACAAATAAATAATATATTTTACTATCATATCTTAGGAACAGCTAAGCACGTACCTCGAATAGGTAAGGGATAAGAGAAACTCGTTATCATTGTACGCAATAAAAATTAAGGCCAAGTCATTACGTTTTTAAAACAAATTGTATTATTTAAATACCTGACGTGACCTGTTAGGGTAAATTAATACTGAGTACTGAGTATTTTATTACTCTATCTAGGTACATTATTAATCTATATAAGAAAAGAATGCCTTTTTTTTTATCAATACAAGTATAATTAATAATACATTATATAGCATATTATAGTATATGAAACTAAAACTAAAAACCTTAAAAAATATAATACTAAAATATATTATTATAATTATTTTTTAGAAAAAAACAAAAACCGACTTCAGTGTATCTTCGAAGTCCAAAGTCACATATCGATGAAATTTATATGGGACCACTTCGTAGCTATACTGAACCCAACGCAAAAAGAATTTTCCAAATCGGTTCACAAATGACGGAGTTCTGAGGCAACAAACAAAAAAAAAATACAACCGAACAGAGAACCTCCTCCTTTTTTGAAGTCGGTTAAAAAGGAGTCCCTTTAGGCAAGGTTCCGAAGATACTGGCAGCGTTCCCGCTTTGAATAGCTAGACTAATTCTTTGTCCGAAGTAGCTGCCAGCTCTGCCAGAATGCAATTGTATGATTAAATGTATGATTATACTTACTATATACTCCAATATGCTTTTAGTGCAAGCAACCACTGCAAATTTACGTGATTTTTTATATATTTATATTAAGGACATCTCACTCGCATTTCTTGTCTGACATTCTGTTAATTCTAATTTATACGTAATTGTTCATTGTTACTTTCAAGACATTTTAAAATAGCTGAAAAAAAGACATCCCCGCAGAATATGTTGGTGCTATCTTTTCTAGCGGGCGTATTTCCGAAGCACTGGTAGAGTCAGTTTTCGCATTTCTTTTCAGCACTCAGACTTCAATTTGAGTATAGGAAAGAAATGGGTAAACATATGTACTTACCCTTTTTTCAAAGTCATGTTAACATAAGTTACGATTTTTAACATATTTTATTTTTATCATGTGTTTATGACCTTTAAAAGTGCACTTTTGTGCCTATTTAATAAATGATATTTGACTTTGAAATGAAAACGTTTATACCGCGTCTATTATGATTATGATTACATCTAAGCAGTATGTATCCTGTATTTTTTTTATAAAAAAATAATTTGTCTATGTAAGTAAGTATCATAAGTTCAGGCTCGTTATAAGGAAATACGAAGTACAACAAATAATCAAAAGCATGATTTTCGCGCGGTGAATTCGCAAAAGTCACGGGAAATATAAACAGTCTGCTTTCTAAAACAAATTGATTTTACTTTCAACAAATTGCCTTCACCGTTGATCCCGGTGGCTTGTTATACAACTTGCAGTTGTTAGCAACTCCACTGAGGGATTTGTGGGCTTCACTTATCTTCTGGAAGAATGAACGTAGAGAGCAACAAAAGCAACATGTGTGAACATTTCCAACGAAATTACTAATCGGAGTTTTCGATTTAAATATCTGAGTAGTGTGGAATTCAAGTTCTAAGCTTGGCTGTCCTGCCTTAAACTAGGCGTGTTGTTCATCATTTAAGGATTCTTAATACATATTTAACTCAAAAATTTATAAGCAACTACGAAAATGTAATAAAGCACGTTCTGACATTCACTGTTGCAGATTACCAGGAATACATAACATGAATGATACAGAAACGAGCAAACGATTTCACGCCTCGAGGCTGTGTTTATCGATCACTCGGTCTGTCAGATATTGGTTTCATTCCTAGAAATAGTTTAGTTTATAGACCATAATCTGTGACCCCAGGCGGAGCGCGTGCGACGCGGAATGACGCGAAGAACTGGCGTGCTGCCGCGCTGCGCCGGCGCAGTTACAATTCAACTTTTAATTATTCGGGATGTTCGGTAAACCGTCGGGGAGACGGGTCTGAGCAGCCGCTCAACTGCCGTCTCTCTCTAGATCTATGTGCTCCATCTTAGGCCACATCATCGCTTCACATCAGGCGAGATAGTGGCCAAACATAGATCTATTAAGTGTAAAAAAAAAAACTGTACATCTGCACACTATATCCACAAATGGATATGTCTTTCTCGCTTCATTAATCAGACATTAGCTAATAGATCTTGTTTATCAAACTGTTACATCATGGATTCAAGTCGCGAATTTTGACCCCATTGAACTCTTTTTCAAGGGCAAAATGATAGTTTCTAAGTAAATAATTAAACGAACTTCAACACAGTTTGTTATAATTAACAATAATAAAACGTTAGCAACTGTTATATTTAAAGAAACAGAAGCTCCTATCAGACCGATAAGATAGAAAATTAAATTTACTAATAGTTTCATCTTATCGTTGATACAACAAAGAACTAGGACACGCAAAGTTAAATACAAAACTGTCTAATCTAAAGTCAACTATTACTTCTGGATTAAATTTTAAATGAGTGCGTAGCTCGTAAGGTCCAAAACAATTACTAGTTTATTAATGAACGTGTTCCGGTGCATGCCTCGCATTAACTCGTCATCCATCAACAAAATTAAATTGTCTGATTATGATTACAAATCATTTGATTAGTCTGAAGGCAGATGGCAACTAAACGGACAATTTAATCCCAGTACCTAGCTTAGTCTGATAACTGTCACTGATATCTCTTATCGGCTATCTATCTTACGTCGCAATGTCACAAGTAGACAATATATTAAAGCAATTATTAAGATTTAAAGTTACTTATATAACATTTAATAAATTTTAGCTACATAAACGATTTGTCACACAAAACTGAGCAACAAACAAAAATCTGAACTAATTTCACAACTTTTGACAGATTATAGTCGTAGCTGGCCGGGGACTGATACGTGTTGAGCAAAGTGTTTTGTAACAAATTGTTACATAAAGTTACACTGGAGAATGAATGATGGGATGGGACAATGAGGCAAAGCATGTATGCTTAGTCTTAAGTGTATTCCCAAATGTATGAGTCATTGTATTATCACTAGACGGTGTTATTAGAATGGCGCTGCTCCAATTAAACAGCTGAGTAAATCATGAATTCAATTAATATTACTAAGTTTGAAATTCCTGACGAATGATTGTCAGGAATTTGAAAATTATTGAAATAAAAAAATAATTTTTAATTCTTTGATGTTGTTCAGCAGACAAAATAATCCAAGTCAATGAACTTTTTGCGCATCTTGTAGCAAAAGTACCTGTTGGAAGTGAAATTATTTGGCTACCTGGATAACAGACAACTTGAAAATTGAAAAAATCAGCTATAAATTTGACAGCTTCGCAGTTCACTTTTTCGAAAAGAAAAAATAATTTAATTGTGTACTACACACGATACGAGTAGGTATTCTGATATTATATCTGAAACGTCTATTACCGAATTATTTTTGAATGGTGTATGTAAATCAACTTCTAATTCCTAGATTCTAGATAAAGAATCTGACAATTTACGACTTGTTTGTGCTGATTGTGAGGTAATTTAGGAGCGATCAATCTATATACCGACTAATAGATAATAGATAAGTTATGTTAGAACTATAGTGATAGAGTATGTCATTGTGCTCCGTTCCTAAAACCTTTACAAATTGTAGTGGAAGGTGTCTTTTGCTAGCGCCCGCTTAGGGAAATATCACACCTATGCCAGCTATTCAGCTGCCAAGCAAACATACATATGTGTGTAAATATTATTGTGTTCCGGATTGAACGTCACTTTTGTCTCAAGCAAAATTACCGGGCAATTAGAGACTTAACAGCTATTATGGTGGTGAGTTCAGTGCCGCCCAAGATTTTGCGAAATAAGGTTCTGGATGGTACTACAACTGCAAACTGCGACTGGCAAGTGTGTTGCATACCATCAAGTGCTTGTCTTGTTTGTATTAAAAAGTTAACAGACGATGTATCTCCTTACCTCCCTATTATATTCCGTTGCTTTATCATCTTTATTTCTTCTTGCTTGTCCAACACAAACTCACTGCATCGTTTGCGTGACTCATTTACATCGTCACGACACGACACTTCTTAATCTTATTTTCATTAAAATTGTAGCGATTTTCACCCTTATTCCAACAGTTTTAAGATTCATCAATATTGTGGAGCTGTTTAGCGAAGTTAATTGAGATGAATTGGCTAATGTCATGTCAACGGTCCACCCATGTTGCAAGTACGTGGGTAAAACGTTGGCCAACGAACAGTTTGTGAATTCGTGCGATAATAGGTGCATTAGATAACGTAATACACGGTAATAATGTTCTGTTACATGCTTGTTTTGTTATTGTTTCTTTGGAAAACAAAACGGTGGTAAACGGTTGCATCTTTCATAATAGACGGTAGGTAAAAACTTTACATGGTTTATTCGTATTAAATGTTAATCAAATATGAAGACAACCTATTCAATAGTATATATTGATTACGATACAACAAGTACTGACCTACTGACCTTTTATAGAAAATAAATTGCACAGGCAAGAGAATAGGCCTATTGATTCACTATTACCAGGCCTAGCACACTCCGCACTGTAGGTACGAAGCTACAAGTACATAGCCGGACACCAATGGCGGGTCGCGCGTCGTTACACGTTCCGCGTCAGAAGAGATAAGAGCTATGCGATAGAAAGAGAGGCGCTCTGTAGGTTAATATGACTGTTAAGTATGCAGCGCTCCGCGAGCTGAATTGAATTTTATTGCGTGATAGCAAGAGTCGATATTTGTTTAAATTTCTTTGCGGAGTGATGCTTCTGTCCCTTAGTATTCTGTGCTATTACCTAGTACGTATCAAGTTACGTTATGGTGCTAAATGTAAGGGGATCCGAGAACTCCTCTAACATCTGGATGTTTGAGGAGTTCTCGGACGTTCTGAACGTCACGGAGTTCCGGCTGAAAATCAACTGAAGTCAGTGATCCTTTTTTTGCTGAACTAAAGCTTTTTTTGCTGAGTTATTTCCCTGACATCGCACAATGATATTTGTATTGTTTTGTGTCAAGCGTCAGATAATAATAAAAATGTTGTAAATAACATAATAAGAATAATAATAACCGCCAGATGCAGAAAGCAGTACTCCTTGACACTGCACGTATTGTCAGGAGGTTCCTCACTCTGCAGCCCTAACCGCCTACCTAACCAGTAGTTTGAGCCCTGCCCCGCTGCCCGGCGGCACTCTTGGTTTATGTTTTTTGTAGTATTTTTGTAGATTTTTTATAGAAATATTGTAAAAAACTTAGCCTCAAGATTAAAAATAAATACGTGAATAATTATAACACACACCGATCGGTGTGTGTTATAATTATAAAAAAAAAACTTACATAGATCCTGGGCCCTAAATAGGATTCCCTGTATCTAGGGAACCAGAAACTACGAGGTCAGTATCTATGTACTACCAACTAACCGCAATTTATTACATATTTATTTCCTGTCCATCCAAAGGTTGCCTGTAAGAAATTGCACTTAGCGATAAGGCCGCCCATTGTTCTACCACTATTTTATGTAACTGTAAACTTTTGTTTCCTGTTTGGTGCTCAATAAAGTATTATTGTATTGTATTGTAAGTATTTCTTTAGCTCGTAAACAACTTTCACAAATAAAAGTGTATAATAAAACCTAAAAAACGAATTTGTAGGTATGCATAGTTATTAGTAGTTTATTGTTACGAGTAAGAATTTCTCGTTATTGATTGAAATAACTCTGGCGGCTAATTGTTCCTTAAACAGGTCGTTAAATAGTTTTGTATTTTGATAATACTTATATTTTAATGGGACTAATAAGTGAATATTGTTACTTCATTGTCACTTTCTATTTTATCGCTCTCGTTGACGCAATAGTTGCTGCACTCTCGCAACACAAAGCCTGAAGGTTAGGTTCTGCAGAAGTGATTTAGTGTTTGAGTATGTTATCTACATGTGCAGTTACAAAATACATATTTATAAGAATATAATGAGAAAGATATAAACTAGATCCAAACCGGTATATAAGTGCAGTTGTCATAAAGAAGATGCAACTGCATCAGTGGTCAAAAAGACACGTATCACTCCAAAGCGCATAAGCGGGTTTCATCACGATGTTTTCCTTCACTGTTTTAGAGCGAGCGTGCAAAATGTGCACTTAACTATAAGTCATTGGTGCAGGGCAAAGTCAGGATTCGAACCCAGGTGCGTCGGACCGAAAGGCGCACGAGTTCCCGCTAAGCCACACTCGCTCTAAAACACTCGCACTAAGCACAATGACGCTATATTAACATGAATCTGAATCTATGAATGATGACGTTTATTGGCAGAGTCACATTCGACGACGACGGCATTGAAATACGTGTTTTATTGTAAGGAATCCGATCTCGCGATGGCGATGGGTTAAACACCCCACCACTAGAAGTTACCGTAGATGCTCAAAAAGGAAAAATGTAGAATATTTTTATGGGGAATATAATTGATTGCCAAGCTAAAATATTGACAGGTGCTCAAAGGGGCTTCACAGCAGCTGCCGCCTGCTATCAGTGGCGACAGGTGCGCTTAACATGTGTGGTCCATCTGTAAGATTCTATAGCAGTGGGATTCTACTGTGATATTTATACTCGAACGCCGCCACGAGTCAAAGCTAGTGCATAGTCTGATATTTATTAAAGACATTTATTCGATATATTTGATTACTTGCTTCGATATATTTGGTTTCACCCGCGGATCCAGGATAAAAAGTAGCCTATGTCCTTTTCCAGGACTCTACCTACATACCAAATTTCATGAAAATCCATTTATTAGTTTAAACGACTTAAGTAAGTTCAAGATAGAGCACACTTAAAAACTTAAATAAATTTTTCAACTCGGGATAAATGATTTTAATTACCGAAGCCACGTGTGGGCTGTCTCGGCGATCGACCCTCACCTCGGCGCGGGTCGAGTATTTTCATGAGGGTAAGGAAGGAAAGGACACACATAACATGCGTGGATTGAGTAACAAACATCCATCCATCCATCCTCACAAACGTTCGCATTTTTTTTTAATGTAACTGAATGACGAGACGAGCTGGTCGTTTGCCTGATGGTAAGCAATACGCCAGCCCATAACAAAAACAGCACCACCCAGAACTTTGTTCTGCAAAATCCTGCGCGGCCTAATTAGTATCCTATTAGGATTAGGATAGTACGTTTATTTCAGGGTCGCCCATATACTCCATAGCCATTTTGTTTAAAGTATATTTGTATATATCTGTTGTATAGTTATCTATCTATAACTTTTTTATTATAATCACTCTTTACTCATTAATAAATTGGTATAGTTACGAAATGGTAAGATAAATAATTATCGGTAGGTAAACACTGATAACATTGATAACACTACAATATAAGTGGCCAGTTCAAAATCTTGTTCAGTGGTCAGTAGGTAAGTAATAAATAAATTCTCTAGAGGGTCCTATATGAACGATATTATATAATTTTGTCACGCAAAGGGGAAACTTCCTATTGTTATACTTAGGTAGATTCGTTTTGAACAATAAGTACTTGTTTTCGATAAGCTTGAACACTTCAGGTATAGTGCTTTTGCAGATTTGTTAATAAAATATTTTTTCCGTGAAATACATTTTGTAAGAGATGTGTTTTGGTTATAGTATTCATTGTTACATATTATTTGAACTACCACAAAAAATAAAACCTTTTAGCTATAATGAAAGCAAATCATTGGTAGAAATTACCTGTATGATCTCTGAAAATTTCATCAAAATCCGTCCTGCCGTTTTGAAAGACAGATATAGATATTTTATGGCAAAAACTATAATCAAGTAGGTAGGTTCGTGGATTAAATGTGCTTATTAGAATGTCCATGCAACTAAGATTTAATAATAAATACTGGGGTATAATTTTGGGATATCAGACCGGAATAGCCCCAATTTTGGGGTTATTCCCAAAGTACTCCAAGAAATTTTCTCAAACTACTCCACGAAAAAAATATCAAAAATATATTTTATAATTTAAGTTTCATTCTTCTCCATGAGAATATAAAAATGTTCTCAAAGTACTCCACACTAGGTAGGTACTAGTTTCAAAAGGGTTGTTTAGGTAATAAGTGGTAGTATAATGAGTTCATAAATCGTATATTCGTTCTCAAACTACTCCAACCATTTCTGTTTAATGATTATTAATAAAAAAAACTGTATTATGCTGCATCCTATACTCCAAAAGATAGATACGTACAGTCAGGTGCAAAACTGTTTATAAAAATATATAACCACGAGGAAAAGTTGGAATAAAATACAGTAACTGGTTTGTAATTGTTTATATTTATTAATATAAATTACATTTTATACATATATTAGATTAAATATAATTTGGAATAAATCAACCACAATATTTTGAAAAATAATTGTGTATCTGAAAAAAAAGTTAAATTAACACGATAGTTAAAAAAAAACATAAGAACTTACCTAAAATAATAAAATACATCAAACGTGAATAATAAAAACAATAAGTCTCTTTCTAGCCCTAATTTTAAATTAAATAATTTTAAAATTTAAAATAATATTCTAGAAATGTACCAATCAAAATAAAATCAAAGCCAGTTTCAGGTCCCTGTTTGTGGAGTGTCGGCTTCTGTTTACAGCAGGAGTGTGTTCTATGATATTGCCTGTTTGAAGTGGAAATTTGCATCCTTTGGTTATGGCATTGGGAAATGTCTTGCTCAGAGCATTTATTTATTTATTTAACTTCGTATGTATGTTGCTCTTTATTGGGTAGAAAAATAAACTCAACTGGACATGTTAGTTTGACTCTCATTGCTACCCACGTCCACATGTATCGAATAGAGCTGATGAAACGGCATGGGACAACTCCAAAAGATTCCGTCCATGAAACAGATTTGACTTCGTTTTAAAATTCTTCTGCCCTCCGGGACTTCGATACTTGGTCCAGTGACCCCAATGTCGTCAGAATGGTCCTTATACATACATTTTTTTTTTATAGCACTCTGTTTGTGCCGTGAATTCAACTTAACCTTGATTTATATAATGACCATAATCCGCTTATTACAAAAAGGCAATTATTAAAGAATTGCACGTTACTTAAACATAGATAAACAATACTCTACTCTCCTCTCTCTCTGAACACATTGATCGCGCTATGCGTGTGAACCGATACTGGCGGCGCTAGTGATAGCGACACTGCTTTCCAGCTTGACTTTGGAACTGTCTCTTTCACACTCGTTTTAATAAATAGGTAATATATAATGCAATAAAAATATGTGGTGTGACGAGGTTTACTCCAATTACTACGGACGTAAACATCTAACACAATAAAAAAAAACTTTCGTCTGCATTATTTTGGTACAGTGCTTATAAATACTGTGACTGACTGTACCTTTTCAACATCTCATGGAGTAAAATGAAACTGAAAATGAAATGTTTATTTTATAATATCTAGATGGAGTAGTTAGGTATTTGATGCTGCAAAATCACTGGAGTATTTTGAGAATAAAACCAGCTACACGTGGAGTAAAATGCAACTTAAAAAAAAAAAAAAATATACTAATATTTCTTTGGAGTAATTTGAGAATTAATGTATGGGATGCTTATCTTTTTGGAACAAAAGAATGGAGTACTTTGGGAATAACCCCAATTTTGGAATCACAGATTTCAATTATATTTATTTGTACCTATACCTATGTAGGTAATAATATATTATGCGTGCTGAAACGTGTGAATCCTATTCTACCTAAAGATAAATGTCGAATTTCCAAAAAGATTAAAAATATATCCTTAAGTACCGAATTTTTTGATCAGATACCAGTCATGCGATTGATATGTAAATTGCATTACGATATCTAAACAAATATATATTTATTTTATTTGCATTGCATGATTAATTACATTAGGAATCATTTTACCAAATAACATTTGTTAAATTACTTCGTGTTGTTTCCTATCGCTGCGACGCACATACGGGTATTTGATACAAAAAACTGGCCAAAAGTCATTTTTACAATAGTAACCGCGCAGCTATCCTTTGTTATGTTTTAACAATGGGACACTCTATTCATTAAGAAACCGGTACCCAGAAGGGGCTAGAGCGCTCCATGCGCCCTCAACGTCAGTCGGAACTCATCTGTTGTGCTAGTGACACGTTTGTTTTCTCGGCGCTCGCAAATTTCAATTGCTGTTTAAGACTAATCATACTGTTGTGTTTAGTGCAAACCCCAAAAACCACCATGGAATCTTCAGGCACAGGTATGTACTTTATTTTGAATCTATTGTGCTACTGTTAGGATCACTTTTTCATTCTTTAATTGTACCATAAAGTCATGAGTATTTTTATGCAAAAAAAAACACGTAAAATAGGTTTCCTTCGTCAAATTAAGTATCAGATAAACATAGTTAAGCTAAAGTTTATACATAATCGTGTTCTTTGAACCTTCTAGATTTCATATCAAGAGAAAAACCTTCCGCCTCTTTCCGCCCCTATGAATTATAGCCTCTGAACAAAAATAGGTTTTTTTCGAAAAAAAAACAACACTTTGTGTTTCTTTGATTTTAACATAGATTTTTTCTTGTTGGCAGGTCCTTATGATGAGTCATCGATGACAATAACAAGAGAGGATATGTTTAACGTAATAAAACAGTGCGACTACAAAAATTTAGATAAAAAACTGGACTTTCTTGAGCATAAACTAATTGAAATGACCAAATGCCCCGAGGACAAAACTAAAGTACTCCGCCATTGCTTAAAATCATTTAAACATCATTACAAGCTAAAATGGACCTCAGCAAGCTACAAAGAATGTCGTTTCCGAAAAACGAATGAACAATGGCTTAAAGAAAAAATTTCTCTACCTGTTTGGCGACACAATAAACCCGGCCGACCTCTTAAGGAATTCCAAGAATGTAGTGAAAGAAGCAAAAGGCGCAAAACAGAGAAAGTGAGATCAGAAATATCGCATGAAGAGTTGACGTATGCTGCCGTGATGAGTGAACGAGCCGCAGGCAACAATGATTTGTCTCAAATAATAAAACAGGCTTCAGCGACTCCGAGACGAGCCACTAGATTCCGCAAAATCATAAGTTCAGCCGACAAAAGTTCAAAAAGCGGCAAGTTAACGATAACACAAGCACTGATTAAATACGTGGAAGCCGACCTAACGCGCAAACAATATAATGTGATAAGAGATGGGCAGGAGGATATATACCCCTGTTATTCTCTCCTACAGAGAGCGAAAACGGAGTGCTATCCTAAATCTATTGTCTCCGAATCGATAGCAGAAATTACTTTACAAGATCTTCTTGACCACACCACTCAACGCCTTTGCCTGTACCTCCAGAAAGTGTTAATGACAGCAACAGAAATTGAAGGGCAGAATATGGAACTCATTTGCAAATGGGGATGTGATGGCTCGAAAGCACAAGAATTTAAACAAAAATTCCAAGATGAGTCAGGCTCCGATGCCCATGTTTTTATAAGCTCATTAGTACCCCTACGACTGACAAGTAATGTGAATGGCCAACTGAAGATTTGGTGGCAGAATCCAGCTCCTTCATCTTGCCGATTTTGCCGTCCTATAAGGATTCAGTTTGTGCATGAAAATAATGAAGTGACTCGATCCGAAATAGCACACATTGAAAACCAGGCACAAAACATAAACCCCACTGAAGTTGAGGCTGACAATAAAGTCATAAAGGTGTCGCACACACTTGTGCTTACAATGGTAGATGGTAAAGTGTGCAATGCCGCAACTAATACCACGTCAACAATGAAGTGCTACATATGCAAGCAGACCAGCAAAGATTTCAACAATCTTAAAACCGACGAAAGTTTGATAGATTCGAACTCGCTCAAATTTGGACTATCAATATTGCACGCTCGGATTAGATTTCTCGAAACATGTCTCCATATAGCCTACAAACTACCTATCAAAAAATGGAGGCTTAACAAGGAGGAAAAGCAGCTTTCGGCAGATAAAAAGAAAGAGATTCAAGAGGCCTTTCGAGAGCAAATGGGCTTGCTTGTAGACGTGCCGAAAGCTGGCTTTGGAAATACTAACGATGGAAATACTTCTAGGAGATTCTTTGCCGATCCTGTAACAACTGCCTCAATAACAGGGATTGATATAAACTTCCTTAAGAACCTCAAGTTGATTCTAGAAGTTATTTCGAGTGGGTTCTCTATTGACACGGAAAAATTTTCGGTGTTTCTGAAGTCAACAGCCGAACTATATGTGCAGTTATACAACTGGCACCCCATGACGCCAACTTTGCATAAAGTTTTGTGTCATGGGGCTTTGGTAATCAAACATGCTCTTTTGCCGATTGGACAATTATCAGAGGAGGCAGCTGAGTCGCGGAATAAACATTTCCGCCTATACAGGCAAAACTTTGCAAGAAAGTTTTCGCGAAAGAATTGCCTCCAAGATGTCGTGAACCGCCTTCTTCTGACCTCTGATGTCTTTCTTAGTAGCAGCAGCAGAATGCAATTCAAAAGGAACAGGAAACCACTATCGCAAGAAATTCTACAATTTCTTAAAGTTGAATACGAGTGTCCCGCGGACACTGACACTGATAATGCTGACCCGGGCACTAGTACTGATCAAGCAGATAGCGATAGCGAGTCTGACGAATATTAGCTGTATAAGTTTCTCTGTAAATATTACAAGAAAATGTATATTTAACTTTTATTTCGATGTAAATTACAGTTTGTACATAGCTTTTCATTTATGTATTTTGTAAGGTTATGTAAAAAGTAAGCGTTATTTTTAAATCATTGTGTATTTTTAAATGCTTTTTTTATTAATTATTGTACAAATAAATCACCATAATGCTTGAAATAGAAAATAATGTTTTATTTTATTTCGATTTTATTTCACACGTAAGTCCCTTTGGAGAAAAGGGTATAGAAATGATTGGGTTATACTAAAATTAATATGAAAAATAATTAGGAGGCACAATTGACCCAAAATTACCAAAAAAAGGTTTTGGCCAGTTTTTTGTATCAAATACCCGTATGTGCGACGGTTGTTGCAACATACAACAATGTTGAAACTTTCATTAAATGCCTACAGCTTGAAGTAACCTTGGCCTAGCAAGCAATACGTGTTTAAAAACTTGGCAACGGTGCTTCATCTACAAAGTTTGGTTGCTAAGAAAGCGAGATTAGTTTTGGTCAACAGGGTTATGTTGACGTTGCAAGCATCTTTTTTTATTGGTAAATGGGCATACGTTTGACGACCTTTCGCCTGATGGAAAGCGAAGATGCGGCCTAAGATAGAACACGCTTGCCCATGAGATAAGATGCCTATTCACTCTGGACTTACAGAGACACAAGTAATAGCTGTTTGGGAACAAAGACGCTGGCAGAGCGTTCGACTCCTTAGCAGTTAACATGATAAAGGAATCTGCGAAACGCTTAGTATGGATAGGTGGGATATTAACGACGTACGGGTGAAACGACTCTCCCGGCCTGGAAGTCCGCCGGTTGCATACCATAATGTTAAGCAAATCAATGAAATGCGCCGTCTAAACGACGGACGTTTGCGAGACAGTTGCATACCGTAATGGTACATATATAATGCAACCGGCAAAAACCTAATCTTAAAAAATAATATCATTTAGCTTAGCTTTATTTAGTTTTTAAATTAGGTATTTAGCCTTTTGTTTTTCTGTTGAAAAGTGTCAATACCTAAAGGTACAACATAAACACTACATTTTTATTGACCTCAATCAACTTTGAATAGGTATAGTGTGACAAGAATCTGAGTGAACATCGAAGACGTTTAGTGTCGGCTCCACTTTCCAATATTATTTATGGAAATCATAGTTCCAATTTCGGCCGTGTATGTAATTCAGTTCAAACATTTTTGTAGCGTGTGAAGTAATGCATTTTGTATAATTAATGTTCTTTTTTATTTTATGGAAAATTTTGATCTTTAAAATTAATATCAATAAAAATCTTAAGAAACTTTGATCTTAAAAATAAAATATAAATAAATTTAAATATTTTTGTTAACCGAGTTCTGGGCCATAAGCACGTTTTTTAATGATGCAGCATTCGTTCAAATAGTGCCTTGCTAACTACGACCAAACTATCTTGATAAGAATTGTCTTTCGACTATCTTCAATCAACATTTTAAATTTTTCCCTGCGTATAATAGACAGTTTCCGCTTTGCATTTCGTTCCATGATAAATGTACCGCTATGACTCATACTCCGACTTACCGACTTCAAAGTATGGGTAATGACCAGAATACGTAACGAAATTGTTCTATCCATTTAGCGTGACAGGCAATCAGAGTTTCGGTCTAGTGATCGCATTAAATCAGTGAGCGATCAACCGGAGCGATCCTAATTCTCCCACACCTGCTCATCACCCCCGACATTTCCTCTCCCTTCGCTCATGCTCTTTTGCCCCTTTTCAACATGATTTATTAATACACGCAGACTCCTAAGATAACAATATGATAGTCTAACCAAACGGAGCCATTTGTTTTCCACAACATTCACAGCATGAACAAAAGAAAATTGCGACAGCTCGTGACCCGTAATAATCTGTAATAACATGGTAATAACTCTGACAAACGCAAAACGTGAGAAAGCAGTAAACTAACGTCTATCTCGTCTCTTGGAATCACGCCATTTCGGTTCGCGATTTTCATATCACCTCGTCGATCGACCGCTCCCGCAGTTGGCTCAACGTCGATCCATACTTTCTCCGTAGATTCCTCGCGTTTTTTGTCCAATTACGATTTGCATCTCCAGTACGACGTCGACGTTCGTTAATTTCTTTGGTGTATGCGAGTAATCGAAAGAAATGAGATTGAAATTAGATTGGACGGGCGATGCCGATGGCGCGGTAATTGCACGGCGGCGAACGCGACGGCCTGAGGCCTCCCCTCAGTCCGCTGTGCGCCGCCACGGTGGCCGCGTCGTTCACCACCGGCATACCCGATGATGTACTAACAAAAATATGGCTGCAAAAACAGCCACTTATCTATAACGACGTCAGAGTCGCCTGTGACCTTAGAACGATTTTGGTGGAAAATGAGCGAGGAGACGGAGCAGTGCGACTCGTTCAACTCGTGGGAGCTGAACGGACTGAACTCCCTGGACCTGTGGGACTACACCGTGGAGCTGGAGTGCCTGCAAGGAACCGAAGGTTAGTTTCGCAAGCTGTTGCGCCGTCACCGCCCGCCGCCAACATCGACGTCCATGACTTGAGACGCGCGAGTGCGCTTACGAACCAATTTGCAACGCACAAAATAAACCTTATTAGATTTTATTTATTATCTACCATGAAATTGTTTAAATAAATAGAATAAACTCTATTACATAGAGTAGCGACACCTTCCGTAGAGTTCTATTCTGTGCTTAAACTACTCTTCAGTGTGTACTTCCGGGTTTGATGATCTCGCAGAGATCATTACATTAGTTATCTATCCGGGCGAGGGGTAATTACGAGTTAATGGGACTAAAGTTCAATTGAACTCGAGGTAGGTACTTATACACCAATCATAATTAATTTAGTTTTTTTTTTCTTAGGAAACAAACAAAACAATTTAGATTCCGGTTCATAAGGGCTTACTTTCAAAGTTAGCGGTCCCATTCCATAATAATCATTAGCAAGTATCAATACCGTTACGTTTCTTTGTTATACTAAATACTATTATAAGAAATAGCACTGATATGCGAAACACGTAAGCAATTTAGGTCGCCGAAGAAAGGTTTAATAAATATAGAGATAAGTAATGCATTGTTATCTCTGTCGGATTTTGGTTTATATTTGTCCATATCTATTGTTATCCGGATGACTCATCCTTTCAGGAAACCTTTTGCCCTGATAAAAAATATATACATAGTACTTTATGTTTAGTTTTGGATATATTCCTGAAATATTTATTTAGTATTTGACCATGTAACTGACAAGTTACAAATATTTCATTAGGAAAACCAACAAGGAAACTTGATCCTAAGGAAAAACAACGTAACATCACAAAGAAAATATAAGCCAATTCAAGGAAAACAACATTGAAGACAACATTTCGCAAAGAACAGACACCAGTCATTTCAGGCATTAAGTAAATGATGTAAACAAATCAAAAACCTGTGTTACCACTTACAAACTAACCACAGGCTTACGTTAACAACAAAAAATGAGTCATGTCACTCAATAGAGTATATTCTACTTATCAATGTTATCATTTAAATTCAGTTAAATAACTGATACATTAAATGAACACTTACCTACGCATAAAATATTAAAATGATACTTCATTCAAGTGTAGATGTTAAGAGTGAAAAGATTTTTAAATTATTGCGCTAAGATACCTATATTGATACCTAGGCATACATACACTGCAATATCACGTACTATAGGCCGACCGTTTAACTCGCGTATCGCCTGCGCGGTAAGAAGGGAGCGAGGGGAGATGTTAGCGGGTGGGTGATAGGGAAAGGACGTAAGCTCTCTGCTCCGCGCACCCCTTTCACCCACCCGCTAACATCTCCCCTCGCTCCCTTCTTACCGCGCAGGCGATACGCGAGTTAAGCGGTCGGCCTATAATTTGCGTCTACGACCTAATGTTACCCTTTCTATGGATGTGTGTTTAGGTACAAAGGTAATCATTTGATGTAGCTACAACGTGGCTACGTGTAGTGGTTTTTAATTATATGTTTATTACCCTTAACTACTTGCTGATAATGACGGTATGTCGAAAACACGTGCTCGTCGAAATCAATATAATCGCGTCTGTGCATGCAGTAGGTACATATTAAATAGTAATCAGTTTTATTTCTATATAATGTATGTACACAGGTCTAAGAACAACTCACAACAATCCATTTAATCTCAACATGGTCAAACAATAACTAATTAACGAATAATATTCATGTAATGTTTCTAGAATATACCCACTATTTTTAATCATTGAAAAAAATTTCCCACATGTACATGGATAATAAGTATGAAAAACTTACGGTAACAGCGCACCACGCCGGCGCCGGCCGCGGCCGTAGTCGCTTCCTACCCGCGTTAAAACAAGTAAATAATAAGTTATGTTAAAAAATATTTTTTCAAGCTCTTGACAAATTTGTAATCGGAACCGCAAGCAGATTAAAATGAGCCCAAACACTAGTAGTTTACGATTATCCGTCAAGGAGTTCCATTGCCCACCTTCCGTCTCCATCATCAGATCAGCTAGTTGTCACCATAATATTGCATTGTCATCGGAATTTGACAAGAATACAAAATTTCAACTCCGTAGGATAAGAGGAAGTGGTTCTAATTCAGCTTGCAAGATTCCACACGGACAAACATACATTGCAGGTTAAATAAAGGCTTGTAAAAACTACCTATATTATATATGCATCTCTCATCATCCAACCTACAGGTTTAGAAATACCAATCTTGCATTTGTAAATCACACAACTTGTCATGTAAATATTATCTTTGTAGACAAGTTGGAAGAAAAGTCAAGGGTCAATCCATTGTACGCTCGAAAACAAAATGTGAATGACTCAAAGTGTCGCAGAATAATGCGGTTTGTGGGTGACTGTCACGCATGTCTCCAATTGACTTCATAATGGAGCTATTAAATGATATTTGTAACAATGCCTTTAATTGTTCCCACTCACACTATCGTGAGTTATTTAACACTTCGTTACATGGTATGTGGCACTGGCGCTAAGCTGTGTAGGTATATAAATATTCAACAGTTCTCATTGTATAAGTTATTATGCATTCTTCTAGAAAAAGCACTTAGAGTCTTAGATACATCGTGTCGTCTATGGCTATGGCGACCTTAGATACATGCAACAATAAATAATTTAAAAAGACAAACGAAACAACCAAAAAGAGAAATGTTTATGATTTGTATAATTTATTGGTAAATATCAAAAAAAAATTAAGAATTCCATTCATTAGTCAATATTCCAAAAAACCGATACTTAATGAAATTTTGAGAGATGTTTTGGGAAATTAATAACGAAGTATGACATTTAAATCTCAGGAAAATATCCTCAAATTTCTAAACAGAGATAAGGTTGTATTATTCTGCGGTATTACCTAAGTAGGTAGTATATTTATAAAATCATCAAAACCTAAGATGATGTATTCATTCCGCTTCCTACACGCATTCGCTTTTCTACGCACTGTGAATATGAGTTCAAGCCATTTCGGAACTGTTACTTTATGAATTAACACCTACTTACTTAATAGTTTCTTGAATATATATAGGTATAATTGGGGCAGAAAGTTTTTTATCCATTATTCAACAGTATTTATTATATTCTTACTTTAGAATCATAGGCGTTAAATTTCATATAGTCATAATCTTTAGATCGCAGTGAGATGTAAGTCCCGCAACGAATTGTGACTAATTTATTAGATACAAAGGTCGCAGCTCTCTCATTCTAGTCAAAAGCGAATTACTGAGCATACCTACCTACCTACATGTGAGACTACGTGCATAACTGATTATGTCGGAGACAAGCAAAAGTTAGTTCAGCGCATGAATTTGCAATTTGAAGTTCCCTCCGTAGATTATACTGATTAACCTTGAACTGGTGCTATGGCTCATAGAGATTTGGCCCTACGATTCTTTTTCTTCTCTCGTGAGGGTTTATGGCCAAACTTCAGACCGCCCAAAGGCCTCTGACATGGCCTAACGACTGTTGTCCTAAGACAACAACCGGGACCGACAGTTTACGGTTTATTGTTTTTCTACGGTTTATTTGTATGTAAGTATTCACTACATAGTATAAAACAAAGTCGCTTTCTCTGTCCCTATATCCCTATGTATGCTTAAATCTTTAAAACTACGCAACGGATTTTGATGCGGTTTTTTTTAATAGATAGAGTGATTGAAGAGGAAGGTTTGTATGTATGTAATAACCGTGCGAAGCCGGGGCGGGTCGCTAGTATAAAATAAAGCTGGGTGGACTAACATTTTCCGGAATTTTCCGTGCTATAAGGCTGTCGTTGACAATCGCTAGTATCATAAATAAGTATCCTACCTACTTAACTTTTGTGCACCTTAGTTAAAAAAACTAGATAGGTGGGCCGGTAACGGTGATGTACTGTTTAAATGTATTTTATCTTTGGAATCAAATCAAAGTGATCTCATGGCGAGAAAGTTTCACATCACATTTTGTTGTAATAAGATGATGGCTAGAGAACCGGTGAGAGTGTGTGGTCTCAGATTGACTATTGTTCGGATTCAAAAGTATTCTGAAAGAAATAAAAATAAATTTTCGTTCTTATGCTCGCATGACTAAATGATTTCATACATTCTAGCAGAACTTGCAGGGCTTGCGTATGGAAAAGCGGCGGGCGCGAGCTTGTGATTGTAGGTACGATTCGATATTGAATTGAATGTCTTTGATTTTAATCACACCTACAGTTTTGCATCCCTGCACTGCATAGCTTTGGTAACTTAAATAGTCAATCTGTACCTATCTACTTTTATAGAATATGTAGGGCATCATTTTATAGAATAGATAGGTAGCAACAAGGAAACACCACAAGCAAACCTCATCATTTTTAATGTTAGCCATAAAAAGGCCGCAGTCAATTGTTTCATAATTATGTAGGTATCTTGGCGCTTAAACGCGTGCGAGTTTAATATTTCATACAGATTCCAATTTGGCTGTAACCTCGTAGATAACCTCACGAACATTACATAGGTGAGTGACCAGAGACTTATACCTCAACGCTACCTCAGTATTTAATCAGTTGCTTATATTTTTACAGCAGCATATAGGTGCCTATTAAGCTCGTATCTCCGACTAAGCGGACTTAACAGATAGGTATATTCTACTCTTGAGTAAAAAGAAAATGTTAACAGATTTTAGTGGTTTCCTCCGAGAGCGTAAAGGTGTAATCAAATGCTTTTAACAATCATAAATCGTTCCGGTTAGATTCGCAAAGCATAACTAAACATGTCAGCATGGTATACCTAAAGCATCTTTCTATTGCATATCATCACGGGGTAAGTCGCAGTATAGTATACATTTTCCGGATTTTTCCGTGATACCAGGCACATATATAAATAGTATACCTACCTCAAAAGTGTTGAAGCATGACATGACGTCTACTTTAATTTATTCCGTTTTCGCGACTTGGTAGAGCCGAGCCGGTAGAGTCATTGGCTTTAACAGCAGTCACCCTACAGGCATAAACAAAATACATTACGAATAACAAAGTTTGTATGATGCGGAAGTCCCAACTACGCAGTCCTACCTCTTACTACACAAGTCCACATTTTGACTTCATTGGCAAATATTATAGTCTTTTTGACGAAGGTAAACTCGTTTACAAAACAAACAAAAGACTGCTTGCAAAACGCAAATTATTTCTTCGCCTTCATAGCCTCGGGGACCTCGAAACGTGAAAGAATTCCGCGGCAAATACCTGGTTTTTGGAGCGAGAATTGTTTCCTACAGTCGCAGTGTAAAAGCTTATCTCGTTAATAAACAACACGCGTTCTGCAATCCTTTTTAATTATAGTCTAACGGCAACAATTTTTAAAACAATGGATGCGGAAATCGGTCACGCTCTATGAGTGTTGGTACCCCGCAATTGCATTTTTTTCCGCGCGAAAGACTGTCTACACTCGTATCCGTTCAAATTACTACGTCTGCCCCTTTCAAGATACAACATAAATCACAATTTCTCCGATATTAATGTTCGTCAACTTTCATCTGCCAGCATGCAAGTAACCAATCATCGACTTGAATTTTATTTTTTGTTCTTGCTATCCAAGGTTAGAAGTCGGTCCTCGCCTTTCACGGGCTAAGTTACAGGCGTCATGGTACGCTCCTCTTGTTCCAGTTACACTTGACAGGTGTGGAAATAAGCCAGCAATGTACCGTGTGGTATTATGAAGTGACGAATCAGTGATTAAGCTCTATGTAAGTTGAAGGCAGGTGGTCAATTATTTATCCGCAGTACCTACGTCTACTTTAACCGGTGTCGGTCGGTGTCGTAACCCCACAACTCGGTCAGCCGGCAACAGTATAATCTGTATGTCTCTGCCAGTCTCTGGTAGGATAGCAACTCATAATTGTTATTACTGATTGCATTACGCGAATGTTTCATACATCATTGATCGTAAAATCGAAGATTAATTTTGTGAAATAGGATAGTAAAATGGTAATTATTTGGCTTATGAAATTCTAATTAGTGTCGGAATTAGCTTCCGACTTTTATAATGTGCTTCGTCTCATTGAATTTCTATTTTCTCAATTTTATTGATATCTACAGACTTACTACTTACTTGAAAGCGATAAGCAATAACAATCTGGCTCTGGATAGGTACCTACTGATAGTACCTACTACATATTCATCGGCTCGAGAGAGAATTTACGAATTATACCACATAGATCAAAATACCTAATCATTTTTGTATACCTAACAAACAACTCATTCCGTCTTTTATTATTCTTTCCAGATTTGCAGTTAGCAGCAGAGCTCGGGAAGACCCTACTGGAAAGGAACAAGGAACTCGAAACAGCTCTACGTCAACACCAAAATGTCATCGAAGATCAAACGCAAGAAATCGAAGTAAGACCACTAACTTTATCTTTACGAGAAACGATATTCTATTTACAGTATTTTTATCAATGTAATTTCTTATGCCATTCGTGATTTAGTGTAGTATTTTAAATATCTTAACAAACTTTTGATAAGGCCCAATACTTTCTATTCAATTAGCGAAAGTTGAAATATAAATATTAAGTTTTTTTAATTGCACCTTCAACTTCCTACCCGTCAGACAAGTCGTCTGCGAAATACGAGACGCGAGGTTCAGGTTATTTGGGAGCAACATTTTATCACAACGGACTAGTCAATTAATGTCAATGCTAACTAGTCTACGAGGTGTAATCTTAACAAGTGTAGTCATAATCCGGAAATTGCTCCTTAACGTCGAAAACAACATAAAACATTGGATTGAAATTAAAATTCTGGCTTATTAACAACTTCTTAAATGCATCGTGTTATTCATGATTCAGCTAATTTGCATTGCATTAATATTTGTATTTATGCGGCAAAGGACATTTTCAATTTTGGTAAATAAATCACTTGGACAGTAAAAGAGGTTTGTGCAAAAATGTATAGAACGAAGCCGTCTCCGAGTCTTACACGAAAGAGCAAGGTTTACCTATACCTACCTACTTATTGTAATAATACTTTACATACCTACTTACCTCAATCTCTCCCAATAGAGCGAGTGTGGCTCAGTGGGAGCTCGTGCGACTTTCAATCCGACGCACCCGAGTTCGAATCCCGCTGACTGATCTGACTTTCTTAAGCTATGTGCGGATTTAACACTCGCTCTAAAACGGTGAAGGAAAACATCGTGAGGAAACCGGCATGTCCAAGAATTTTTCACAAAAAGTCTAGGACATGTGACATTCACCAACCCGCACTGGGTCAGCGTGGTGGATTATGGCCCATTCTCTCTCTATGAGAGAAGGCCCGTGTCCCAGCAGTGGGAACGTGATGGGCTGATGATGATGATGATACCTACTTACCTAACTTATATCGCGCGTTATTAGGTAGGTAGAGGTACCATCTGAACTCATTAGATGAAATACCAGTCACCAAAATGGTGCCTGCGAAAACGCAAGGCTGCTCATCACGATACCCATAGGACAACTTGAAAGACAACTATGGTATACTGCTAATTACAATGTTATGATCTTTGAGTATTCATTTCTTCTTCCTCAGTACCTTACGAAGCAAACTGTTGCACTGCGCGAGGTGAACGACTCCCGTCTCCGGATCTACGAACAGCTGGAAGTGAGCATACAGGACTTGGAGCGGGCGAACCACCGGCTCGCCGTTGACCATGCGGGCGACAAGAAACACATTAAGACGTGAGTACGCAATGTTACTTATGTAAAGTTAACAGTAAGGGCACTCGTCGCAGATCTAAGCTAATAGGCCATCGAAAGCCTTTTTAAACGACTCATCTAAAATATCGTTAATCAGTATTTAAGATGAAAGCTTTTAGTAAGCACGCTCATGAATTACCTTTAAGTAAGGTAAACAAAGAAGCAGATCTCGAGTTGTACTAAGATTTGATAATCTACAAAGTGGTGAGGACTTATTGGAATGTGGTATCTTTAAAAAGTCACGGATTGTAACTTCATAGTTTCTAGCAAAATTTTCTTTACACGTTTTCAATATTGCGCAGTCAGTGTTGTAATCAGGGATGAAAGCCTTAGGAATGTTAAAAGCATAAGTCCTCAATATAAGGCGTAATTACAACAACGTTAAAGCGATAATATGGGAAGAAAAAGCATTTACATATGAAGAAATATAACAGACCTTCATTATTTTGATGGCAATGAAACAGCCTCATGCATGCCTCATGCTTCCACTGGCAAAGCATTGAGAAACTTTGCACACCTAAGTATGCATTATGCATGAACTCAATTTCTCCCAAGTCCCTACTGTCATGTTCTGTAACATGGTACCATTACAAATGTATTACTTTTTCTTATCAAGATCAAGGCGATTGCATCCGACTGTTGCAGTTACAAAACAAAAAAAATGTTCCTAGTTTTTCTAGTGAATATTTCACGTCATTTGCACAAGTTTACGGCATATTTTACGTCTTTTTTATGTTCGAAATCTCATTAACAGTATCATTAGGTATATACATGATAATGGTTTAAGGCGGACTAATTATATCTGTTAGTAAAGTTATTGTTCATATGCTACAACTTAGAGATTTTTAAGTCTTTTAATAGTGCAATCATTCTGAACTAACAATACCTTGTAGGTAAACATAATTATTCTCAGTACTTACAACTGCACGTGTCGTGCAACTGTCAAACTTAATAAATAATGAGATAGTAGATCTAGAATATCTAATAGATACTAACAGGTCTGTACTCTAGCCATTATAAATTGCAGATTATGCGCCAACATCGAAACGTTGGAGGCCAAATGCGAGGAACTTCAAAAGACTGTCGACGACTTAAACGCTCAACTGGAGATCTCCAGGCGACGGGCTGAAAGAAAGCCGGAGAGCCAGCCAGAGAAGCCCAAAGAAATGGAGAATGTAGTCTCAACGCAGAAGATTGAAGTGAACAACACGCCGAAAACGATAGCGCCTCTTCCAGAATTGACAAAAGAAGACGAAGACTTGCTTCGGCTAAGCGATGAGCTTAGAGAAAGCAAGGTAGCGTTTGCACAAGAACAGAGGAGGGTCACGGAGCTGGAAGAGCAGTTGGCGTCGATGGTGCAAGAGAACAATAGGATACAAGATCAAATGAGGAACTGGCACCAGAGGGAGGATGAGCCCAAATCTATGCACGAGGAATTCGCAATCCTTGAAGAAGTCAGGTAACGAAGGTTTTCATGTAGACGTCTACTTAGCTACCTACCAAAAAAAAAAAAATAGCAAATTTCTGGCAGCTCAAAAATTAATCGAATCAAGGAATTGGTAAGTTTTCACAGAAACTTACTTACATGGTGTTTGGGGCGGCTGCATTGCGTGCTGCTGATGTAGTATGGGCCTATCACTCCATTGGGTTAGCGTCTACTATATGCCGTACGGAGCTAAACTAATCGATACTTACCTTGGCCTAGCATCGCTTGGACTTGAACCGGGCATGTTGTGGTAATCTTTTTAATTCACTGAAACCATTGTTTTACAGACAAGGACAACTTTGCATCAGATGTCTGAGAGGTTGCGAACGCGACGATATGTCATCTATGCTCGACGGAGACGACGATGACAGAAGTGTTATCAGCTCTCTAATACTCCCACCTTCTGGCCAAAACAGTCCCAGAACCGAAGATCTCGTCACCACGAAACTCGTCAAATTCGATGTAAGCATTCACTTTGTTTCTTGGCATCAATTCTTATCTACCCTCTCTTTTGCTTAACTTCCTTTTTATGTGTAGAAATTCTTTTCTGGTCTAACAATGTGTAAAGTCTTCTATGTATAAATCTTTTAACATAATTAATTCACGATCCTGCATAAATTTGCAATATGACTAACATATTATTAACATCTGCTGAACTAATCAATTGTCTAGAATTGTCTGATTAGCAAAGAAGTCATGTACAATGGTAACTTTCTGTTTCCGTCGTAAATAATACATGGCATGACCCGTCCCCGATTGTATACTTGATTTGTTCTCTTCTGATTGAACGTTTCGCTGTTTCTAGGCGACAAAGCTTTTCCAACTGCCCCTGATGTTGTTGCTCACGCTTTGCATTTGCATTATGAAGCGCATTTGCAGTAGTTTTCTTTGGATGTACCGTATGTAGTCAAAGGTACGTCCATTACCGACACGTTACGTTATTTTAACACGCGATTAAAATGCACGCTAGTTCGTAACTCCGTAATCTCGGTTTCTCAGTATGGTGTTGGTAACTGTGACGTATTATTTGAATAATAGCCACTCGAGATTGCATGTTGTACGATGGCACTTTGTTTTAACCGGTGTCGGATCTAATGTTTATCTTTGATCAGTGCCAGATATCTCAGCTTTTACTTATGTCGTTCTAACATGAAAGTGTTATATCGACAGTGTTAGATATATCGTGTCCTAACTTTATGTGGTAATGGGTGTATTTTTGACTAATTTATGTCATCTAGGCAATCATGAATTCGAGCATTTATCGTATCATTTAAGTTAACCCAAATTACAAATTTCCGTATCTAATTAACTGATTGACTTCTTCCGTAACGTCTACTTTATCAACCATCGTAATGCGAACTTTGATCTTTTCTAAGCCACGTGAAGAGAAATCATTACTTAACAGTCATTTCACCGCCTACGATTTCACACAACTACAGTCAATAACGCATTGTAAATATTTTCTAAACAACTTTCAGAATGCCAAGGAAAAATTGCTCCAAGGCATTTGGGCGAACAAAGAGGACGGCCACGACAACCCTTACAGAGAGCTGGTGCAGAAGTACGAGGCTCTGCTGGAAGTGCAGCTGTCGCAGGTCAAGAACATAAGGAAGAACAAACCGGCGCCGCTGCCCGCGCAGAACCCCTCGGGCCCGATGTCCCTACAAGACGAGCTACAGACGTCAGGAGACTTCAGCCAGTTTAGTGTCAAGGACACCGACGAGGAGAGCGGCCACGGCGAGGAACAGAAAGGCGAGAAACAAAAGAAAGTCGAGCCCACTTCCAGAAAGAAGATCATTCAAACCCCAGACTTCTCAGAAGCGGAGACCTCCAGTTCCGGGTTCTCGGACGAGACGAGCAACAAGGCAACGCAGACGGAGCGCGAGCGGCCCGGCTCCTTCCTCTGCACCATCGCCGATGGGGAGGCATACCGCTTTAGCATCTACGATGACGCCAGCCCCATGCCCATGGACAGCCGCTTCCGGAACAGGCCCGAGTACCGGGAGCTGTTCAAGGAGATCTTTACTATCCTCAAGAAAGCGGCCGAGAACAAAGACGAAGGCGAACAGCTGCCTCTGTTAGACGACACCACCGCTGGAAAGGTTCCGCCCGTCACGCCCGCCAACGAGGACCCACCCGGCAACTTCACAGATGACAGCCAGAGCGTATTCTCGTCTGTGATGTCTGAACAGTCGATTCCAGTGTCCGACATCACCGCTCCCGAAACTCCCACTCTGAAGCAAAGGGAGAGGAAACCGGAGAAACCTGCGCCCGAACTGGCCAAGAAGCAGGAAGTCGAGAGCAAAACTAACAAGGAGAACAAAGTCAACAAACCAGCGGATGAGAGCACCACCGAAAAACCGAAAGACAAGAAAGAAACACAGGAACAAGAAAAGGAGAAGGAGAAAGAGAAAGACAAAGAGCGCGTGTTGACCCCGCTGGTACGTCAGCCGCTGGAATACATCGCGGCCACTAGAAAGAAGTCCAGACATCGCAACAGGAAGCACAGCCAGGACCGCCAGGGAGCCGACTCCCCAGTTTTCCCCTCTCCGCCGAAGGTCACCTACCAGAAGTCTTCGAGCAAGAAGAGGAGGGACTACAGGCCGATCGAAGCTAGCCCTCTCGCGAGAGCGGCGGAGAGCGAATGGAACGGCTCGACCCTGCAGTTCTACAACCGGAACATGAACTCGCCCACTCCCTCTTCGAGCGGACGGACGGGCAAGATATACCAGGGATGGAACGCCGAAACAGATTCTTGGGACATCAAGCAGAGCACTGCGTCCCAGGAGATCCACAAACTTAGGAAACTTGAGCTTTCCTACGCCGAGGTGTTGCGAAACGCTGACAAAACAAAAACAAGGCGCAAGAAACACCAATAAAATGTATTTTATTAATTCGACCCCTCTTACTCGCAGTAAGAGTCGAGTGATGCAACCGCCATTTGTCATTGCCAACTGGACATAATTAATTAGAATAAGAGTATTTGTGATCTGTTAGTGTGTATAACTTTTAGTTTGTACTTACTACATATATTCACAATCAAAAATTGCCATAATTCGAACCGGTATAATTATTATATACCAGTATGTATTGCATTGAAACAATCAACTACAATTTTAATTTATTACGGTTTATTGATACTTCCCTCCGATCGAACAAATGCATGTTTCTAACAATTTTACTATTGCATTTATAACCCAGAGCACCTATGAAGTCTCAATTTCATGGCATTAGCTTGTTAGGTCTGTTGCCTTGAGTTCAATTCGACGTATTAACCGAACGAGTTTTAATTCTGAACTGTTCTGTCGCTATCTTAGTCATTATGTTAATTGTATATTATGTATTTCGATTTATAATTTGTAAATATGCATTTTTAAGTTAATTATATTTTTTTAAATGCCATTGTTTATGGAATCGTATGGTGAAAATATTTAAATGCAGACATTGAGAGAGGTTGAAGGTATAATAAATAATAAAAAAGTTGCATTGATATTAACATGGTTTTCATTTAGCCCTCATAAATATTACATAATAAAATAAATAATGAAAGACTACATGAAATTATAATACAACATTTAGTAACTTTTTACATGTATTCCGTAGAGTTAATTTGTTATCGGTCACAATTTCTCAGTCGTGTTCAATATTGATAATTGATCAATTTCTGGTTAAGACTTCATAGAATTTCGGTACAAAAATAGTTTTTCTTTACACAATAAGTTACCTTACTATAGGAAGCTATCAACTTCTGGAATAGAGAGACTGGGACGAGTTCAAGAACAAAACTTGATCAGTTATTGACACCAAACACACTAAAAAAAATTACTCGACTTAACAAACCCCGTGTAGGCTTTATATTTGTGTGGTAAATTGTCTACTTATTCTGTGCTTCCAATTCTCGTTCTACGATCTTGCGGTATTCATCGAAGCCACCTTCTATACTTTCCACTGATCCGTTGCCGCAAACCCATAGCTCTTTGCAGACCATTCGTATTAACCGTTCGTCGTGAGATACCAGAATAACACCTCCCTGAAACGAGATACGACAATTCAACCACCAAGCAGTAGTGTGCAAATATTACTGTGTTTCAAAGGGTTTTCAAACGAAATTTCTTAGCATTAATAAGACTTAAGAGCTATTTTTTTTCTTACGCTTAATAGATCTATGTTTGGCCACTATCTCGCCTGATGTGAAGCGATGTTGTGGCCTAAGATGGAGCACATAGATCTAGAGAGAGACGGCAGTTGAGCGGCTGCTCAGACCCGTCTCCCCGGTGGTTCACCGAACATCATCCCGAAACACGACTAGGTCGCTCGACGGCATGGCTTTGTTCGGTGGGTGGTATTACAACCACGGCCAGAGCCTACCACTCCAAAGCGCGTAAGCTATTGTCTCAGGGTGACGAGCGTAGTGCTGAACAGCGCATTTTTGCAAATCACAGTTCTTAGTGGCGTTGCTACTGTTATGCGCAGGCATTTTGCTTACAAAACCTACATTAAGAAATGCAATAAACGATTAAATTGAATTGAATTACCATCAGGCGAACGAACTGCTCGTCTAGCCACTTATTCAACTTAATAACACCTATCGTCGCTATCATATTTTATCGGCAGGTTCAAATAGCGTGGCAGTAAGGTAGTCATCTTTATTTTTATCAACATATTCACGATCCCACTGTTAGGTTAGGACATGGGCCATCTCTTATAAGCAGTGATCAGAGTAGGTAGAATGATTAAGAGCCATCACCATCATCATCATAAGCCCATCACGTTCCCACTGCTGGGACACGGGCCTTCTCTCATAGATTAAGAGTCAATGATCTTAAACGTACATGCTAATATGGATATGCCTCCGGGATTCCGGCATTTTAAAATTATTAAGACATTTATTCTTTAATAATTTTTAGTTTTTTTTTTATGTAACTGAATGACGAGACGAGCTGGTCGTTTGCCTGATGGTAAGCAATACGCCAGCCCATAACAATAGCAGCACCACCAAGAACTTTGTGTTGCAAACTCCTGCGCGGCACTACACTGCGCTCGTCACCCTGAGACATTTAGCTATTGAGTCTCATAATGCCCAGTAATTTCGCTGGCTACAATGCCCTTCAAACCGGAACACAGTAATGCTTGCGCACTACTGCTTGGCGGTTGAATAACTGGCAAAGCGGTGGTACCCACCCAGACGGCCTCTCGCATACGAGAAACCTACCACCAGTAAAAAAGTAGTTTTCTGAAATTCACTTTTCAGCAAATGACGATTATAGACACAGGAACTCACCGTATATTTATTTATGGCCTTCCCCAACGCCTCAATGGTTTCTATATCGAGATGATTCGTCGGCTCGTCGAGTACTAGGAAGTTAGGGTTCCCCATACACATGTTCGCGAACGCCACCCGCGACTTCTGTCCTCCGGAGAGGCTGGCGATGGTTTGCAGCGCGAGGTCACCGCTCACGCCGAAACTGCCGAGCTGCCTTCTGTATTCTTCTACTCCTTTACCTAAAAAAAATAATCAGATATCTTCTAGGTAAGCGTGTTACATCTTAGACCACATCGTCGCTTACCATCAGATGAGATAGTGGTCAAACGCAAGCCTATAAAAAGTAAAAAAAAAATAAAAAAAAGATTATTTTTATTCGACGCTTCAGTATCATGAACAAGTTTTTGTTGAAAAATATATTTTTCATGACAAGCTTTTAACGAGTTCGTAAACGGAACCGCGAGCAGATTAACCCTTAGCACTGACATATGGTTTTGTAACATTAACTGATGTAGGTCTCAGAGACTCCCAATAGATAAAACAGGATAAAACAATAAAAAGTAATTTTCTTTAAAATGTATTTTTATTATTGTCTTAAACTGAATACAAAAGGACATTTTAACATTAAATTACGAAACAATTAACACTGAGAAATATATTAAGTAACATTTTGCAACATTATCTCTCCAAGGCACTTACCACAAAAAAAAAACGACACGCGACGGGTCCATTAAAAAATCAAAAAGTTAAGTAAATAAATGATTCAAATTTTATTTTCTAAGTTTAGCTTATTATATACCTACTTACAATTTTATTACCTACCAGTGGAGACTTTAAAATAGTTAAATGCCTAAATTAATGTAAATAGTTTAAAATATTTATGAATATTTCGTCTTACGAGGACGATTCTACGTCATTTGCTACAATAATACAGTGTCCCACTTACCATTTATTTTTTTGCTTCTACTTATTTAGAAGCAATATATTTGAAAAACATGTTTTAATTAGAGATGGACCGACTATGACGTGGGCCAACTAGCCGACCGACGAATAGTCGGTTGCAAGAAGACCGACTAATCGCCGACTACAAATATAGCCGAATAGTCGATTTTCCCGACTAGTCGGTACATTTCTAGTTTTTATTTTACAAGCGAAAAATAATATAATTATGTTTTGTTGGTAAGAACATGTTTTAGAACAACACGGAATACAGCACTAAAATATCATTTCAAGAAATCTCAACTCACCTGGGTAACTCCTTTGTAATAATTCTACGGAATTGACGTTCATTTCTAACTGGTCGACGTGATGTTGTGAAAAATATCCGAATTTGAGCCCTCTGTGCACGCTTCTGATCCCACTGGTGGGCGATAGGATTCCCATTATTATCTTTAGTAGCGTCGTCTTACCGGCTCCGTTGTCACCCACCTGGAAATAACCATGATTTGATATAAGTATGAATAATGTTGAATAACCAACTGTTTTTTGTTTGCCACTGAATTGGTTCTATGTATAGAATAGAATAGAATAACTCTTTATTGTACACCAAAATACAGAAATAATTATCAGAAATAACTTAATAATAGTGTCACAATGGGCGGTCTTATCGCTCAAAGCGATCTCTTCCAGACAACCCACAAGTGAAGGAATGTAGACAAAAATATATATAGAATATATATAGTATAAAAATAAGTAAATAAATATATAGTATAAATAATAATAATAATAATATATAATTATAATTATAATAATATATAGTAAATATATATATATATATATATATATAGAATAGAGTAACTATTTATTAAACTTTCGCATTTATAATATTAGAGTGACTACATGATATCACCATCAAAAATCAGGAGGTTAAACTATCTCTTCCTTATTTTTATAGTAAAAAATATGTTATTTTGTTAAAAAATATTTTTTTCATACAATCATCATTTAATAAATTTGTAATCGGAACTGCAAGCAGATTAAAATGAACCCAAACACTAGTTTACGATTATCCGTCAAGGAGTTCCATTCCCCACCTTCCGTCTCCATCAGATCAGCTGACCATCACCATAATATTGCATTGTAATCGGACTTTGACAAGTATGCAAAATTTCAACTCCGTAGGATAAGAGGAAGTGGTTCTAAATCAACTTCCAAGATTCCATCTGAACAAACATACACTCGAGAGCAATGAATCCGGGTCACTTAAAGAATCCTAAAAATCTCGGAAACTAAAAATGCTAGGTTAATGCAATAAATTGTATTTAATAGACAATGTAATACTCCTTAAATGAAGGTATTAAAACTTCTTAGTTATTGTAAAGTTATATCATAAAAAAATCAAATTTGAAAAAGGGCCACTTTCGAAGATGGAACTACGAAATTACAGCATTTGGTTTTGCTTTTGTTTGTAATCTGCCATTTATGTGGGTACATAAACCATGTTGATAGTGCTCTATATTCATTATTCAAGCTGAAATTATGTCGCTTACGCCTGAAGAATGCACCAGAATACTTACAATGCTGGAAACCGGCCGGAGTCAGCGCGATACAGCCAGGACTGTCGGTGTGTCGCTGTCAACAGTACAAAGAGTTCTCCGACGTTACGAAGAAACTGGTTCTAACCTACGCAGACCAGGAACGGGCAGAACCAGGTGTACCACAGCACGAGAAGACCGATACTTGGTGAACACCATGCTTCGAAATCGCTTTCTCACAGGAACTGAACTCACCAATCAGTTTCGACGCCTCGGAGGAAGTAACCCAAGTGCATGGACAGTAAGACGTCGGCTTGCTGAATCTAACTTAAAACCCCTTAGACCTGCAAACGGCCCTAAACTGGAGCGTGGGCATCGTATTTCGAGACTAAGATATGCCCAGAGCCACGTAAATTGGAGTATTGAAGATTGGTCAAAAGTTATGTTCTCCGACGAATCAAAATATATGCTCTACAAGCACGATGGAAGACACAGAGTGTATCGAAGACCAGGGGAAAGATTCAAGCAAGCATGCATCGAAGAAAAAGTAGCCTACGGTGGTGGGTCTGTACTTGTGTGGGCCGGAATTTCTTCTGAAAGTCGCACAGAGCTGGTGATCATAGAAAACGGCTCTTTAACTAGCGTAAGATATGTGGAAGAAATCCTCAATGATCACGTTGGTCCATTTATGGTCAATTTAGGTGAGGATGCTATATTTATGCATGACAATGCCCGACCTCATACAGGTAGGATTGTGAATGACTACCTTCAAGAGATGAACATTACTCGTATGGAGTGGCCAGCGCGCAGCCCGGATATCAACCCGATCGAGCATGCTTGGGACGAGCTAGGCAGATGCGTAAAACAACGAAACCCTCCCCCAATCACGCTTCGTGAGCTCAAAATTGCTCTCACAGAGGAATGGGAGAATATTCCCCAAAATCGTATAAGGAACTTGGTGTACAGCATGCCAAACCGCGTAAACGCAGTAATGGAAGCACGAGGAGGCAATACGAAGTATTAAAATTCAAGAAAATCGTAATAAAGTTCAAAAATTTCATGTTTCCTATTTTTGTTTTAAGGAGAGATCAGCAGTTTTTTTCTTTATGTAATTTTGTGTTAATAAAATGTATGGTGACTCATATTTTTTTTACTTTCATTTAAGGAGTATTACATTGTCTATTAAATACAATTTATTGCATTAACCTATCATTTTTAGTTTCCGAGATTTTTAACATTCTTTAAGTGACCCGGATTCATTGCTCTCGAGTGTAGATAGATAGATAGATAGATAGATAAACACTTTATTGTTAAAAAACCTTAAATATAGATACATGAAAAACAAGTAAATTTCACAGTAATCAGCATAACAATAGGCGGTCTTATCGCTCAAAGCGATCTCTTCCAGACAACCTTTGAACAGAAAGGACTAACATAATTTGGAAGGACAGTGGTTTTTTAAAAAGAAATGCAAATTAAATTATAAATATATGTATAAATAGGTATAATATACATACATTGCAAGTTAAATAAAAGCTTGTAAAAAGCTTGTAATAAAGGATGATACTCACGATACATATCCGAGATTCCAAGGTGGCTCCCAAATTGACGTTAGTGAATATAACTTTATCCTTAGAGTAGTAAAAGCCGACTTCGTTTAGCTGCAGTATGGGCGGCGATAGGGGTTCTGTAACGGGAAACCTTAGTAATACTTCTACTTCCTTCTCCACTGCCTTTAGTTCTGGTCTGGAATTGAGAAAAGGTTGTATTAAAATGGTGAACCATCAGGAAGACGGGTCTGAGCAGTCGCTCAACTGCCGTCTTCATCTAGGCCTACATGCTCAGCCACATTTTTTATGGCTTGGTTTGGTTGATTTTTTTATTGCCAAGCATAGATATAAACAAGAAAAAAAGTCATCTAAAAACTACGTTTTTATGGATTTATAATGCATTGCCATCGAGTTGTGAGCTGCCCAGAAAGTTTCAGTCGGCTAGATAATCGGGAAGCTCGAAATTTAAGTTGCAAGATTCCACCTGGATTGACAGACAGACAAACAAGAAAGTGACTTAATAAAAACGTGGTAGAAAAATATAGTAAAAAATAATAGAGATGTGTTAGTTTTTCTTATAAATCATCATTATCTTGTGAGTCTTGCGCGAATTTGATACACCACGTGATCGCAGGCGTATATCCTCCTTTAGATTTTCTTGAACAACACACTCTCACCGCTATGACACACACATACATATCACATATATACCCACTCTCGCACGCACCCTCACTCACACACGCTCACTGCATGTTTTTTTCTTATATTTCTCTTTGTTATTGTATCTATTCAGATTTGGCATTTTTATGTTTCTAAATTGCGAGAAAGACCTTTAAACACAGCGTCAAGTTACGGCGAGGGCTAGACTTCCAAAAAGAATTGTAACAATATGTCAATAAATAATTTATTATATTTAATGTTTTTTTATGTCTTGTTACTGTACTACATCTGTATCTGTATCTGTATGTCTGTGTATCTGTGTGTGTGTACTTACAGTTTCTCTAACATCTTGATCTTGCTCTGTACGGAGGAGGCTCGGTTGGCGTTGTACCGGAACCTGTCTATGAACTCCTGCGTGTGCGCACGGTGCTGTTGTTGTGCTTCGTATTCCCGTTGTTGGTTCTTGTGCTTCTCTGTTTTGGTCTTGTGGAATTGCTCATAGTTACCTCTAGAAAATAAGATGTAATAAAATAATCGAATTTGAACAGCCTTCCAAACTAATTATAATAGACAGCCATCGAATAATTTCGAATTAATAATTAATTTTTAGAAAAAACAAAAACCGACTTCAATGTATCTTCGAAGTCCAAGGTCACATATCAATGAAATTTATATGGGACCACTTCGTAGCTATATTCAACCCGACGCAAAAAGAATTTTTCAAATCGGTTCATAAATGACGGAGTTCTGAGGTAACAAACATAAAAAAAAAAAAAAACAATCGAACAGAGAACCTCCTCCTTTTTTGAAGTCGGTTAAAAATGGCAGCTTGGTCAGTGAGAATGGTGGCACTGTCTAAGGTAAGCCGGGCATTTTGAAGCTTAAAGTGTTCAGAAACATCCTTCAGTGTTCAGTTCAGTTCTACTATAAGAAGTCATTCATTCAAAATTATAATTACCAACATCTGGATCTGTTTGAAAGTTAGGCATTAAAGAGTTGAATTTCACAGGGTGGCAAAATATGTTCTAATATTGAATTCAAAATTAACACATTAGCTTATCTTATAATAAACTCGTTTATTAAGATTTTAAAATAATTAATTAAAGATATTGCTCGGACAAGGATCGAACCTGCGTCTTCGGAATACCGTCCCGACGCCTTAACCACTGGGCCACCACTGATCCAACTGCTCGAGTAAACAAATTTCTTCTATCCTTCTTTTATCGTCTTACGAGGACGAAAAACTTAAGACATTCGCGTAGCATGTGCTAATTTAAAGCATTAAATTTAAAAAATATAATAATTTCAATTTACCTGTAAGTGTCTATCCTCTGTGTATGTAAATGCATAATATCTGTAGGTACAGTGTCCAGGAAGTTCCTGTCGTGAGAGACGACCAGTAACGTCGTGGGCCAGTTCTGCAGGTAGTTCTCTAACCAGATGATCGCTTTTATATCCAACATGTTTGTGGGCTCGTCGAGAAGTAGCAGGTCCGGTCTGAAAGTGGAGTTTGATAGCTAATGTAATAATCAAGTTTTAGTAAAAAAACAAGAATGGACGTCAAGACTAAACTTATATTTTTTGTTTTTGTTATTTTTTTTTTAAAAGTGCAGAATCAATTTCGCTAAAATGTATACGGGACCACCTCTGAAATATGACCTACCAAACAAAAAAAGAATCATTAAAATCGATTCATAATTGGCGGAGTAATCGCGTAACAAACATACAACAAAAAAAGAAAAAAACATACTGTCGAATAGAGAACCTCCTCCTTTTTAGAAGTCGGTTGAAAAGGGACCAATCTTTTGCAAGATCCCGCCCTGGGAAGTACCACTCCTTTGCCCTTTCAACTGCCAAGCAGTAGTGCATACAGTTCTGTGTTCCGGATTAAAGCAGTGTTTCAAGTGAACTTTTATTTAATTTTTTTACGCTTAATAGATCTATGTTTGGTCACTATCTCGCCTGATGTGAAGCGATGATGTGGCCTTAGATGGAGCACATAGTTTTTTTTTATGTAACTGATTGACGAGACGAGCTGGACGTTTGCCTGATGGTAATACGCCAGCCCATAACTATAACAGCACCACCCAAAACTTTGTTTTGCAAAATCCTGCGTGGCACTGCTGCTAGATCTAGAGAGAGACGGCAATTGAGTGGCTGCTCAGACCCGTCTCCCCGATGGTTTACCGAACATCATCCGAAACACGACTAGGTCGCTTGACGGTATGCCTTTGTTCGGTGGGTGGTATTACAACCACGGCCAGAGCCTACCACTCCAAAGCACGTAAGCGGGTTTCATCACGATGTTTTTTTCCTTCACCGTTTTAGAGCGAGCGTGCAAAATCTGCGCTTAACTATAAGTCATTGGTGCAGGGCCGAGTCGGGATTCGGACCCAGGTGCGTCGAATCGAAAGGCGCACAAGTTCTCGCTGAGCCACACTCGCTTATAAAACTGGGTACTGTGTGTTATGAGAATCAGGGTGACGAGCGCAGTGCAGTGTCAGTGGCAACAAAGTTCTGGATATCGCTGCAACTGTTATCTATGCAGGCGTGTTGCTTACCAATAGGTAAACGGCTCGTCTCATTACTGTTGTATAACAAATATCAAATTATGGTAAAAGATATCCAAACTGAAACCAATCAGTTAATGTTTGCACACTACTGCTTGGTGGCTGATAAATGTGTGGTACTTCTCAAGGCGGAATCGTGCAGAAGAGGCCTACCACTACATGGGTAGAAGGAAGAAGTTTGAGGAAGATTATGTGTATTTTTGCCTTCATATAATCGATGTAAGAAGTCTGCTCACGCTCACGCTAGTCTCACATATATTTAAGATTATCATCATGATACAAAACAAGCCATTGGCAGGAGTTTTTATCCCTGTCTCCTGTGCATCATATCTTAAGAATCATCATCATCATCAGCCCATCACGTTCCCACGGCTGGGACACGGGCCTTCTCTCATAGAGAGAGTATGGACTATAATCTACCACGCTGGCCCAGTGCGGGGTGGATGTCACATGTCCTTGAATTTTGTGATTAATTCTTAGACATGCCGGTTTATTCACGATGTTTTCCTTCACCGTCTTTAAAGCGAGTGTTAAATCCGCACATAACTGCGTCGGATCGAAAGTCGCACATGCTCCCATTGAGCCACACTCGCTCTCTTAAGAATCTTAACCAAAATATGGGCTGGTTCTTTTTCAACACAAAAAACGGTTCACATGTTGAATTGAGAATGTCCTAATTTTTCGAAGTTTCGAAAATAAATAATGACTTACTTTGAGAAAAGCGCCCTAGCAAGTGCGAGCCTCATTCTCCATCCACCGGAGAATGTTTTGGTGGCCCGCGCCTGCATCTCGGGGGTGAAGCCTAGACCGCTGAGAATGATGGACGCTTTCGCAGGCGCCTTGTCCGCTTCGATGTTCTCTAACTGTACGTAAATCTCACTCAACTCCGACGATAGGTTTGTATCTGTTGATCTAGAAATAAAAAAGACTTGGCTGGCTTGGCACAATTTAACTGATCTAAGAACAATCCTTAAGTCTTGAACTAGTACATAAACACCGCATTAAATTGGTTAACCCTTTCGGGGATACTTGGTGACAAAAAATATACACGCACGCACATACAACACGCGCGGATAAATTCGCGGGTCTCGACTATTACAAAATTATGGGCGGACAAATTCGCGGTTATCGAATTGTGCGAAATTATACGCGGATAAATTCGCGGGTATTAACTAGTGCGAAATTATGCGCGGACAAATTCGCGGGTATCGATTTGTACGAAATTATACGCGGATAAATTCGCGGGTATTAACTAGTGCGAAATTATGCGCGGACTAATTCGCGGGTATCGATTTGTGCGAAATTATACGCGGATAAATTCGCGGGTATTAACTAGTGCGAAATTATGCGCGGACAAATTCGCGGGTATCGACTAGTGCGAAATTATCCGCAGACAAATTCGCAGGTATCGAGTCGCGGGTTTGTATCCAAAGGGGATTATTGCTAATACAACCACAGAATAATTAATAGTACGAGAAACAACTTACCCATTGTTTATTGCAGCCGTAATCTCTTTCTCTCGCCTCAAAAGTCCCGCTCTCACAGTATCACACTCCAGCACACTTTCCAAGGCTATCGTATCATCACCAACTACTTCCTGTTCTACGTGCAATATGGATATATGGGATGGGATCTTCAGTTGTTTAGCCGCTAACATCCTGAGTAGTGTTGTTTTGCCGAGACCGTTCCTACCAACCAGACCGTAGCGTCGACCGAATGCGAGCACTAGATCTGCGCCTTGTAGTAATACCCTGCGGGGAAAGATTTAATACATTATTTTATAATAGAAATAGCCAATTTACATACAAAAACCTAGCTTCACCCAGCCTTTTTACCCGCGGTTTCCGGGGATAAAAGTTCACCAAGTCAAGTCCCAGTCAGTGGTCATACTTTTCTTTCCAAAAAACTTTAAATATTTCGGTTGGCATTCGTTAATCTTGTAGTCACTCACCTGTCGCCATAAGCAATATCAAAGTTCTCTATCCTAATATCCTGAGTCCTATTCGTGCCCTTAGCTTCGAGTTTATTGTCCTTTTTCGATGTGACTTGTGAAGCCGTAGCAGTTTGCAATACGGGTGCGGCAACAGGCAGTTTTGACGCATCTTTCTGTTTCTGCGCCTTCTGCTGTAGTTTAGCCTCTGCTTTTTCTAGTTTTCTAGCGTCTACTTTCTGCAAACATCAAGAAAGAATCAATAATAATGTTCTTCTTCTTCTCGTGGGTGTGTCAACCCTGTTGTCGGAATAATGATAGAGAACGAAGAGAGAAGAACGAACATTATTTTTGGATAACATTTTATTAAGTAAATTAACATGTAATTTACTAAACACAATATTTAACAGAATTGCACAACTTCTTGAATCATAATCATATCATATCAACTGAGGTGAGTTATACTTTTTCTTCGCATATGGGAATTACAGCCCTCTTAAATAAAGGCCTACAATACGGCCTAATGACTGTTGCCCTAAGACAACAACTGACCGGACCCACAGCATGAAGTGCCATATGAAGCATGATAGAACTCAAATGCAATGGAATCAGGCGTGACGTTGCGGAAATTCATCTCAAAACTGACACGCAATGAAAATATATAGTACACTAAGTATATATTTTCATCCGCTGAATATTATGTAGGTTGTTGTTAGTTCCTAACAACAACCAACAGAACTCAAATGTACAGACCACGCAAACCATCACACTCACAACCAACCATGGGGTGACTAAGATGTTGCTTAACCTAGCAGATCTGTTACGAAAAGCTGGGTGAGCTACACTACGAACGCTACGTAAGGGAAAGCACAGAAATTCCAAACTAACTAGCAGTTTGGAATTTCTATTACTTATGAAATTCTTTCCAAATTGTTAAGGTTCCACCTTAACATTTTCTCCTGTGTTATTTATAACTCAGAATGAATTACTCTTGCTTTATAGTCTAATTAAAATAAAAAATATATAAGCGAATCAATATTAATTTTCAAGACAGGTAACTTACATGCCATGCCCTGAATGAATAAAGAAGAAATATGCAGTTCAGTGTTTAGTACCAGGAAAAACAGAACTCTTATGATTGTCAGAGCAAGACTATAGTCTTACATACTCTGAACTGAGCCACACTCGCTTCAAATGAATGACATATTATATTATAGCAATGAACAGACAGCATTCATATATCATCAGTAATAACACAAGAATTACATTATAATTACATCACATGTAATGAAATTCTATTAGAATAAAAATTCTTTGTAGATAGCTTACCAAAGTATCATCCCTAGTTTGCAGCCATATACTCTTGAGATCATCAGTTTCACTCACAGGTGCAGCCATGGAGGCCAGGTGTATAGGTGCATCCAAGACTTTCCGAGGTCCATTGGGTATACCAGACTTGTCCGGTTGCAGCATATGCAATAGCTTCTCACATATTTCTCTGTCAAAGAAACATTTTGTCAAAATAGCTAGAAATAGTGTAGTCAACATTTTTAATGAGACTTATATTGGAAAATTAGTCTACTTTTTATGGTTACTGATAAGACCTACATCAATGTGCCTATAGCATGGGTTAGACTGTTGTTATGACATTTTCTCATTCTGTGTTGTTGTTTCATTCTATGTATGGTGAATTAACTTCATATTATTATTTACAGATTATATGCATTAGCATGTTTAAGCCATCCTCAGCAGTAATAGCATATTTTACCTTAGTTATGATGCATATTATCAGTACATTTACAATATTTTTCCGAGTGCAGTGATTCGCGATATTATAACTTTTGTCGCATTTCGGAATGCAGGGTCAGTAGCCGCGAACAATAACCCAGGAACGTTTGTGTCAAATTGATAGTTTTATTAATGGAAAGGCAGACCTTTTGCCAGATACTATAAGTGCTAACATAGTACCCAAGTTCAAATTCTGCCCAGTTACCTCAGTGGATGTGGAGCGAGTTTTCCACTTACCACTGAACAATTGGAACAATACTTGATTATTTACCTTTACGAAAATATTAGATAATTGTAATGCCATGTAATGTTACTGTACCTATTATCGCCTATCAAAGGATAATTTACTAATTGTATGCTGATTTTGAAATAAAAAAAACTTATTTTCTTCTTTTTTTGGGTTCCTAAAATGTATCGTTTTGCATATGCTGCTAATTTTTGTGCATATTTCAAGCATTTTTCATGCATATTTGCATGCACATATAACAAGCTTTTTAGGTTGCATATAATCCGGTCTCTATTCATTAATAATGGTGCCTCAACCCATTGAATTCTGAATCCTGTGTGCTGTCGTAAGTAATAGGGGATCGGACAGTAATCAAGAAAAAATCTAAAATGTAGTTAGAATGAATGTTCATCGAACCAGAAAGATCAGTCATTCAATATTTTTGTGAAATAATAATGATTTATATTTTTAAATCAATAAATATTTCTGTCATTTTTAATCTGTTCTTCATCTCAAAAGAAACAACAACCACAGCGCATGACGTCATTTGTAGGCAAATGCCGTGAGTCAAGTTTGTATTTATTTTACGTTTTTGCTTTTCATAAAATGTATTTTTGCTAATTTTTTTGTTCCATTACTACAATATAGTCCCCAAACTTAACAAAACATATTAGAATCTCTTTGCAAGTTTTATTTCATTCATTTTGCAAGTTCTTTTATTAAAGAGATTTCGATTTTCGAGTTTGTTGTTTTCTATCTACATATGACATCACAAGTTTTGAGGTGACCTTTTGCACGGCAATATATGAAACATAATATTTAAACATTGTTTAAGGTACTTTAAGAGCATTATTTAATTAAAATAGTATATTTCATGGCTATATATTTTCATTGTAGTTAATTTAAAACACTTGCTGAAAAGTTGTCTGGATCGGACAACCTATTCAATTGTGATACCAATAGGTATAAAGAATACATATATATGCATATTGTAAAAAGGTAACAGCTGATTTCATTACTAAAACAATCCAAAGATAAAAAGTAATAACATTCCTGAGCACTTATAATTTTAGATTGACTACTTGGCTTAGAAACAAAGTAACCTAAGCAGTAAACAGTGTACATGTAGATATTAGGGGCTTGATATCATGATGGTCCATTTTATGAGTCACAATTCACCAATGTACTAAAGGATATACAAAAGTATGTACAAAGTAAAAAAAATATCCAGTGCAAGATCACCTACCTAATATCTTTCTCGGACTTCTCAGAAACACCTGTCAGCACTTCCCCAACCGCTTCGTAAACCTCTTCTGTGTCCTCAAATTCTCCAGCACTGCTCTCCAGTATGTCTACAAAATATAAATATTGTTGGTATATACTGATGATAATGATCGGTGATTATGATTCATGATGTCCTGAAACTATACTTCCAGGACATCAACAGTGATCCTTGTTAATATCGATGAGATAAAAGCAAAACCAAACATGGCACAATTTGGCCAGCACAACAAGATCAAGCAATTAGAGTAAAAGAAGTCTTACGAAAAGCTGAATCACTACAGCAGTTTACAGCACAGCCTACTGATCAGTTTTCAAAGTTTAGGGAAAAAACGACGATATTTATTATAACCTAAAACATACCTTCAACATACTGTTTGAGTTCATCGTCAATCAATGGAAACTGTTTTTTTATATAATCACCACACTTTGCCATTATAACTTTAAGTAATTAGACACACAATTACGTTTGATGGTAAGCATTTACAATAAACTTAGAAATTTTACTCCGATTTTAATGTGTCACGTCACGTCACGTCAACTTTGGTGCGTGCATGACAGAAAAATGATTGAATGAATGAACGTAAATAGAATAAAAATATTCAATAAAAAAATATGCGAAATGTCAAAGTGTGACCATAGACATATTAAGCACATAATAAGGTTGTTTATACACGGAGACAGTGAAGGAAAGTAGAGCACTAATAATAGATACTCTTTATTTGCAAAGAATGAACGAAACTATATATATTCTACTTGACTTTTGTGACAAATCAGCAAACAGCAAAACACAAGGAACACAGTGTTAGATGCGATTTTGTTTATCATTAATGAAGATAATATTCAAACCATTATTTAACACGGCGTATTTATAAAATTTCATTAACTACTAAACGCATATTTCATTGCATTTCAAAGACTCTACGGCTTATCAATGTGATATTGGGCCAGTTCGCAAAAGCTAGCTGGAAAACATAGTGCACAAGATGGACGAAAACATTGATAGTAATGTTGCTGTTTTGGCTATTCTGGATGATCAAAGTAAGGACTGTAAAGAAAGTTTTAAAACTCGCTAAGATTCAATAATTCTCATAATAAGGATACAATGATATAAATCGAACATAATGCATAATATTTTTTACTTCATAATACCTTACGCTAATATTTATTTCAGATTCCGTGTATAAATCAAACATCACTTTGGCTGCATATAATCATAATCAACCTATGAATCACGAAGAAATTAATACAAATGAAATAAGTAAACAGAGTATGTACCTATTTGAAATCTAATAATAAATTATGTTGTTATGAAAAACTATAATAGTTGAGATGACTTTCTTACTATATCAGATATTAATTTTTAGATATAATTTGGACAAAGGAAGCAACTTTAACTCTTTTGACAATATATGAAACAAAGATGCACATGTTGGATAATCCTAAAAAGAAATCTAAAATGTGGATTGCAATGTCTGGAGATTTAAAAACATACAATATAGAGGTAAATTTGAGGAGTTTAAACTTCTAAGCTATGTAACTATTGAGATATGTTGAGTCATTCTTAAGGATTTTTATACTTACTATAAACACCTCATTACTATTTTAGGTAACCCCTGATCAAGTAAGATGGAAAATTAATGCTCTTACAAAAAAATATAAGGACTGTATTGATAATGGGCAAGGTTCTTCTGTATCATTCAAATATTTTAATGAAATGCACCAAATTTTAGGACGTTACTATGACAACAGTGGCACATACAGATTGGCATCGGGTATTATGAAAAATCACGATGTCAAAAGTAAGAGTAGCAAGTCTCAGAAAACTTCAATACCTTTCCGAAAATTAAGAGCTGAGCGTAGAGCAAAGGTAGAATTAGATAAGCAGTGGATTGAATATTTAAAACGCCAAGAAGAGCAAAAGGAAATTCGTGACGAAAAGTTTGAAAGAAGTTTATGGTTAAGGGAAGAGGAATTGCAACTTAGGAAAAAAGAATTAGAAATAAAACAAACTATAGCAATGAAAAAGTTACAGTTAAAGGAAAAGAAACAAGAAGAGATCATTAAAATCGAAAGAGAAAAATGTGCTTTGCTGAAAAAACTAATAGATAATCAAGAAAAAATGCGGCAATAAAATATATCCAATGTTTATATATTTAATGTTTTTAGATTTGCACAGAACACATTATTTTAGTGCAAGCGCCATAAAAATCATAAGTTATCGATAAATATTTTTATGCTAGTTTTTCTAAATGATCATTCTCATTAAGACAATAATTATGCAAGATACAAGCAGCTACAATAGTATCGGTAATAAAAGCTAAATTTCTATAAACAGTAAAATGTCTGATTCTTCTAAATCGGCATTTTAGCATTTGAAAAGCTTTGCTACTTAATTTTCTAGTATTAGAATGGATAGAGTTAAAGTCCCTCTGTTGTGGGGTTAGTCTTTTATTTTCACGAAATGGAGGCACCAGCCATGGTAGAGACGGATATCCTGAATGGCCCACTACAAATGTATCATGAGGAAACAAGGTGTTTCTGTCCTGAGCTGCAGTGTTATATAAGGGCGATTTCTTTAGAACACGAGAACAGTTCGATGAACCAGGTTCTCCACAAAATAAGTTTGTGAACAGTAGATTGGCATCAACCGTGGCTTGTAATATAATTGAAAAATAACCTTTTGCGTTACAGTACTCGCTGGCGTTTTTAGGCTTTTCAATTCTTATATGAGTACAGTCAATTACTCCTAAAACGTTAGCAATTCCAGCTTTTGATATAAACATGTCACACAGTGATCTAATTTCATTATAGTTTCGAGGCCATTTTATGGCTACGTTTAATTTTGTCAGTAGCCAAGCTATCACTCTTCTAATAACTCTGAACGTAGATGATATAGATATGTCAAAACGAGTTGCTATTGGCGTTAATGGTTCAGTGTTTGCAATAAATGACAAAAATATATAAAAACATAACTTTGGTTCCAAAGGTTTGAGCCCAAACTTATGAGATGCTATGAATCCGGAGTGGTCCAAATCGTCTGAAAAAAATAACAATAAGAGATTATGTAAACCTTAATAAATATATTCATAGGTATACATTATTTTTAATTTACGTGTTATAAAGTCAAATATCTACGTACCTATTAATTTAGATGCAGTTAGTCTAGAAACTCTCAACCGATTTTTGAACTCGGAGTCACTCCATGAATCAATTATATGTAAATAGTCATCTACTCTTTGACGTCTGAGTCTTATCAAATATTGCATTAACGGAAAGAAAAGTGAATCATCATCGTCAAAGTCGTCATCTGAAGATTTTGACTTTAAGCTACACACATCACTCCAAGAACTTGTATCACTGTCGTCACTGTTGAGAGGTATTCCATCAGTTAACCAAAATACTACCTTTTGGTCTACCATCTCTCAACAACAATTGTAATAATTTGGCAATTGATTGTTAAAGTATAATAGAGTTTACATTTTACTAAACATAAGGAAACCGTGTTTACAAATTTGTTTTGTTTTGTATTAATTTATCTTTGCTTGTATACTTCAGAGACCACAGGACTACCTACAGCTTCAGACTAACTTTGTAGTACCACAGATATACAATATACGCTCCATTTTGACCATTTTATATTTGAAGTGAGCTTCGAGTAGACAGCCAAACGGAGTCGACACGACAGGCCTACCCCTCTCGCCAATTTTGCCAAACGTCAAGGACAAAAAAATCCACGACGTTATATAAAACTAGTTGACGCGCATCACACGCCATTCACCAACTGTCGTAGCGGGCGAAAGAGCTCCTAAAAAAATGCCGAGTTGCAGCATATATTGGTGCAAAAAAATTTCAAGAACATCAAACTACACCAAGGATAACGTAACTTTTCATCTGTATGTGTTTTTATATCTAATAATGCACTAAAATAGCGAAAATTTGAAAATTATTGTCAGTCACATAAACTCACTTAGTGTTGCAACTAAATCGAAAAAGTTATATTTCGGATAAAATTTTTAGCTTATTTTCTGTATCTAGGCGGCCGAAGCTCTGTTTTCCTGCACGTTATAAGAAAGTCAAATGAAACTGAAACTATTAATAAATATTGTTTTACATTACAATTTTATATACCTACATGTAATTATTTTAAATAATTGTTGACTCGAAAACTGCAGAATGGATTTTAATTTGGTTTTCAGCGTATATCATTATAGCGTGTAGCATTATAGGGTATACAGGTGTGGCAAAAATTTGGGACCTCCAAGGTAGGTACCTTTTCTCTTGCATTGGGAAAGTTTTGTCGTTAGAGTGGAGAAAATATAAACAGCATTGTTGGTATTTTAAAAATTTTGCTGCACTTGTATACATCAAAACCGGTTGGGTTGGTGGTTGGCGCTCTCATATGGGAGGTCTTGCGAAAATGGTCTTAGAAAAAAGACAACTATATTGTCTGCCGTCTAGGCAGGCGAAGGCGCGGAAAAAATTTACTATAATCAGTAACTAATGAGAATGACCTAATCGAAAATAGGCACTTATATTATTTGAACGTTAGCAACACAGTCAGAAAACCGGAGTGAAATTAATGCTGGGACAGAACCAATTTAGATATCGATAAAAACAATATGTTTAAAAATATGTCGATAAAAATACAATTGTTGTATTACACTTTTATGACGTTTAAAGGTGCATTTTCGTGTCTGTTTAAATGATATTTGACTTTGACTTCTATCACAGTTCAAAATATGTTAATGACATTAAGTCAAAGTCAAAGTCAAATATCATTTATTAAATAGGCACAAAAGTGCACTTTTAAAGGACATAAACACATGATACAAATAAAAAAATGTTAAAAATTGTAACTTATGTTAACATGACTTTGAAAAAAGGGTAAGTATGTTTACCCATTTCTTTCCTATACTCAAATTGAAGTCTGAGTGCTGAACAAAAAGCTGAGAGCTTTGGACATGCTCAAAACATTCAAAATACCAACCTTTCTAGTTACTTTGTCCTGATATTTAAGCTTGCACTTCAGTATTATAGTTGATTCACTGATTTTGAAAGGACTACATTAAGCCATTTTTTAAAAATATCAGTCAACAATTGTTTTTCATAACTGTTTTGCAAAATACAATTTTGACATTTGTTTGTTTACTGTATATGCTTGTGGCGACATCTGCGATAAAGTTTGCCTGTTCTTCCCTATAGGGTAGGAATAATGGAAGAAAGTATTGCAAGAACTATTGTGCCTCGCTAGAATGCTTTTCTAAAGAAGCATATAAATATATACAGCAATAGTTCTTGCAACGTCATCGCCTATAGTAATTACATAGACTATCATTATCGTTAGTGATAACATAAAAGACAAAGATGCATGAAACATTCCGCTTCTGCCAAGAAGCCAACTGGCACATAAAAAAAACATAACATTGTCAAAAACAAACATAAAATATAGTATATTTTATGTTTGTTTAGTCAATGTAATAATTAACTTTCATAAGTGCGTTTGTGATGCCAAACAATAATAAAGAACTTTCGAACTAACTTTGATAGTTATTATTCTCTTGAGCAACAGAATATGTCCTTTAAGAATTCTGTTTTTTTTAATTTTTATGTGTCTTCCATGCTTTAGCAGAGTTTATCGATAACACAATATCGATAGTATCAAGCATGAAGTAGTTTACGTGATTGACGTTTAAATATCGTGTACCGATAGAACGTCTTTGTGTGTGAATGTGATTGTGTGCGTAAAATTTAAGCTAGTGTTTGCTTCTTTTGTTGTGTGCGTGCATAGCGACGTGATTGAAAAATGCGTTAGTGGTGATCATTTAATTGTGTGCGTTTCCTCGTCCCCCACCGAAAATGACAGACTTTTTGTAATGGGAATGAGTGCGCGTCACCAATCCAGGCTGGATACTTTATCTGAGGAAGTGAGTGATTATGATTAGGTACCTACTTCATGTACAAAATAGCTATATCTATCTATTTTGTGCTTTATCTATGTTTTATTTTATTTAGATAAGGTCTTTGCATTTCCACACGTTACAAAGAAGAAGACGGAAAGTTTATCGCAGTTACTAGTCTGTGTATCGCAGTTATTGCCACTAGCGAATTAAGTAAACAAACAAAAGTGTAGGCAAAAAAGTTCTGAAACACTATTGTTGACTGGAAGCGTTGGTGAAAAATGGACTTAGATTGTCATTTAATATTCAGTGAATCAAATAATGCAAGCTTGAAAACCAAGACGAAATAAAAGGTTGTTATTTTAAATGTTTTAACTATCTCCAAAGTATTACGTTATGTATGTATTTTAAACCGTAATAGAACAAGTTAAATGCAATACACGTTATACCTATCTAATCACCTATAGGCAGAAATTTGTGTTACTAGAGCTGGTACTTCATCTAACTCTAACCAACTTGTGTTCTTTTTTAAATATTTTTACTGGCCCAAATACAATGGCCATGTCTTATTTTGGATCATTTTTGAATTTTTTGCCGTCTTCCTCTTCATAGATTCTCTATTGTATTTTTGATATAATAATAAATAGGTCTTAAGCAGTCTTTATTACTTAAAATATCTATCAAGCGGCGGGAGCTCAGAGTAATGATTACTCTGAGGGCGGAGGGTTGAATTATTTGGCACAAAATTCCTTTTTTCGCTGGCAAGTAGTATGAAAATTACTACATTTAAAAATCATTTCTTTTGACAAACTAGTCGTGTCTCGTTAATAGGATTCCTTGCCTTAATGATTAAGCAAAAAAAATAATGTTGTTAATTCTTGTTTCAGGCTTATGATGTACGACGAAAGTAACAATATAAATATTTATACACCATACCACACCATAGCCCCTAGCGCTTCGAGTAGACAGCCAAACGGAGTCGACACGACAGGCCTACCCTTCTCGCCAATTTTGCCAAACGTCAAGGACAAAAAAATCCACGACGTTATATAAAACTAGTTGACGCGCATCACGCGCCATTCACCAACTGTCGTAGCGGGTGAAAGAGCTCTTAAAAAAATGCCAAGTTGCAGCATACATTGGTGCAAAAAAATTTCAATAACATCAAACTACACCAAGGATAACGTAACTTTTCATCTGTATGTATTTTTGTATCTAATAATGCACTAAAATAGCGAAAATTTGAAAATTATTGTCAGTCACATAAACTCACATAGTGTTGCAAGTAAATCGAAAAAGTTATATTTCGGATAAAATTTTTAGCTTATTTTCATGTATCTAGGCGGCCAAAGCTCTGTTTTCCTGCACGTTATAAGAAAGTCAAATGAAACTGAAACTATTAATAAATATTGTTTTACATTACAATTTTATATACCTACATGTTATTATTTTGAATAATTGTTGACTCGAAAACTGCAGATTTTAATTTGGTTTTCAGCGTTTAGTATTATAAGTTCCAGCTCTGATTATAGGGTATACAGGTGTGGCAAAAATTTGGGACCTCCAGGGTAGTTACCTTTTCTCTTGCATTGAGAAAGTTTTGTCCTTAGAGTGGAGAAAAAATAAACAGAATTTTTGGTATTTTAAAAATTTTGCTGCACTTGTATACATCAAAACCTGTTGGGTTGGTGGTTGGCGCTCTCATATGGGAGGTCTTGCGGAAATGGTCTTTGAAAAAAGACGACTATATTGTCTGTCGTCTACGCAGGCGAAGTCGCGGAAAAAATTTACTGTAATGAGTAACTAATGAGAATGACCTAATCGAAAATAGGCACTTATATTATTTGAACAATAGCAACACAGTCAAAAAACCGGAGTGAAATTAGTGCTGGGACAGAACCAATTTAGATATCGATAAAAACAATATGTTTAAAAATATGTCGATAAAAATACAATTGTTGTATTACACTTTTATGACGTTTAAAAGTGCATCGTGCCTGTTTAAATGATATTTGACTTTGACTTCTATTACAGTTCAAAATATGTTAATGACATTAAGCTTTGGGCATGCTCAAAACATTCAAAATACCAACCTTTCTAGCTACTTTATGTCCTGATATTTAAGCTTGCACTTCAGTATTATAGTTAATTCACTGATTTTAAAATGACTATATTAAGCCATTTTTTAACCAAAAATATCAGTCAAAAATTGTTTTTCATAACTGTTTTCCAAAATACAATTTTGACATTTGTTTGTTTACTGTATATGCTTGTGGCGACATCTGCGATAAAGTTTGCCTGTTCTTCCCTATAGGGTAGAAATAATGGAAGAAAGTATTGCAAGAACTATTGTGCCTCGCTAGAATGCTTCTCTAAAGAAGCATATAAATATACAGCAATAGTTCTTGCAACGTTATTTCACGTTATTGCAAGTTTAATTTTAAATCATCGCCTATAGTAATTACATAGACTATCATTATCGTTAGTAATTACATAAAAGACAAAGATGCATGGAACATTCCGCTTGGCAGACAAGTAGCCAACTGGCACATACAAAAACAAACATAAAATATAGTATATTTTATGTTTGTTTAGTTTGTTTAGTCATTGTAATAATTAACGTTCATAAGTGCGTTTGTGATGCCAAAAAATAATAAAGAACTTTCGAACTAACTTTCATAGTTATTATTCTCTTGAGCAACAGAATATGTCATTCAAATGAACAAAAAAACTGTTTTATTTTATTTTTATGTGTCTTCCATGCTTTAGCAGAGTTTATCGATAACACAATATCGATAGTATCAAGCATGAAGTAGTTTACGTGATTGACGTTTAAATATCGTGTACCGATAGAACGTCTCTGTGTGTGAATGTGATTGTGTGCGTAAAATTTAAGCTAGTGTTTGCTTCTTTTGTTGTGTGCGTGCATAGCGACGTGATTGAAAAATGCGTTAGTAGTGATCATTTAATTGTGTGCGTTTCCTCGTCCCCCACCGAAAATGACAGACTTTTTGTAATGGGAATGAGTGCGCGTCACCAATCCAGGCTGGATACTTTATCTGAGCCCTAGCGGGATGAAGTTGCAGTATTCTGCCCTATTGATTGCTTCATTTTCATCTGTGAAGTGCTTTATTCACTGCTGGCTTGCTTCGTTCTTTTCTATTTGTAGAGTTTCTTTGTCGATGGTCTTGGCTTGTCACTTGTCAGTAAGCAAATGAAACAAAATAGAGAAAATATACACTATTGAAATTGTGGCAACCCTGCAGAAGCCAAACAAGAAAAGGTTAAAGTTGAGAAAACATTGCTTTTTATGTTCTCCCAAAAAAGTCCATGGAAAGCTTGAATAAAGTTCCACCACTTTATTGAAGCACTAGGAGAGGGTCCGGCTTGATGCTGTTGACCTTCATTCTTAACAAAAGTATAATAAATGGAATATATAACCATCAAATAAAAACTACGTAAGACATGGCGGTATGGTCCTAGAGACTTTAGCCTGCCCTAACGGGCAAACTAAAAAAAAAGTGTCAATATGTCAGACGTCAGCTGATTTAGCGAAGCCGAACTGTGTCGGCTCAGAGCATTGAGGTCTCACACTTCCTCAATGGCTCAGAGTAAATTACTCTGTGTCGGTTAATGTTAATGGTGTCGGTTATGTTATGGCTAAATAATAAAATATAATTCGTCTTTTGTATGATTTGGTTGGGAGAAAAAAAAAACAATGTTTCTATGAATATATATTATATGATTCTTATCGTTATGGCTGCAAGCGAATCGTTTGTGGCTATGAATGTTTGTGATAGAAGTGAATCCTTTAATTTACTTGAAGAGAGTAAGGAATATCTGGTCATATTCTAGGTTTTTTTTTACGCTGAAAGCTCATAGGTTTTTCATTAAGTATTACATTGCACTAATATCTCAAGATGTTCTATTATTTTAATGTATGGTTTACAATGCAATATATTGCATAGAATTAGTGTTCCAATTCTATGATATATTGTTGTTTTTCTCCAAGGATGTGTAGTATAACTCCCGTTTTTGATACCTATCAATATTATTCATGTAAAATAGTGTATCAAACTCAAGTAGAGAACCCATATTATAGACTAATATTTCTATTTATCTATCAGCTCGTGACCAAGTAGAGTCTACAATATCCAGATTACACAATGAACCACCCGAAGTCAGAACAAATAATAATGATAATTGTATAAAACAAGATGCACATAAGATAAATAGTAAGTTTATTTTTAGATATATTTCTATTTTATCACACCTACTAGTATAACTTTCTACAGATTATTCTGTTACCTATATTGATGTAGACTACTTATGATATTAAATGGTATTTTATATGACTATTAATAATACAACATAATACTTTAATATGTTTGTTTATTTAATGTATTGGTCCGCTCGCTATAGCTTCTATTGCCATACCCTGTCAGGGTCGTACATGTTTACTCATCCTATCATAAGACCTCTCCAAATGTAGTTACATATATGATTGCAATAAATAATTGAGTATTGCTTGTTATGTAAGCTTTTCGTTTTTAAATTATAAATAAAAAAAGTAAAACAAAATATATTTATTATTTTGTTTTCTATTCCAAGTCCTCACTGACACTTAAAATAAAACCCTGTTATTTTCTCAGGTGCTATCTGGACGACCCATGCTACTTCAACACTTTTGAAACTTTATGAGGACAAGCTAGAAATGCTGGAAACTCCAAAGAAGAAGACCAGGATATGGATTGGAATTTCTGAACACTTGAAAGACTATAACATCAATGTAAGTTACTAAGAAAAGCTGAAAATATGAATAAGAGATAAATAAATTGGTAGTTGTATTATTATTCAGACAAATGTTGTGGTTTGAAACTAGTTTATGAACCAATGTGTTGTTGTTTACCAATACTGCGCCTATTTTACATATTGCAGGTTACTCCAGACCAAGTAAGATGGAAAATCAACGCGCTTACAAAGAAGTACAAGCGTTGCATTGATATGGGAAAACACGAAAAATTCAAATACTTCAAAGAAATGGACAGCATTTATGCAAAGTACAATGTTGATTGCGACTCATACACGATAGCAGAATTCTTGTCAAAAAAGAAGAAATATAAATTGCCTGATTTTACATCAACAAAAGTTCCCGAAACTAGAGCAATGATTGAAATGAGAAAAGCTAGACTAGCAAATAGAATAGATTCGGATAGGTTTCAAGGCAAAATAAAACTAGAAAGACAATGGTTAGAATTTTTAAATAGAGAAGAAGAGCAAAAACAGTGGAAAGATAAAATTTTTGACAGGAATTTGAAACTGAGAGAACAAAAATTGGAAACAAGAAAAAGGGAATTAGAAGTAAAAGAATCACTTGAATACAAAAAACTGCAACTAATGGAAAAAGAGCTAAAAGACTTTATACAGATTGAACGAAAGAAGTGTGACCTACTGAAACAATTGTTTCACCAAAATTATTAGTAGGTATACCTATATAATAAAACCTAAGATAAAGTAAACTTTATACTTTATCTTTGAATAAAACTATAATAAAGGCTTTTGTATTTTTTTCAACCTTTATGTCCCTACGTAGGTTTATAATAATTATTATTATGTAATTTTTTCACTGATCCTATAAAAAAAGTTTGAAAAATCTTTTTTTATGGTATATATGAAACTTTCCGATTATCGTTTTTACAAGGTGTTATTGCACATTTAACCATTTTTTTTAAGATATATCTGCTAAGAACTCGCAACGGGCGCTCACACTACTAGTTCTCGTAAGACTACTAGCGCTTGTGGACAGGACAATGTTGTTCTCACCCGTGCATACGGTTCCTACTTAGGAACACGCGCTCTATACCTAGTTATGTATATAGGTGTCTACGAACGAAACTTTAATGTCAGGGGAAAAATCCCGAAATCCCCAATGCGGTAGACACGCTTTCTGTCGCTGGGTTTGCTTCTTAGGCCGCGTTCAGAAATGGGTAAATGTTCACGAGTGAATACTTGTCAGTTAGGTGAGAATCGTAACCGGCTTTTTTATCGGTGAATATTTTCACCTGTCAGGTGAACTTATACTCTCCCCAATTGGTTTTCTGGACGGCTCAGGGTAAATGTCAAAGTTCACCTGAGTCATTTCTGAACGGCGCGCCGTTCAGAAATGTTCAATGTTCGGCGTTAGGGCAATAATTACTTTAACTGGGTGATTTCTGAACACGGCCTTACTAACGCAGTGGGGGTATTGGGCCATTCGATAAGCCGTTCAGTCATGCCCATAGATTATATGCCAACTACCTTCGAGTAGACAGCCAAACGGAGTCGACACGACAGGCCTACCCCTCTCGCCAATTTTGCCAAACGTCAAGGACAAAAAAATCCACGACGTTATATAAAACTAGTTGACGCGCATCACGCGCCATTCACCAACTGTCGTAGCGGGTGAAAGAGCTCTTAAAAAAATGCCAAGTTGCAGCATACATTGGTGCAAAAAAATTTCAATAACATCAAACTACACCAAGGATAACGTAACTTTTCATCTGTATGTATTTTTGTATCTAATAATGCACTAAAATAGCGAAAATTTGAAAATTATTGTCAGTCACATAAACTCACATAGTGTTGCAAGTAAATCGAAAAAGTTATATTTCGGATAAAATTTTTAGCTTATTTTCATGTATCTAGGCGGCCAAAGCTCTGTTTTCCTGCACGTTATAAGAAAGTCAAATGAAACTGAAACTATTAATAAATATTGTTTTACATTACAATTTTATATACCTACATGTTATTATTTTGAATAATTGTTGACTCGAAAACTGCAGATTTTAATTTGGTTTTCAGCGTTTAGTATTATAAGTTCCAGCTCTGATTATAGGGTATACAGGTGTGGAAAAATTTGGGACCTCCAGGGTAGTTACCTTTTCTCTTGCATTGAGAAAGTTTTGTCCTTAGAGTGGAGAAAAAATAAACAGAATTTTTGGTATTTTAAAAATTTTGCTGCACTTGTATACATCAAAACCTGTTGGGTTGGTGGTTGGCGCTCTCATATGGGAGGTCTTGCGGAAATGGTCTTTGAAAAAAGACGACTATATTGTCTGTCGTCTACGCAGGCGAAGTCGCGGAAAAAATTTACTGTAATGAGTAACTAATGAGAATGACCTAATCGAAAATAGGCACTTATATTATTTGAACAATAGCAACACAGTCAAAAAACCGGAGTGAAATTAGTGCTGGGACAGAACCAATTTAGATATCGATAAAAACAATATGTTTAAAATATGTCGACAAAAATACAATTGTTGTATTACACTTTTATGACGTTTAAAAGTGCATCGTGCCTGTTTAAATGATATTTGACTTTGACTTCTATTACAGTTCAAAATATGTTAATGACATTAAGCTTTGGGCATGCTCAAAACATTCAAAATACCAACCTTTCTAGTTACTTTATGTCCTGATATTTAAGCTTGCACTTCAGTATTATAGTTAATTCACTGATTTTAAAATGACTATATTAAGCCATTTTTTAACCAAAAATATCAGTCAAAAATTGTTTTTCATAACTGTTTTCCAAAATACAATTTTGACATTTGTTTGTTTACTGTACATGCTTGTGGCGACATCTGCGATAAAGTTTGCCTGTTCTTCCCTATAGGGTAGAAATAATGGAAGAAAGTATTGCAAGAACTATTGTGCCTCGCTAGAATGCTTCTCTAAAGAAGCATATAAATATACAGCAATAGTTCTTGCAACGTTATTTCACGTTATTGCAAGTTTAATTTTAAATCATCGCCTATAGTAATTACATAGACTATCATTATCGTTAGTAATTACATAAAAGACAAAGATGCATGGAACATACCGCTTGTCAGACAAGTAGCCAACTGGCACATACAAAACAAACATAAAATATAGTATATTTTATGTGTGTTTAGTTTGTTTAGTCATTGTAATAATTAACGTTCATAAGTGCGTTTGTGATGCCAAAAAATAATAAAGAACTTTCGAACTAACTTTCATAGTTATTATTCTCTTGAGCAACAGAATATGTCATTCAAATGAACAAAAAAACTGTTTTATTTTATTTTTATGTGTCTTCCATGCTTTAGCAGAGTTTATCGATAACACAATATCGATAGTATCAAGCATGAAGTAGTTTACGTGATTGACGTTTAAATATCGTGTACCGATAGAACGTCTCTGTGTGTGAATGTGATTGTGTGCGTAAAATTTAAGCTAGTGTTTGCTTCTTTTGTTGTGTGCGTGCATAGCGACGTGATTGAAAAATGCGTTAGTAGTAGACATGCGCAAAACAGTGCATTGAAAAGTAATGTGATATGGCATCACATTTCGTACCGAGTAATATTTCATTACTTCATCACCCCAAACATCACCTGAGATGGTCGCGTCGGACGCACTATCTATCACTTGTGTGATATTGTAATGGAATGCTCGAATGCAATAGCAAGTGATAGTTATAGCGCATATACATGAGATAGCGAGTTACTTATTTTTTTGTGACTGGAGCGAGTACATCAAATCAAAAAAAGACGTGTGGCACTCGGAGACTGCCGCGGTAAAGCTATTGCATAGCATTCGGAGTGGGGGGTGTTAGGTTATTTTCGTTACGGAATTTCTGGATTCGGTCTTCACGCCCAAGGACCGCGATAGAAGCTATGCAATAGCTTAATAACAATATCGTTTTGAGCGAGAGGTTCAAAACATTCAAATATTACGGGCGGGGGCGGTGCCAAAATAACCTACTGTCGCCTTAATTTTCTAGTAATACGGTTTTAAATGGAAGTTCAATCAAGTGGCAGGCAGGGCGCACGTGCGATGAAGCTCGCTTCCTCTCTCTCAGACGCGCGCGCGAATAGTGTCAGTGAGGCATAGAATCGATAGACATAATGCAACGAACAGAACAGTGCACTGTGTGATGCTATGGTGTGATGAGTAATGTTTAATTTAGTCGAGTAATATGTAATGCTACAGTACTCGATCGGGTAATATTACGGGTAATGCATCAATCGCATTACTTACACATGTCTAGTTAGTAGTGATCATTTAATTGTGTGCGTTTCCTCGTCCCCCACCGAAAATGACAGACTTTTTGTAATGGGAATGAGTGCGCGTCACCAATCCAGGCTGGATACTTTATCTGAGCCAACTACACACAGAAAGCTCTTCGCGTTCAGTACAAAAACGCCTTTAGGATTCTGGTGAGGTTGCCTCGATTTTGCAGCGGCTCTGGCATGTTTGATGACCAAGGGTAGTGTCCGTAGGTATATAAAAATACTCTATGGGGTAGATGACTTTTAGGCCATTATGCGAAAAAAGTCAGCCTCATTAATACGCTGAATTCGAGATAGCACAAACAGGATCCTTCAGATGATTGCTGAAAGGCCTGAGTTGGCAGTACTGGGGAGGCTAAGGCGACTGCATGTTCCTAGACAATGATAATTTAATTATTTAATTTAATTAGGTAATTAATTACAATGTCCCACTAGCCTAGTTTTTAAGATCTTTGCTACTAACAATATATTTATGAACAAAATAAGTCTGAAATAATTGAATTTTATTGTATTTATTTTATAACTTTGTGAACTGTCATCAACTTTATTTAAAGTTTGAATACTTCGAGCTAAATAGTGCCTTAACGCATACAAGCAAAATTCCCGGCATGGCCCAGCCTTATGCAAGCAGTTAGCCATTGTTTATGGTCAATCAGAGATAAGCGATAGCAGATTTTTATTTTGCCAATGCTGCCAACATTACGTCATAAATCAGAAGCCCGCCGCGACGCAAATTAAAGTCCAAAATTTGTATTTTTTGTTATATTTATAACGATGGCAGACTTAAAATATAAAAGATACGAAAAATCTTTGGGTTTACTAACCACAAAGTTTGTAACTCTGCTTCAAAAAGCCAAGGACGGTGTATTGGATTTGAAAATCGTAAGTATCCATTGATCTGTCATGTTGATTTGGGCACGAAAACATAACATTTTGAAATCCATGAAACTCCCGTCCTTTTTATAATTTACAGGCAACAAATTTATTAGCAGTTCGACAAAAGCGGCGCATATATGATATAACCAATGTCTTGGAAGGAATTGGACTGATTGAGAAAAAGAGCAAAAACAGCATTCAGTGGAAGTAAGCATTTGTGTTCGATTTGTTTGTGTTTCATTGGCAATCTAAGGCAGATTGCCAATAAAGCTATGATCAGTTTTCTAAATAACTTTATCATATAAGCCTTTCAATCATATGGAAATAAGCTATTGAAATATTAATAAAAAACTAAATTCTTGTAAAACCCTGTACAAAAGTTTCTATATATTCAAAAGTGTCAGTTCATAATAATTAATGTAAACACCTAATTGTACTCACATTCAAGCAAATAAAGCATATTCTATTCTACAGTAAAAGTTTTTGTTAAATTTCCAGAGGTGCCGGCCCAGACTGCAATACAAATGATATCGGTAATAAAGTAATGGCACTGCGGAAAGAAATCCTCCAAATTGATGAATATGACAGAGTACTGACCAAGTTAGTATTAGCCTAACTTTGCTGCACTGCAGTTAATGTAAACAATAAAATAATAGAACAGGTGCTTTATGGTAAAACCTGGGTATGAAGGGTTAATAATTCAAATTCAGTTAAATATTTGATATCATCTAGTTAGGTAGGTACGTCATAACTGCAAAATTACTGGTACTGCATTATACTAGATAATGTTGTAGGTGCCACATCTAGATTGGGGATGTGTATCAAAAGCTGCTATAATATACTTCAGTTATTTTGTTCAATGTCTCATATTTGTTAAAATACATCTTGGTTTTCTTTTTATGTAACTGAGAATGAGATTAGCAAGTTGTATGAGTGATGGTAAGTGCAGCATTTGCCAAAAACATTTGCAGTGCCACGCAGAACTTTTAATTTTTATATCATTATGAGATACTGCATAGCACTGCATTGTGCTTGTCACCCTGAGACATCAGATATTAAGTCTCAGATATGTTGCAGACTAACTGGTTTAGGTGGGTTTCATGGCTATCATCTTTGGTATCATGAATGCTGCATGCGGAGACCCAGCAGACTATTTGCAGTCATATTTAGAAGCATAATGGCCATTTTGTGATTAATTGTACAATTAATACATTCACCGAATGTATCTAACTTTAAATTATTTGAAAGCATCGATATTACATACACTTACCTTGGTTTTCATAACTTCTCAACTATTTGATAATATAGTGTACGTGGACAGACATGATTACATGATTATCTCGATTATTTTCAGGCAGTTACACTGGATAGCTCAAAGCGTTAAAAATGTAATGGATGAAGCAGTAAATCAGCAATACTGCTACGTGACTGATTCAGACATCCAGAGTTCCTTTGAAGCCGGTCAGATTTTAGTACTGGAAGCTCCACTTGGTGCAGATATTTCTGTTGGTGTTGTACGACATAAGGTGTCTATTAAAATTTCATGTTACATTAAAAGCCTGACTCGTAAAACCATTTGCCTTGTAAATGCAACTCAGTGGGATAATGAAATACAGCCACCCTACCACAAATCTTGCTCCTGTTGTTATCCACTATTCTTATTTTTTTTTGAGTTGGAAACATTGGGATAGTTTTTTGACTTAGTATGTGCTAAGGGCTGTATGTATTGTATATTCTGTATAGCTTAAATTTGAATAGGTTACCTCAGAACTCCATCATTTATAAACTGGTTCTTTTTACGTTGGGTTAGTATTGACGTTCATAAGAGCGTCTGTGTTGCGAAAACTGAATAAAGAACTTTTGAGCTTTAAACTATAGCTACAAGGTGGTCCCATATAATGTGTCTTGTAATGCATTGTCACCTAGGATAAGACCAAAACTGAACTCCCATTTCTAATAAGTTCTGTATTTGGGACACATTTCTTTGGATAGATACCATTCTAAATGTTAAAGCTGTTGTAGATCACTTTTGCTATCTCTATCTAATTTTCCCATAAAAGGTGATACTATTTTTTTTCAATCTTACAGGAGATCCCCCATTACTTACTACATGTCAAATCTCCAGAATCAATGGGTGTCATACATTTGACTGATAAGACAGAACAGGTAATAATATAATGATGATATTATAGAAATTCAGTTAGATATAATAATAAAGTTCAAAATTACTCCATCATGTCCATAATAAATACATAACATTATGTCAACTTACAGGGTAGCGAAGACGACAGTATGGATGATACTGAAGTTGAAAGTTTGACAAAGAATTGTGAAAATACTCTAAATGCCAATAGTAAGTACAGCATTATCTCATTTGAAGAATAAGAAGACTAACAATTTACATTAAATGCAAATCACACTAATATTATTTTAGAGCGAGTGTGGCTCAGCGGGAACTCGTGCGCCTTTCGATCCGACGCACCTGGGTTCGAATCCCGACTCGGCCCTGCACCAATGACTTTATAGTTAAGTGCAGATTTTGCACGCTCGCTCTAAAACGGTGAAGGAAAACATCGTGATGAAACCCGCTTACGCGCTTTGGAGTGGTAGGCTCTGGCCGAGGTTGTAATACCACCCACCGAACAAAGCCATGCTGTCAAGCGAACTAGTCGTGTTTCGGGATGATGTTCGGTGAACAATCGGGGAGACGGGTCTGAGCAGCCGATCAACCGCCGTCTCTCTCTAGATCTATGTGCACCATCTGAGGCCACATCATCGCTTTACATCAGGCGAGATAGTGGCCAAACATAGTTCTATGAAGTGTAAAAAAAAAATATATAAATATCAAAGTTTGTATGTAAGTGTGTTTGTTACTTCTTCGCGCTTAATGACTCAACGGATTTGAGTGAAATTCAGAATGGAGATAGCTTGTAACCTGGATACATAGGCTACTTTTTATCCCGGGAAACCACGGGTCGCAGCTAATGTAGACGGGTCGTAGTTCAAGAAAATCTGTAAATGATGATGAAAGTAATCAGAAAACCCATTAGGTAGTTTAAAAAAGTACTAGGCAACATTTCGATGAGAGATAAATTAAAAATCTAGCGTTTTCCTGTACCTACAGACTTTTGGCAGACTGCCATGTATACCTGGATGGTTTGTAGTTTTGATAGGAGAATGCCATGCCATACCTTGATGGTTTACAGTTATGATGGCAGACTGCCATGCCATACCTGGATGGTTTGCAGTTTTGATGGGAGAATGCCATGCCATACCTGGATGGTTTACAGGTATGATGGCAGACTGCCATGCCATACCTGGATGGTTTGCAGTTTTGATGGCAGACTGCCATGTCATACTTGGATGGTTTGCAGGTTTTGAGTCTAGATTGTTTCTAATAAGTCTTATCAAAATTAAAACTTGTCGTATGGACTGTAGATACTGTTGCTAATATTCACATTGTGTACTTTTGTTACAGATTGTCTTATAAGATTGAGTCCACCAATAACGAAAAATGATTTTTCATTCTCTCTACACGGCTCAGAAGGCCTATGTGATCTTTTTGATATCCCCTGTTAATCATTATTTTTACATAACATTTATACCAACTCCTATATTTAAGTTGTTTTCGACATTTTTATGGCATATTATGTATCATGTTAAAAATCAATGTAAATAAATCATGTAAATATGAGCAATGAGATCATGTTAAGTTACTATGGAAATAAAACTATTATGATTTAAGTAAAATAACTATTTATTTCTTTGACACAAACCTATCTAAGATGCCGAATGATTGTTTTGGTGTCTTCTTTACTTCTGGCAAATCTAGCAGTTTCTTGGCTTCCATAGATTCTTGTACAAATTCCTGTGGACAAAGAAGTCAAATGAGCACTAAACATTGTTTAATTATTGTGCCCTCTTCTTTTGATCTTAACATCTAATATCTAATAATAAATAAATAAATAAACATTCTAAACATGATTGGAATAGGGGTTTTACGATGAACTATAAAAGCCCAGACATGTTTGATAAAAAGAGTAATATCGGTTTTACCTTTCGCACTACATCTTTTATGATCTTCTTCCTTGCAATTAAGTTCTTGCCCTTTTTCTTATGTCTTGGAGTGAAGTCCACCTTCTTAGGTTTTACATACTGAAAACGAAATTGGGTACAAGTTAATAAAGCGCAATGCTATCAATTATTATTCGAAACGTATCGAAATTAAGGAAATCAGGTAACAATAAACTACTTTAGACAAATTGCAATAAAAAAGCCCTCTGACCGCCAAGGTCGGCTATACTCGACAAACGAAACAGTGCTCTTTACGCCGAGGTCTGACTAAAACCACAGAATACACACACTGACTGTGTGTGTATTCTGTGGTTTTAGAGAAAAGAAGCATCACATCGCAAAGAAATTTAAACAAATAGCGACTTGCTATGACGCAATAAAATTCAATTCAGCTCGCGTAGCGCTGCATACCTACCAGCCATATTAACGTATAGAGCGCCTCTCTTTCTATCGCATAGCTCTTATTTCTTCTGACGTGGCACGTGTAACGACGCGCGACCCGCCGTCGGTGTCCGCTATGTACTTGTAGCTTCGTACCTACAGTGCGCGCTAGGCGTGCTAAAACGTATGAAAATCGCGGCGCTCAAAAGGTTATCAACTCAATAAGAGGTTACAACCTGTTAGACAATAGAATTTATTTTTAACCCCCGCAAAAAGGAGAGGGGTGTTATATAAGTTTGACCCACTATTGTGTCTGTCTGCGGCACCGTAGCTCTCAAAATCAAAATCTCTAATCATTTTGGCATTACAGACGCACTTATGAACGTCAAATTATCACGATGACTACCGCCGTATCGGAAAAAGAACCACTACTCAGAAGATACGGCAAGATAGAGATTTTGTTACAATTTTTTGGGTTTCTACAATGTTATGTTTATTATGTATCAGTTGGCTCTTAAATGGGTGAACCGATTTAGATGCGGTTTTTTTTTATTTGAAAGCAGGTTTTCTAGTTTATCTTGTTTTATCAAAATGGCTTCAGCCGTTTTTAATTTTTATAGGTTTTTTGTGTCGGGGGATTTAAAATTTTAGTGTACTATTTGTAGTGTCGTAGTTGCAAACCCAGATTGGCTTGTTTGTTATTATACTTACTAGAAGGTTCTTCTTAGCTTCCATTTGCTCCTTGACCGAAGGCACGTCGACCTCCGTAACTTCGAACGGATTGAGCGTGATAAGCTCTGCGGGTATCTTCTCCAGGAGAGCCTTAACTTCGGCCTCCTTCCTCTGGCTCTTGGTCTGGAATGGATTGCTCTCCAACGCATCGAAGTTGGGCTCGCCACTTCCTGTAACATAATTTTAAATAATTATTACGAATAAACTTATTTTTTTTTATTTCAGCCAGTAATAAAAGAACAGAGTTATCGTATCAGAGGCCTATATAATAAGAGGGTGTTGTAAAGACGCAGGTCCTGCCCAACCAATTTAATTTGTTTTCTTTCAGAATATTTAAAATCTTTAGACTATGTTTTAGGTATTTTATTAAGCGGAATAGGGGATCGGACAACTTTTCAGAAAGTTTTTTAAATTAACTACAATGAATATATATAGCCATGAAAAGTACTATTTTAATTAAATAACAATCTAAAAGTACCTAAAACTATGTTTAAATATTATGTTTCAAATATTGCCGCGCAAAAGGTCACCTCAAAACTTGTGATGTCATATGTAGGTAGAAAACGACAAAGTCTTCGAAATAAAACTAGCAAAGAGATTCTAATACGTTTTGTGAAGTTTGGGGACTAAATTGTAGTTATGGAATGAAAATTAGCAAAAATACATTTTATGAAAAGCAAAAACGTAAAATAAACACAAGCTTGACTCACGTCATTTGCCTACAAATGACGTCATGCGCTGTGATTGTTGTTTCGTTTGAGATGAAGAACAGATTAAAAATGTCAGAATTATTTATTGATTTAAGAATATAAATCATTATTATTTCACAAAAATATTGATCGGACGATCTTTCTGGTTCGACGAACATTCGTTCTAACTACATTTAAGATATTTTCTCGATTACTGTCCGATCCCTTATTACACTAGATATTTTCATTGCGTTTCAGATTTGAGATTAATTTCCGCAAAGTCACGCCTTATTCCATTCGATTCGAAGTTTTAGGTTTATTATTTTGTCAGAATAAAATGGAAGTGTATGAAATTACCTGGAATGATAATGCTTGTAAACCCTTGGTTTGTTCCTATTCCCAACACGTCTTCATAGGGACAGAATTTGAAGTTGTTTATTGATTTCCCCATTCTGTGCCTCATGTATGGCCTTTCTACTGTTTGTGTGCAGCAGTTTCTGGAATAAATACACAATTTAGAATAATTTTGAACAGCTCTCTACTTTATCCGCATAAAATTAGGTTCATACCTAAGGAACTGTTCGTTTTCTGTGATGACAGTTTCTTATGTCCTTTTTCAGGACCTAAAGTTTCAGGATAGCATATTTTATCATAATCCAATCAGTTTTTGCCAGTTATTCTGCCGCCAAGCAGTACTGTGTTCCGGTTTGAAGGCCATTATAGCCAGCGAAATTACTGGGCATATGAGACTTAATATTTGATGTCCCGGGGTGATGAGCGCAATGCAGTGCTACGCAGTGCTTTTTATGGTATTTAAAGTACTGGGTGGCACTGCAATTGTTATGGGCAGGCGTGGCGCTTACCATCAGGCGAACGACTTGCTCGTCTCATTAATCAGTAACATAAAAAACACACATAATGGTCAAACTTATAACATCCATCCTTTTTGTGTCGGGCGGGGTTTAGAAAAAAGAACAAAAATGAATTTGTGATAGGTATGAAAGACTCTAGATGGACTTCTAACAAAATAATGATCTATCTGTAACGGCTAGGGTAGTTGTCATAATGCAAAAACTCACCTTATTATCTTATTCTTATGCTATGTGGGGGCGATAAGTCCTGCACTGGCTAGGGTAGTTGTCATAATGCAAAAACTCACCTTATTATCTTATTCTTATGCTATGTGGGGGCGATAAGTCCTGCACTGGCTAGGGTAGTTGTCATAATGCAAAAACTCACCTTATTATCTTATTCTTATGCTATGTGGGGGCGATAAGTCCTGCACTGGCTAGGGTAGTTGTCATAATGCAAAAACTCACCTTATTATCTTATTCTTATGCTATGTGGGGGCGATAAGTCCTGCACCGGCTAGGGTAGTTGCCATAATGCAAAAACTCACCTTATCTTATTCATATTCTATCTGGGGGCGATAAGTCCTGCACTCCCTGACGTCCCGCATGGGGTGTATTGTGCATTTCCCCCGCCAACATCTACGCAAGCCATCCCAACTCCTTAAAGTAACGGAATGCGGCTTTGGGGTGTAGCTGGTATAGCTGCTCACCTTATTGTTTTGAAATAGTTTTGTTTTTATCTGTTCTTGAACATCCATTTCTAAAGGCATAAGTAATCAGGTAAGGACTTACTGGTAAATCTCAACAACTTCCCCAAGGCCGACTGCAAGCATATCTGTCTGAGAGAATTCTAGATCTACAGCGGCTGATCGTAACCGGTAATCTTGCAAAGGACCGTCTAAATTTCTGATGTCCCATATCTTCATACTTCTGTCGACTCCGGCTGTGGCCATGTACCTGAAAAGACCATCATTAGATCAGTAATGTATAATTGAAATAAATATCTATGTATCTATTTATAATTTCGCTTATGATTTTTATATATTATATATGAAATAGTCATTATATATATATATATATATATATATATATATATATATATATATATATCTTATATATTTTGTATATTATATTATTATGTATTTGATTATAATTGGTATATATTATTGTATATTTAATATTGATAATACAAATACAAATACAAATTTCTTTATTGCAAAATATGTGTTACATGTGGTTGTTGTAACTCTGCCTTTTGTTTTAGTTATTAAAACTGTGTTACACAACAATAGTATATGTTATTATGGTTTGTACTTATATACATTTTTTTATTATGTCATTTATGTTGACACCCCCGTCTTAGTTTCTTTAAGTCCTCTCCATCCAAAGGTTGTCTGGAAGAGATCGCTTTGAGCGATAAGACCGCCCATTGTAACACTTTAGTTTTTAAGTTTGTTATTGTTCTTTTTGTTGAGTTATCTAATATCTAGATCTTGTTCCAGTTTTATTGAAGTATGATTTTGTTTAATGAGCTGGATCTAATATGTGTATATTATATACTTTACTCCGGGTAGGTCTCTCGTATGCGGGAGGCCGTCTGGGTAGGTACCACCGCTTTGCTAGTTATTCCGCCGCCAAACAGTAGCAAGCATTACTGTGAAACTGTGGTTTGAAGGGCATTGTAGCCAACGAAGTTACTGGGCATATGAGTGTTAATATCTTGTCTCGGGGTGATGAACGCAATGCAGTGCTGCACAGTATTTTTTTTGGTATTAAAGGTTCTGGGTTCACTGCAATTATTATGGTGGCGCTTACTATCAGGCAAACGACTTGCTTTCTCATCACGTAGTTGTAAGAAAACAAAACATCAAATTTAACTTACATTCCTCTACTATCCACGGAAATCGCTGTCAGCGGCGTTTTATGGCACAGAATCTTCGCTAGCGGCTCTTTCACACTAGGCGACCATACGGACACCACTCCTTTCGAGTTTCCTAAACACAGAGTGGCGTTGTAAGGGTTTTGTGTCATTACAGCAGTTCGGCCGAGGCGGTTGTTGTAGTGTCCGACAATTTCTCCGATTGAAATATCCAGCCAGGTCATGAAGCCATATTCATTCTGAAAATAAAATGGGTGTTTGAGAAGAAATCTTGAGCACAGGATTTACATGTCCGAGTGTTATTATAAACTTCTCAGTGTAAATGTGCTAATAACAAAGAATATTTGTGTGAATGTGACTCGAGTAGCAGGCTTGCTGATGGGGTGGCATGAAACATGAACAAGCTAATTCAATTTTTTTTTTTTTACGCTTAATAGTTCTATGTTTGGCTACTATCTCGCCTGATGTGAAGCGATGATGTGGCCTAAGATGGAGCACATAGATCTAGAGAGAGACGGCAGTTGAGCGGCTGCTCAGACCCGTCTCCCCGATGGTTCACCGAACATCATCCCGAAACACGACTAGGTCGCTTGACGGCAAGGCTTTGTTCGGGTGGTATTACAACCACGGCCAGAGCCTACCACTCCAAAGCACGTAAGCGGGTTTCATCACGATGTTTTCCTTCACCGTTTTAGAGCGAGCGTGCAAAATCTGCACTTAACTATAAGTCATTGGTGCAGGGCCGAGTCGGGATTCGAACCCAGGTGCGTCTGATCGAAAGGCGCATGAGTTCCCGCTGAGCCACACTCGCTCTAAATTCTAAATTCAATACAAATTAATGAGAGCAAGTTCAATTTCAATGCCGCCTTAGATCAAGTACCAGTAGTCATAAGCCAGTACAATATAAGAGTATACCCTATTAATATTAAAAATGCGAAAATTTGTGGGCTGTATGGATTGTTGTTATTTAATCACGGAAAACTACAAATCCGATTTTGATGTAACTTGGTACTTCAGGGTACTGGAAAAGGACATACAATACATTTTTCCTAGAAAACCGTGGGTGAAACTTTAGGGAGCAACTAGTATGAAGAACAGAGGTTCAAGGACTGAACCAGCAGAGCAGAGAAAGCAATTGAAAACGATTTTATAATATGCTTACAACAGCAGCCAATAAGAAGTGGTAAGGCAGAAACTCCATCCTCAATATCTTGTCCATTCTCTTTAGGCAGTGAATTTCTGTGCCAGTATTATCGTAAATGTACAGCCATTCTTTCTGAGCTACTGCCATCATTGTTTCTACATGTAGCCAACTGGAAAAATAAAAATAGTCTTTAATAGAACTAGAAAGAATAAACTTTCTGGTTGATCCTATGTAAGTCTCATGAGATGGGGAGAGCTTAACTTAGCAGTGGGATCAAATACATAGATTAAAGGACATACTGAAAGATTTTTACTTTTTTTTTATTATAAGGCATTTTAATTTACCTGATATCATGAATAGACTCCATAACATTCATTTCACAATGTAACTTTTTGGTAACCCAATCAAAAGCAGCCACGTGGCCTCTTTTACTTCCAAGTAGTAAATGCCTTCCATTCTTTGAATATTTAGCTCTGTACGGTCCAAACTCCAGGTTAAGTTCGAATATCTTTGAGGCAGCTGCTATATCTACATTCTCCGCAATAATCTTCTGTGATATTGCCGTGGTTTTCACATCTTCACCTACTTCTAGAGCTCTGAAATGTTAAAGAATATCGCATTAGGAGATGTGTGTCGAAAAGGAGGCTGATGAAAAAGAAAGGACCTAAAGGAGTGAATGTTCCTTTTCATCAAATAGATTCCACACTCAGAGAGTAAACAAGTGTCTCAAATTCGTGCGTCACCAAGGGCCTGCTCTGAAAACCAGCGTTGTGGATTGTTCACAACATTATGCTGAGCACAGACCTTTTTTGACTGTACTGTACACGGCAGCGATCTTCATACACATGCTGTAATTGTTTGTCTTGGTCTTATTAATTTGTCTTATTTTGTGTATGTACTATTGACTGTTGTGTGCAGGTTTGTCAAAAATAAATTGATTCTTTCTTTCTTTCTCACTGACTATGACACAGAAACATGTCTCTTCTCTAAAGCAAGAAAGCTCCATACATTCAATTGAAAAAATTACCCTTGATCTTCTGTGAACAAAATTTCTGCTCTTGCTGCTTGTTCTTGTGCATAGTTAATTTTTATTTCTTTCTTCTTCAATTTTTCTGCATATAACGGATGTCTAACACCTTTTCCTATTCCTTCTCCTCTTGAATGTTGCTCCAACTTTTTTGGGTCAACTGGTGCTTTCCCGGGAAACTTCTCATTTTTCTTATCTCTAATCGGCTTGCTAGCTCTACTTGCATTCTGTAATTATAAAATCAAATTGTTTCAATCAGTGGAAAATTGTCAGTATAGTTTCATAAACATATAAATGTTATGCATAATTACATGTTGTTTTCCATGGCCTATTTAAATCCCTCGACTTGTAAATGGCAACTTATTAATAGTCTGATAACAGAGCTAAGACTTAACTGTTCAGTATCAGTAATTCTAATTCACAACGACAGTAATAGCTGTGTGGATAAGAAGCATGTGGATAAGTTCTTGAAAACTATTTAAGTTTAAATAATATAAGGTGTTATATGTATGTATATTATTGATATGTACATATAATTATTGACAATGTATAAAAATGATGGACTTACCTTAAACCTCTGGTTTTTCAATAGCTTGGGGGTAATTTTAATATTGTATACTTCGACTTCATTGTTTCCATTGCCTGTTTGCTCGCTGAAAGGGTCTCGGAGTGATTTCTCTTCATTCTTGTTTGATTTGAATTTTTTTCCTGACTTAAAAATATTCGATCCTTTTTTGTCATTTTTGTCAAAGTAGCGTTTCTAGAATAAGAAATAATTATTCATTAAGAACCATTTGTTTTAATTTTATTTAGAAAAATGAGAAATAAGAAAAAAGTGGTTACTTAGAAATTATTCTAATTTTATGTTTTAAAGCTGTTTCTCTATAACTATGCTACACAGTACCTTATCTGTTTTCATGGTGAAAATGTGTATTTCATTTATTACTTGGAAAAAACAAAGTAAATTGTAGAAAATGCAATGCGAAACAAACACGTGCGGTCTTATTTTGATTTATGTATTTTGACTTGACATATTTATAATTTTTGACATTGACATTGACAATTATAATAACACTGACTTATTCTTTTAGAAAATTATTTAAGCTTCGCACGGGTTATGCATTCAGTCAGAATTAAGTAAATAGTTCTATACGCTAAAAATACGATTATTGGTTCCTAATATGCTAAGCCCTTTTCAAACGGTATTTGTAAATATGAAACCAGAAATGGCAAAAATTAGGTTTATGTACAGGATATTTACCGTAAGACATACCTACACAAATCCCGTTTTCTAACAACTTTTTTTAAACTCTCGACGATAATATTCATGAAACTTGTCTGTTCTCCAACCACCCTTCCCTGTATATGCCTGTATCTAGGAAACCAGGAACTAAGAGGCTCGGTCCCACAATATCACACACGAAATAAATACCTGACTAAGTACTTGCGCTATTTTGTTCTGTGCATAAACTTCTGTCCAACAGGGGGAATCGAACTCGCTATGCTTTCGTGGTGTATGAGATATATGAGCCAACCTGCCCAATCTCTACACCACAATATGGTATACTAAGATATATTTATTGTAGGTAGATACCTTGTACATCTTTTAATAGCTATAGGTACCTACGTATGTAATAGGTATAGTAGTCAGCCACGCAGTAAGTATCACTGATGAAAGTGGTTAGTGCCCATTTTATACGTTTTCAGTCTGCGATGTGATAGTGCCCCAAAGCTGGACATGCTTACAGGACGTACCTACGTATTAGATAAAATAATCACCAAAATCACTAGGTATCTACGTTCTTCATATCTACTCGTATTACTAAAATCGAGCTTAACCAACGGTTAACCTGATTTTTCGTATGGAAACAAGTATATGTGCTATTTCTGCTGTCCCGAACGAAGTTGAAGGGAAAAGCTATGGGCAAAGAATGCTAACTATAGCTACCTATGTATAAGATATTTTATCGTTGAGACGCATAAAATAATGTACAACGATGGATGTAGGTAGAAGGTATTACGTTGTTAGGTAGGTAAGCTATAATGTAAGTAGGTCTGAGGTAACTATATGGGTATGGTGAAATGAAAGCCCAGTAATTCTAGTACCTGAACAAGATAATCATAAATATCTATGAATAGATAGGTAAGGATTAGGTGATACGAAGAGTAGAAAACATAGGTAGATACCCAGGTAAATTCAACTATGAGGAAAACTAAAAAACAATAGAGTTAATCTTGTTATTTATTTTTATTCTCTTTAACAACACATATTTACTCAATATTTTACAGAAACGTGTATGACAATCAGAGTAACATAGTTTCAATAATTAAATGCGAATATCATTATTTCCGTGTATAATATTGACTTCCGAAAAGTAAAAAATATGCTAACAACAGAACGCCATGCGATTGATCGAAGTGTAGGTACTTAGGTACTTTCTAATTGCACAATTTGATTTCAGTCAAGCACATCGAAATAAAAAATAGCAAAACAACATCAACTCGAGAGAATTACGCTAACACATCCCGTAATGGTAACAATAAATAATTAACACGTAACAAAATCGTTAATCACAGCAAGTGAACATTGGCTAACAAAGAAAGTAGGTAATTATTTATCCCTAAAATCGATTATCAATTAATGACTAAATTAACTTACTCGATCTAGTGAGATCTCGTTATTTCCTAGTACAAATAAAAACGTCCCTATGACGTGACACTATCATTATTCACAATTTTATTTACAAAACTGACTAGAATGTCCTCTAAGGAGTTAGTCTTAAGACGTCGGCGTCGGGCGTCGGAGCAACTGTGAGTCAGAAGCTTTTGGCACATTCCCAGTAATATGAAGTTTTAAGACAGAATTTTATAACCGTTCGACTTATAAACTATTTTATTTTATATCAGTTGATAAAATCTGAGATTGCAGAATATTTTATTAACTAGATCCGCGACCTCTATAAAAGTGGTCAATGATTTTACGACGCAGCATAGGTACAATATTTACATAAACGAATCACAACGTGTCCGTGTGGCTAAAATCCCTTAAAGCTACAATAGTATAAACTTTTTCCCTAACATTAATATTAAGCATACGAGTAACAGTGTTTAAAATTTATTTATGTCTATATAGTCCAGCTTAGAGATTAAAAATCGAATGAATCGAGTGTTAACGCGATGTCAATGAAGTCACACATCGTATACAATGGTTTACAAAACAGACATTAGTTACCCTAAATGATTTATAAGAACACAGATCTGTCCGAGCCACTCATCGGTTCACTTAACAAATCCAACGGATGTCTTTGGTAAAGTTCGCGCACTTCACAATTTGCACTATCCTGTAAATAAGCTCCGCCGAGGCCGCTAGGGTTGCCCCAAACTAGTTCACTGTCGGTCCGTGTCGGCGGCGCTGGGCGACCCTTAAATGGGCGTCGGGAGCACTGTGAACTCCTGAAGCGCGTTTTTCACCGTCTCGTAGATCGGCCGGTTTTCCTCCGGACAGTACCCGTCGGGGTAGCAGAGCGTCTGCAGTTTGGTGAGGTACGAGTCGAAGTTGTCGTGGGCCGGTTTCTCGCCGGGCCCGGGCGGCGGCGGCGCGCCGGGCGTCGCGGCTGGCGTCACCGGGACGGTCCCGCCGCCCGGGATCTTCACGTGCTCCAGTAAAGTGATCACGTTGTTGCGCATCCTCTCGTAATACTCGTTTAAATTGTTGTTCCGCTGAGATATGAACTGGTTCTCCTGAAATCAAAGGAAAAAGGAAATCAGAACAATGATGCACCACTTGTAATCTAACTAAAACTCAACGACAACTCAAATGGCACTGTTTTTCTATGTGCGAGTGTTTCTTGGACATACTTCAGTGGTACCATTACATTTACGTTAATATTGAAATGAAATGGTACTCACAAATTAAACAGCTAGTGACACTCAAAGTTGGATGTTTGAAGCCATGACCGTACCATCTAAATTGTCAGAAATATTCGGGTTACAATTCATTTTGGTATACACTAAGATTAGAAAAGCTTTTGAATAATTGCGAGGTCTTACCCTTTCTTCGTGTGTGAGATGGGTCTCCATAGCATTTATGTCGGACTTGAGGCGTATCATCTGAGACTCCACGCGGGCATTTTCCCTCTGAAGCTCTGTGATTTCTTGCTCTAGTGTCATCAGGTCCTCGCCGTTACCTGTCTGCATGTTCATTTCCATTCCTGTAAATGATTAAATTACTTCGTCAAACTGGGACCTTACGTAAAATAGAATTCACATAAAAACCAAATGGCATGCAATAGGACGAGTTACAAACCTGAATAAGGCTTAGGGTATAACGGCGTGATATCATCTGGGTATTTAGGTTTCTTTGGCTGTGGTGTAGGCGTGGCTGCTCCTGCGACAGGGCAGCCTGACAACGAGCGGTGTGTCAGAAAGGACCCGTTTATATGCCCCGAGCCGTCGCATCCCGGAGTGGGACAGTTGACTCCATCGAACTTGATGGCAGAGGCAGCCGCTGCGACGGCAGCTTTATGCTGCTCGACTGTTCCGCCGCTTTCGAGCACTCGCATTTTGTTGCGATTCGCGATCGGGCAGCCCGATGCACTGTCAAGACAAAGTATACATGAGCATCTTGGAGGTACACGTAAGCTTGGCACAAACAACGTCAATCTACACTCTAAACACATCTCACATCTACATTTGCCACAGTTGTAGCTCTTACCTTCGATGCGATAAAAATTTCCCTGTAGCGTGTCCAGATCCGTCACAGCCCGGTATAGGGCATCTAAGCAGCGTGAAAATTACCAAATCTTATTGTAAAACGGCAGAAAATAACTACAAAGACACGTTAAAAATAATGAGACAGCTAAAATTGGTAACGTCATTTGACCTACAGTACAGTTTGTTTATGAAAACGTGTACATAATATGTTGCAAAATTTGTACAATTTGAATGCTAATTGGATGTTTCGACTTTCGACATCACGTGGAATAATATTTATTGCTCTTTAGCTCGAGCAGATGACTCGGTAGCCCAGTGGTTAAGGCGTCGCGATGGTATTCCGAAGACAGGTTCACATCCTGCCCGAGCAATTTAATTTTCTACTCTTTCTATATTAAAATCTGAAGTAAGATCAGAACTCACCTTAGCGGCTCTGAGTCCTGTCCGTCCCTGGGCTTGCTCTTCGGCTTGTTGGCCCTCGGACAGCCGGATAGCGAGCGGTGCGAGGAGTAGTTTCCCGTGACGTGGCCGGAGCCGTCGCAGCCGGGGGTCGGGCACTTGAGCTCCTGCGAGTGCGGCTGCAGCTGCGAGCGGTCGGCGCGCGGGCACCCGGACAGACTGCACATATACAGACTGCTTACAATGCCGTGGCGGGGCAGACACTTGCAGCTTAGTATATACTTAGGGAATCTCTGATGGATGCTAACGCAGAATACGCAAGGGGTATGGGGGTATTATATGAGGGTATTATAGACTCGATTAAAGCCTGCAGGTTACCGACTTATACTTTAATTCAAATGCGATATTCGCTATGGACATTTTACTGATTCTATTTGGGACTTGGCGAGGTCATTTAACATTTTCAGTGAGCTTGTTTGGGGATAATTCGAATGAATTACCGGCGGGCTAATCTAATAATTTGTTTTACTTGATGCTAAATCAGGTTACTCTATTTCGCGCCGTAGTTGTAGTAACAAGAACGATTACTATATGAACGACTATTATGCACACGACTTGAGATGGGAACGAGATTATGTTTATGTAGCTACGCTACATTCATTGAATAGGCTACATAGCTATGTGTAGGTAGATAGATATGTATTCAAAGTAGTGTTAATGAACCTGGATGATAATGCAGTGGAAAATTTAATTACCGCTATGTCTGCTAAAACACTATGACGAAAATACGAGTGTTAATTTTGAATTTGTATTTCATGACTGCACTGTTGAATTACTTATGTTTTCTTGTCGGATTCCATAATAGGGGTAGCCATTTTTTAGGCCTATTATCACAAATCAACAATTTAATCATTTAGTACGCAAGTACGCAAGGTGTGGCTAATTACACGCCACACCAGTTGTTGACATAATATTTGGCTCGTTCTGGTTTTATAGTGCAATAACAACTTTGTGCAATATTAATTGATACTAAAACTTCTATATTTTAACTCTAGTAGGTACTTAAGTAGTAGGCAGGTACATATTACTTACTTGACGGTACTCTACAAAACGTAACGCCTTACGTTCTTACATCAATTGATCCGCACGGTCTCTAAGTAGGATTCCCGGTATGCTCCCTAGGGAAGCAGGAGTTACGAGGACCAAGGTCACACACAACCTTGACAAGAAAAAACCTAATACTTGCGTATTTTTTCTGTGCCACGGGGCACAGAAAACCCACCAGAGATCGTCACGATTAATATTCCTGTTTATTATTCGTCGCTTCCTCTTTTCCCGTACAAAACATAGCCGTTCGCATTGTTTTGAATGGTGAATGAGAAATCAAAATATCTCCACGCGCAATTAGCGTGACATCCTATCTTGATACTTTGCTTTTATTTTCAAGCAACATTGTTTAACATTTTCATCACACCTAAGAAATCGAGGAAGTTTACAGTCCGAAAGAAAATGCAATTTCTACCTGTTCTTATCTTATCTCTGGGTAATAGTTATTCGATAAGGACGACGTGAGCACGTGGTAATTATAAAAACCTACCTAAGTACTACCTATCTCTATCTCTATTCTTTACATTTAATTCTAATATTCGCCTTCGCTTACGTAAGTAACGAGGTGTAAAAATTGGTACTGACTTTATTGCTTAGTTAGGCTAGTGACTTAGGTTCATAAGATTATTGTTTATTTATTTGTCGCAATTAAACAAAGACAAGGTATTATTAAACCTCATAAAATCTCTTTTGGATTTATATGATAAAAATGATTTAATTACATATATAGTGCGTGGGTTTGTAGACCGCCTAACTGATGAATTGATGAGATCTTTATCGAAATTATTGTTAACTAGCTGAGCCCCGCGGTTTCACCCCCGGTTTTCGGGATAAAAATTATATAGCTTGTGTTAATACAGGGTATAAGCTATCTCCATTCCAATTTTCACTCAAATTCGTTGAGCCGTTACAGCGAGCGTGAAGAAGTAACAAACACACTAACACACTTATATATACCTACAAACTTTCGTATTTATAATTTTAGTGTGATTATTGACATAAAGTTTGTAGCTAATTAAGGAAAGAGGCGGCCATAATTATTATTCAACGTTGAGTTATTTCCTTTTATCATGAAGTATTATATATGTCTAACCACTTATTTAGTAATATTCTAATTATATTCTTATATCATGTAGTTTTTATAGTAGTTTTTTCGTACCTTTTGTAGTCTTGTCGTAGGAAATTATTTCACAGGTTTGGCGTATGACTGTTTCAGTAACAATGTTGGTAAACAAAAGCTTTCTTTATTAGGTAGAGTTCAACAAATTTCCTTTGAACGAGATACGCACACCTTTCTTTTATAAAAAAAATATGAATGAAATCGAGAAACACGCGCATGAGTGGTAAACCACAGAATAAACAATAGTAAGTTTTACTAATATACTCGTATATGTAGAGTTTTAACTGTTTCAGTTTCATGGCATTGGGCTGAATGCCTAGCCTCTCTTGAGACCGCATAGAACTACAAAACCATCACGGTTGTCTGGAAGAGATCGCGTTAAGCGATAAGACCATCCATTGTAACATTGTCTTTTAAAAATGTTTACTTTGTATTTATTCGTTACTTTTTCTGTATTATGGTGTTTCAATAGAGTTGATTTATTCCTTCTAGAGATCTTAGAACGCGTAACTTTTTCAGCATTTTTTCAGAATTATTTCTTGTTTATCTTTTGGTTCTCTACTTTATTTGTTTTTATTAGGTAAGGTAATGTACCTTACCTAATTTTGAATACAAACTCTGTGGAAGACTTTAAAACGAATTTAAAGTCTTCCACAGAGTTTGTATTCCATGTAACAGTAAGTAAGCACCTACCTACTTATTCAGTAACTCGTAGAACGGTAAAAGATAAAAATAGTCGAAAGAATGTGATGCATCTGTTGATCTGTGCGCTTTTGAGATCAACGTTTCTTCTCTTTAAAAGTATTTTAAGACACAAGAACTTTCTGAAGCGGTTATTGAATAAATTAAGTACGTTTATCTATATACTAGGTATGTAGATTATAAAAATGGAATTAAGCCAATAGGGGATCGGACAGTAATCGGAAAAAATCTAAAATGTAGTTAGAACGAATGTTTGAATCGAATACGAAAGATCATACAATCAATATTTTTGTAAAATAATGATTTTTTATTTTTAAATCAATAAATAAATTCTAATAACTCTGACATTTTTTATCTCAAATGAAACACCAATCGCAGTGCAGACGTCATTTGAAAGTAATACCGTGTACGAAGCTTGTTTTTTTTCATTTTTCCTTATTATCTAAATCAAAATGATATGTTTTTTATTCCACGACGACCCTAAAGTCCTCAAACTTCACAAAAACGTATGTATTCACAATACGTAAACGTAATCATTTTGCAAGTTTGCTTTCGTAGAGCTTGTCGTTTCGCTTGCCTTCATAAGACGTCACACGTTCTGAGGTGACCTTTTGCGCGGCAATATTTGAACCACATTAACATTTAAATATAGTTTTAGGTACTTATAGGGCTTTATTTAATTCAAATATTTTTCATGGCTATATATATAAATTATGGTTAAATTTAAACACTCTCTGAAATGTTGCCCGAACCCCTATTCAGTAAATTGAACATATTTTTGAAAAACTGACTGAGATCGATTATTTAGAGGTTACTGAATAAAAATACACGGTTTTTAGAATTTCTCTCTGTTTGTTAGTTATGGACTCGGAAACTGCTGAACGGATTTTAATTCTGTTTTCAAGGTTTGGTAGCTTTAGTTCCAACTTCGATTATAGGGTATGTTACAGTTTTACGGTGGACATCCTCCTGCGCGCACAAAGCGCTTCCCTCACACTTTTACTATTTTGGTAAGCGTGCTAGATCGTCGACTGCATCGTCGCTTACCATCAGGTGACATAGTGGTCCAACGCAAGCCAATTCCCAATAAAAAAAAATGTTACATCAAAATCGGTAACGGTTAAGTGACTACGAAGATACAGCATGACCTCTTCGTAGTACAAAATACGAACATGGGCTTCCTCTGTCGTTCACGCGGACGAAGTCGCGGGTAAAAGCTAGTTTTAAATAAAGTAAGATAAGCGTGTTAAGGAAAATACGGGTATAATAGAATGCATATGTACTGTACATATATACATACATATACAGTAAACGACCTCAATTTTACAACAGTTATTGTTTTCGAGATATAATAATAATAATAAACAACGTTGCCCCTCTCGTCGCCAATGAACGGCGGCCCTTAATGGGGGCCCGTTTAGTGGGTGGCGAGTCACCACCTGCCAAAATATTTTCTTATGAGGCGGAACTGGCAGGTGCCGAGGTCTCATATCATAGACCGGCTCTCATCCATTAAAAATTCACCTCAATAGCCCAATCATAAGTAATTTTCATATCTTCAATAATAGCCCTCGCACTTATCGGGGGCTGTCTTTGATTGTATCTTCTAATGATGCACTTAGAGACAGTCCCCGATAAGTGTTGCCCATTACATATCTAAATTAAATGCTCTAAGAGGCCTCTACGTGTTGGACTCATGTCCCCGCGCAAGCCTTCCAAAGGACCGGGTGTATAAATCCGTGAGAAAGAGCGATATAATAATTAATGCTTTATTGTACACCAAACAAGAAATTAACAAGGTACACGAAATATTCTTACAGACTATATAATTCCTCTACTAGGTACTTTGTTTTTAATCAAACTGTCTGCAGGTTGATGTTTGGTATACGTGAATGCAAACATTAGCATGTGTTTGTCGTTTTAAAATGATAATAATACTGAACAGTTCTGAAAAAAGTAGCAACAAAGAATGTAAACAATGACGTATAAGCGACTGTGAAAAATATAACGTTAACCTACTTACATTATAGAGTACAGGAGTCTATGCTCTAAAGAGAACAAAACGCTTTGCATCTTTATTATATTATGAAATTTTAGATGTGTTTTACTTCCTAGGATTCGTTTAAGGTGTCTGAACAATAATAACAAACGATTTTCAGTCTGATATTATACGTTTGTCGTGTGAGTCGTGTTCGTGCTATACCTACTTATTTAGCGTGTAGATGCTGATGAAGTATCATTCTGGGCTCATTAGCATAGTTCTAAGGATGATTATAGGTAGGTAAACTGGCAACCTAGCCTTGAGCAGCTGTATACCTTATTTAGTTAGTAGGTAAGTTTATTATTGTTTTATTCTATTTTCCCAGAACAGTTAAACTAAAATTATTTTCAGTAGTTTTTTATTAATTATATGTGTACTTAAGTTTACCCAAAGGATTTGAAATATTTTTTTATGTCGTGCATCGCTGCTATGTTTATAGATATATATTTAAATAAATATCTAGTGCTATTAATGTGTGCAATTTGTTATAGTAAAATAAAAACCATTACTTAAAGAAAACAGGAGGATGAGGAGCCAAATAATACTTATTTATGAGTATAATTGGTACTATTAAGTACTCTGTGGTATAACTAGAATATAGCTACTTAATATAAAACGCAGTCCTCAGCCGACAACGAGATAAAATATTTAATAAAACGCCTAGGACTCACTTAGTTTGTCGTATTAGTCGACCTAGGTTTCGACCATATCAGATTCTCAGAGGCGAGTTTACAACCAGTCCTAGCCGTTTTATTATATATTTATAATCAATCAAAGTCATAAAAACTTTCATACTAAAACGAGATAGAAGTTAGAATTAGAAAAATGCTTGGAAGAAATCGTTGCTAAGTGTTACAATCTTTTTTCAAAGGTAATTTAGTTGGTGTCGTATGTAGAATCAGAACGACGCACATACCTATGTACCTATAGCTATCTACTTACGCGGCAAAGCGGAACAATAAGCCATGCTGTTAGTTTTGCATCGTAATAAACGTAATCCCGTGGGAGAGAGCCAATTGGCGCGGAAATGCGCAAATTGGTACTCAGGGGCGAGATTGTCACACACAGCACGTGAGTGTTGCCAGTTATCTAATTTGGAGACCCGAGAAAACTGTTCATCAAGGAATTATTTAATGTTTATTAAAAAAAACGCATCTATAAAAAACCTGTTTTTTGAGCATGTATGTATTCTATGTGCAAAATTATGTGTACCTAACCAATATATTAAGCAGCGTATTATATCACACGAGCCAACACACACGAGTTAAAATAATATCACAGCTTAACATGGTGGATTTGGAGCAACGGTGAAGCGGACCAATAAGGCATGCTTTTAGTTTTACATCCACATCCCGAGGGAGAGAGTCAATAGACACGGAAATGCGCAAATAAAATGCCATTGAGAGTCACACACAGCATGGCATGAGTGTTGCCAGTCAAAAGTTGTTACTGTTGTCATAAAACATTCTAAACAACACATTCCACATCTCAAAATCTTTCCATTGTGTTTTTAGAACAGTCTCGACTTGGCAACACTGCTCGGGACTTAATAACGGCTGTGTAAATGCAGAACATTGCACTGTTACTTTACTTGTGAGCTTGCTGATTTTTTACTGAATTAAAGAACGTTAATGCAAATAAGCAACACAATAAAGAATATTTTTTTTTAATCTTATAATTAAATATTATTTTGTTTTAAGATCTTCAGTTATGTACTTAAATTGAGTTTTACTTCACGTATATGTAGGTACCTACAGTTCAATATAAGATTTAAGTAAAAAAATTCTGTACCCAATTGTACGTTACTCAAACAATAAATTCAAGGTTGCCCACGGAATCTATCTTAAAATGGAAGCGCATGAAACAATGATAATAAAAAATAAGTTAGCAAAAAATTGTACGGTCGATGTTTGCTTTTAATAAATGGTAATTTATGGACCTAGCAAAGGAATGTATATACTGCAATATTTTGAATTTACACAGCCGTATAAAATACGCATTATATTAATGCATCCATGCTCTGAACTATGTGCAAATATAAAAAGAAAAACTTTAAAAAGTTTGTAAAGTTCGCAAACTCTTTACAACAAAATAAAATATGCGCGAGTCGCCCGCTTGCCTGCGGTGTGTGGCGAAGTTGCCAGAAATATGCCCGGAGCCGTCGCAATCTTCCACCGGGCACTGCAGAAGCTCCCGATCCCGTGACTCCCGAATCCGGCTACTCAGTTTCCCATAAAAGTCGTCGCGATGATAGCTAGCGTGAATAAATACAATACGTAACAGTAAAGATACTAATATAAAAAGAAACGAAATGTGTTAATAAAAATAAAGCAAACTTAAAAAAAAATAATGAAAAGAAAATAATAAAAATGTATGTTATGATCTCATGGACCAGCTTTATTTACGGCGTAACTCTAATTATAAAATATATGAACCAAACGCCATTTCGAAATAGCGTTATCTATGCGCAAAGCCAATTCATAAATGTTTACGAAAAGTTTTTGCTATTATTACCTAGTCACTTGTTCGAAACTCGCGAAACAAAAGTTTTGAAACTATTAAAAAGTTTTTTCTTACCTGTTCCGTCGCATATCTGTGTCCTTGTCGTCGTGTAGTGCGTCGGTGTGACACAAATAGTTTAGTAAATGTATCTTATCGTTCACGCGTTGGTTATCTGACATGATCGTGCGCAACGCGTCTCGGAGCGCACAAGCTGCGCCTGCGCGGCCACTCGGCATTGTATATTTAGAATGATCCGCCAAGTGTGACATTAGGTATGTTTGGATACGCGCTCCGTGGTGATTTCTAACCTAAAATAGTTTTCAACTGTTTTGAGCGCCAAAGCCGTCAAACAAAATGACAAGTTGGGGTTGGGATAATAAAAAAAACAAAACACGCTTCGGTGTTGCAAGTCCGTATAAAATTTGATATTAGTAGATTTTTTAACATAGGTAGTTAATATATATAAAAATTTATTCCTATATTGAATATACATATATAATATTATGTTGAATCTGCTTAGATTTATAATCACTGAACTTAATAAATAGATATGTAGTTAGTTGTCGCATTTATATTACCTAAGGCTAACAAAAAATCTAGATATAGTTAATTGTTATATTCAGTTTGAATCATGCTCAAGCAATGTCATTTTTCTTCTTTTTGAATATATAAATTTAATTTAATGTAAGAATTTCTCACAAATTAATTAAACATTTTATATGAGTATATCTAATGAAAACATTTTGGTTATTATCGGCACAAATATAATATTAATAATGGTACTTCAATTACATACACTAAGAATGTCTTGATTGATTGATATGCACCTTCTCGACATTTATTAGACAGAACAGAACTCTTCAGAGCGCTTAATCTGTGCTAGAGCGGGTAGGTAACATTCGAAATATTCCACTAGAATGTATCCGAACACATTTTTAAAGGTAGGGAGACCGAGTGATGTCACTCATTCTTAAATGTTGATCAACAAAAGCAAACTGGTTTCTTATAAAATATGTAAAGGGACCGGTGGCAGCTGTGTTCACTTCTTTTGAAATGTGATATGAACGTGCATTGTAATTATTCTATGACGAGCGTTAGTCTTGTGCCTAACTACGAGAAGGAAATACTTTTTGTACTTGCCTACCTAACTATATCTAAATATACAGATAAACTTTAATAGTACTTGATGAAACTATGAAAATGAAATAACTCTTTATTGAAACACGCACATATATTATAAAATTATTAATAATAAAAACAACTTAACAAAAGTGTAACAATTGGCGGTCTTATCGCTATCTCTTCCAGTCAAAGATACGAGGAATTACTACACTTTATATGATACTGGTAATATAAATAAAATCTTGTATGAATAGTTTTAATTTTAATTGTCAAAGGATAATTGGATAATTATTATGTATTGGTACAGTATTTAAATTACCTAGTTCAACTTGAAGGTCAGCTCTTATCTTTGAACCTACTGTTCTAGAACTCTCTCTGCACTCTATCAAATAATCTTAAGAATTTCATTTGACATTAGTCTTACGCACATGACGCGACGACGTATGTGCAACGCGCTTGGCGGGTTTTTTTTTAATTCTTTTTTATTATCGTATAGGCAAGCATTTGACCGCAGTCTCACGTGATGAAAAGTTTGTTAAGTTTGTAGAAACTATTATATAGTGTAGCGTATTCATGAACATGTAATTGGGTAATAGCTATGTTTGGCAGGTAGGTATACAGAGTGTGGCAAAATTTTGGGATTTTCAGGGTAGGTACCTTTTCCCTTGCAGTGAAGAAGTTGTTTGGATTTTTGTAAAATTGTATTGTCAGGCCCAAAAATGTAAATTCTCAAGTCTCAAGTCCCAAAATTTTACCACACTCTGTGTATTATTATTGTTATTTCCAATGAATTTCTAAATAAATAGTTGATATATTACAGTCTTCGCTACTCCTGTTTTCGCAACCGCATATTGTTTATAATTGATGGACAGAGTCTTTCGAGTAAAGGATGTTACGCAAAGCCCGAGCGGGTCGTACACGAGCCAGGGGTGTTTTGATGTTATAGTCCGGGCGGGTATAGGTACACGAGTCACGAGGAGATTAATACCTAAATATATTTTCCGGTACCTAATTAGAGAATCCTTATTTTCTTTTTTATTTAAAATCTTTAGTAAATACTGCACCTAATATACCATCATAGAAAGGACCATCCCGCCTGAAAAAAAAGTTATCCCGCCTTATCCTAATCTCAAGTATACGTACCTACATTACCCCATATACCTACAGTTGCCATAAAATCAATTTTATTAATAATTGATAGGTTAGGAAGGTAGGTAGGTAGGTACTGCAGTACCCACTCAGACAGAAGAATACACTAAACATTTTTTTAGAGTGCTTCGGGCACTAGACAAGGGTACACATTGAATACGTGGCTGATAGCCGCAGTTCGCAGCCGCAGCCTTGTACTTACAGTTGGCAGCCATACGGCAGCTCACAGTAAACCTGTCAAATACAGAACCACCAACTTATCTGTGAGGCGGTAGAATTTGGATCTACGAAAGATCCATACGTTTTGACAGTTCCTAATCGTTTTTTCATTACCAGCAGCGCCCTCATTCAACTCACAGATAATTTGGTAGTCCTGCAACCTGTACGGATAAGTAGTGGAATATTCACCTGCTGTCTTTAGGCTTGTCGTGCGGCGCGTGCGGCGGGGGCATGTAGCAGGGCGGCGAGTAGGGGGGCGCGTGCGGGGGGTACGCAGGGGGCGGGGGGTACGCCCCGCACTGGTACTGGTAGCCCCCGTAGCCGGCGGCCGCGGCGGCTGCCGCGTAGTCAGGCTGCGCGAGGCCGTAGCCCGCGACTGGGTGTGGACTGACTCCGCCGTAACCTATGATAGAATAAGTCACGCTAAACATAATCCAAAGCTCATGCCCCTTAAAGATAGACTGGTACACTACACTATCAGGAATTAAGTAGCTGACGCTTTCTTAGAAATAATTCATGTTTTAAATGTCTCTAAATAAAACGAGTTACAAAACAGTTTTGGTGGTGATAGGCCTCTTCTGCAAGGGTCCGAATTAGGACGTAGGTACACAACTTTGCCAGATATTCAATTCATCCGCCAAGCAGTAGTGTTCAAGCATTACTGTGTTCTGGCACCTACGGTTTCAACCGAAATTACTGGGCATTGTCAACTTTAAAAGATAATTGTCTCAGTGTGACGAGCGCAGTACAGTGCAGCGCACTACATTTTGCTAAACAAAGTTTTGGATGATTCTGCTACTGCTGTGGGCAGGCTTATTACTTACCATCAGGTGAACAATATGGTCGTCTTGTCTCACTTGTATAAAAAAAGTCACCACCTTTTTGATAAGATGTACAAAACAAACACGATATCTTGGTATAAAGCAATCTTTAGTTGTACCTTTATTAAATTTCATTCTACATAAATATACTGGATTAAGCTTGTGCCTTAGACTGTTCAAAGATCTTTAGGAGTAAAGAACAGTTTGAAAGTTTGCACAACCTCCACACGTTTTTTTTTTTTTTTTTTTTTTTAATCTTTATTAATTAGGAAGGGGTTTTGTCACCTAGTGACCATGTCACCCCCGTACAGAAAAAAATACTTTAAATTATTACAAAAATGGGTAGTTGTGCACAACAACCAAGCATCGAGCGGTTAGGAACCATTGGACACATTGTTCCTACCCACATATATAATAACACACGATTGAGAAACACGGACGCTGTAGTTAGGCATGCTTGTTGTGACATGTATCGTCATAGCTTCCATAAGGAAGTGTCTTCAAACTCTCCACACGTTTTAATCAAAACACTTAATTACAGCGTATCCGCTAAAACCATCATTCCTCTAGCTGGCATACGTAACAACGCAACCGCACCGTTTGGCAACGAATTGCAACCATAGTTACCGCTGCGGTCTGCAACCATAGCTACGTCTAGCAACGTTACCGCAGGGCCTTGGCAAGCATAGTGAGTGTGTGGATTAGAGCAACGTTTCTAAAGGCACATGTTCAACGATCGTTAGAACTGCTCGCGAGGCGTGTTGCGGTCCCGAGCCCGGCTGGAGTCATTATCGCGGTCGCGTTTTAATTTGTACGACGTGTTACACCGTGTAGGGCCTTAACCCCTCAGCTCCCCTCGCGGGCGGTACATCTACTAGATTACAATTTTAAGCGGGACGAGCAATTAATTCGGAGTATGTTTTCTGCGAATTTTAATATACATCGTTTGTACTTAAGTTTTATCTCCATTAGAAAATTGCATAATTACGCTGATGAATCTTGGCCCTGTTAGAAATTTCCCCTAATAACTAGAAAGCAGAGAAGTTACTGGAAAGTTCAGATAACTTACCAGCGGTATCTCGATGATAGGCTTCTAAGTATGGATGGCTTCCTCCACTGTCTGGTGTTGATTCTCGACTGTATGAAACTCCTCCGGGAAATCCTCGACTGTGAAAAAATACAAACATTATTAGGTAGGTACATCGTACAAATACACGTGAAAACACAAAACACTCAAGGAAACTCTAGTGACACAAATACACAACTCTATGTTACAAGCAATGCCTCACCTATGTGGTAAACGGGACACGCTAAGGTCGAGGGTCTGGCCCTGCGGGCTGGGCACCTGCGGGCTGGCGGTGAGCTGGGGCGAAGCTCCCGGCTGCGGGCTGCCCCGGGCTCCGCCCCCGCTGCCGCCGCCGGCGCTCGTGTACACCGGCGATGCGTATGGACCCTGTTTTGAAAAGTCACTTTAGAAATCTCTTAAGGAGAATAAAGTACAGATTCTATATTTATGTGTGTTCGAACGCCAGTGAGGCTAGCCAACGTTAAATAAAGCCCCTGATTCATGCTCTTCAAAACCGCATCCATAGTGTCGCAAGCTACCCAAACACCCCTTTAAAAACCGCCCAGGATTTGACAGGCGGTGTCTTCTCACCTGTGGACTCCCACTAGAAGTGGACAAATCTATGGCGGGGCGCGGATCTCGTGGGTCCCTGGGCGTGGGGCTCCGCGGGCGCTGTGCCTGCGCCGCCGCGATCTTCACCGACAGGTTGATGGCGGAGAAGCCGGGGGGCACGCCGGGACCCATCGCGCTCACGCTGGCCACGGCACCTACGCCGGTACTCGCTTCGTAGTGGTACATAGGTCTGGACGGACAAGAGGCACCCGTGAGATCCGGAAAGCAGTAGTAACTGCAGTATTTCGTGGCCATTATATCGTATTTTTCTTTAGAGCTTTGGCATTTAATCATTTTGGTATTAGAGGGTGTGAAAATCCTACAATCGCATCACAACTCCTTCTAAAGACTACACTTGCTAGGATTTACGAAGCTTGAGGTTGTTATCGGCATAGGTATAAAGTCTCGTTTACCACATAAAGGTTAGGCATTTTGACAATTACTGCTACTAACTTAAGAACATCACATACCTAGGGTAGATAGGTCCGGTGCTGGTCTCTTCTGATTGGTCGGTTTTCATTGGTGTGGGTAGATGCGGATCTTGGTACCTCTCGTCTTCCCAGCCGTAGGGCCGCTGCGGGCATTGCGCGGGGTCGTACCGCTCGAATGCCGGCGCGCCTTCGTAGCATCGAGACTCGTAGCCGTACCGTGTGTCGTTCATTTGGCTTAGGGGAAGACAGAATAAACGATGCTAACATTTCAATTGGTTTGGAACTGGAGTCTTTGACTGCTTATGATGTTATAATATATACAGATGAGAACATAAAATCAATAAATCATCAATGAAGACGAAACCAGTAGTGTTTTTAACGCTGGCATGTAGCAAGGCAAATAGAGCTAGTGGTTAACTGTTAGCTTAGAACTATAGCAGTAAAATACTGATGAAGAGATACATTAATACATTGGCAATAGACACCAAAATTTTGTCATGCCAGCTCTTTCAATGGGTATCATGAATTCAAGTTAGATTTGCTCTGTAGGTAGAATACAATTCAATTTAATGGTTGGCGAGGTAATTGGGTGAAGAAAAGATACAGCCCAGATTTCTAGAAACAATATCAAAAAGAATTAAGGCTCACCTGTATGACCTCACGTGGTCGTCAGGCGGTCGCTCATACGGCGACCGCTGGTCAGGCGGCGCGCCGTACCCGGCGTGGCGCGTCTCCATCCCGGGGGAGTCGCGCTCCGCCTCGGCCGCCTCGCGCTTGGGCACGAGCAGCTCGGGCGCCTCTCGCTTCACTGCGGCGGGACTGCGCGGCGACGCCGCCGGCTCGCGCTCGCGCTCGCGCGTCACGCTCGATAGCGAGCTCTCGGCGGATACTGCGATCGGGAGCGGGTGGGGCACTGTAGGGCGAATACGCTATAAGAGCCTGACTTCAGAGCTCAGAAACCAAACAGGCTGGCTGAATAAGGTCGCTACTCTTAATATTAACTTTGGTGTGGTAGCACAATGCTGAGTCACTAACTAAAAAGCAGGATCTAGGCAACAACAACAACGGCCTAGATCCTTTCGTTCTAATCTATTTATTAAATAAGATTTTCGCGGTTACAGCTCACATGACTGGTTGTGGCCTTTTGCTTTAGTCCTGAGATCCAGTGGCTGATAGTTTACTTTGGTATTACTTTTAGATCTGTTGCATTGAGTTTTAGTTACTTAGAGCAGTGAGTGCTTTGATTGAAACTTAGGTTACTACAATCGTTATAACATATTGCAAGCTATAGTGGGCAGCTTTCAGCAGAACATTTGGTGCCTACAGGTTTGAAAGCCACGGCAGTTGAACACCAATTATTCAGAGCTCCGAATAGAATAAAATAGTGATCAGTAGGTTTAGAATCTACCTATTCATACTCATATAGGTTTGATGAGTTGAGTGAGTGCTTCGTTTGGAGCCTGACCGCGATCGATATACGTTGTACTATAGTGCGAGTTATAGTGACTAGCAGCACTTCTGGCTATATCTACCTATAGGTCGGATGCGTTGAGTCCTAGCGGCTGCTTTGCGAGCAGCGGCGGTGGGACACCCGGATAGGGAGCGGTGAGTGCTTCTATTGGAGCTCACGTGACCGCGACCGTTGCACCCTGGTGTGGGGCACTTTAGGATCGTCTCGTGCAACGCCAAAACTGTGTTGGAAAAACATTTGTTTAACAATTGCTTCTTAATTTGATATTAGCAGATTAAAGTTTGGAATGCTAATTTAGCAAAATGTTACATTATTCTTCGCAATTAATTTAAGCATGCTACAACTTAACGAGCGAGATGATGATATATTTTAGGGCTCGTACATAACTGAAATGATTTACGAAACGACGTATAAAATTTTAAAACAACTGGGAGGTAAACAATGAAAACTAAACCAAATGTACTTAGTAGTAGTAGATATGTCGCAGCCAACTAGCTTAATTCGCCGAATAATTAACAGCCTAGCCTCTTAACTAAACAGCGAAATTCAACTAGTGGCCTGAATGATATTCAGCCATTTGATCAAACGGCTAGGCAAATGACTTGGATCGATGATATTTAATTACTTGCCTAGGCTGTTCATTTATAAAGCCTGTTTTCCAAAGTTTAATGAAAAATAGTACAATGGAAGATGGTAGTGACGATAATAATGAATATAGCTGCGAATTAAGCTAGTTGGCTGCGACATATGTATAACAACATATGTCAATCAAGTAAATAAACATCAATAGCAGCTATCATGATAATGGTATTAATAAATATACCTGAAATAAAACTAAACCGAATGAAAAACAATGCAAATGCAGAACTCATATAGGTAACTTTGTTTGTAAAAAACGAAGTAAATTATACGTAAAGAAATAATAGAATTCAACTAAAATCTGAAGCAATCGAAGAATGCAACTTAGGTAACATCTATGGAGTAAACTGTACTCACTCTCTGGTGTAACTTTATCCTTTCTTGGACATCCTGACAGACTGAGAAAATAAATAGTAAGGATCAATAAGTACCTAGGTATTATATACCTACTCCTAGTTATTTATTTCCAAGTACCTAGGTAACCACACCTCTACTCATTTGTAAAGATTTACTTTATAAGCCGGAAGGTTTGAAAACTATGTTTTAAAGATGTTAAACTTACAATAATAAACTGTTATGTTTTCCCTTACTGGGTAAAGGGAAATGAGAAATATCTACTATTATGTTAAGTTATAACGTCTAACTTGCTAACATTAACTGATTCATTATGCAAAAACTTGATGAGTTTTTGTTAGGCTCGCTTGTAACAGTTTCTCAGTTCAATTAGCTATGATTTTACTGATAAAATAACTATAGAATCTAAGCAAAATACAAGGTTCCTTAGAACAGGAAGCTTTCAAAACTTAGACGGCTATCAACTACCAATTCTATGTAGAGACGTCGAGAGGAGATAAACAAATGGATGGTTCTCGGAACTGTAAATACTGCAGATTACCTATTATAAAACTTTCCCCGGTGTTGAAGGGAAGGTCAAGCTAATTTTGAGAGTTCCTAAGTATTTTCGAGGTAAGCTGCCTACAACAAGAAGCCTTTTGTATTTGTTAGTAGCTATCTTGATTACAAACTTAGATACGTACTTATGTATAAACGATATTTTGACCGACAGACTTTAATTTCTGTATTTCATGTGTTGGAATCGAGTGAATGTGTTTCAATATCCTACCATAACTGTTCGGAATGAAAATCATGATCATCGCGATGACTTACCTCCTGTGGTGAGTGTAGAGGCCGGTGACGTGGCCCTGCCCATTGCAGCCGGGCGTCGGACACTTGTTGCCTTCTGCGAACAAATCGACCGGTGCACAAATTAGTGTTTTCCTAATCATCGGGCGGGGGCGTGCGCGCGATCGATAGCACGGGCGTGCCCCGCGGGGCGTACCTGCGCGGCCCCGCCCCGCCCCGCACCATGCCACCCACAACTCCAAAGAAAAAATAAAGAACGCCAGGCGGCTGCGCGCGGACTACCAATTTTTCTTTCAGGAAAGTCGGGGCGGCGCGCCAGAGCCCCGCCCACCGCCCGTCCTGACCCGTTTTTATTACCCAACGTAAAACCAGCTATCACCCAGCAAAACGAGGAAAACGCTTAGGTACATACTATACCACGGCTATGTATGTGAAGTCTAACCTTATTTTGACCGTCGCCAACTGAATTATGGAGAAGTCTTACAAATGAGGCATGATTTGTTTTTGGTTTCGTTACGACAGCGGAGCTGAACTAACGAGGAGTATTTTGAAAGATATCACTGAGCTAAGATATTGTAGAAGTACGAATACTGATTATTTGCCGTATTCTTTTATTTATTATCATTAATACAAACGATGGAACAGAAAGTTGCTGCATGTCAGCCCTCGAGTTCAGAAGCGACTACGCTATGAGATATCGCGGGACGACCTTGAAACAAACTTTGACTTAGTTCATAGCTCGGAGTTGTACGTTATGGCCAGGTCGTTAAGAAAGTTTAGGTTTCATCGTTCGAGGTGAACGTGGCCGGTACCTCTGGCGGCCGGCGGCGAGAGCGCGGCGAGCGGGCGCGAGTCGCGCGCGGGTTGTGCTGTGGGCACCGCGCGCGCCTCTTGCAGTGCTGTGGCGGCGCGCGACCCCGCGCCTGCCGGCTGCAGCACCGTGTATTGCTTCGACACCTTATGCAGATTCTTCTCATGATCGTTCGAATACCCTCCAAAAGGCTCGCTCGGAAGCGGAGGGTTATGCAGCCTGTGCTTAACTTCAGCGGGAGGCTTAAAAGCAGACTGCGTCGAGTACGGCAGAGATGCCGTCGCGGCCTTGTAAGCGTTGTACAAAGATTGCTTATTCACGGAGACCATTTCAGACTTTCGTTTAAACTTAGAACTCATGTCATCATCGTCGCAACGATCAGACATGTCTATTTCTAGTTCATTGGAAGACGAATCACCAAGCTCGTCGAAGTTGGCGCCATCGTAGTTGGAATATTTATTGGGCTCCTCGTATTCTTCGCTCTTCGCTCTATCAGATTCATTTTGATTCCCGTTATCGATTTCGGTATTGTGATTGCCGTTGGTTATCGGTTCATCGCCTTGATGGCCTCTATATGAGTAACTTCTCTGCGAGGCATCTGCGCTCTCGGAAGACTGTGATGGGGAAGACGGTAGCATTTTGTCTGAGCGTTTGTCGTTAAAGAGATTTTCGAAGCCGTTGGCATCTTCGTTCTCGTCGACACTTCGACGTGGAGAGGAATTTCGGACCCAGTTGCCGGACAATGATTTCAGTGCAGCCTGCGTCTCTCGAATAAGAGTCTCATCGTCTTTATCGTTTTGTCGTATGATTTGCGGCCTGTGCATGGGGTGCGGGCGACGGCGTTCGAGGTCATGTCTTTCGTCGTCGATGAGCCTCCTGCGCCTCTTGGTAGTGATGTCCTCCTCGTCCATGGAGCCGTCGGTGCTGCTGCGCTCGAAGCGTCGGTCGCTCACTCGGAACGTTTCCACATCAACGCCGAACTCCAGCCTCCTCTTTGTGATCTGCGTCAGTGACGACTGCGGATTCAACGGCGCCGCCCTGCAACAAACAACAAAATAAGACACGCCGCTTCCGCTTTCATAGCTAACAATAAATTCACAATGACATCAAGTAAAATAAGAAAATATTGTACTTGCGATTCGATTTTCCATCCACATACAGAATATTTTTACGCGGAAATGATTCTCGGCGTTTTCATTCGACGTTGACACATTTAGAGCACTTGTTTTCAAAAGTTTGGTTGCACAAAAATCGTTCCCACGTAAAAACCATTTCACTCAAGAGCTTTCAGACCAGATAATATTTTTACATGGTTAAAGGTGTAGATGAAAGCATACAATAATTAGTGATTAATGGTAAATGTTTAAAATAATTTAGATTAGGTAAAAACTTAAACGTTAAAAATCATAGAAATATGAGCAAAAGAGTTTCTTGGTAATAAAGTCTTGTTTTTTTTCCGTAGTGCCGGCTAAGTTAAACGATTTGTAAAGTATTTGACAAAATACACACCACGCATTGTTATTTTTCCGTAATTGTCGACGTTGTTTTATTTGATTTTGTGAACTTGGCCAAGAAAATTAAACTTAAAAAACTTTGGGCAAAACTTTCTGGAAAAGTTTTGAAGTTACTGTGTCAAAGTTTTTACAAACTTTTTTTTATTTTTAACCCGCTTTTCCGCAACTTACTAACAAGTAAAGAGGTTGGAAATACTTTTTTACCGAAAAGTTTTATTTCAAAACAGAGATTACGCAAGAGTCAATAAACTTTTAGGTTTCAGAAGTTGGAAACGCAGTTTACTGTTTGAATTCCTTTAATTTAAGTGCGTAGTAAAGGTACTGTTATCTGAAATTAATTATATCGATTGCCCACCACATATAGAGAATTTGATATACAATTTAGAACGTTGTTTTTATTCATCGTTTTCTCCAGTTTTGTATCAATAGTCGTTCCTCGATACTTCATTTAAGTATCTTATTTTAATCAGCTTGTTGTATGTACATTAAACGCATTATTTTTGTACTTTTAAAATAAATAACTATAGAATCCTATATCGAAAAACGTTTTAATTCACACTTCACGCTTTAAATACTAATAATAATAAAATCGTAAATAAGCACAAACATTCATACACACACAAGCATACTCGAAAGCTCACAACTACTATATTTTTATATTATGTAGTTCAAAATGGTAACATTACTTGGAAAGGAGAGAAACTGTCTCAGATTTAGATTAGTTTACGATTATGTGAAATAGTACGCCTATTTTGCAAGGAGCATTTGCACTAGATAAATTTATCGTATGTTATTTGCTCTATATTAAATAATATTCCATCCCTATCCATTTGCAACTTAAATATTAATATTATCGATTTTGATCATGATAATCCGTTCGTTATCCAGAATCCTCTATTCATACAAATTTCAGATATCAATGGACATTATCTGGCCGTACCTCTCATAGCCGCCGAGTCCTAATAACAAAGTTACGGAGCTCAATAAAGCGTTCCGGGTCTGATTTATCGATTCCGCACAACTTGTGCAATATGCGCCGACGGAGCCGAGATACGAATCGATGGTCCTTGAAGGTACCTTCGACTTTCCTAACGGAACTGGGTACACGGATGCCGATAGTACGAGAAGCAAACGTTTACTTTCAGAGTAGGATTTGGAATCATTACGAACAGTACTAATTTAGATTTTGAAAAGTTTCGTGAGTGTTATTATTCATAATTGATATAAAACGGCTAAGACTCACTGTAAACGTCGAAAATTACTCCGACCAGGTTTCGGACATTTTAGAAGTCCTTCTTCTGGGAGTTATGAGATCAAGCCGCGGCGTAGATCGCGAGCGCTCGCACTTAACTGACGTAGTTATATATATGAGTTAAATATGAGTATAGTATAAAGTTATATATGAGTATAGTAGTTACGTGCGAGCGCTCGAGTATCTCTCCTAAATAGGAGAGATAGCAATCGACGAGTCCTTGTTTCTAAGAACCTTTCCCGAACCTGAGTACAGCGAGTGTGAGTATTTCGAATGCTGATAGCATGATGGGTAAGTGCTTGTACATTTAAGTTACACTAGTGTTTACATATATTAGGTAAAATGTATATTATTACATGAGGTAAAATTCCTTTGTGTTTTTTTACTAACTTACCAAAGCGACATAATCGCATCAGCGAAAAAACATTTTGTTAACTGGTAAAAAATACACTAGTATTGGGAATATTGTTAGGCTATCCAGAATTTAAAAGACAAAATTATAAAGTTTAGTGATAATGGTTTCATTTACACATGGAGGTAGCTTTTGCCGACAGTAGTTACTAAATTTATATGAGATCAGATAGCAGGTATTCTTTCAACCGATAAACTAATCAAACAAATCAGTTCAATAGTTTTAGAATAATCATTGTACTTATATACATAAAAAAGTAAAAAATATATACGGTCGAATAGAGAACCTCCTCTTTTATTTGAAGTTTTTCAAAAGTAGCTTAAGAAAAACGAAAAAGTTCGCATTAAAACTTCATTTTTTATGAAATTGAGTGATGAGACGCGATTGTTCGCCAGATGGCAGGAGCCACGCTTGCCCATAACAACTGCAGTGCCACTCAGAACTTTTAATACCATAACAAGCACTGCATAGCACTGCATTGCGCTCATCACCCCGAGACATCAGATATTAAGTCTCATATGCCCAGTCATTTCGCTGGCTGCAATGCCCTTTAAACCGAAACACAGTAATGCTCATTATAGGTGTAGCAAAGGTTTTCAGGATCGCAGAGCACTTTACGAATACCAAAGCTTTATTACCCAGCTACCTATTGCAATAACTATTCTGTATCTTCATTTCTAAATCTTATGCAATATCGCCCTCCTTATGTCAAGATACGATGGTCCTTGAGGTACTCCGCCGACCGGAAGACCGAACGCCGATAGCAAGACGCCGGGCAAACATTTATGAACATGACTCTACTCTTAAGGAGGTAGAGTACGTAGACTTAAGGCATTGTAGAAGTGTTATGAGGTTTTTATATAATGTAATATAATGGTATAGGTAATGTTTGTTATAAAACCAGTTTTTGTAAGGTGCCTTCAAACTTTCAAATTACACGCATTGATGATTTATTTCATATAAGATACAATACTTTAAACTTGGGTCTGATAGCAAAACATAGGACCAACTAAGGACAAGATACTAATTTTGTTGTCTCCATCGAGATTTAATTACTCTTAGGATAAGAAAGTAATTTTGTTTACAAAATTTTTTAGTCAATAATTTTTTGGTAAATCTGAAAAATTTTGTAAAAACTTGCTCACCAATTGCTCTATAGTTTCATAACATGGTGATGAAAACAATGCCCACAGCATTGTAAAGCGCATTCAGCGATCTATTTCTATAGTTCCAAATTACACCAAGCCCAGCACCCTGGCCAGAACACACGCACGTTTGTGTGCGAGGTAATTAGAGAAACCCTGAGGGCGGGCGGTGCTTAACCGGTTTAAACCGGTAGCGACCTCTGTCGGTGGGTTGCGGGGTGCGGGTTATCTTGGCCGCGTTAATTGTGATGCGGGAGATTACCAAAAGATATAAGACGTGGAAGCTACCCCTTCTTGGCTTCGTAAGGAAACGTTCGGAACGTGATGTGCTTTGATAGGTACGGTGGCGAGGCTTTACGAAAAGATTTTGTATCAAAAGCGGCTATTCTCATTAAATTAATCAATTTTATCAAGATTCTACGATTTTAGAAGCGTTTCCAAGACTTCGTTCTTCCAATATGTGATTATCAGTATTCCGCGCCTATTCTATGAAGGTGTAGTAAGCCGTTTTATTAAACTAGTAGTGAGTTTTGTTGACGCGTTATTTCGGCTCTCGTTAATTATCTCTCGTTAATTATGATACGACCAGATATAAGACATTCACTGCGCGAATTTGAGGAGACTACCAGCTACCCTTCATGGCTTTAGTGAAGACGGTACGTGCTTCGAATGGCGCGGGGAATCGATTGCTTTATATGAGAAGGTGCCGCATAAATAGATGACCATTTGATTCAATAATTTAGACTAAGAGCCTACGTCACTTTTTTACGTTATTACACCTTTTTTCTACATTTATATTAATAGGGATGCGAAAATTGGGAGTATCAACACTACAGTACTCATTCTTACGATACCTGTTTGAATAGAGCAATGGAGTCGAACGCTGTATGAGAAAATTCTGTATAAATAGAAGACTATCATTGATAACGAATGTCTGTTGTAGTGTTTTGAGTACTTGAATAAAATATCTACTTAAATCTACTTTTAAATCAAGATGCATATATGCATCTTTTTTTCGTCGTTTTTATATAGGATTTGGCAAAATTTGGGACCGTTTCCAGTGAGAAAGTTTTGTTCTGAAAAAACATCGGGTGCATTTTGAAGAATCAAAAACACAATTTTCAATTTTTGAAAAAAGTACATGTAGCCAAGTAATGTCACTTAAAAATAACATGGTCTTAATTAACCCACCAGAAATGTTTTACCCCTTTTTATAATGTAATTTTTCTGCATAACTGTACCTTTTAAAAAAATCCAAAAATGCAGTTTTTATTTTCTCAAAAATGCACCCGATTATCTCTCAGAATAAAACTTCCATAGTTTATTAGTCCAGGTAGTGTGATACCAGGAATGTCTTCCGCGTAGAATTTAGGCTTTAATCATTTATTCCCTTATAACAATCGATATGGTTTTCCAGGTAGCTTGATTGTTATTATTATGTTTGTAGGTTTGAGACTGAACCTACCTATCTCTGAACCAATTTACCTATTTTTGTTTTATTTCTGTAGTGTGGACTTTTTGTATAACTACGATTGACCGAGCTCTTACTTCTTGTAAGTTATTGGCATATTGAGATTCTAGGTTTTAGAAAACTGTGGTAGGTCACTTTTGGAGGTATTCAACAACCAAGCAGTAATGTGCACACATTACTGTGTTCCGGTTTATACGTCACTGTTTCAAGTGATATACTTGAGCATTATGAGACTTACGAGCTATTGTCTTAGAGTGACAAGCCCAGTGCAGTTCGTAACAAAGTACTGGGTTGCTCTGCTAATGTTATGGGCAAGCGTATTGTTTAGCCAGGTGAACGACCTATTCGTCACGTTACTTAGTTGTGGGAAATGTAGTTGTAGATGCAGAATGACAATATGTATGATCTCTAGAGTACAGTAGACTTCACTGATATAAAATCAATGCGTCTGGAATAATTTTTTTGCATAACATGCTGGGCGAGTTGCCTAAAAACAAATTTGATAAGTATTTCAATAAAAATGAATGCAACTGATATACTCGTATAACCAATTTTTAAAGTATATAAACAAATGTAAATACTGCTCTGCTACATTTATCTGGTTCTTCTGAAGCTTAATATCTAAACACAAATAATGAAGACGTTAAATACCGTCTCGAAGAAAAACACACGCAGGCTTTCATAATTTCCTATAATTCCTTGAAACTCCATTATAATTCCTTAGAAAATGAAAGGTAAGCCAGACCCTTTCCCGCCCTTGGGCAATAACAAACACGCGTCGGCCTCCCGCGGGCCCCTCAGAGATCGCGGGCTCGCGGCTTCAAATTCAAATTGCACCTTAGAATTCTTAATTATTGAAATCATAAATCAAAACGTGCCGTCTGCGCGGCGACCATAAAATTGGGAGGTGGGGTTTAAATACGAGCTCGAGTGTGGTAGGATTAAGACATTATCACTTTTCTTTCGAGCAGCGGCGCCCTCCTTGCCGTCTCGAGACTGTAAATCAGCGAGTAAATCCTGCGGATTAGATTCATAGAGTTGGCCCGACTTGGCCCGAGAATCCCGGCCTGAGGATCGCGCGATAATAGCGTCGTGTGCTCGCGTGATTTTGCTTTTAAATCGACTACCCGAGAAGATAAATACTCTACCAATTTGGCCCCGGATTGAGTTTCGTGTTTAAATGGCTTAATGGGAGCTCGGATGAAGTTTATAGCGAATAACAACTGAGACTGACTGATAAGTGGACAGGGCTTTACTCGACACGATATAAAAGTTAGAGCACCCGCTATAACAATTTAGCTGACTCTTTTGTAGAGGGGTCAGAAATAAGATCTGTATCAAATAATCACGCCGTGTAATATAATTTTGTAAATATTTTATGTTTTAGGAAAACCAAGGTAGGTAGCAGTCAGAGTCACAGCCGCTTGATACCTTACGTTTTAGCTTGGATTCACCACGAATCTACAAATCCTCTATAAGAAAGGCTTTTTGAAATAGCTTAAGAAAAGCGGATATATTACGTACAAAGCCATGGGTACACGTTTTTGAACTCGTTTAAAATTTTTTTCTTTGGCACTAAATTTGGTTTCAATTTTCACAGCGTCAAAAACTTCACTATAATAATAGTTAGTTTTCTTTGCTATAATTATATGAAAGCTATCATTAAGCCTTATTCCTATATCTTTGGGTCAAATCTCTAAGTACAATGTTTTAAATATTCACCAGCTCTTTGAACACTAAAATGTGTGAAAATTATTGTCATGTAAAAGAGTTCAACGGGTTCACTATTTTTGAGATTTGGCAAAAAATGGGTTTATCGAGATAATAAAATAACATCATTGTCAAATGCACACATTATACCTACAACAAATTTATAACTGTTATGATTAACTAAAAAACAAGTACAAGGCAACTTTTATATATATATATATATATATATATTTATTAGGTTTAGTTAATACATATACACAGCATGTAGGTACTTAAATATATAAATAATGTATTGTAGATGGAGTGGCCTGAGAGGATCGCTGTGATCCTGCTATACAGGCTCTTATGAGACCTAGTGCAGGGAACAGGGATTCACAAAAGTGTACAGTAACACCTGATAATATATGCACCTAACCACTAATGTACCTATTTAAACCAAGTACTTGAACTCTAGATGTTGTTGTATAAATTAAAATTGATTTACGGAAAATCCCAGGAATTTTCGCCCAACTGACTCTACATTCACTATCAGAATATTGATTTTCGCCCAACTGACTCTACATTCACTATCAGAATATTGATTTTCACAAACTGGTGCAAACAATACAAAGTAACATATGAGCGCAAAAATCGATATCGCAATAGTTAAACCGAGTAAAATAAGTGGGGTAATGGGACTCGTGCGGTGCATTGTGTAGCGCCCCTACCCCTAACCCTAGTTGTTTTGTAGTTAAGGATGCTACGAGGTTAAAAAAGAAAATATATATTATTTAAATATTATTATAACATGTCTAGATACGAATATATTAGAATAGAAAATAAAGTGCTAAAGTGAGTGTCGTTATACTTATAAGGTAAAGTTCCATAGCCACTGCTTTATTTTAATGGTGTAACCAGAAACAATACAACTTAGGGACCATAATTTATTAGAGTCACTTTGTTGATAGATCAATGATCTTTGAGCTAGAAAGTCTTCAATATATATCAGATTCCTGCCTGTAACTCAAATATTTTAAATCACACAATATTTGATATAAATTTATTGTGAGTTTACACAAAAAATTATGTATTTACGATCACAACTGTATAAGTTATGAGTCTATGAGTTTTAGATCGATATAGAGTTTTAGGTCCGACAGAGCTGTCTGATGAACAAAACGATCTTATTGGATACTGTACATTTAAACGGTGCTTCTTTATTGAAGAAAGAAGAAAGAAAAGCACTTATTTGCCAACAACAATGAAAATAAATGAAAAAAACACACGTAACATTGTTGGAACTTAAAAGACTTTTTACATAGATAGTGACACGTCATCGTATATTGAAACTTCGAGTCTCAAATCCTATTTTGGGAATATCCTGTTCCAAAGGGTATTTTGGGCTTTTCTTTTAATTTCAAATAGAATATATCTTTCATTGGAGTACAGTTATAGCATAAAATGTTACTGATTTTAATGCATTACTGCCTTTAGCACCTCCAAATGCAAGTAATTTCTGGTTTGATAAACGAACTTCTAGGTTATAATGCAAATAAATTCAGTCACGCTTATTTTTCTATTTATTTATATCATGGAAGTTCGAGGAACAAATGTTTAATTGGAAATAAACACATAATACTAACGAATTTCTCATTGTTATTATTTAAAAAAGACATTTTTAATTCGCGTAACAATACGAAATCTACTCGTGGATCAACCCTACGCATAGGAGTCACTCTGTGCAATGCGAGGGTTATCGCACTACGACCCTCTTGCTCAAAGAGGGCGAAACACAATTTCCGTGTGCACTAGCAGCATTTTAAAATCCACTCAATGATAAAAATTTACGTTGTATTATCTTGTCTCTAAATAGTGAAAAACAAAGTCGAAATCCACGTTTGTCTATTTATAAATAAAAACGCTTAGTGGTCCTAAAGAATATTACATTATTTGACAATATTAAAATAAAATATTTACATGGTTAAATTACACGATAACATTCCGTAACACATTCTATTTTGATGCAATATGTTTTGATATTTTGAGATAAAATTTTATGTAATAAATATTTTATAACTGCTGCATGTGAGCACCATAAAATGATAATAATGATGATTTTGATGGTCCTCTAGTGTAGTGTCTTTTTTATGTAAGAGAGCTAGGTGAGACACTAAATTTAAAATAAAATACTGATAAAACGTATTGAATACAATTCAGAAGAAAATGTAGGAAAATTACTATTTTTGGAAAAACATTAAAGGCAACCGTTCGACAGCCCTGAGTTAAGGGCTCACTCGACACGAGAGCTATCACGATTGACCTCCCATGTGACTGTGTTTTTAACATGTAGACGATATTTAAAAACACACAGTGTTTAAATGTGTATCCTAAAAAACCTGCATTTTTCTTTTGGTTTTTGTCATTTTATTCCGTTCGTTAGTTTTTCATTTTACATCGGACTGGGTCAGCGTTTGACCACGATCTCACCTGATGGGAAGCGACGATGTGGTCGAAGATGTAGCACGCTTACCCAGTAAGTACTTGTTCACTCCCGATTTTAACACACCCAGATTGTATTTATGTGGAAACACAGACGACGGCAAGGTGTTTCACTCCTAGTGTAAGTCCTAGTCCTTTCATAAAACATACTGCATCGACACGCTCGACACTCTCGCCTGTATGTTATAGTCAAGATCTATTCGTCTCTCTTTATCATAAATGTTTTCATATTTTTATATTGAAAGATCACTTAACTAATGATACACTTTATACTTTCTCACGTAACGTAAGTTAATAATTACAACAGACAACCGTGTTGACGTGTATTTTCTATAAGAAGAATATAAAAAAGAAATTAAGTCTACATATTCCACTAAAAATGTATTTACAATAAAAGAAAAGATCAAGAACGTAGTTTTATCATCATTTATAATCGTGTAAAGTTTAAAACTTCATCGGCAAACTACTTCACATTTGATTTCAAAAGCCCATGTAAGTCGTAGATAAAGATGAGAAAATGCAAAGGGCCAGGGTATGTTTGAAGGAAAGTCGGTCTACCTTAGCCACCACTAATTGTATTGAGATCTTCTCTACAAATATGACTTTATGCAATGTAAAAAAGACTAGTGAAATTCCAAACGCAGAAGTTTAACCAGTAACAGAACGTCACTATATCAAATGCCTTACTAAAATCAGATCAGTTGTAGATGGCGTGAGTCTCCTCACCCTTGTCCAATACTTCAAGAATGTCTGCAACGTATCCAGTCAAATTAGTGGAAGTAGATATGCGAGGCAAGAATCCATGCTGGTTCGTGTTGAGAAGATGAAAGACATTAAAATAAATATTTTTAACAATCAATGACTCTAGCAATCTAATTGACACCTGCCTATAATTTTTAATACAAGCTAAATCCCCTTTTTGTGAATAGACGTAATATATGCTGCTTGCTGAAACGAGATTCTCAAAAATCTTTGCCAATCGCTCTGGAATTAGATTATCACAATTTTTCAAGACAATAGATGGAAGAGAATCAGGACCAGCTCCCTTGTTCCCAAGTGACTTGCACTTTGTATATTTCGTCTTCCTTTATAAAATATACTGTTCAGTACTGTGATACCAGAGAGACCACAATAACAATCCGACATTCTAATACAACTGGAAGAGGTTGATCTGGATATATAGAGTTGAATTGTTCCGAAAATAAACGACGAATCACCTGAGTCCTGACTAATAATTGGAATTCTAAAACCTAGATACATGATCACTCAATACAAAACGAAACATGGTAAATATCCCGTTTCTAAATCAAATCAGTGATCATGATAGTTTAAAAACTTATATAGATATATGTTGATAACCTATTTGCCAGGATCTATATTAATCCAAGAAAAAACATATTTCATCGACAGATCTGCATTAAGGGTCGACTTCTAGCGTGCACGGTACGGTCACCGAATCTGTTGCATTGATGGCTATTACTAGCTGCGCCCGCGGTTTCACCCGCAGTTTCCCGGGATAAAAAGTAGCCTATATGTTAAACAAGGGTATATATAATATGTTAAATAAGTTATCTTGAATTCAAATTTCACTCAAATCCGTTAAGCTGTTACAGTGTGAAGAAGTAACAAACACACTTACATAAAAATATTCACATTTATATTATTAGTGTGATTCAACTGTTTAATAACACACAGTATGTTTTAGAAGGGCTGCATTTCACAGCCAATCTCTAATTTTATCTGCTCTCCTATTAATTGGTTAACTACATATAAAATAAAAAGCACAATAAACATGTTTTGGGCAGCCCTACGTTAAGGGCTCACTCGACACGAGGGCTGTCACGGTCGACCTCTCGTGTGAGCACGGTAGCACGATTGCCGTGTGTGTTTTACTTGTGACTATTATCCAATCTACGAATAACAGAGTTTCTTTGAATTTAAATGTGGAAAATGCTTTATTATATTTTTCTGAGAACAATTTAAATTGCAGCAGCTAAGATTTAAGTTTTAAGTCTCTCTATTTTTTATTTATTAATATTGATATATTGACGCAAAATCATAGCAAGCCTACGTAAACTAAACTGTTCGTTATTTTTACATTATTGTATAAGTGCACAGTGGAAATGCTTCATTCCACTGCAGCAGAATTTTGCATTTGTTTTTATTCCAGTCAATATGGCCCGAAGATTTTCAACGAGTGTATTTTTGTATTTTATTATTTTATATATTTGCACAGGCATTGTATATTAAACTATTTGTTAGTCATTTATTTATTCATAAAGTACATGACATTGGTTATGCTCATGTTAAAGAACTAAATAAGTGGATCACGCTTTTTCCTCAGTTAATAAAAAACCCACAGTCTTTGAATATAAAACTGAAAATATAGGATGTTTGTAAATTGAAAAACAAGCAGTAAAATGTTTACCGTACGCCGCCCATCAGATAGCGTGTGAGTGGAAACAATTTGTGCTTATCTGATGGGCGCGGGCGGAGGCGTAACGCGTGAAACCGAGTACCTGAATTAAACGTAACGTAAACTGTTGCTTTTGCGGTTTCGAATCAGATATTTATTTAAAACGAAATTTTTTTTCATTTCCCGTGGTGTTAAACATGTTTTCTGCAGAATTTTCATTGCTTCAACATTCACAATAATGATTACGATTTTAATATAAAATAATAACAAGTTATTGCAATTAAAAAAAAAGCAAAATTTTTTAAACAAAAGTCGTCGATTTTATTTCAAACAGTTTTCAGAACAAGTTCTGGCTATTTTTGTATAGCTCCGAATGTGTTGTGTCAAGTGGAAAAATAATTGAAGAGTTTTCTCAACTTTTTTTACTTTTGATGCATCGTACATCGGTCTTCGGCTACAATATGAACCCTTTACTATCTTTTTCCCGTTGTGCTTCAGTGTAGTGGTTATTTCACCTTCGTTCAAGCTTCAATCGTGCTTCTTGAGAGTACTTGAAAGTAACGATGCAAAATGTGTTACACATATACACGTCTACAAAGGGATTGACCACGAATTTATTATTCATCATCAAAAATGTTTCTAAAATGTTACTGAAGCTTTACATTTTAAATCATAACATGATTTTCTTTATAATTTACCATATGTGTATTAATTTCTTGTTTATTATTTTTATTGGAGTAAATTGCACTAAGTGCCATATATATTACTGGATTGTCGAAGTCGATATACATACGTCCTTGATAAATATTGCAATCCCTCTATTTTGTTTTATTTTTGTCAGGTGAGATAGCGGTCAAACGCTAGTATAACTAATAAAAAAAACCTAGTGTAATTTTAAAGTTAAATTAATATTATTTATCGAACTACAATTACTTACCCAAATTTTATCTTTATCTTAGGTTTAGGTTTTTATTTATTAGGTTAATTATATATTTTGTAGCATTTAAGGTGAATGTATTTTACATACTAACAGAAAATAATGGGCAAAAGAGAACATAAAATGTTCCTGTAATAAAATATTCTTTTTTCAGGAATGTTTTATGTTAATTGTTAGCATTGTAAACAACGTAATTTACAAATACCTTTAGAAAAACTTTATTTGCTGGTTTCATTGTTTCTCGAGTTGATAACAACATTTTATCGTGTAATGAACTCGCGAGGTGTTAAATTATCAAAATAAGCCGGAACAGTCGGCGTCGGCGCCAGGTAAAGGGGAAATAATTTCAGCTTATCAGATGGTTACCTTCTCTGGAGGCGTAAGCCGTGAAAATCGTTTGTGGTTACGTGGAATCAATGTTTTAGGTTCCCAGATGGGTGTTAGAAGTTCAGTTGGGCAGTTCAATTCAGTTTTTTTATCGCAGAGGTCAAGGATCATGTGTTAGAAGTACAGCAGTAGTATATTTACTCGTGGTAGGTCTCGTATGCGGAAGGTCGTCTGGGTAGGTACCACCGCTTTGCTAGTTATTCTGCCACCAAGCAGTAGTGCGCAAGCATTACTGTGGTCCGGTTTGAACGGCATTGTAGCCAGCGAAATTAATGGGCATATTAGACTTAATATCTGATGTCTCAAGGTGATGAACGCAATGCAGTGCTATGCAGTGATTTATATGGTATTTAAAGTTCTGGGTGGCACTGCGATTGCTATGGGCAGGAGTGGCGCTTACCATCAGGCGAAAGACTTGCTCGTGTCATCACTCAGTACCATAAATAAATAAAAACATGTACAAATTACAAATTGTTTTGACAGCCTCTTTGGTGTAGTGGTTGAGCAGGTGGGCTCAAATCTCATATACCTACTACTGAGGTTGCGGGTTCGATTCCCGCGACGGGACAAATGTTTGTGCACAGAAATAAAAGCGCAAGCATTTGTTTCGTGTCTGGGTGTTGTGGTACCGTGGTCCTCATAGTTCCTGGTTCCCTAGATACAGGGAATCCTAGTTAGGGGTCAGGATCTATGTATGTGATCGTTGGGCGTTATTTATTTATTTATTTATTGTGGTGTATAATTTGACTTGTATAATTTTACTACGCTCTGCATCCAGTGCCTATTAGTGCTTCTGTACTATTATTGGTGTGATTATGGACTAATCTGGATGTGTGTGATCAAATACGCCTTTTTTGCATATAATGAAGTGAAAGTCATCCGTGTGAGTATTCGCCAACATCTCCAAGTCACTGTAAAAGGGTTGCCGTCGCAGCAGCATTCTTTCATTCATGAAAATACCATTATGAAGAAGCGTAGAGTATCCAGCAATCGTTTCTTATATTTATATAATTAATCCATAGATTGACCGTAATTTTATTTACTATTTTTGACAAGCAAAACAAGTTTAATAAGATGTAGTATGTTATATGTCTATAATTACAGTTCTCTAGTTTTATTTTGTTATTAGGTATTTATATTTTATTATTATTTTATATATATATATATATATATATATTTCTTGTTATTTTATATACTATATATGTAATCTACAAGTACATATATTATTATATTTTTTATATATATTGTTACTGATTTGTATGTATATCTTATTATCTTGTTATTATTTTTGTATGGCCTTTTAATTTGTTCACTATTACTTTATATTTTGTTTGCACTACCTTATAAAATCTCCACAGTACACCGAGGTTAACTGGAAGATAATGCTCACTAGCACTAAGTTCGCCTATGTACTTACAAATTTGTTTGTGCAATAAAGAATTTTCTATCTATCTATCTATGTTTTATAAATTTTATATACAAGTTAGTCTCTAAGGTATGATATGAGCCTCTGATGCATTAACTCCGTACTTATATATATATATATATATATATATATATATATATATATATATATATACCGCCTGACTCAGAGATTTATTATTATTATAAGTAATACAATTTATTATCATATCTTAGCTTACATTTGATTCCGAATGTGATTATAATCTGTGGTCTTTTAACGAAAATAAGGAGCATACAGGAGCGGTGCATTTCGACCTCCTTTTAATTAAGCTGGTATAATTATGAGGATTATATTCGTAAATAATCGGTATAAAATAAAAGTGTCTATTTAAATATTATCTATATAAATTAAAATGAATCGCCGAAATGTTTGTACGCGCATAGCTTCCGAACGACTGCACCATATTGGATATTTTTTTTTGTATTCGTTATTATCAGGACAAGGTTTGTAAAAGAAAATGTAACAAAAGAAAACATATTTTTTTGTAAATATGGCGGCACGAAGTTTGCCGGGTCAGCTAGTTTATTATAATACAATCCTACAGATATTTTTATATTTTTCTCCCTTAGCTTACATAACTTAAAACAAATATTATTACGAAAACAAAATAAATGTAATATCGCAGCACCTACATTTTTAATATTCATAGAGAACGTCAGAGTGTGTATTAACTAAACTATGCTTAATATACTGAATATTAAAACGCAATGAAAATATGTAGTGCAATCCCGCTGAATATTATGTAGGCTGTTGTTAGAATAATAAAAATGGGATAATTTATATATACATTTTAATTTAAATTCATTTTACATTTGCTATCAACCCCCATACATATTATATTATTCTAACAACAACCTATATAATATTCAGCGGGATTACACTACACATTTTCATTGCGTTTCAGTTTTAAGATGAATTTCCGCAACGTCACGGAATGTAATGGAATGAGTCCATTACATTCCGTATACTGAATATGTAAATACATCAGGGTACGTATTTACTCAGTTAAACGGTTGAACCCCATTATGTATTCCGCCAGACGTAATGTCGCGGTTATTTGCGAACGCGATTTAATTGAGCTGATTCGATTAACTACACCGCACACACGTCAAATAGGGACCATAATCTAATACTCAAATACCTACTAACTCCCTAATTTCTTCAAATATTCCAAAACATTCATCACAACCAAACTTCATCAGTTTCAATTTGAAAGCATTTCGTGAAATGGTTTTACGAGCGTGGGATTTGTGCGTTAACGATTTTTTAAATCCTCTCCTTCATTTTTTCACGTAGAATACCGCTGAAAAGGCCGCATAATTTAACAAACGGTGTAAACGTCGCGATCGTAAAACGACTAAACAAAATTTCAACTATTCACCCCTAAAAGAAAATAGTTGACGTAATAAAAACTTTAATTCGAGCTCGACTTACCAGACGGGTCGGACGAGTGCCGACATTTCTATAAATTCGAAGGGCGACTCCTCATCGCGCACTAAAGTTTTTAGTTTGACACAAATATGTACACGAAAAACACTACACAATTTTTCGACACTAGTGAGTCAAAGCGCGTAGCTACGTAGCGGTTCTACGTCGAAAAAGTTTGTCCGTAGCGCTCGATTCGTAGCGGCGAGTGAAGCGGTTCGCGGAGCGGCGCGGGTGGCTCGCAGGACGCGATTCGCGGAATATGCGGAGGCCACAGCAGGCAGGGCGCGGGCGGCGGGGCGGGCTGCGTGGCGGGGCGAGGGGGGCTGCGCGCGCACGCCGCCGCCCACGCCGCGACCGCCCCGCCCCACACACCCGCAACCTATTTATTTCTAGTTACGTAAAATTTACGCGCAATACCCGATACTGCATTTAGCTTATGTTACGGTCTTGTACAGCTGTACATAAGACACAAGACACTGCACATAAATTGCGGCTACATTACGACCAGACGCATCCAGCGGGAATAAAAACATTACGACAGAAAAGTCTGGTGTAACGCGCAAATGAATTTATCGCTCGAGGGTAGTAAAATGTGGTAAATGACAACAGAACAATGTTAGAAATTAGTTAGTATGAGTACGTAGGTACACGCGGAGAAAAACATGGTCCCTTACATAAGGGATTAAATGAAAAGCTTTCACGAGCACCGACACCGACCGCTCGGTCAAATAAAAGGCAGACGGTTGTACATTAAACGCCAATCAGTGTATTTCACGCGAGACACTCCTGCCTCGGGCAGGTGAGGCGTCAACTGAAAAAAGACGCCGCCACCGTCGAGGGGACGCCACCGTCATCCCACAGACGAGGTTTTTTCACCGCAGCCGATAGCATCGATGTCACTTAAACGAATTGAATAAACGCGTCGGAGGGCGCCCGGTGTCTATCTCGGCCTTTTTGCGTCATCGTGTCCGGACTCGACGCCCCACAGACATGTTACAAAACGCCTGTCAGCTTGGGGCTTTCCATATTCATATTGCATATACGTCTCTTCTATCGCTACAGAGGCGCACGTAGTATCGTGCATAAATTAAGGCAAAAGTTCGATAAAGCGTGTCGTCACAATCAGCTGTTCGCACCGCGAGCGCAACAGACAATGTGATTAAGATCTACGCAGGACAACTTTCGCCGGCGCGCCGAGCGGCAGTTAGTTGTTATGAAAGAGAGAAATTTGTAAATTGTTCGCGCCCGAGTTCGCGAACTCCGTCGAACCGGAGTTTGTTTTAAGAGTCCAACCTTGAAACAAGAAGAAAAGTAGTCCTGTAAAACAAAGTTTGCGGCCGCCGTCGCCGGCGCAAGCGGTTCAAGGATTGTGCCCGAACTGACTGTCTGTACAACTTTACCGATTAAAAGCTCAAAAGCTTCCAAAGTCATTTTAAAAGTTTATCTGCACGCGGGAGCGCGGCACGACGGGGGGCGGGTTCGTTATCATCCTGCCGCGAGTACTTTAGTTAAAACCTAGTTTAACTTATTTATAAATCGACAGTGGTCGCGGGCCGGCTGCGCGCCTTCTCCACAAATTAACTGTCAAAGTTCGGAAGAGTCGCGAGCCGGCGGCGGCGGCCCTTGGCTCCACGCCTCCGGAGGACATGTGTTCGCCTGCCGCCTCCGCGCCTCCGCCACGCCGCACCGCCGCCCGCGCCCGTGCCGAATAGTTGCCAACGTACACACTAAGTTCCTAGACCCTTCGCTACTTTGTTTTACAGCTGTTCCACTTAGCGAACTATGCCTCGAGTTGGGCGCGAGTTCTTGCATGTGTATCGGCGGCACACACCCGCATCCGAATAGTTTCATAAACATAACCCAACTTAGTTTTGGACGACTTTTCAAAGTCAATGCATACTAACTTTCGATGTCTGGGAGTGCGATATTACGATTGGATCAGTTTGGGTGACTTTAATGCATTCGTTTGTTCGGAACTTTGTTTGATTGGATCAAACTTCGGAACAGGCTGAGTGGGTTGGTAAGTATCTTTGTACTTTGTGTGTTACTGAACATTGTTATCGAATTAAGCTTACGATGTGAAGGGTTGTTGTGAATAGGAGGAAGGTGCGACTTAGTGTTGAATAACTAACAATTGCTGATTTTAGTGCCGTCATACAACGTCGATGCCAATGTTTTCCTTTGTAAATACATAATATTCTCAAACTAACTAACGTAATTTGTATTGCAATTTGTGTAAGTAATTAAATAACCCTTCCTTAAAGTAACAAAACTTCTCGATCAAATAGGCAACTAAAACGTAACTAACATAAACAACGAAGTAGCTACGAGGTGAACTAAGCTAATTGGTGCAATAAAAGCGACATTGTGGCATCGCCTGTGGGCCACGGAGACGACGTAATCCAAATTTCAACTTAGTATGTATGTATTCGAATCATTAGAACGTACTTTGTAAGTATATTAAAATCATATCTTGGGAAATGTTCCGATAAATAAATTATTCCAAAACAACTGCTTTTAAATTTTAGAAGGATAGTGGTTTTCATGTAGTTATTACATATTTTCATTATTATCATATATTGTATATTGTTTCTACATGTTTATTAAAATAAGGATCTATTTTATTCTCTTCATAAGTGTATACTTTCAAGTAGCTTCCTTGCGGAAACGTTAAGCTGCGTATATGAAGCGAGACTATAAAACGGATTATCTCTGAATGATATGATAGAGTAATCGTTCATTATATAATGGCTATCTCAAAAATTGACATATTTATCTAAGCATATTAACAAAACTGATCTCTAGTCTTTACTAAAATACTTTCTTAATTAGCCAACCACTGAGTCCCCAGGGTGCCTTCAGAAAACTCCAGCGCACGATTCGTCCTCATAATCAGCGTAATTACCAAAATCTCTGTCGGGAAGTCACGATCAACAGTCAAGCGCGTAGATAAAGCTGCCACAACCCTCGAGCGGTTGACGTCACAACCGCTTTAATCAGACCTACTTTTCCCCTCCAGCTGAGAAGAAGTGTGATGATTTCAAGGGGGTTGTAAGGTTTTGCCCGGGTCTAAAGATTTTGGTCGCGAGGTACGTGTTATCTGCGTCCGCCAATAAGTCACGCGATAATTACCGCGGGAGCATCACGCGCCGCGCACATATTTATGCGGCACATAAATGTACATAAATAAATATCGCGACAACTGCAAGGTTTATGGGCGGTGGAATTGCCGCCGCGAGCGCGACGTGAGAGTGGAAGTCTTTATTGTGCCAATGTGCCGGTGGTTACGTGACTGGCTTGATTTAAGTGAGTAAGCTTTTTAGGGAAAATAAAATATTTCAATATATTGATAAAAATAAAAACATTTTGATATCGAAATATGTTGTCAAAATAAGAATACTAAATATTTTTAAACCTACTAGAAAAAATATAATTGGTGTGAAAGCTCTTGAGTGTAAAGTTAGACATGTATATGGATTTTGTTAATGAAGTACATCATTAAAACAATTGAACTTACGTGGATGTGGAAGGTCTGAAGAGCTTGTGTGTTATCGGTCCATCATCGTCATTCTGTAACAATAAGACAAATCTATAAATCAAAATTCTATTGGTAAATTCATGGAGGAAAACCTCTCTTACAACATTGGCTTGGAAACGAGCAAAAAATTAAAGGAAAAGATTACAAAGAAAAGTTTACGTTCACTACTCTATGCAAGATGATACAAACTAATGATAGTGCCTAATTTAAGATTCCAAAGGTAAATTAAATATAGAAAACGATGTATAACATAGGGTAGGCAAATAGTATAATGCCATAAGCAACGCTTTACAGTATCAGATTGTTAGTACATGGAAATGACGGGCTCACGTGCCGCAGACGAAATGCGATTTTAATTGATGTTATGTTGGGTCACCAAACATTTTAAATTGTAGCGTTGGCATAAACTCGTGTTCTTTAGTTGCTATTGATATTTTAAGGTAAGGAAATTATTATTTTTATTGACATACTGTATACACAGAATTTAGAGTCACAATATTATTAATATTATAAGCACAAAAAAAGCAGCAATACGGGTAGGCTCAGCACTGAGCTGCTTTCTTTCTCATCTGAATTGCTCTCAGCAGCTCTCAATCTCAGCTGAATTTTATGATCATCATCAGCTCCCTCTGCTGGGGCACGAGCTGGGCCTTCTCCCATATGGGTCATAATGCACCACGCTGGCTCAAGTGGATTGGTGGATGTCATAAGTCCATGAGCTTTTTGATCCTTGGATATGTCGATGTTGGTTTCCTCGCTTTGTTTTCCTTCACCGTTCTTGAAATGAATGTTAAATTCGCACATAGCTTAAAAAAATTCATTGGCCAGCGGGTTTCAAATTTCGGTGTGTGGGATGGAAAGTCACGCGAGTTTCCACTAAGCTACACTCGCTCTATAATAATATTTATACCTTTGTATCTTTATACGATAGTTTGTAGATTAGGAATAAAAATGACTTGCAGCAAAATTAAGAGTGTTTTCAGTTTGAATGAAGAGATTAACTTAGTTTACTTTACCCAGTTATTTATACGTTAGTCTTCTCCTGGATATTTTCAAGCCTAGCTTGAATAAGTATCTTATTAATAGTCCATCCTTGACCACGGCAGGAATGACTGTGGCCAAAATTAAAGACTCTTAAAAAACTATTAAAAATATTTACCTAATATATACTTTTATCATTTATAAATTCATTGATTGAAACCGGGTATCTGATGAGATTATATGTAATAATCTAGAGTATTCTGAGGTACCAAGGAAAAAATTGCAGAATGGGCAAAATGGGTGGAACACTAGAGCGTATTACTAGAAAGTAAATAAAAAAAGACAAATCATATGTTTTTTTTAAAATGTTTATCGTACCAACCTTACACACATCAATACCAAAAAGCCAGCACTCGATGCTACGAAACGGGGCGTTCGTAAATTCGATTTTAATATTGAGCTTCTAATGCCCCGTTTGCTTCGTCCAGTAATTGATACGAGTACCTCCCTCTCACCACGCGTCTAATGCCAGTCATTATTTTCGAATTCATCGGCTCCGGGATTTTAAACGCGGGATTATTTAACTTACAGTTCCGGTTTTTAAAATTAATTTCGGGGTAGAACGTGTGTTTAATTGGTTTACGTAAGTTTGGGTTTAAGTGACGTGGACGTGGATTCATGATAGTTTATTTATAAATTAAGCTGTGTTGCGGGCATACGGCTTACTCATGGGCACGCATGTTTATTTGTGAACCTCTGAACTTAATTTTTTTAGGTATTTTTTTTATTATGGAACAACAATGAGATGATCAAGTCAATTGCTTAATGCTAATTGCCACGCCTGTCCATAATAACTGCAGTGTCATCCTGGTAAGTATGGAGCAGCGGAGAAGTGATACGAACGATAGTCAGTAACGCACTGTCATTTATTGGCCACACGGTGCGCAGGCGCAGCTGCGCTATACATATACATAGTAGGTACCTATGTAACAATTCTCCCCTAATAGTTAAAGTTAGTTTGAAATCTGTTTATGGCTGACCCTGGGGTGATTTATCTTCTGTTAATAATCAAGATCGTAGAATTCATCGTCATCCGAGTGCACAGACCTCCTCCGAACACCTCGTGTTACCGTTACCTTGGAGGGTGAGGGTAAGGAACTGCCGGACTGTATTCCACTGATATCGACGTCATCTAGCTGCACGGGCCGCCGAACTCCTCGTGTCACCGTTACCTTGGAAGGCGATGGTGTGGCGACACCTGGCTGCGGTCCACTGAGGGGAGTAGTCGGTGTACATGTGCTCGTTGATATTGACTGATCTATAACTCCTCTCTCTTCGTCAAGATCCGTGGTGGTGATGATGTCATCTATAGTTGACGTCGAAGATTGAGGCTGGCTCTGGGGTTGAGGTGTGCTTTGTGCGGTAGTAGTCGTAGTAGGGCTGTTGGAATTATTGACCCAGGGTTGCCCACTATTATTGGCGTTATTATTTTGCCATAAAACAATTTGATTACTATGCTTTTTAGATGTCGCTGAAGTTATGCAATCACTAATAACATAAACATTTTTTCCTATTCGTTTTACAATTGTACCTTTACGCCAAACAAACTTATTATTGTTTATGAACTTTTTATACATTATATATTGACCCGGTAAAAAGTCTTTTGATTTGCCACCTTTGGCTTCAGTTTGCAAGCACTGTTTTGATTTGACATGGTTAGAAAGTGAGGTAGATGCTGGCATCGACGCTGACGGTAACGGGTTCATGATGTCGAGTCGAGATCTAAGTTTGCGTCCAAACACTAATTGAGCCGGTGACACGCCTGTTGTACTATGAACCGAGTTCCTATAATCGAAAATATATTTATATAATCTTAATTTACTTTCTTTTATAGTGGTACTTCCTATAAGACTGGACCGAATACCCTTTTTTATAACTTTAACATAGGACTCAGCTTGCCCGTTGCTGGCCGGGTGGTACGCCGGTGACGTCACATGCAAGATACCGTTTAATTTACAAAAATTAATGAATTCTTGTGAAATAAAATACGTCCCATTATCAGTCACTAGCGTGTGTGGTAGCCCATACCTAGACATATATTCGTACATTTTTTCAATTACCGCCACACTAGTTGAAGTACTCATATCGTATACTTCAACCCATTTGGTATACGCGTCTATGATAACTAAATACATACGACTATTGATAGGGCCCAGGAAGTCGAGATGTACTCGGTGGAAGGGTCGCGGAGGATACTTCCACGGCGAGATGGGCGCGCGCGGCGGTGACGCTCGTAACTGCATGCATACCTCGCAAGATGCAATCATTCGTTCTAATGACTCATCTATGCCTGGAAACCAGAATCGAGAGCGCGCTTCCGCTTTTGTTTTTACTATGCCTAGATGCGATGAATGCAATTCGGATACAACGCGATGACGCAAGGATTCCGGAATCACCACCTTGTGACCCCTCATAACGCATCCGTTCTCGACCGATAATTGCAACCTACATAAGTAGTAGGGCTTAATACTTATATCTGAAGTATTCCTAGGCCAACCGTTCCTAATATAATATGAAATAGTACGTAATGTGCTATCCTTGTCCGTTGCATCTCGCAACTCATCTACTGTGATAGGTAACGCGCCCTCCACTACGAAGCACACATAGGCGGCGCGGTCAGCCGGGCCTGCCCCAGCCTCCCCGCCCGCTGCGCCCGCGCCCCTGGCGACCGGTAGGCTCGCCCGCGATAGGTAGTCAGCGCTGTTATCTGCACTTTTAACATACTCAATAACATAATTATAACCGCTTAGGAACAACGCATACCTCTGTAATCTATTGGCTGAAACTTCGGGAATTCCTTTATTTGGGCCAAATATCGATAAAAGCGATTTGTGGTCGGTTCTAAGGGTAAAAGGAATCGATCTACCGTACAAATATTGATGAAAACGACGTACGCCGAAAATAATTGCGGTTGCTTCTTTTTGTATTTGAGAGTATTTTTTCTCAGCGCTGTTTAATGTACGTGATGCAAACGAAATTGGCCTTTCTTGACCATCGGTATCGATCTGTGAGAGAATAGCCCCTAAACCGGTCGGCGAAGCATCCACAGTTAAAATTAAAGTCGCGTTATTATTATAATGCGCTAATACTTGCTCGGACGCCAACAGTTCTTTTATTTTGCAGAATGCTTTATTCTCGCGATCTGTCCAACGCCACTTGGTGCTTTTTTTAAGCAAATCATACAGTGGGCTTAATATTGTTGACGCGCCAGCTACAAAACTCCTGTAATAGTTTACTAATCCTAAAAATGATTGTAGCTGACTGATGTTGGTGGGAACCGGGGCATTCAAAATAGCGTCAACTTTTTCTGGTGACTTTTTTAAACCATCCTTATTTATGATGTACCCTAAATAACATATTTCGTCTTGGAAGAAACTACATTTATTTTGATGCAAAGTGAGACCTGCGTTCTGTAACCGCTGCAACACCTGGTGCAATCGTTGCAGGTGTTCAGCGTCGTCTCGCCCCGTCACTAATACGTCATCAAGCAGACACAGCGTGCCGTCCAGGCCCGCCAGCACATTTTCCATCGCGCGCTGAAAAATAGACGGCGCGCTTGACAACCCGAACACTAGACGCGTATATGCGAATAATCCACGATGTGTATTGATGCACGTAATCTTTTGTGACTCATCGTCAAGGACAAACTGATTATAAGCCATGGATAAATCTAATTTGCTAAATTTTTGACCCCCATGTATCTTGGAAAACAGTTCATTTATGGTAGGCAACGGGTACTGTTCAACTACGAGTTGTTTGTTGATGCTCACCGAGTAATCTGCGCAAATACGCACTGAACCATCTCGTTTGAGTACTGGCACGATTGGAGATGCATACTCCGAATATTCGACGGGCCGTAGCACCCCTAAATTGACTAACCGACTTATTTCTTTTTCTACTTTATCTTTTAGCGCGAACGCAACTGGCCGTGGTTTGAAAAAAACTGGTTGCACATTTTCTTTTAATGTCAATTTAACATTATATTTGTTGAAACACCCCAAAGATTCAGAAAAAACATTCGGATATTGTACGCATAATGAATCAATAATGTCACTAGGCGTTTCACATTGATAAACGGGAGCTAACTCTAACTTAAACTGTGATATAAAATCCCTTCCCAGTAACGGAGGACCGCCCCCGCGCACCACATAAACATCTAGCTCCTTAGTACGGCCCTGCCAACAGACCGGCATTCGTGCACAACCAACACAACCCAACACTTCCCCTGTATAACTCAATAAGTTTTTCTTAGTGCATAATAATGGAACGCATTTAAAATACATATTAAACATATGCTCGGACATAACGGTCACAGCTGAGCCACTATCAATTTCGAATTTTAAATTTATACCATTAATACACACCGTCTCAATCAGTGGTTCGCCTTTAATAGAACGTATATTAAATAACTTACCGTCGTCGTCATCGCCCTCATCTACCTCAACCGTTCCAACGTGATTCACTTTTTCACACATACGGCGCAAATGACCTTTCACATTGCACTTTTTACAGGTATAGTTAGCGAATCGACACTGTGCGGCTTTGTGATTCGAGTAACCACACACAGAACACTTAGCCTTCTTATTTTTCTCGATCTTATACAGCTGGTCAGCTTCAGAAAGTGACGTAACGTCCCCGCACTGGCTGGCGCTGGCGGCAGCCGCCCGAGCGCTCCGCAGGTTATCCACCATTTCGACGGCCTTGGTCAATGTCATACCAGACAACTCCTGCATGTATATCTTTTCTTTTTCGGTCCCTGGTAACATTCCCATTATGAATCTGTCCCGTAATGCCTCTTCTACGTTGCTGAATTGGCAGGATGCAGTGAGACCGCGCAGTCTCGCAGCCCACTGCGATGCAGACTCCGTCGGGAACTGAGTAGCGGCGTAGAACTTGTGGCGCTCGCTGAACCCCGTCGACTTTGGCGTAAAATGACCGTCAAGAAGAGTCACAATATCCTCAAATGGTACTTCTTGAAGTTCTTTCGGCAGCGCCAAGTCCGATGCTAACTTATACGTTGCCTCGCTGAGTGCGCTAAGCAAAATCGCTCGTCTTTTGACTCCCGCCGGGTCTTTCACCGCGTCAATGTCGTTCGCGATGAACCATTGCGTGAGTCTACACTTCCAAGTCTTCCAAGTTTGAAGGCTATGATCAAAATTATTTAATATTCCGAAATTTGAGCACGACATTTTTTTTTTTTTTATCTCGAGGGTACTCGTCGCCACTGGTAAGTATGGAGCAGCGGAGAAGTGATACGAACGATAGTCAGTAACGCACTGTCATTTATTGGCCACACGGTGCGCAGGCGCAGCTGCGCTATACATATACATAGTAGGTACCTATGTAACATCCAAAACTTTAATATCATAAAAAGAACTGCGTAGCACTGCATCGTGCTCATCACCCCGAGACATTAAATATCAACAAACTGGAACACAGTTATGCTTGCGCATTTCTGCTTGGCGTCAGAATAACTAGCAAAGCGGTGATACCTACCAAGACGGCCTCTCGCATACGAGAGACTTGCCACGAGTAAGTAGAACCACGAGTAGGCATGTGCCTATTCTAAAGGCATTGATGTGGCACTGACTGTAAAAATCAGAAAAAAATAGAGCGTCTTTTGGAACATCTCCAATCAGCCAGGAATTTTGCCTTGATGAATATGACTTGTAGTGCCGTACAACTCATTCGTATTCTCAGGGTTTTTCTTATCAAATTTACTTAAAGAAGCTGTTCCTAACAAATACCTACTATGAGTCTCCTCTCCAGCAATACTCCTATGAAAGTCACGTCACGGACCGAAATGGCTACCTCATAGCGATTATATTCATGACCTATACTGTGACTACCCTTGAAGTCCTTCTGCACTGCTTAATTGCTCATTAGCAAAATAAATATATTAATACTTCTCAGATATTACGTTTTTTATACGTTTCCTTTCTATATCGTGGACTTCAGCAATTTTCCTTTCTCAGTGTTTTGACATGGTCACGTCATGGCACTAAAAAGCTCGCCGCGATACTAAAATGCCTGAATGACGCGTAAACCCAAAAGCAATTCATACCCAATACAGGTACTGAAGAAGCAGGGAAGCCTCCCCACCGCAGAGATTATGGCGGCGCCATCAAATATGCATAAAAGCCGTAAAATGCCACACTTAACCGCTCCCCGACGCCTCGCGTTGTCACCTGCATGCCTCGAGGCCGCCTCGCCGCCTTGAAGAGTGTTGCCAGTTCTATTATTCTAGTTTTTAGGCATTTTATGGCCATTTTTTGAAAAATCCAATACCAGCCAGGAATAAACCTATCATGAATTCTATAGTTTAAATAATATATTACTTTCCAGTATCATTTTAGATTAATTATAAAATAATACTGTGCGCAAATAATTTGTAAAATCTTATTAGTATGTTTGTGTTACCTCTTTTTTATGGTTTAAGAATAATAGTAATATAATAATAATAATTTATTTATTTTGCTTTACGAACGCATCGTCGCTACCTATCAATTAATAATTAAAAATGAGTTTTAATATCATATACTTACGTATAAAATAAAACCTGTAATTTAACTGGTCCTACCTGGCAACTCTCACCTACAGAACCGCGCTTCGCCTCCAGACAGATGCTCAGACACAGTGGTAATTAAAAATTGCCACCGTTACATTAATTTGCATGAGAGGCGTCTCACCGAATGTGACACGATGGAGGAGATGACAAGGTACTTACACTTGGAGTTCAATTTTACTTTAACAACTGGGAAATAAGAAAACAGCGCTATAGCAATCGAAAGAAAGCAGCGTTCCATAAAAAAAATCAATGGTTATATTAGGTCTCGACGTCTATTCGACTATGACAGTAGCTTGTTATCACTCTATATATATTAAACTAGGTGCGTGGCGGCCGCGGCGGTTCGCGGTGCCCTACGCAAGGACTAGTTTATTAGCTAAGACGCCATTGATACATATGTTGCATTTATTAAATCGTGTTGCTGACAAAATAGACATATTTATATGTTCAGTTGCCGAATTTAAAACAGCAATACTATGTGAAATATGTTATGGCAAAAATAATTAATTTTTGTATATGTTAATGAATTAAAATAAAACATAATCAATGACTATTGTAAATATAAATGACATATAATGGAAAATAACTTACTAATGTTGATGTAAATTAATTATATAATTGACTATTTTAGATGTAAATGAATTGTAATGTTGACATACACTATTGAATTGGGAAATTCCTGTAATGATAGTTGTATTTGAATTTGAATAAATAAATAAAACTAGTTGCCCCTGGTTTCACCCGCGGTTTCCTGGGATAAAAATGCCTTTGTATTAATCCAGGGTATAAGCTATCTCCATTCCAAATTTTACTCAAATCTGTTGAGGCGTTACAACGTGAAGAAGTAACAAACTAATTTAGACACAAACATGCAAACATTCGCATTTATAATATAAGTAGGATATATAACATTTTTATAAAGCGAATGTATACAAAACGAATATGTGACTGTATTTCTCTAAAATATATTTCCGACGTTCATTATTCAAAATTCTAATCACCCGTAATGAAGCCAACAAGCACCACCCACACTACATACACTTCGAGTCACAAAATACAATCCCATTATAACAATCATCTTGCCGTTCATTACGGAGTCAAGATACTAAATTTAAATTAACAGCCCCTTGTTAGTTGAACTATGATGGTACACTATAGCATCTGCGCGCGAATGGATGTTCATTTCACGAAATCGCGGTGGTGTCGCGCGGCTGGTGACAGAGTACGAGAGGTTTATAAACACTGGCAGTGAAATACGTAAGATGCAACTTAAAAAAAATTTATACAATTATATCGCCTTAATAAATAAATGTATGCTGAGTCGGAACCTTTTCCTGACATCGCGCAGTGCTTTACTGGTTGTATTTATTGTTTTTGTTTTGTCCTTATTCTAGTATTTTAGTGTAATTTTGTGTGATGTCCTGAATAAATGTATTTTCTTTCTTTCTTTCTCCTTATAAAAATAATAGCGAGTGTGGCTCAGTGGGAGCAAGTGCAACTTTCGATCCGACGCACCCGAGTTCGAAAACGGCTGGCCCCGAACCACTGGTTTTCTCAAGTTATGTGCGGATTTAACACTCGCTCTAAAAACGGTGAAAGAAAACATCGCGAAAAAACCGGCATTTCCAAAAATAACCACAACAATTCAAAGACACGTAACATCTACCAACCCGCACTGGGCCAGCGTGGTGGATTATACCTATACTCTCTCTATGGAAGAAAGCCCGTGTCTCAACAGTGGGAACGTGATGGGCTGATGATGATGTTAAAAATAATTGCATAAAATTACTTTTAGGTATTACGTGATTAAATGCTTGCTTGAATTTTGCTAGGAAATGAGAATAACACTGGCAACTGCGTTTTGAAAATCAAAACGCGTTTAAAATAAAGAAAAACGACACTATTATCTGCCAGATAGTATTTTGAATATGGAATTAAAAAAAGCGAACGTCAGTATCAAATAGTGTAGCTGCATTCGATACACTGAAATCCAACGAATTTCTTACTCTATTTAGCTCTAAGCATTCCGCAGTCAGAAACAGGCAATTTAGCCGCCGCCGTCTTTATCGTATCTTTAATGAACACTCATAAGCGCGCAGAGTGCTCAACGTATTGTGTCGGTGAGACGTTAGTGCAGTCGCGAGCTTGCGAAGCTAGAAGCTTTGCAGGATTGCGTTTTGCGGGAAATTTTCGAATTCTTGTCTCTTTAATTACTATTTAGCTAGCTCTGCTTCAGTTAATTCTGCAAACAATTTTACTATATACTTCAGGCTAGTTTATTCAGCTCGGTATCTATTTTAATAACAATAATAGGTAATAACAACGCTCAAATAACACATACTGATACTGATAAAGATCCTGGCACCTAACTAGGCACCTATGTTAATTAGATAAGAGTTGATAGATATATTTCAAAACTATCTTAATAACGTCCATTTATATTTTTTGTCTACATTCCTCCACTACTGGGTTGTTTGGAAGAGATCGCTTTGAGCGTAAAAACTGCCCATTGTGACATTAATATTAAGTTAATTGATTTTGTATTGTGGTGTTATAATAAAGAGTTATTCTATTGTATTCTAAGATTCCCTATATCTAGGGAAACAGGAACTACGAAAACCATGGCCCCACACATAACACCCAGACAAAATACAAATACTTGCACTTTTTTCTGTACATTCGTTCCAGTCGCATTCGTTAGCAGGAATTGAACCTTTAACCTACGTGGTATAAGCCTGCCCAACCACTACACCACAGAAGCTGCTTTCAAAGATCCCCGTCGATGAGAAGATAGAAAGTGAGATGTGCTTTACTTAATTACTGAGTTGCTAGTTTCTGAACTGACGTATCATGCAAATTAAATATCCAGGTCGTAAAATAACACGACAAAATATGCCATAAGAAGGCCATAAGGAAACCTCATTTTTCGTCCCTCCCTCTCGTTTTTCGGCGTAACAATGTAGGCCTCTAAGGAAATGCTAATACGGCACCGTTCGGTACAAATTGATACTCGATCGTTGCTCATATAAAACACTCTGCGAGCGAGATCGTCCATGAATAATAAAGAATTGCCGAGCCTTGGCGACGCGGCACGGTCTCACACTCACATGAGACGAATCTTGCAACGAATGTTAGATCGCTATAAATTCTGTTTCATACTAATTTTTATGCTGTTTTCGAGGCTGTGTCTAGATTAATGTAGGCATTGATGAATTTGCAATGTTAGTTAGAGCGGCTTGGATTCCAAAAGGTTAAAACGTATGTTTTAATTATCATGTCCTGACATCCGATAGCTAAATTACTAAAACGCGTAAATTTGTGTTCGAAAGAAAAGAAAGAAAGAAAGAAAATGTTTTTTTATTGCCAATAACTTAACATAACTTAATATAACTACAATATTCATACAGTATTATGGTTTGGCAATAAGGGGTAGGCTCAGCATCGTTCTGTGTAAACTCTAGTGAGTTTACACAGGGCTGGTTTTCAGCGTACCCCTTTGCTCGACCTCAGATGTTTGCCGAAAAGTAAACAAATTGTACCAGCGGAGACAAAAAAAATATTTAATTAAAAAAACAAAAGAGATAAGATGGACAGCGTGAAATTAATAATAATAATGTACATTATATAATATAAATATTAGAAGAGAAGGTCAATTACAGTTTCATTCTGTTTAAATGTGCTGAGATGTGTGAGTGGGGGTGGAGTGAGAGTGTGTGGTGTGACTGTCTGGTGCGAGGGCGAGTGACGTGAGAGTGAGTGGTGTAAGGAAAAGTGTGTGAGTGTGTATGTTATGTGTTTATGGGTTGTGTTTTATTTATATAGGTTGCTTCAAAGTTCTTTTTGATGCGTTCCAAAAGTATGCGTTTGTATTTGTACTTGAATGAGTAGGAACTAATTTTCCTTCTCATAGGAGGCGGGATATTGTTCCAAACTTTGGACGCTTTTGGTTCGGTATTACGGGACGTGAATGAGTCTAAATAATAAAGCCTGAAAAAAATTATCCACTTTACTAAATTCTGAGAAAAATCTTAACTCCTTAGGGCATCTAGTTTTTTAGGGACCATGATACGCTAGTGCGATACGTTTTATTTCAGGTGACAAGAGCATAAAAACCGTCACTCTCAAAACTAAATACGCAACTTTATTTTCATCTTCCATAATTCGTCGTAGCAAGACCGCTCCACGACGTGCCCCATTCTCCGCACGTCCACTATAAAACATAACCCTGATTTTCATACAGACTTGTGTTTTCATTCTGTTAAATATCCCCCTTCTTGACATAAAACACCCCAAGTTGTAAGCCCGAATCGTAAAAAAGTATATTGACAAGAACAGTCGTAATGCTTAGTTCAATAATGACACTGTTTACCGTTTACATATTAATCTGCTGCTAGTAAGTTAACAAAGCATCAGCGTCCCCAAAATACAAATAAAATAATGAGTATTTTATTTGTATTTGTGTATACTCAAAAAGTAAAACTAAAAAATAGAGGAGAATTTTTACATAATATAATGGAATCAGGCGTGACGTTTTGATTATCTGCCTTATTTTTTATATACAATATTAAACTCATAATCTTTTTTATTCTTATATGTATTAAAAAAAAAGCCGAGGGATATATATATATTTTAATTTAATTATAATTTATTTTGCATTTGCAATCTACCCCCATACACATTATATTATTCATATTCATATTCATTTATTAATGCTCATACATATATTACAGACAGGTGTTAAAATAGTGTCACAAAGTATGCTATAAGTATGTACCCTGTAAGGGTGTTGCATAGTGAGTGCATTTCTCACAACAACCTTTCATTATTCTAACAACAACCTATATAATATTCAGCAGAATTACACTACATATTTTCATAACAATAATTTTATATATTTAAAAGCTGTATTGAGTTCTACATCAAACATCGCTCATTTTGCTCAATCACCTAGTTATGAGCCCGCACATATCAGCGCACGCAACCCCAGCCATTATTGTAATTCCACTTAATCATATGTCATTGGAACCGCAAGCTTATTGAGCGTAATTGTCATCAAACGCGTAGGATTGCGTAATGAATCAGTTGGAATTAAATCACTTGACGTCGACTGATCCTCGCTTACACGATCGACAGTTGACGCAACCGTATGTGTGTATTGAGTAGTGTTTGTGACTTCGAAGTGCAAATACGAATACATTAATCGTTAAGTGGTTCAATCTCTTGGTAATCCATAAGCATCTGAATAGCCGTACCATTTTTTAGAAGCAGGTCTATACTACAACAACGTCTTGAAAGTGAACGAGCGTCTTCTAGACGAGTGTGCTGAACTGACGATTCCACCATAGCTTGAGTTGAAATGAGTTTTTATTTCATTGTGGGGAGCACAATGCGGCCACAATTTAATGAACAAGCTTGAATTAAGATGATGTTTCAAAAGGATGTTAGGACATAATTAGAGATAAAAATGTACCTACTTAATTTGCACAAAATATACAGCTACTTCACGTTTATTTAGGCAACATACCCGATCAAAAACCGTGAATCTACCGCATACCACTAATTAAATTAACCCACTGCCTCCGTCCCTGTAGTGGCAACTGGCAACGGTAAATGACGCGGCGTGTAGTGTTTACCTGTGGAATCCGCACAGACAATTAGCTCTTTATGCGATTAAACGCTCCTACGTCACAGGTGTCGACGCGTTGACGTGTCGAGTGTGAATGGAGCTTAGGATTGGAGCTATTTCGATTCAGTGTCAATGTTGTGTTAGTTACTTAGGGAATAAGCACGTTATAAGCGTTGGTTGTTCCAATTCAAATTTAAAATACTGAACAATTATTGAATAAGTAACTTGTATTTGTTTCGTGTCTGGGTATTGTGGCACCATGGTTCTTGTAGTTTCTGGTTCCATAGATACAAGGAATCCTTGTTAGAGGCCAGGATCTACGTATATGATCGTTTGGCATATTTATATATTTTATTTATATTACATTTTTTCCAAAATATTTAACACATAAAGCAAGTCCAAAATATGATGAAATAGCTACGCCGTAGGCGTGTAGCTACACCATTTTGATGTCGTAGCGTAGGTATGTGGAAAATAGAATTGACTGCCAATAATTAAAAGATATTTACTTTATTTCGCTCATATATTAGGAAAACATATTATTGTAGATTTATACTACTTATTATCGAAGAATTAGTTTACTTTGAAGCAAATCTTCTTGCCTTGTAATTTCCATAATTTTATTAGGTATAGCTAGCGCATGTAATTTGAAACACCCTGATAAATACACAATCTTAAAAACAACTCTTTTATAATCTTATTTCCATTTTACATTAACAAAGATTTAATATTATCACAGCTAAGTGTAGTTACGACAGAATGGCGTGTGTATGAGCATCATTGCATGGAGCAGGTGAGAGACGTCCGAGGGAAGGAAACGAACAATGGAACCGAGTGTCTGCCGCCTCAGAGGAACCGTCTGGGATATCATAGAGCAGCACGTTGTTAGAGAACATCTAAATATCTAGTAGAATATAGAGTTAAAGAAACAATTAGCAAAGATATACCAGTGTTCAAATGTAAGAAAAATAAATTAAAACATGTGTCTGAAATTGGTCGTAAATACATCAATCAAAAGTCTAATTCATTAAAAATTGTATTCAGTCATTTACATCGGTAACAATGGTTTATGAAATTAAAATTTACAAAAAATACATAATGCGTTTTGCCAGTTACAGATTTATTATATGTAAAGAATAAAGATCCATTGGGTACCCATTTCAGATAATCTATAAAAAGAAGCAAAATTACATTCTATTAAGCTTTGTTCTATCTGTGTTCTTATTAGTCTATGTCGTGCCGTAATATACGCCAAGAAAGGCTGATTCAACAGCGGGTGCATCGGCCCTCACAGAAGAGCATAAAGATATTGAGCGCGCATTGTCGCCTGCCGCATCCATGCCGCTTCCCTGTCGCTTTTGTGTTCGCCGGCGAGAATCAACCAGATAGCGCTACCTACCGGCCGCTTTGTCTCCTAATTGTTATATTCCCAACAAAGAGCACCAGAAACAAACGACGACACCAGTTAGCTCCAGCTAAACGTCCGTGTAATAACATGTCCTTGAACAATCGCGCGTTTCCAATACGTGCGATTGTTAGCAAATTGACTATCGATACTCGATGCTACTTTTGTTAACCGATTTGTTCGCTTAAAAAGTGAGTAAGTTGATTGACGGCAATAAAAATAGGGATGTGAAAATGCGAATTCCAGTAATGAATCAGGGTGCTCGGAGCCGATATAGCGCTAATGATGTTCATTTTCCAATTTGGACCGTTCGACGTTTATTCGTTTTAAAACGCTGCGTTCGTGAGCGATCGTCCCTCGGTATCGGTATGGTGTTCGCTGTACGGCATCAATCATTTTTAGAGGGTTTCGTTTATCCAAGTTTTCTTCTTGCCTCTACTTCCAACTTTTACATCGAATGATCTCCGCTGAACCAACACAGCGCTCTCGGTTACCGCGTTTTGTATTATTTTTTGTGAATAAATAATATTATTCCTTGAGGGAAAGGGGATTGGATTTCGTTAAATATGGTTTAGTAATTGAATTGAAATCTCTCAATGTCGACGTTCAATTAAGCTTTAGATTTTATGCTTGATGAAGGTATTTTCTTTGTTTCTCGGAATGTAATTAATTAATTTTAAGATTTGGTATTTGATTCTATTTTGGCGTACAATAAATAAGCTGTGTCCCAATACAAGTTTCAGTATTGAGATTTTATGTTTGAAATAACTTTAATACTCTTTGAATGAGTTATTCAGTTCGAGTGTATTTATTCAGTTTCCACTAGAAGAACCAAACAAACAATTTAATGAGCATTGGAGATAAACCATACATTTCGACATTTTGCTTGGTTGACATTTGTTTTCTGTTATTAACGAATGCATAATATACGTACATTGTATTTCCCTTAACGAATTACCATCAGATTCATCAAACCCTGCAATATCCATTACGGCTACTGTCAAAAGTGATTAATGCTAATGTCGGACGCAAGATTTTTAACTAAGTTAAGATTAAAATAGCTCAGGGTATTATAATCTCAAAGTGGCTGGAGGCGAAGGATCCGTCATCTCTCCCTTGTAAATTATAATGACACATCCACCGGGAGGTTTTAAGCCAATTCAACTTTGAGAAACCCTGATACCGGGGGCTTCGGAATTTTAAAGGTGGATTGTCTTGATAGGTTAAGGTAGCTTTGCTTAGTAACTTTTGGTTGCCAACTATAATTTTGGCGAGCAATTGTCAATTTAAGATAGCACGGAATGTTATTACTTCTACGATGAAGTGTTTATTTTCTGATTACTTATGATGTACGTACTAAATAGCTAGATTCAAATAAGTGAAAGTATGCATAACAAACTTCCAAGAACAAAATTGAAAATCATTTACGCAAATGAGCCGCGAGAGTGCGCGGAATCTGTCGTAATTTCATTTCTTTTTACAATGGGATCCTAATAATAACTTCCTGCAATTCCAATACAAACAATATCGATTTGCGAGGGTGCCGTCTCAGGAAACAATTTGTGGTAAAAATCCGCACTGATAGACGCGATATGAGCAACGGGAGCGAGTTTTTTACTCATTTTTTGCCGCACGGGGGAGATCCAAGCGGCTGATCTTTGTTTTATGAGAACGATTAAGAAAAGCATATTTGAAGTGTGTACTCGGCTTTATTTGCGCCCCGAGAGGGAAGCCACGCTTCATTGATCCGTAATCGTTTTTCGCATTTTATTGGTCGGGTACTCTCGTCATTCGAGGGTTATGAGTAGAGCATGTCGAGGGTTGCGTGCGCTGTTTTGTTTCGTTAAAATTAGTAGCATTTCGTATAAAATTAAAATTAGAATCTTGTTCGCGACATAATTCAGTCTTGGGGCGGTGGGATCCTGTTATTTTCGCACTTAATTTCGCGGCGTTAAGCGTTGTATTGTAGCAAGCGTCTGCCGAGGAGTGATTAGAATGCTAAGTAAGCGCCGCGGAAGGGTTTCCTTAATTGTGCGGTACTACGAGGAGGCCGCACCCAGCAAATGGTGGTTGATTGCTTGCTATAAGGCACAAGACAATTGCGAATCATCTCACAGATTTGAGAAGGAGAAACTTTTTTTCTACTTAGGATTACGCGTAGTTGTCGATCCAGACTACATCCATCTTATCATCATCTTTGAGTGTGAAGAAAATAATCAATATTTCTTGTCTTTTTGAATTATCTTCAGTATAAAGTGCTTAAGAATTCTCGTATTTCGCAAGATATGTAGGTGCCGTCTTACTATATTATTTTTTATTAACAGCAGGTACATATCTGCATCCCAGCCTACATCATTATGTTGCCTCTATGTACGGCTATAGAGGTAGGATATGAATATAAGTAGCTAAGTGCCTGTTATACAAAGTAATCACAATAAAAGCTACGTTTTATAGTCAAAAAATTAATTGCAAGCGGCGTCGCCGTGATTTAGGCGACCGAAATGTGGTCGTTAGTGCGAATTGAACGAAAGGGTGCGGGGATGGTAGCTACCCCGATATAATTAAACTTTACTCGCAACCATGTTTTTACTATCCTACTATGATTTTATTTTTTGGACATGGAAAAGTTTTTAAATCTGGTTTGCCATTTGACTTGATAATGTTGCATTTTGTCATTAAAGATAATGATAAATCAAGCTTTTTTATTCGATTTACTAGGGATGACGCAGATTTTCCATTTCTCTAACGGAGACCGTTCATGATTTTGGGGTAAGACTAGGTAGGTACACCTAGTTAGTTTGTTTGAGCATTTAATCTGTTACAGGAGATTTAGTACCTATTGGCTGGATCTCAAACTAGAATTCTCATACATACATTCTAATTACGTGCAAACTTTTATTGTAAAAATCTAATAGAAGATAGAAAATGTTAATGTTATTAACTTGTCCATTTGAAGCTGTCAAAAAGTTCCGATTTGAAATAGGAAACAATTTCGCAAATTAATGCGGGGCTCTTCTGTTGTTATGCCTCGGGAGCACAGCGTTAAAATAAAGGCGTATTAATTATTCAGCGCCACACTCGACGCAATCAGAATAAGTGGTGATGTTTCTGTCACCCGCTGCGGCTGCGGCGCGGGCGCGGCGTGGCTGCGTGGCTGTGGCGGCCGCGGCGGCGGTGTGCATGATTAGAATTCTTAAGCCCCGCCGAAGGCTCTTGATTAGAGGAAATTAAAACCATTATACTCGGGCGCGCACCGCATCCGCGCCACAATGCCGCCAACCTTCCCGCCTGACGTAAAAATGAGCGGGAAGCGCACATAAAGAAGGAGGCCCGCCGGAAACGGAAGCGGCACCATCTTGGAGCCGCCGGGCGGGAAAACAATGGATTCGTTAATTAACATTTTCTTACGCCTCGCGGCTGTCGAACGAACGGTTTATCGGACAAAATATTTATGACGCAGACACGATGAAAATTCCACCATGAAATTGCACAAGTGAATTTCTCTTGGATCGTAAAGATTATGAAAATTGTGCGCGGCCGAGCCCTTTAATTGCTTTTCTGATTGCATCGTTTATAATTATGCGAGACTAAGAAAATGATTAATACTTATGGGTAAAAATACCAACAGCTAATTGAAACACATTTTCAAATTACTTATAATAGTAAAAAATTAAAAAATATAGATATATATCCTAGCATACAAACGTCTACAATTGTCACTCCTGTCCTATCCAGTTATATCCGGACAGCGATCAAGTCATAAACCGGTAATAGAGACAGAGTGGCGCCCGCGGCCGCGGCCGAGCTCGGGTGAAAAATGCGACCATCAATAACGAGGCATCGATATACAGTTGACGAACGGCACTGTGATAACCCGGATAAATTGTTATGAACTGCGTCCGTGCTTACCAGATATAGATACGGGGTAGCTTATTATTTTATGTAATGCAATAATGTAGTGACCAAGTTCGGATGAAGGTAAGCGCTACGCTTGTATACAAATTAAGATGCAGTCACTCAGAATTTGTCTTGTGCGTGGCAATTCACTATCGTCATAGCCCTTATGTACCGGTTCTGTGTGTTGGGTCACTCCTTTCCCTCGAATATGGTTGAGGGGTCTCTGGTCCACACGTCATACTCGTGAACGGGTGCTGCATGTGGGGAGTGGTCCAGACCAGTCTGGTTACTCAAATTGCTACTGTATCTATATACCTATTTATATATTACTCATATTTGTATGTAACTGATACTATGACCAAATAATACTAACTATTACCTATGACCGTGGGACATCTCACTCGCACTTCTAGTTTGACATTGAGTTATGTTTATTATAATTTATTCTTGATTGTTTATTGTTATATTTTTAGATATTTTTTTTGAGTATATGACGTTTAAAGTGCATTTTTATTCCTATTTAATAAATATCGTTTGAGTTTCGACTTAATAAAAGCAGGTGAGATAGCGGTCAAACGCAAGCCAATGAATAAATAAAAAAATTAAAACATGCACAAAATACTTTAAACACGAGCTTTCAAATTAAATGTCCCACAAACTTCTCATGATGACAGTACTCTTCCATTGACGGCAAAATAAATATTTCTTTAAAAAAAAAAGTCTATAATAAAAGCAAATACGAAAATTCAAACCCACTAATTACATTAACATACTATACTAACATGAACTGACTGGTCAGTTCATATAATCTGACCTGATGGAGTGGCGTCATTTGTTCAACTCAACCCGGACTCAACTACAAATGTGCTGTTGTCCAAATGGGGATGTGAAATGTGAGTAATGACCAACTGTTTGTTGGGTACTATTTCTATTTGCTATGGTCACAATTTTTTACACAGAGTGTGGATCGCGCGGTGGGTTTTAATATTCCTAATACTGAAAGAAAGTGTCCCAGTGCACTTTAAAGTTATTTTAGATCTCATTTACATTTTAAAAAGATAACGTTTAAATATTTCCTTGTAATAAAAAAAACAAAATATGTTGAAATATACTAAACGTGTATAAAACCGAACTTTTATAATAGTTGCTTTATTACATGAACAAAGCTATAATTTCCTCTATATGCAAAATGGCTATATATTTAATTTTATTCCTATAACAAAACAGTAGATTCGGACGGTCGTAACTGCGCAGTAAACCGCTCTTAGCGGTGGATTACGGCCATTAACTATGGCAGCACAGTAAATAGAGTAAGAAACGTACGTACAAGTTGACCAATTTGAATTGTACAGAGAGATGTCGCTCAAAGTTTGCAAAAGTATAGGAAAATGCAGTAAAACACTGTTTTTAATAATTAGGTACTATAGTTTACCTAACTATATAGTGTACCTTACAACGAATAGAAATATTATTATTAGTATGAGTACTAAATTAACTATTTAGTACGAGTAGTATTTAAATATTTTGTGAAATGCAGAATGCAGAGAAATTTAAGTTTTTTAGTCTCTTCTGCGTATTACTCGTATATAAATAGTTTGCATACTGTTAATATTTTTCTGTGGACGGCTGTAAACCGAGTGATTGGTGTGCTCCAATGTTTATTGTCAGTGTATGGACACACTAGAAGGAAACTAGGACCCGCCTTATGAAGAGAACTGGTGAGATTTGCTGAGGTTTTGTGATACTATAACAAAAATATATTTTCTAAAACGTGCATAAAAATGAATATATATATTATTGGTGACGTGTGACCAGAATGCTGGCTCATAATTGGGTCAAAAAATCAGCAAAAAATCAGCAATGCGGCCAGCGTTCTGGGCACTTTCCCCTCCACCATATAGGCCTTTTAGAATAATTTTATTATATTTTGTATAAATATTTAAGTTATTTTGTAAATATATTTAAGTTATTTATATGTAAGCAATTTTAGTTTAGATTTACATAGTTCTTTCTTAAAATAAATACATTTTTTTTTTCTAATGCCAATTTCTTTATTGCAAAAATATGTGTTACATGTGGTTAATCATAGTAGCAAATATGAATACGTAGCTAAATAAAAATAGACGCCATATTATTATATTTTATTTAACCCATGCACGTTGTCTCATTGCAGGGTAAAAGTCTCCCTACCTTACTTCCATTTCTCGCGGTCTTGGGATATTATGGGCCAATCATAAATAATAAATAAGTAAATTCAAATTGCGTGTGAAAAATATTCTAATGAAAAAAGCATACTATACAGTTAGTAATTACATAGACGCATGGACAATGCATGGAACATTCCGCTTCTGCCAAGTAGCCAACTGGCACATAAGAAACATAATATTGTCAAAAACAAACATAAAATATTGTAACAAAAGTTCTAAAAAAATGCCCCTCAGTTTCTTGCCGTATCTTCTCAGTAGTGGTTCTTTTTCCGATACAGTGGTAGAGTCATTGTAATAATTGACGTTCATAAGTGCGTCTGTGAAGCCAATAATGAATAAAGAACTTTTGATTGATTGATTGAATCTCTCAGGTAATCATAAATTAATAATTACAACTTAGGTATTATTCCAGCTTATTAATAAATGTAGATACAGTATTATAGCAAAGAAAACTAAATATTTGATTATAGTAACATGTAAATAAGTATAAATGTTTAATGAGTTACAACTTTGTTACAGAATAAAAAGAAATCTTGATTTTAATCAGAAAAATGTTTTCCGTGTTAATTATTTTAAATCAAGTCTCTTTTAGAAAGGCCACAGTTGCAGCTTCAATTGTCTCAATTATTAATTTTAATTTTTGACAGGCACCAGTCAATTTGCCAGTGCTCAACCCTTCACTAATGCACCCCAAGACGCGAGGTGGCGTGCCCGGAACGTCGGGACGTCTCCTTAGCCGCTCCCCCGCATAAATTAGCCTTCCCAGCCACATCGGGATATAAAATTTTGAATATGAATGGAAAATTTTGCATTTGTAATAAACCGCTTTACCCTGTAACGCTGCAGATGCGTACAGCGTACTGGAGGCACAGTGTACGGACAGTGAGGAAGCTTCATTGAAGCATTTGAGTTAGATTTGTACACTATATGCACTGTTAAATATCTGTACGCCTACAAAGGCCACGTAAAATTTTGTTGGAAAAAACTACTGCTATGTCACCTTGCAATATTGTAACAGATATTCTTTAAATAATTTTATTTCATTTCATTCCAGTGTCAATTCGTCGTATATCTGGTTCTGATTATAAAGTTGTAGTAGCTCTATGAAATGCTACGCTCGCAAGCTGGCAGCTTAGCCAGCCCAAGTTAACGATACAGAATCATGCTATGTGCTAAACCATTTTCCGTTGAGTATTAGTTTTAAGCTCGAGCAAGTTCGAGATTGTGACTGATGAATTAGTTTATAGCGTCATTATAGTATTTTAACAACACTTAGAAGCAATTATTCGTAGTATCTATACCTACATTTGTTTGTCAGTATAATCACTACTACTTTAACACTCGCTCTAAAAACGGTGAAGGAAAACATCGTGAGGAAACCGGCAAGTCCAAGAATTTTCCACAAAAAGTCAATGACATGTGGCATCCACCAACCCGCACTGGGCCAGCGTGGTGGATTATGGCCCATTCTCTCTCTATGAGAAAAGGCCCGTGTCCCAGCAGTGGGAACGTGATGGGCTGATGATGATGATGATGATAATCACTACAGCCTGTCCCTTACTTTTTTTTCTGTGGCACACAGCGCGCTAGAGCTGTAGATAAAAACAGAATAACTCCCAGTGTTCCGATGTCGTTCCTCAGGTGGCCCGCCATAAATATTTATTAATTATTTTTTCAATAATCTCTCCTCCGTATCCTCCCAGGGTGGAGGGATATCTCCGCCGTTAATTGCTTTTTGTTTCATTTGAATAAGTATTGTTTTTGACTGCTCAAACGTGAAGCCAGAGTTTTATAAAATCTCAGCGATGAATAATTTTGCTGGAGCAAAGCTAATTGAATCCTTTATTGATTTTTTAAAATTTAAATTTGTAAGTTATTTTTTTTTTATTTGATAGATTTCAATAAAAAATCTCATGCTTAAGTTGAACACGAGCAATTTTTGACGTCCAATCTTATGATTGGATACATGTGTTTCAATGTTTGACAGCCTCTTTGGTGTAGTAGTTGGGCGGGTTGGCTCAAATCTCATACACCACTGAGGTTGCGGGTTCGATTCCCGCGACGGGACAAATGTTTGTGCAAAGAAGAAAAAAAAATCGCAAGCATTTTTTTCGTGTCTGGGTATTGTGGGACCATGGTCCTCATACTTCCTGGTTCTCTGGATACAGGGAATCCTAGTTAGAGGCCAGGATCTATGTATGTGATCGTTGGGTGTATTTGTATATATTTATATAATGTACCTATATACATCATACATCTCTATTTTTATGACAAACAAAAATAGAGATAATTTAAAAAAATTCAGCGCAGCCTTCCAATACCTAACCGACCTAATCATTTCAACTCCGGTTAATCTCAAAGTACAATTTTTATTTAATATCTGCAGACACTGAAAAAATAATCTTTTGATCGTGTCGTCTTACGCTTAATTGACTTTATAATTTAGAGGAAGCTTAAAAAGAGCATATTTTTATACGTCGCACGAGATGTCGGCACGTAGAAACGATGCTTTGCGGTTGCAAATTTAAATCATGTTGTTTGCGCAGAGCTGAGATTTGAAAATGCACTTTAAGATTTAAGAAATAAGAATAAAAATGTAACTTTTGTTGCATGGTACTTTATTTAAAAAAGGTAACATAGTACCTACATTTAAGCATGTACCTACGCATATTAAACTGTGCTACTTTTTTCTAAATATATTGTATTTTCTTTGGCCCTAATACTTATATTAGGATTAGGTGGGTAGTACCTAATCCTAATATAAGTAGAACAGTTTAATATGCGTAGGTACATGCTTAAATGTAGGTACTAAGTTATATCAAACTAGCTGACCCGGCTACTTTTTTTCTAAATATATTGTATTTTCTTTGGCCCTAATACTTATATTAGGATTAGGTGGGTAGTACCTAATCCTAATATAAGTAGAACAGTTTAATATGCGTAGGTACATGCTTAAATGTAGGTACTAAGTTATATCAAACTAGCTGACCCGGCTACTTTTTTTCTAAATATATTGTATTTTCTTTGGCCCTAATACTTATATTAGGATTAGGTGGGTAGTACCTAATCCTAATATAAGTAGAACAGTTTAATATGCGTAGGTACATGCTTAAATGTAGGTACTAAGTTATATCAAACTAGCTGACCCGGCTACTATTTTTCTAAATATATTGTATTTTCTTTGGCCCTAATACTTATATTAGGATTAGGTGGGTAGTACCTAATCCTAATATAAATAAGTAGAACAGTTTAATATGCGTAGGTACATGCTTAAATGTAGGTACTAAGTTATATCAAACTAGCTGACCCGGCAAATTATCCAATTTAGTGCAGTTGTTCGGAAGTTATGCGCGTACAAATATTTCAGCGATTCGTTTTTATTTATATAGATTGTAATATTTCATAATTTGTTCCCAAAAACATGAATCAAAATCCACGTGGTAATATGATTTGTCATAATTACGTATCATTTGTTTCGTAACGATATCCGGCATATAGGATATCGGACACGATTGCTCGGAACGGATGCATACCGTTCCGGATACGTACCGTATGATTCCGCCGGCGGCCGCCGCTGACCGATTGTACCAATTTGTACCCGTAACATACAACCACCCTCGAACCACGTAAATTTTTTATTTGATTAAGATAGTTATCCAGCAAATACTTTCGTAATAAAGTCAATTTTTTTGATTATACATACCCTTACGTAGATTTGGAGCAGTTACTTCTTCAAAGTAAGGAGTAAATTATAGGCGCAGCCGTGTTATTTCGTAAGCAATTTGAAAGTCGTTTGATTCCAATTTATCTTATTTTCTTGTTATAACGATTTATTAATTTAAAAGACGGGCAGTTAGTCGCGACTCTAATTTGCTTGATCGTTTCGTGGACGATATTTCATTTTTGTTTTGAGGGTAATGCTATTTTGAACAGTTGTTTAGTTTTTACGTTAGTTTTGAAACGAATTCACTCCATGCTAATTTGTACTCCTGGATTTCAATAGCATGACATAAAAAAGTTACTACTTACAACAAAATGTGTTATTCGACAAATTTCCGTTGCTGTGCCCATTAATACACATAGTTCAAAGATCATTATGCACAAATTATGTTGAAATATCGTTGGTATATACGGCTACCATTATTTATTACGAGATTGGTATGTTCCACAACTGGGCTAAGACCTCCTATGAAACTAGTAGTGTCCTCATATTTCATTGAGCCTTAGGCATCGTCCATCTAAGCTTAGGGTTGCTACCCGCAATTTGTCTCTTGGGTATTGTAATCCTCAAAATTGATAATCGATGGGCGTCTACAAAGGCATCTCGGCATGCTAACGAGCGCTCGCCAGCGCTATCAATCTTCAGAAGGTGTACTGAATGAACCAAGGTCACCAAAGCGTAGGGCTGCCAATATTTTGATAACGAAGTAGTTACATCACTACAATAAGAAGTTTTGATAGTTTGAAAATACATTATGCTTGTCTGACACGTTTGCAATTAATAGTAGTGAAATAGCTTTTTTTGTTATCCGAAATTAACTGCTTCATTTTTGATAAGACTGCAATTTATTGTTATGATTCAAAAGCTGTCACCTTACAGAACATTTCAATTTGTGCTACTGTAAGACATATTTGTATCATAAAAATGTGTAGTACAAACTTATATTGCAAGCGCATTACTGCGTTATATTAAAACTTCATTCATAACTTTTTGTGACAACCCTAATGTAATGAAATATGACAAAAGACAGCTCACTAATGTCACTGTGATCGTGGTGAAATTATGGCGTGACGTTGATTTATACCATGATTATGAAAACGTAGAGGCTTCAGTCGGTTTTAGTGAAATTATTATTAGCTTCGCAGAGGCTTAATTGATAACACACAAATAAAGTGTTAGAAAGGCATTCTGCGCCATACGTATCAAAGCAGGGGATTTGCGAGAAGTATTGATAGAGGTAAAAGGTATGGATGAACACTATTGAACATTTTTTTTTTAACTAGCCTATACTGTCCTACTGCCAGCAGTTTGCCCAGGCAAAGGCCTACCCCAATTTCTTCCACCTGTCTCGCTCCTGCGCCACCTCATACCAATTTTCTTGGTGTGTATCTAGATCGTCTAGCCATCTTTTTTATATTATGTTCTTATATTTCGTACATATATCACAAGTCAATCATTATATTCTATAGTAATTGTGATGAATAATGATGCTTCAACTACATTAGTACAAATACTAGATGTTAAAAAGTTGGTGTTGTATATCCCAGTAAAACAAGGTGCTTGCCTCAAGCGTTACTTGAGCAATATTTTTTATTCGCAATACTCACACGTGTTTCATTCCATAAAAATCTGAACTTGCAACATGGCGCGCAAAGTTCGCAACGTTTTGCAACATCGTGCGCCGTAGGGTCCAACACGTGTCACTAAGCACAATGATTCGCAACATTTCGAAACTTAGCACACCGTAGCGCGCAACGGGGGCCACGTGAGAACATTGTTGACGAATAAACACGTGGGAAACCCAGTTTTTTTAGGGCTGGTTCTCTAAACGTTGCTGGTTGATTTAACGGTATATGAGTACACCTAACTATAGCATTCTGAAAACTCTCTCACCTAACACTGAACATTCTATATTAACGCCCAGACCACAGTATCTGAAACTTCCTACGTGACACAGCTATTCTAATTAATTAAAACGTATCTGTATCGTATTTGCTTATCAGTCCTACTTCTACCCGAGCCGTGTACAAACAAATGCGAAAAAATTGATCGACATTGACAAAATTAAACGTACCCTCCGGGCCGTATCGAGTGGACGTGTCATACAAATGTAGTTGGGCGATTGGACCCGATAAACATCGGAGTAACAAATTAACCCGGCAGGCGCGCGACCTCGATACGCCCGCTACGCAGCTACGCAGTTACGTCGGTACGCTGATACGCCGATACGTAGTACGCCTATCGTGACATCTACGCGTAACGACATCGACTAAACTGATACTACTGGGTAGGGTGGCGTGGGATAGTTAGGGTAGATAGTTAAAATGTTAAATCTACAAATAGTTCTCTGATGAGATATTGTTTTTTTTTATATTAACATAAAACAATTTTTTAATCATAAAACTGATAAGTTATACGTAGGTCTAGCTTTAGCACAGAAGTTGGTGCGATGATACATGCTCAATTTTCTGATTAGTGGAAAAATATATAGCCAGATTTTATATTCGATTTAATATTCATAAATCTACAATCCGTCGTAAACAATTGATAAATCAAACCATTTACAGTATCATTACGATCGTCAGCCCCAATGTTTACACGTTTGTCGACACGGCATTAGCGGGGCGTCATTAGCCCTACAAATGACACTGAAACGAAATCTATTCATTTCCTTTAGCCGAGTCAATCGACGGTGGATATTGTTCGATTTCACGCGATGTGAACATTATACCTGTGGCGTGGAATCTTCGTGTTCCAAGTTGGTACTAGAACAGTGTTTCGTTTTTGAAAGTATATCTTAAGAGAAAATAATTAGGTATACACTTTAACAGTTTGTCAGCCTCCGTGGTGTAGTGGTGGGGCAGATTGGCTCAAATCTCATACACCACTGAGGTTGTGGGTTCGATTTCCGCGACGAGACAAATGTTTGTGTACGGAAAAAAGCGCAAGTATTTGTTTCGTGTCTGGGTGTTGTGGGACCATGGTCCTCGTAGTTCCTGGTTCCCTAGAAACAGGAAATCCTAGTTAGGTGCCAGGATCTATGTATGTGATCGTCGGGAATATTTATTTATTATTTATTAATCCATAGTTGGTATCGTCACTTTTAGCGTCACTTTCAACATGGGGCCATAATGACTTCAATTTAATTATTTTTATCAATTTATTATTTTTAAGTAAATATTTTATGTTACTTCAGGTAGCATAACCTATTTGAAATAGATTTTTTAACAGAGCACCAAAATAAAAGCCTATAAAATATCTATTCCATGGCTATATTTTATTATTGAAGAAGTAAATCTTATGTTATTCCTGAAAATAAAGGCTTACGACATGTCTATTTAAGTATCACCAATTGAACATAATTCTTAATATCACTACTTAAATATAAAATTGACAGTATTACAGAAGAAAATTGCCGTGGAAATTTGTAGCGTGCCCCAATAAAACGAAGCTCAATTACGTCACAATGTCTTCTTTGTGTTTCCCCGAAAAAACTACGTCATAAATAATACCGTATGTCATTTCTCAGCACGTATGAAATTTATAACACACGAAACGATTTCCAAAGGCAATTTATTTGTAATAAAGCCATTCCCCTGAAAGGAAGCTACAAAACCGGTAGCATGCTGTTCAGCCGTAAAAATATGAAATTAATAGGTACTACTTTACGAAGGCGTTGGAAAAATATCTTGAGAGTGCATTCAATAAGGACTCTTTATGAGCATTTTTAATTGATTGTCTTGAAGTAATAAGCCTCTTCAACTAAGATGGTTCCACATGGAAAGTGATTACTTGATTAAAAATGTTAAAAAATAGAAACCAAGATAGGATTTGCCGGTTATTGAAGCTATACAAAAATAGATGATAAAAAAAACAACATAAACAGGAAAAGATGTGATTCCCCGGCACGGTATATCAAACCTCGAGTAAAGCGAAGCCATACCGCCACGATTTGCGACTTAATCACTTTATTGGCAGCAAGGGAGCTTATCGGAAAGAAGTCGACCCCGCTGATATATGAGTAAACAAGCTTGCACTTTTGCTCGCCCGCTTTTGGCGGTCACACAGGCCATAAACTCGTCGCCCAAGTTTGGATTGCGCTTGTGGGGAGCACCGAGTGCTTTCTGAACGTTGTTTTTTTAGTTTTGAACGTCGGTAATGTACTTATTTACTCGTACCTTGTTAGACTCCTCGTCGTTGCAGTCACGTGCATCTGAAAAAGAAACTTTGTATTAATTTATATTATCTTCTTTAAATCCGAACTTGGAACGTTATTAACGAGAAAGGGGTACTTAAAGCGTAAGGTATACAAACGTCCTCTACCCTGGGCAGTGATTAGCCACAGCGCACACTAGCAACGCGCCGGACCTAAATATGTTTGTATTTTGACTTTGCCGGTACATACACCCAATATCGGATCCCTCCTGAGGATCAGCCATTACGCAGCCTCTTAACGGCGGACGGTTTTAATTAAAAACTTCTTGCATTAGCATGTGTCCGTCCAATCATGATACTAATCCCTTCAAAATATTATTTAATTTCGGTCGAGTGTCTTAACCGATCCGAGTTTCGGGTACGGATAACCAATCTATTGTTTTGTGTGCGGAACGAAACGGGATGTTATTCGGTTAGGAAGTTTCGAGCTCGGTTTCAATTTCGCGTTGCATGATGCCGGAAAACCGATCGATTGGTGAATTTGGGTATTATTAATGTATTATAAGTAGGTCGAGGAGGATCGTTCGCCTAAACAAACAATACATCAGCTTGGCAGCGGTGCCGGTGGAGAGTCTTAGCGATAAACAAGCGCAGGTGTGTGCGGGAGCGGTACCCGCCTCAACCGCTGTCCGGACCAACTTGGAAAGTATTCGTAAGCGTTCAAACATACCGGCCTCGTTATGCATGCCTCGCTGGGTTTAATCACGGAGCGACCCCGCCCCGGGCGGAGCTAATGTTTTCACTATGTATTTTTTAAGCATCTACCCAGTACCCGGTATTCTGAACTCGCGGTGCTCGCAGTGTTCTTGTAAAGCCTTTCGTGCACGGTAGAGTACCTACTTCGATTGGAGGATGTTAATTGGATTTTTCAATGTTATGCAAGATATTTCACTGAAATTCAACCTCAATGTCGGGACTGTACTCAATAAAGCAGTCCATTGAACTTCACATGCTCGTCTAACTTGCAGTGTCAAGTCGAAGGTCCTCAAACAACTATTAGCGGTGTCGCATCCGACGTTCGCCCACATCCGAATCTTGGTGTCTATTATGGGACGTGTCCAATATTGACACAGTCCCGCCGACTGTGGGCTGCTGACAATGATCCCTTGTCAGTTTGCTTGAATTTGGGTTTCGGATGCTTCCTCGATGCGATATGATCACTGTATGTGTATTCAAGTATTTCAGTTAGACTATTGAAAATTCTGTGACGACCTGCTCGTACCTTTTGACCGAGATAAGTCTCGAGACATTATTAATCACAGAGCGCCAGGAGCGTAATCTAGCGCCCAATTTTGTTTGACTTGGCGAAAAGTTGTGCGGAGTCTTATTTATTTTTTATCAATTTCACCCGAGCGGGCTTTAAAAGCGTCGCTCCATTTTATTATAGGAACGTGAATTAGCAAAAAGAGAATGGATTTTGGTTGTGATTATGTCAAAAATAATTAATTACTATCGATTCGATGGCGGGCAAGGGAGAAAATTGATGGGAGCGCCGAGTCGTCGTGGAGCCACGCTTTAAAATTGGAAAGCTAATTACTCGGTTACGGAGTTACGGGACACCACGAAGGGGATTAGTAGAGATTACTTATAAATGAAATCTCAATAAATTTCTGTTTGGGTTGTACGCTAAATGAAAATAAGTTCAGTCAAAACACAATCTTCATTTCTGTCAAAGATCTTGGCGGCGGTCGTTAAAACGACGACTTCTCCTTAAAGTTTACAATCTATGCGAGGGAGGCTAGAGCCAAGGAGCCGAGGGGCACGTGTGAGGGGCTTCTCGGAATTTCTTCATTCATTAAGCCGGCGCAGCTCCGTGCTCGGCCTGCCAAACTCACCGCTACATTGTACACATCGCCGATGAGCAAAACTTTAATTTAGGCCGCGGTACCTGCGACCGCTCGCCTCCGCTCATTCATAATGAACCAGTAAACCACCCACTGTTTTAGTTTCACGACGCAACCTCTGGCGTGCGACTGACGTTTTATATACGACCAGTTTAAACGTCAAAGTAAAACGGACGCCGAACTCAGTTCGTGTCAATAAATCACTCGAAAAGTCGGAGCGTCGAAAGAAAAATCACAGTCATCGGCCTCTTTTTAAATTAACGCCATTAGCTTCAAGATTTCCTCTTTGAAATAGAGTGCAAAGATTGCCTCTCTTCGTTTGAGCGGCCGAGTAATTAGTAACGCTCGAGTTTTATTTGTTGACGTTCATTACTCCCTGATTTTGAGAGTCGAGCGAAAGAGACAAGAGTATTTCTTGAGGGATTTAGAAAGAGAAGAGGATATCCAATCGGGCTGCACCTGCCACCGTGCGGAATTTGCAATTTAAATTCTGTACGAATATTCTAGAGGACCTCCTTAACACGACATCTGTTTAAATCGTCGACTATAGAGTGACTGCTGCGGTTCCAAACTCTTTGTGATTGCGACTTAATTGAAATAAAATAAACCCTTTTGTGATTTGAAGGGTGACTTAGAAACGTTTCAATTTGTGGTTGTTTTCATAAAGTTATTAGAATATTTAGAGCAGAAGGATTTTAAATATTTTACCTACAAACTTAAACTACAATACGCATAAGTTTTAGACCTTGTAAGCATCTTTTACACGTTAAATACCTTAACATATCGTAAGCTTCTCAGATATGATTTTACGTTCTCCGGAGACTTCAAAAGGCGGCTTCACCCATAAAATATGACGTCATGTTCTAATCCCCTAAATTGATTGATTCGTTCTTATTCCGGATGATATATCGTCGTGTTTCGGTCGAGGTGTATCGAGCTGTTGGAGTGTTGGTTAATAGGTGAGGATTGTACTACCCAATCTTGAAGTAACTGTAACTGGTTTAAGGTGTTAACATTAAACTTAATTATTTTTGTTAATATTTGATAGAGACTTTACAATACTCTTTCAGTTTATATGATGACTAAAGTTACGTCAATATTATTTATAAATATATATATATTAAAGCATGTCGAGATAAAATCTGCTAAATAACTTCTGGCACAGACCTATTCGTTACACCATCCAATCAATGCGCGACGTTTTCAATACCAACAAGATAAATATAAATTTAAGAATATAAAGCGGTAACAGTACATATCGGGATAAATAAATTGAAAGAAATCTCTGGTTTGACTCCTCGCTAATAAGTGTTAGTGGGTAAATAAAGAAGTGCAGGCGGCGGGCGGGGCCGGGAATCATTAATAACTATCGCCCCGCCACTTCATTAACAATCAATCACATGTGGTTCCCTTGGGCTGGACAGGTTGCGGTATAGGACATGTTTTTCTTTAGTATATTATTGATATTTCTAGTAAGGGGTTAAATGAGAGAAAAAAATTACAAAGTAGTACTATGGTATTCGGTGAACCATCGGGGAGACGGGTCTGAGCAGCCGCTCAACTGCCGTCTCTCTATAGATCTATGTGCTCCATCTTAGGCCACATCATCGCTTCACATCAGGCGAGATAGTGGCCAAACATAGATCTATTAAGCGTAAAAACACTACATTGAGGAATGCAATAAACGATTGCATTAAATTAAATTAAAACTATGTGCATAATAGGATATAATATTATAATAATTTTATATTCGTAGTTGGGTAAAGACTTTTGTAGAAGCCGCTACAGCGTAGCATTCGCGTTGACCTAGCTACGACAAGCTACGCGTCAACTATTTCTGTTCTTTTCCATCAATGTTGCTACAACAAAATGCAACAAAAACAAACTCGCTATTCTAACGAAGTTATGTATCGACGTACGAGTATACACGTACGAGAAAGAATGACTTGTCGGATGGAGTTAATAATCTTATTAATTTGTTCGCGCGTAACCCGCAGCGCTCGCTGGTCCCGACGTTCTTTGTAATTAATGAGAACACCTCATCTATTAAATTAGTACAAGGGCTCGTGAGCACACGTGAGTAGCTATCTACCACTGTAACCTGACACTTAGCACCTCATACATCTTTCTAAAAATAAACAAAAAGCGAAATGAAGCAAGAGTGTGAAGGGTCTTGCTTTGTTGGTTGCATGCCACAGTCTTAGTAGAATAAATAAATTGCGCGTGAACAAAATGAACTAAGAATTTTCATTTATCATAAGAGTAACTTTAGATTAGACACAATGTAATACAAAACTAATTAATGGTCTTAAATAAAGGCTCTATAAATAGTTGCTTGTAGTAACATTTTGTTGTGAAAAAATTGTAAGAGTACAATAACCATAATAGCTAGCTTTATGGATTTTACTATTACGTATGCTTTTTTGAAAATGTCTACAAAAATATATAGAATTTATTTTTCTTTCTACTGATTCAAACCGGAACACAGTACCATGCATTTTATTTGGCATTGCGGCACGGTAGAGACTGCGACAAAAGTATCTAAACATTTACATTTACAGTTTTTCATTGTTTTTACAGTAGTCCAGAGAAAATAATTGTAATAAATGTACATAGGATATCCTAGTAACGCTACTAACGAAACTTATAAGTGTATATTAAACACTAATGTATTTGTGTTATTAAATAAGTTATTCTCGTATGCTTAAAATGTTTAGTCTTTTGTCGCTGAAGGTACCAATCTCTTGCGATGTAGTTACACAACCAAGTAAGTACAGGACAAGGGACCAACGTTTATGTAACAATCGGGATACGAAGCAATAACTACCCCTGGTCATAACTCACAACAAAGGTAACCTCTCGAAAGGGATCATAAATTACATGGAAACTATACGCTTTGATCAATTAAATTTTATTACGTGCGTTAATTAAATGGCGTCCTAAGTGAAAGATTTATTGAAGGTTTATCCTCATAACTATGGCTTAGAGGCATTACTCAATAGGCCTGGCCTCTTCGAGCCTGCTTAAGGGCCACTACACGATTAAAGGCCTATTTGAGTAGAGGATTTGGTGGGTAGCAGAATGCTAAACAATAACGTTGCGAAGGATTCTGGAAATTAGAAAAGTTAGACCTTTCATATTAATATATCGGCCTGTCATAACTGAATCGTGTTAAATTCCATTGAGAACAAAATTAGATACTGTAAACAATACTGTATCTGTTTAATTATTATAATTTTTGACATATAGGTATAAATCATTATATAGACCCATTTAATATATTTTCGTATACCTATAATTTATTGTGTTAGCTAGATAATTTGTGTTATAATTGTTGTTGTGACTCAGGACCAAACCACTGGATTGAGCTTCATGACCCAAAAATCCTCTTCACCGATCGATAGTTCTATCCAAGAATTGTTCGAGAAGCGATTCAGATAAAGAAGTACCGTAACTTCAATCGGGAGGATGGTTTTAGGTTATCTACATCGTGGAATCTGGTGATCAGTAGGTGCTCGCGTCGCGATTTATCTTCGAACGTATCTGCCGATACTGTTAGTATTGTATGTCGTGGCCAAGTTTTACCAGACCAAATGCGGGTAGTTGGTGACAACGCCCGTCGTTCCTGACGCTGATACCCGCTTCTCCAGTCTTCTCGTGACCACGGTCAATGCAACTTGATCGAAACGTTGAGGTTAGTCAAAATGTTATTTTGATTTTAAAATTGTGCGCGAAGAGACCAGATATTATCATAAAACATGTACCGTTTCTATTAGAATAAACAATTTCATTTAATTTTGTTTCATTTCTTTTCATCTATATTAAAATTAGTTATTGAGGCTTGTTTATAAATGCACCGTTATTTATTCAAGAAAGCGCCAGCTAAAGAAAAAGACAGTCCAAATCTCTCGGCGCTTGTAACAAAAGCTAATTATCCTGTGTTTACTTTGTAGACAATGGTTAAGCGCGGTTCCCGGTGATATATGCGCAGTAAATTCTAATGCGACGTCACCGCACCCGCGAGGTGGCGCACTAAACCCGCGCGAATCCGGAACGATCATAATAAAGTATGATTTCTTGGCCGGGGACCGCGGCCTCTCGGATAATCACTCCTCAGGCGTACCCATATAATTCCTTAGTGCATAATGAAAGTTGATTAACATTACCCTATACGGTCTCGCGAGTGTGTGTGTGTCCGCCGCAGATTCCGAGTCCTAATTAAGAGCGAGAGAGGGTGGCCGCGGCCGCCGGCGGGGACGGGGTATCGATCATCGCCCGCCAAGGAATCGACGCACGGACCCGCAAAAAGGGGAAGCCCTCATCTCAAAATCAGCGTCCGACTAAGCCGGCCAGTACTCAGCATATGTGTTTTGATTTAAAGGGTCAGTTTAATACGCGGCGCGGAAACGGAACGCTCCGGGCGAGATTTGCAAATCCGATGTGAATAATTACACGGCTTACGAGCGCTTACCTACTGCCTTACAGTCATTTGCATATTTTCTTGCGGCTTTGTGCCGGCTGCCTGAAGAGGTGGGAGATTATGCTCATGGAAATGTGCCAATATGTGCGTTGGCTTTTCAATATTTTTTTATATGAAATGAGTTAAATAATTTGGCGCACTTATAAAAACGTAATTTTGCTTTAACAAGTACTTGAAACTCAGCGTTGATTTGTTCGTACGAAGTCCACTCGTGTCTTTTTGAAATAAGAAACAAAATGAAAAGAAAAACAAGAAACCCTAACAAAGCTGCTTATAAAAAACGATGGAAAACACTTATCGCGCTCGAGTGCAAATCGTCGACTGTCACTTCAGATCCCGCCAGACAAAATGGGAAAAAGTAACAAAAATAACAATCAAATAGAGCATCTACGGAAATGAGATCTGAAGGAATGATGACGCCGACCCCGGGGATCGGTCGCCTCTTCAAAAAAGACTAATCTCTCAATTCACTAAGGAGTTGAGCTTTAAAAAATATTTCGATAGGCAACAAAGGGCCCCTCGCTCGTCGCCTCTTCCTTTCGCGGTGTCTTTGACACGTCGCCGCCGCTGGATTTTTTTCGCGAGATCTCTTTAGAGGCGGGATGTCACTCACTTTGTATCGGCTTTGTCGCGAGAGGTTAAGCGCCGGTTTATTAGGCTCGACTTCCGTTTCGCAAACAGAGGGGCCGTTAGCAGATTCGTTTTCGATGTTCGCATTATTGGCTAAAAATTAAATCCCCAATCGATTCAGATTTATTGGCGCCAACCTTTATGTGAGCGCGACCCTCTTGCAATCGATACGCATGTGACGAGTGGGGCTGCAACCAGCGGCTCTTAATTAAGAATACGTGACAAAAGACGAGACGTGTACATAAACACAAGTAGTACGCAAAAAGGGCCGGATTACGTAACCCTTTGCGCTTTTGATTTTAAACGTCGCGTGAAGTGCGAACGCCGGACCATGGCGTCTAATTTGAAAAGAGACTTGACAAATCTGGCTTCAGGCTGACCCTCGTTTAATCGAGCCATCGCTACACGTGACGATATGAATGTTGATACAATGAAATAATATCGTGGAGCGGTAGGCGGTCGCCATGACAACAGGGCGGTTTGGTCGGAAGCCGAGTTTGAATGGAGCGCCAAAAGGCTTTTAGCCCCGTTTGACCATTTAGATCGGGTCAGCGTTTCGGGAGCTGACTGCGCTCGAAACCGGGATAATTAGTAGGCAAACAAGGAACAGTGTGCCCGCACAACTTTCGCGGACCATTCAGGTGCTCTGCAAACACCGCTGCAAGAAGTTTAACAGCAGTTTAATTGCGGAGCGAAAACAGAAGCGCACTGAAAACAGTTTAGTTTCCGTGAAAAGAACCTTGTCGGTTATTGAGGTGAACAAGCATAATCAAAGCTACGCGAGAGTTTGAAGTTTATTGAAAATGTGAAAACATCTCTCATCCGTGAGGGGGAATAAATTAAAGTTGGTTACTGTGTAGTTAATAAGCTGAACTCCAGAAAATCAATACGACTCAAGACTTCATTAATAGAAGAGTCAAACAGCAAAAGATGGTACTGAGCTCGCCAATAATGGATATTATTTTTGCTAAATCATTTTTTAAATGGACCTGTGCCTAGAGACACTGAATATTCAAGTCAAATGATTTTGTAAATGTATTCTGGAGGCCCTGGAGATATGAAGCTTGCACATTATCGGACAGAGTACGAATAGAAGAGGCTTGTACCATAAAATAAGTACTCAGCTAGGTCACGAGCTGAATAAATATTCTATATACGAGAGGACGCTAGTAATTAGCAGTGGCTGAATAGAAAGTCAAAGAGATTTGAAGAGCTTATTATTCAATAGTGAATTATAATAATACCTGGTTAATCCCTAAAAAGGTTAGTTGTTTACCCACTGCAGTCGAGTCTATAAATCCTGGTGTCAGCGTCAGCGGCCGGTAAAGGTGCGGACACACTAGTAAATTACCCGCTTACCCGCGGCGACCCGCGACTGACGCGACGTGCGTGCCGCGGCGGTCGTCGTACGTGTCGGTGTGGAGGGAGCTTAATTGTAGGAACGGGTTTAATTGTAGGTATTCGTTAGGTTGATGAGTTGGGTCGAAGTAAGGTGTTTAGCAGTAGTGACTGATAAATGTAAATCAAATCATAACAAAACTAAATAATTTATTTTATTTATATCTAAAGATGAACAATCTTGTAAAATCATGTTTTTTTTTACATATTGATCTGTCCTAGAAAGACTTTACAATCTAGCCTAGTAAGACTAATAAGTAATTTTATCATGATCAATAAAAAAAGGTAATTTTTATATAGGTTTTCGCTTTGTACGTGGCGCGATTCGTCGATTTAGCCATTGTTAGGTATCCAAGTATAGAATATTTATTTCAAATATTTTATTTTCCACATAAATTGGGCTCAAAAAAAGCTATGCCCATGCTCAATTTACTACATTCCTCTCCTTATGAATCAGACAAAGTTCAAGGTAATATGTTTCGTCGCAATAAATAATCATAGTAAAAAAGACTTGTAGTCTAAAAAAGCCCAATATCTAAACACGTCCTTAAGTCCCGGCTGGACTCCGGACCAAAGCTATGCGTGCAGGACAGTACCTACTAACCTATCACACACAAAAGTTCCACAAATCCCTCGCGGGCCGCACGAGACGGCAGAGCCAAGTTCTGCTAATACATAATTGGGACCAAATCCCTATTGGTCCCGCGTAAGGGACAGGCGTCTTAGTGCGTGCTTGTTCGGGAAATTAATGAAATTAACCGATACAAGGTAAACCTGAAGGAAATGAGGGAGGCTAATTTGATAATGTTTGGTTTTCTTTCGGGTAATAAATCTTGGGTGAGGTTTTTTGTTGGATGCTGGAGGTATGGTATTTATTTCATTTTTATCTTATGTTTTGTACGGCGCTTTATTTCAAATATTTCGAAGTTAGGGCTTAGCATAGAGGCTTTAAGTATTTATACTCGCAGGTCTCAAACTTCAGGACTACACAATGACTGTAAGTATATTATGTAATAGACGCTGTTTTTAACCTCAATGCAAAAATGAGGGGTGTTATACACACGTAGATTGACCACTATGTGTGTCTGTCTGTGGCATCGTAGCTCTTAAACGGGTGAACCGATTTGAATGCGGTTTTTTTATTTGAAAGCAGGTTTTCTATCGGTGGTTCTTAGACCTTGAGATATTTAATCAAAATTGGTTCAGCCGTTTATCACTTTTTATAGTATTTTTGTGTCGGGGCTTTTAAATTTGAACTGAAATTCGCTTGTTCCAAATAATTCTTTCAATGTATGTAATTACTAACTGCACCTCACTTCACCAACGTGTCAATTTTTCGGAATAAAAGTATCCTATGCTATACTCTTAGACCTAAAGTAGGTATACCTTCTTACTACATTTCATTAAACACCGCTGTGTAGTTTTAGCGTGTTTGAGTAACAAACATCGATGCTCACAAACTTTCGCATTTATAATATTAGTAGAATAGAAGTATTGAGTCATTACTTCTCAAAGATCGCATACATTCTCAGTCTTTAAACCCCTAAAAGGCTTCCGTTCAAATGACATAATAACCCAAAATGAACAAGTGAAACTAGTTGTTGTTACGTTCATTACCCCCAGTAATTCCCGGGCGTGCGGTATCGATCCGACGAGCGACAGAAAACTTTCTAGACGGGTTTTATATGCACCGACTCTTTGCTGTAAGCGGGTATAGCGGTAGCGGGACGCTGAGTCGCGTAAATACTTGACAGTGTGAAGCGGTCTTTAGATATTTGGTTTGGGACGTTATATGGAAAGAGTTGATGATTAAAAAAATGCGATATCATTTATCATTTATTTATTTATTATATTGATATATATTACTTTTTATATATATTAATATGTATTATTTATTTATTTTTATTTTTGCATAATTCCTCTCCCTGCACGGTTGTCTGGAAGAGATCGCTTTAAGCAATAAGACCACCAATTGTTACACTTTTGTTACGTAGTTTTTATTATTAATAATTGTATGTGTGCGTTTTAATAAAGAGTTATTTCAATTTCATTTTCATTTTCAATTATGTATGTTTAAGTATGCAGGTATTTATTATTGTAATTTAACACACCGCCGTCTTCTCCTTCTTTCGATACTGTCCATCCGAAGGTTGTCTGGAAGAGATCGCTTTAAGCGATAAGACCGCCCATTGTACTACCACTAAGGAATTTTGTGTTACTTTTATTTATGTTGTGTTGTAACTGGTATGTAATAAAGAGTTATGTAATTGTAATTTATTTATTTATTAGGTTTACCAACAGTTGATACACAACAATTACAGTAAGTCCTTAACTAATAGTTGTTATTTTAGTTTTTAATTATTTCTGTATTTTGGTGTTATAAAGAGGTATAATAAAGAGTTATTCTAGTCTATTCTATTCTAATAGTCTTATGCTATGTGCGCCACCAATTATAGGTAAACACAACATGCGTTTATACAGTCTTTATAAATAATGGGTACATAAGTACATAATTTTGATTTTAGGTATTTGATAACCACAAACGCTACTTTTAGCATTAGCGTTTTTTTAGTTTTTTTGTTATTTTAATATTTTTTAATAGATGATTAAAATCGCAAAAAAAAGATTTTGACAGCTAAATCGCGCAATCTATAGATCAAAGAAAAAGTATACTGTATTAAATCTTTGTTATAGAAAGAGTACAGTTGCTGTATCTAGCTTTCAAAAAGCGATCGAAGCGTTTATCGCTGATTCTAAAAATAGGCGTGTGTCCTAAACAATTTTTAAAAATACGTAGTGCTAAACATTTATGTTTTATCATGCTTGCTTCAAGACTCTGTACGGATATAGAGCTAAAAAGGTATTAGCATAATAATAAGCATAATAAAACTTGAATTTATTTGTCGTTTAAGTAAATCCAGGCTAAGCTAGGTAATTTATAATTTCTTCAGGTACATAAATCAAAAACGATTTCAAACATAACATAATAATTAATTTTTAGAAAAAAACAAAAACCGACTTCAATGTAACTTCGAAGTCCAAGGTCACATATCGATGAAATTTATATGGGACCACTTTGTAGCTATACTGAATCCGACGCAAAAAGAATTTTTCAAATCGGTTTATAAATGACGGAGTTCTGAGGCAATAAACATTAAAAAAAAAAAATACAACCGAACAGAGAACCTCCTCCTTTTTTGAACTCTGTTAAAAACTCTGCTACTAACAATTTTCTGAAATAATCTTATTAAACGTATTCGATCCATAGCACATATTTGACTGGTTATAACCATGATTAAACATCTGAAGCGCTTCCTGCTCCATCAAGGCTGGTAATAACATTTGGAAATAGTAATTAAATTCCACATTAGCAGTACAAAGCGTAAGATACGCGGCGGAACCTAATTTTCATAGCTGATTAGCCTCACCCCACATGGGATCACACGATTACTGCCATGGCCGTATTCTGGATGATGAGACGAGGCATGTCATGTCAAATACGTTTCGGACATTTCAACATGGCAGTTCAGAATTTTGGAGCTGAACCTATTTGATGTGGCCCAAATGTACAGTCAGTGACATAAGTAGCTAAACATTTTTAATCGTTCAATTGACGATAACATCGAAATAATGCAAATTAATTGAAATTGTTTTGTAATTTCCTTATTCGTACAGGATATCAACAAGGTTTTTTAATGCAACATTCAGTGAAAACAAAATTCGAAATTCATTAATTAAAAATTCATTCATTTCTCTCAGTTTCAACTTTATTTGTGAGAGTAGAGAAAGAGTATAGATAAAAAAACACATGTCACACAACATTCATTTTTATCTACAAGTATGTCTATATATTTATCCTAGTTAGTCATGGATTATTTTAGTAATACAATTAGAATTTTAAATTACTAATTCAATTTCACACCATGAATTACATTACCAAAATCAATACTCAATAGGGGATCGGACAACTTTTCAAAAAGTGTTTTAAATTAACTACAATGAATATATATAGCCACGAAAAATACTATTTTAATTAAATAACGCTCTAAAAGTACCTAAAACTTAGTTTAAATATTATGTTTCAAATATTGCCGCGCAAACAGTCACGTCAAAAATTCTGACGTCATATGTAGGTAGAAGACGACAAACTCTTCGAATTAAAACTTGCAAAAAGATTCTAATACGTTTTGTGAAGTTTGGGGACTATATTGTAGTAATGGAACGAAAAAATTAGCAAAAATATATTTTATGAAAAGCAAAAACGTAAAATAAACACAAGCTTGACTCACGGCATTTGCCTACAAATGACGTCATGCGCTGTGATTGTTGTTTCGTTTGAGATGAAGAACAGATTAAAAATGTCAGAATTATTTATTGATTTAAGAATATAAATCATTATTATTTCACAAAAATATTGATTGAATGATCTTTCTGGTTTGACGAACATTCGTTCTAACTACATTTTAGATTTTTTCTCGATTACTGTACGATCCCCTATTCACATTTTGATTAAAAGACGAATAGTCAATCAAAGATGTTTACAACATGTTCAGATACTTATGTCGCGGACCATACATTGATGTCTTTTCTTATGGATTATAGGTTTTTGTTTGACCGCCATCTCAGTGACGATGTGGTCTATTCTTTATAATATATACTGTTGTTCTGGTTTGAAGGGCACTGTAGCCAGCGAAATTACTGGGCATATGAGACTTGATATCTGATGTCTCGGGTTGATCAGAGCAATGCAGTCCTACGCAGGGATTTTTATTCTATTAAAAGTTCTGGGTGGCACTGCAATTGTTATGGGCAGGCGTGGCGCTTACCATCAGACGAACTATTTGCTCGTCTTATCACTCAGTCACATAAAAAAAAACATAATTCACAATTACTCTGCCATGGCCCATCGCTCAGGATAATTCCTACTATGAAATGATCAAGATGATTTCGAGATGATTCATAGTCAAGTGAACACAGAATAGGTCCACCATACTCTGCTTATACTTTGCTACCCCTATCATCTGTCGGGTGCATGCCACGTCACCGCTGACGTCATTTCTGACGTCTTTCGATGAAAAACAAACAAAATATCGGAGCATTTTGCTTGTTTTGCTAATTGCGGATAATGGGGTGGCGTTTGATGTCTGTTGGTTTACCGAATTAAGGTTTTAAATGATTATGTTTCTCTACTCGTATTTTCACTCCATATCTTCATTTCATATTTTGTTTATTTTTCTTAACTAAGCAACCCACAAAAATTAAGCATCTACTGTCATATGGACTTTTTTAGAAAAAGATTGTGTTTTTGCGGTCCTATTTCTATACTAATCTAACACGAAGTTGGTTGCTCTTGAGTTACCTCAAATAACTGTTTGAGTATTGAGCGAGGGACGAAAATTACCTCACAATATCTATGAATATTCTAGTGTTTAATATCACGTAATGACCTTGGTATCTTTGATTTCCACAATAGAATTTTAACATATTATAGTTCGTTCAGACAACTCTTCCTACATTCCAGTACCACAACTCCCACTTCGAGCCAGCCACCTACCACCAGCGGTCATCATCCATCACTCAATTAGGCGCCCGATCAATCATCGTGCCGATCACTCCCTCGGCGCCGCACCTCGATGATTTTTTCCACTGTTTGCTACCGCACGGGACCTGTTAATCACTCGCGTGGGAAACATGTGGCTGATAGATTTTCCTGTAAAATTTAGATTTAATGTGTGAATGTGTATTTGGCAGTTCGTAAAAACGATGACGATAATGTAAAACCCATGTATTTTTTGATAAGGTTGTAATCGAGGCTTTGTTTAAATTGTAAGAAAAAAGTTTGTCACTCCTTGATATGTATTGTATCTACGTCACCAGGGTTAGCTACAAACCTACAAACTCAAGAAAGAAAGAAAGAAGTAAATATAATATCGGAATTATTGGCCACTTTTAACGCTCGACTCCAGCAAAGAATATTGTAGGGACTAGCCAATTATAAATATAACTTATATGTAAACCAATACAAACGTAAACAGATTTCGAAATTTTTGTGATACTCCAGAAAAAGGCAAATATTCGTTAGTAAGACAAAGCTTTAAAATAGCACGGGGAGTTTGTAAAACCAACACTTCTTCAATCACGATAATATAAAGCTCAACAAAACGGCACGCTATAAAAAGATGAACAATAATTCTTTTTTATTACGCGCCAAAGTGGGAATCTCATTGTCGGCGAGGAAATAAATAATAGCAGGATGGAAAAAAAGAAAGGGAAATAACACAACATAAAATATTAAGATTCACCCTGGATTGGCATCATTCTGCGGTCGCCACGGATTTCTTCCAAGGGGAAGCGGATACCTACGTCTTTGAATGTTAATGTTATTTGCATATCCGAAAAGTCATGAAATAAATCAGCCGAGACGGACAGTGGGGACGGCTATTCATTTTGCTCTCTTTGTCTACGCAAGTAGCAATTAATGTAAAAAAATGTTAATTCATTTCGATTTCCCCTATAATTTATTAGAAGTAACAATCGCCACAGATTTCCTCCAATCTCTATTGAAGATATGATATGTTTTCTGGATCCCAGAAATACACTCTAAATCGCAATATCCATTTGGAAATCCTACGAGTCGCGAGGTGAGCCCTCGCCGGGTAATGTCAGGATCTGGTATCAAATTGCGCCGTATTGTGCGTCAAACGCGAGAAAAACTGAGAAAGTGTTAGGACTGAATTTACATAAGTTGTGACAGAGGGTCTCGCACAATACATGCGAAAATATTCAGGGCCGAGGTGATGAGAGCCCTCGGGCGACTGCATGCATAGCCTTTATGGGCCCTATGATGGGGAAAATATTTACAGCCGGCGCGAAAACGCAATATTTATGAAGGAGCCGAAAGAAGTAGATGTGAGGGAGCTCGCGAGATACGGCATCAGCGCTTTATTGTTTTACACCGGGTTAGAGATAAATTGTAAGTTATTGCAGCGTTTAAGCGTGAATCAGTGGCAGAGGTTTTATTTTCCGCATAATTTGATTGTTTCTTTATTATACTGTGCAACAAGAAATTAACGTCATGCCGTCGGGCCTCTTGCCATCGTCACGTGAAATACCATTCGGCTCTAAAACAGCTGGCACGTGGACGGTAGCAAGTGCCCGACGAATGACGTCATTAAGGGCGGCATGGCGTGAGAGTCGACCTGCACTGCGGCGGCAAGAAAGATCATGGTGGCCCAATTTGTCTACTTCGCCGCCGCAGTGACAGTTGTGCGGTTCTGTCGTCGAGGTGCTCAGTGTTATGCTATACTAGTATGTATATTATACTCGCAGTAGCTTAGTGAAAAAGTACCAGCAAGCGAGTAGAAACTGGTGAGTTGAATTACTCATTGGAAGGAAGTTACTCTATAGTACATAAAGCGTGGTTTTGTTTACAAACTGACAGCACGATCGTTATCGATTGCAGGCGGGAAAGTTTTTATGAATTAACCGTCAAACAAGTAAAGAAGAACAATGAAAAAACAAACTCTTCAAACAAAAATCGATGACAATCTGGGCCAAAAACTTTGTAGAACTTTGCCGACAAAAAGATTTATATACTTATAAAAAAGTGAACGGGAAAAGAAGTTTTGGAAAAACTTTAAATTGCGACCTTGAACCGGTTGAACTTTGTTTCAGATTACTATTAGTAGAGTCGGGAGTCTCTGCCCCCTTTCTTAGTGACGATGACGTGCCGCGGACAGTTCGTGTCATTAACTTCGGCATAAATATGATGGGGATATTTGGATATTAGGGGTTTGATTTTGAAGTCTGGTGCACGTTTACCGTTTGCGGATGGGGTGCGATGAACCAGGGATCGATCGTTGGGCAGAGAGCGCCCGCGGACCTACTCAAACTTTTGGGTCGGTTTTAATGAAACAATTCCGGAACTTCACCGTATTTAGGTCACAGCGTGCGATAGTATGCGTGGCGTGATGCTCGTGTACTCTCTGTCGGCTTTCATTAACCTATGCACATGTTTAAGCAGAACTTTAGATGAAAACTAGAATACACCCGTAGATATAAAGCTATTTAATTAAACTACACATTATGCAAACTGGCTCAAGTGAAACACTAAGGAAGTCTGTTAAAAAACAATAAACAGTTTTCAATTCCATTTGTTTTATCACATCACAAAGCGACGTCTTGTTAAACAATACGCCATCAGCATCTACATCTTAAAGGCGTTTAAAAGGCGCTGCTTCGTCAATTGCGACATCGTTTCCTTTATTAACTGTTAACTAGGACCGGGTGTTTATGTAAATTGTTATTGCTTTTTTTAAAAACCTCGTTTGACACGTCTGAAGGGCCTCTCTAAGGCCCGCTCGTTACGAGATCCTCGCTTGGCGCTTGGCCCCGGACACAATGGGATTTTGAAGGTAAATAAGTCTTTAAAAGAGGAATAAGTAAATTAGAAGCGACAAGATAGGAATCTCCCCTATTTTTCCGAAGGTTGGGGCGAGAAAAAAGGCGATCGCCTTGAAAAGAATCGGGATAGGAAACTGTGGAGTAGTGTTTAATAAAAAAACAAATTCTATGTGATGAAATCTATGTAAATTACTATTAAAATGTAACAGCCCTACTTACACTTGTTTATAGTTATATATATAGTATCCTCAAAAAGGATAATGCAGACCTAAAAAAACTTCTGAGTGCTACAACTACAGAATTGAAGTGTATCAAGGATGAAAATAAGAACCTAAGAGAACGTGTTAAGGTACTCGAGGAGGAAAATCTGAAACAACAACAATGGGTCAGATTACAAAATATCGAAATTACTGGCATCCCTGAAAATAAAGAAGAAATAACAGCAGATGTTGTACTGAAGGTATCGCAGCATATTGGAGTCACCATACAACCATCTGACTTGGAGTTTGCACACAGAGTGCAGCCACGGCGTGCTGCGAGTGCAGCGCGCGCGCGCCCCATTATCGCGCGCCTGAGACACCGTGCTATTAAGGACCAGATAATAGCCGCTGCACGTAAACATCGCAACATGACTTCTGGGGAAATGGGAATGGGAGGCGAAACTAACAAAATATTTATAAATGAACATTTGACTAAAGACAACAAAATGCTTTTGAGTGCATGTAAGCAGAAGGCAAAAGAAGTCAACTACAGGTATATATGGACAAAAAACTGCCGTATTTTTGTTCGAAAAAACGACACTTCCCCTCCGATTCCTATAAACTCTGCGTCAGACGTTATAAAAATAGTTTGAGACATTCTCTCATCTTACTGCGTTTGCTTCTATGTTATCCTTATAAACTGCACTGTAACATTTACTTTCTTATAACTGTCCTACTCAAACAACACACAAACCGGTTATCCCAGCTATGTACACTACACATTTACACTATACATATAAATACCATAAAATATATAAACGGACAATTTAACCAATTACACATTAAACTAAAATACAATTTTAAATTTAGTATGATTGCCCGTTATAACCATTTTAATACCCAGTTACATATATTGTTACTTAAAAGGCTTGATTTCTATTTATTAGGTCTTTCACATCAAGAATTATTTCTTTTAATAAAATTGGAACATTCTAATGCGATATTCTTGTTGAGTGAGTTTTCCCTTACATTTGGTCGCTTGACTTTTTATAGCATGTATACACAGTATAAGTATGGATATTTTTCCTCTGGTCACAATGGATGATACAATAAAAAAATTAAAACTTTATTATCAAAATACTAGGGGACTTCGTACGAAGACAAATGAATTTTATAACAATTTGTTACTGCTGGATTTTGATGTGGTATTGATAACAGAGACGTGGCTGTGTGATGGAATAGTGGACTCTGAGCTATGCGATGATAAATTTGTCATATTTCGAAAAGACCGTAGGTCATTGGGGGGAGGCGTGATGATCATGTGTGCCCCACATTTGCAGGCCCGCGCTAGACCCGAATGGCAAATCAATGATTTGGAATGCCTCTGGGTGACAGTCCCTGCCCATGCGTTAGGCTCCACCCACGACTTGCATATTGCAACAGCTTATATACCTCCTAATTCACTTGTTCCGTTACGCACCCAATCGTTTATTGATTTAATGACACAAGTCTACAATGACCATCCATGTGATCACTTTTTAATCACGGGTGATTTCAACTTACCGTGTATAAAATGGAGATCGACTGAACCGACAGTCCTGAGGAAGGGACCTATTGAAACTCAGAACACTGCATCGAACCTCATTACCCAATCCTCCTTCATGGGTTTGTCGCAGTATAGCAATATCTCGAATAAAAGTAATAATACGTTAGATTTGGTCTTCTCTGATTCACCAGTAGTGGTACAAAAATCTGATACATCACTAGTAGGGGAAGATTCTCATCATCCCCCTCTTTCTATTGTAGCAACTGATTTGCTAGTACCGTCACTAAAACCTCAAGCTCGTACAAAATATATTTTTAGACGCGCAGATTTTGACGGCATGAACAACTTTCTTAGTAAACATGATTGGACGTTTATAACTGATAATAACAATAATGCTGAATACGTTTTAACTGCTTTTTATTCGATTCTACATAGTTTAATACAAACCCATGTTCCACAAGCTCGGTGTACTGGTACTTATGTTTATCCGGTTTGGTATAGCAGACCTCTTGTTCAATTAATTAAAGAAAAATCCAAGGCTCATAGGAATTGGAAAAGATACGGTAACCCTATTGATTATGCCCACTTTGCAGATCTTAGACATAAACAAAAGGAGCTGCAAGCTGAATGCTATCGGTCTTATATAGAGTTTTCTCAACAAAAAATTAGATCAAATCCAAAATTTTTCTGGTCATACGTCAAATCCAAGAGACAAATTCGGTCTAACTACCCTCAACAAATGACTTACGATAACACTGTATTGAATACGCAATTAGACATATGCAACGCATTTAATAACTTTTTTGAACGAAATTTTAGTAAGCCCGTTGATCATTACACCTTGAATGTACAGAATGACAGTTCTCAATCAAGGACTATTCATGATATTCAGGTAACTGTTGATGACATTCATAAACTAATTCGAATTATTGACATAACAAAGGGAGCTGGCAGTGACAATATTCCGCCTATATTTTTTGTAAAGTGTGCAGAATCGTTATCTGTGCCTATAGCATCAATTTTTAACAGATGTTTGAGAGATGGTTATTTTCCTAGTGTATGGAAAAGAGCACATATTGTACCTATACACAAAAAAGGTGAAAAAACTATAATTGAAAATTACCGTCCCATCTCAATTCTAAACGTACTTAGCAAGTTGTTTGAGAGGGTAGTCCATGCTGCAATATATCCTGTAATATGCAATTCAATACCTGCAGAACAGCATGGGTTTATGAAAGGACGATCTACAACGACTAACATGGGAGTTTTCATTGATCATGTGGCGAGTGGTATGGATGGTGGTTCCCAGGTTGATGTGATCTACACGGATTTCGAGAAAGCATTCGATCGTGTGGATCACATCATACTTTTGCGTAAGCTATACGAACTCGGAATCCATGGTAACTTGCTGAGATGGATGGAATCGTATTTGCGCAACCGCTCACAGGCTGTCGTTGTCGGTGGCTTTTGTTCCAATTTTATTGATGTCCCTTCGGGAGTCCCACAAGGCTCTATTCTTGGTCCGCTACTGTATGCATCTTATCTTTATGATGTAGGTAGATGTTTCGAACATGCACAATTCCTCATGTACGCCGATGACACCAAAATTTATATGAAGATAGGAAGCAATACTGATGGTATGAAACTTCAGGCTGATCTCGATAGACTGGGACACTATTATGCTGACAATCGTATTAGTATAAACATAAGCAAATGCTCATTTGTTTCCTTTACCCGAAAAAAACATCCAACACATTTTGAATACCACATTAATAATGTTAAAATAAGTAAGCTTAACTCTGTTAAGGATCTCGGTGTTCAAATAGACTCAAAATTAACATTTTCTGAACATATAGATAGCATAGTCAATAAAGCCTATAAAAGTCTTGGCTTTGTATTACGGGTTAGTCGTCCATTCTCCGATGTGGGCTGTCTGAAGATTTTATATTATACCTATGTAAGAAGTATACTTGAATATTGCAGTTCAACTTGGTGCCCACAATATATTACTTATATTCAGAATCTGGAGAGCATACAGAGTAAGTTTGTAAAGCACCTTAACTTTCGCTGCTATCATAGCTTTGTGGATTATCAGGAATCTTGCCTCTATCACCATCTTATGACTCTTGAAGACAGGCGAAGCTTGGCTGACATGAGTTTGATGCACGGTCTGTGCAATGGATATATAGATTGCTCGGAATTGACATCAAAATTATTGCGTTTTTGTGTCCCTAATACACGAACTAGACATACTAAACTATTTGCTGTTTCACGCACAGGTACGAATTATGCTCAAAATTCTATAGTTAGCCGATTGCACAGGACATACAATAAAAAATTTGATGGGACAGACATTTTTCATGAGAGTAAGGAAAGCTTCAAGCGCGAAGTTTCCACAATAATCAGTGACGAAATTGGTAAATTGTCTAAAATTTGAAAACTCACTTAACTTTACATTTACACACATATACATGCAACATACACACTTAGTGTATCTCTTGGCTTAGTACTAGACACTTAGGAAGCTTGCACCTTCAGGTATGCGCTAAGACACATCCAAAACACTAATCATACACTTACACACACTCTCACACGCCACACACATCCTCTCTCTCACACACACAGCCTCATATATACACACACACACACACACCCTCACACGCTTTGACAGTAGAAAATGTTTAATTAAGTCAAACACAAAAAATGTAAAACCCTTTTTGGCTGTCAGTTACATTATACTAAGTTATAATTAGGATTTTTTAAGAGCTGTGGTTTTTGTTGTAAATAAATAAATAAATAAATAAATAAATAGTTAAACACAATTTATCTATTTTACTTTTGCGCTGCTTTATAGAAAGCACCAAAATCAGAATAACACATGAAAAAGGATGCTATGAATTAATAAAAATAAAAAGGGATTTGTGTAGTTGTGTGCAACTACATCCTTAACCTTACCTTAGAAAACTGTAATAAGAAAAGCTAACTCCACCTTAATTTCGCAAAGAAAACCTTTTTAAAAGCGAGTGCGGCGACACTCTCGACCGGTATCACAACAGCTGCTGCCAACGATACCTACTTATTAAGCCGTATCCGTAAGTAAAGGGCAGCATTGATGATTAGTGATCTTCATATGGTAGTAATCGATTTTGACACTGGTTGTTGGAATAACAGAAGTGACGGGTTGTTGTCATAGAGTACTTTTCACACACCGACTGCCATTCTTAGAGTTCCGTAACCAAAGGATTCAAACGGAGCTCTATACTGTACTACAAGTTTGGAAAAGTTTATGGAGCCCTTAATGCGGGTTCTTCCTGATGGTCAAACTGGTTTGTTTAACAGGAATATTTTTTGTGATCAAAGTGTTTCGACTGACAAAAAGTAGGTACTGTTATATAAAATAATATTTTATTATGATTTCAAACTTAAATGTGCCACGCACGACATTTTAACGAAATTTATCAAAAAAATGCCAATCATTGTAAGCGACCGAAAAATTATAACAAAACAAGAAAATCAGGCTGTAAAATTAATATCAAATTTATTCATCACTGTACATAATAGAGTGCAAAAAATATAAAAAGAGTTCTCTACTCAAGTAGTTTGACCACAAGAACAAATATTCCTGTTGGACAAACCCGTTAGACTATAAAGTTTGACTACGAGGAGGGAGTCCTCGCATTTACATGATTTTTTAATTACAAATGCACAAGAATCAGGTGCGTTCACCGCTCAACTTTCTTGCCGGCAGCTAACAAACCTTTGTCCTCCTCTCTGTCCTCCACCTTATGCCTACTTCCTCATGTTTTTAAATTATAATCGCCAGATGGATTGGGGGACGTTACGAAGCCAATTAACTTGGAATTTACCTGAGATGATAGCGTTTTAAGGGTATCAGAATTTTAAGTATATTTTGCCGATACAGATTGGGCTGTGTTGGCTCACAGTTACATTCAATCAATTCATTCAAAATAGTGCACATCTTAACTAAGTTATTAACTGACTATCCTAAGCGTTCACTTACCAAAGAATAATCTCAAGAAATGTGTTTGATATACCTACATTTAGAGGGTGTTATGGTAAACAATGCTTTGGGCATTATAAAAATAAGCAGCCTTTATGAAACAAGCAATTATATATAGTTTCTTTATAATTTTAATTGATAATTGTTCTGATTCATAAAAGAACTAAAGTTGTACAAAGTAGTACAATAATCAACAGTAAAAAAACAGCTTTTGATTGAAACTATCCAGGAATCAATAACATGTGTCAGAATTATGATAGAAACTAATATTACTCCTGCCAAATGAATGATGGTCTTATTACGTTTGAGACTGCCTCGTAGGGTCCGAATTAGCTTCGTTTGCCGAAGGGATGTCTGAATGTGACAGCTGTCAAAATATTCTAATTTTAAATTAATCCGCCGACTTCAGGGTATCGGATGATTTAGGGAAATCCTACCCCTACGAGATACCTTCGGTGTATGATTTATAAAACTTGAATAATAATGATATTAGGGTATATTACTGGTATTTTATGTAAAAATGTAAGGTAGAGATAATTTTCTTTAATATATCCAAGCCATCAAAGTAATTTATGTCGATCTTCCTTGCTCAAACACCCCCTGAAGACCTGAACGGAGTTTAGCAAGGACTGAAAATGATCTTACAAAGTGTAGTCCCGGTTGACGCCTCGAGGCTTCGAGGCGATACAGACTTTAAGAGTTATGCAAATGTTATGGACAACAAAAAAGTTAATGTCAATGATAAGTGCGCGCCCAGGGGAGCGATCATGCGCACTCTAGCTTTTTTCTTTTTTACCGCCTTTTTCTTAAACTCATTCGAGGGCGGGCTTATTTGCGCAGCTTGGCTATTGTGTAACCCTCTTTAATTTATTTTGTTATTTGGCGAGTCGTTTACACTGTACTCTTATTGCTGGCAATCAAATTTCATGATGTGATGAAAAAAACAACGTTAACTAAGAAAAGAATAACATGGCCTTAATAAGGAGTAGGTATACTACCAATTTAACAAAAAATATAGTCCTAACATAAAAGACAATATTAAAAATAAATACATAATTCGCTCCTTTTGATTGCTCTTCAGTTTGAGATCCCTTAATATTGTTTTTACTTAAAAACTCTTAAGCTCTTTCAATCATTCCACAGAATGAAGACACCGTCTCCTTCAATTGTCCTCAAGAGGGCAGGAGTGCCTGTAAAAAGCACTTGAGTGGCGGAGGTTGAATTAGGAACAGGTTATATGAGGGGTTGTAAGACACTTATTAGAAGGCAGGTGTCTAGCGGTTAAGTCAATGAACTGGCCGTATAGGATTTAAAAATAAATTCGTAAAGAGAATTAACGATAATGCAGGAATTAAGTAGGTAAAATATTACTTGACAATAGCCTTACAACTCTAAAACTTAAAGGAAGCAACTATCCACATCAAGTTAAATCAGTACAGTACCTATGTTTTGTTTCTCAACTGACGGACCATGTAAACTAAAACCAGGGATCATCAACTAGCCAAAGTACTCCAGTGTTGTTTTGACAGCGGCTACAAGTTGCTTCCTTTCAGAGGAAGATACAAAACTCAAAAGCCATAAAACGAAGATGCATCACCCACGTCTTACCCTATTTCCTCGTTAACCTAATATCAAGACTCAACTTTCCACGCCTTCGATCTCTACCTAATCTTAAGTAGCGTTCGTACAAGTTTTACATGCAAATGAATTAATTCTTCGTCTGGTGCATCTCGAAGGCGATGCCTCGTTGCATTTATAATGTGAGTTCATTACAGGGAGTCTACAAGACTCCGCAGCTCCACAGACTCCACAGGCGGGTAATGGGTTTGGAAGAACGCTCGCTTCAATTATGAGTGGGATATTAAATCGGTAGGTATCGGTGGGAGCTCGTTATGTGAGATGGGAATTTATCTGCGAGAATTTGCCTGATGTATGGGAATTAAATTATAGGAAGATTCGGGCGTGTTAGACTACCTGTACTTAGTATCGGGAAAGCAGAGGTAGACTGAATAATTTGAGGCAGAGAAAGTAGCGTTGCTTGATAGGGTTAGGATATATTAAAAGTTAATTGGTTAGTTTGTCTGCTGTGGTGTAAGTCACTGTTGATCTCTCACTCTACTGTATCTTAACCGTTTATATAGAAAGCAACACATTCAGTCAAGTAAAGAAACTCGTGCCTCGAACGCAAGCCGCTGAACAAAATCTTTTTAAACTCAAAGAACGCTCCCTTTACAATTTTGAAAGTAAGTATACACTTGGTTTGGCACTTTTCCTTAGGCGTCGCGGGCGCGTGTGCATTTTTAATTTTAACAGCCTCTCGGCTGCAGATGACGCACTGAATTTTTACTGAAGCCTTTCTATCTTATTAACAAGGTGGGTAAATTGTGGAGCTTAACTAAAGTCGACACTCGTGGTGAATTATTAAATTAATGGGATTAAAATTTGTAAATTGGAGAGTACAAGAACGTTGACGGCTTTGTTTGGACAGTTTTGGACTTATTTTTGTAACAATTAATGGCGGTTGTTTAATTTTTTAATTTTCTTTTCCTAACCTATACTGTCCCACTGCTTGGCAAAGTCTGCTCCCAATTCATTCAATAGATAAATAAAATTAGGACCTAGGATTGATAACGCGGCCCAGCCTGTTGGCTACATAAATACAGAACCCTGCGTTAGTCAAAGCCACCGTGTTGACATTTGGCTGTTCACCAGCCTAGCCCACGGTGACAAGCCAAGCCGGCGGTGATTTTCTATTGTTTTTTTTATGTAACTGAATGACTAGACGACCTGCTGGCCGATTCAGAACCTCACGACAACTCATTTGTCGATCGATTCGGTTTGATATCGTACGATTCAAAATATTTTAAATTCACAATAGTCGAATCGACGTTCAAATTGTCGTAGTCGATAACCAATCGTAACCGTACGATAAACGCGTATTTATCGACCGAGAACGTTATTCACAATGCAGATATCGAAGCAAAGTTTTCAAACGTCCGATTAATTTCCACGACAACTTATCGAGTGCAACATATCACTCGAAAGCATTAGATTTGACCGTCAATACCGAGTATATTCCGTGTGTTGTTAAATAAACTACATTTTCTACTACAAATAAAATAAAACTCACAGTAAGATTCAACATAAACTAATTCTATGTAATAAAGTACCTACCAAGTCTAGTATTTATTTATAGGTTAAGTTCGCTTTGATTGTTTTAGAACTATTTACCTACTACTATAAGATTACTTAATACGATGCATAAATCTACCGAAATAGAATCACTGTACCTATATAATTATTATAAAGTACTCTGTGATACTATGTAATTGTAATTTTGGTATTTACTTAACATTTCTAACGAATCTTGATGAGGCTCGTCTTCTCGCTCGATCTTCTTTTAATAATTTCAAAACATGATAAAGAAAACAATTTGCGATAGACATTTAAATTTGGCGGTTTGTCAATGTCTAAAGCATAGATTAAACATTAATGTCAAGTGGATATCAGCAGGTGGGTGTTTACGAAGCTCTTGTTTTTTTATATTTCTACCAATATCTGGCGCTTATAATTGTTGATTATATTTTAATTCGTGATAAACGTTGTTATAATAAATTTTGATGACTTGAAAACATTTTTATATCGTCTAGATAATAATACAATTTTCTGCGAGTATTGCACACAAAACGAACTCCGTAAATGCAACACGTTGTCGTATCGATTTCGATATCGTAACCGAAACCGTGTCGAATCCTCGGGGCGGATGTTCTGAATAGCTCGAAAAGAAACCTACGACACGAGATCGTTATCCAATCGAATCGATTCGGTATGTTGTCGTGGGGTTCTGAATCGGCCAGCTGGTCGTTTGTCTAATGGTAAGCAATACGCCAGCCCATAAAAATAACAGCACCACCCAGAACTTTGATTTGCAAAATCCTGCGTGGCGCAGCACTGCGCCACTTTTCAAAAGAAGATAAATTAAATAATCTTCTACGTTTTATTTCGCTTTTAAATTTTGCTTCATACTGTTTTGTTGTCGTAGTGAAATTCATAATGAAGTATTTAATTTCTTTGGTATATTTAAAAGTGAATCTGTCAAACCATTCTTTAGTTCTATATTTTTATTATCAATGTACTTATTCTCATTTTTAATCTACTTTGTATTAAATAAAACTCTAAGCAAGGTATAAAATACTCCCTGACTTTGACTCCACCTCAAGCGGTCTCCACAATGCAGCCGAAATCGCAAACGATATCTTTCCACGAAACCTGTAAATCTCTCAGGCATTTTTATATTCGGCGTTTTCCCTGAGTCTGGGGGCTAAGCAGCTCGCGCCATCGAGATTATATCTTGACACTTGATGGATGAATGGTTATTGGATCCGAACATTTTTATCATTTTGATACAGTCAGGGGGCAAGGTGAGGCTAAGTTGGCTCCGCGGGGGGCATAGTTCGGTGATATGTGGCGGAAAGTCGCGTATTGTATGTTGGTATAGACTGATGTGTAGTATCGTTATAAATCTTGGTAGGTGGATAGTTTTCTGCTAGTGCCTAATACGTTGAGAAAAAAAAATATTTAAAATTTAAGGAAGTTACTACCACAGACTATTTATAGTGAAATATTCATCATGGTCATTTGATTGTTTGTAATTGAACCACACAGCATGGTTTCTAGCACTCTTTCAACAAGAGAAGATCTGAAGACCACTGAGATGATGTTAAAGGTTAGTTCTATATCACATAGTGAATTCAACAACAGGAGCAACATTCAGAGTGTATAAACCAAGTAAAGTAACAAAATTTTCTACACTGTCATCGAAAATCAATACACTAAATCACAGTGATATATTACTCTCCAATCCAAGCCGGGCTCGGAGTTGATATATGTAGAATTGTCAATGTTCCTAGCGGGCGGCGTCTGACACTGCGGCCCACTCGTTTGCACTCTTTACTACACCCCTATCTCACACTTCATATCACGGGTAGGGACTGCAGAAAAATATAAAAAGAAATATGATTATAAAATTATTTACTATGTAAAATTATGTTGTGTCAAACACAACTCATGTGTTTCTATTTTATTCTAACATCTACATAAAGTCAATCACTTGATTTTTGGTTTTTGACATCCAAGTACAAGGTACTTTAGATGAACAGGATCGTGTGAAAGTGTGAACGGCAGTGATATGAATCGACCTGTAAAACAGAGCATATTTATCTAACTCAATACATGTGTGTTGTGATCTTTACAACGACAAAATCACGTCCATTTTTCTCTAACCGTACCGTTTTCTGGGCGCTTTGGCGCGCGCATCATACGCGATACTGTCTGAAAAATGCCGTGGCCCACCGTTAGCGGAAACATATCAATTCAATTTGGAACGCACATACGTGGAATACGGGTAGGGTTACCATCGCATCATCAAAGAACATAAAAATATCAGAGAGCTAGAAAACTAAAGCCAAAAACACCGTTTCTGATGATCATTGTTCTGAAGAGTTTACCAACTTTGGTCATTCGTTTCAGTCCTTGTTTAGTAAAAGTTTCAGTACGACGTGTTGAATTTTGAAACCGACCCGAATATCTGCTAGTCTTTTAAACTGTCCAAACTGCATGCTCTTTTAAGAAATTATTGACGTTAGAATAAACTTACTAGTCCACAAGCCTCGATGTAATAAAGTACTGATTAAAACCTAAAACACGAAAATCTATGCTACTATAGACAGCCAAAAACAACTTAAATATTTCAAGACTGCCTGAAAAGTTGCTTAAAAATCAAATTCAGAATGTTTCAGCCACCATTCTTCTGTCATTAGTTACGACCTCAACCCTTTATTCCATCAGTAAGTATCCTATGGAAAAGTGAACTGTGGTAACCCTGCCCAGAGCTGTCATGGTCTAAATCATGGGACCGCCAAGTGATAAACATATCGGAAGGGTTTATGTTTTATTAGCTGCGACGGAGGGTTTATCGGTCGGCCTTATCGTGGACTTCAGGCGAAGTTTTTCGGTAGCATTTTTGAGATTGAACTAATTCGGAGAGAGATAGTATTTGAAAAGATCTTCTTCATCACATATAAATATTGCTGATCTAGACAACCTGGTCGTCAAATCTCAAGTCTCTGTTATTTCTTTTTTTTAAGGAGCAACTAAAATCCAAGAGGAAAATATTACGTGCGAATCATAAATTTCCCAAACTATAACTTCAAAATCATGCTTACGGGTCAGGTAAGGAATCACGAAATCTTTATCACAAAAAACATTTATCAACTCCGCTGCTCGGTTTCGTCTTATCGTATCATTTCTGTTAACCGTGGGGCAGTAAGAAATCTGTTTGTATCTGGCATTCCGGGCCAGCGACCGATTTAAATCTCTTAAGCTCGCGACCGGCCGCGGGCTTCGCTCGAGAACTCACAAATCTTTCATAATCTCGCAAGATCCCGCGAGGGGCGTTTTTCATAGTGCGCTCACAACCTTAAAGGTCGACCAGCAAAAAAAGAAACTATACTTTAAAAAAGGTGTATTACCTTTTTCACGTAGCATTTTGGCGAAGGTTTTGAGTAATGGGTTTTAATATGGAATGACTCCATCAACAATGTTTTAATTTTATTTCCCCATATCGTATCGTATATTTATATTTCACAATATGGGGCAGGTACGGCCGGTATTCATAAGCAAATACAAGGCGAGGGTCGCCATAATTTTCGGTTTGCATTTTTCCATCGCGACCGCGAACTCGATTTTCACTCCCAAGGGCGGGCGGACGCTCGGCCTCAAAAATATTAATGAAAATTTTTACATAAATTTATTCGACTGAGGGGGCCATACGTCGCCGCGAGAGCCGATGGGGCACGCTCTTGTTTTTTATTTATTAATTTAATGGTATTTTCGGTCTAATTACCTGACTGAGGTATAATTCATTGGCATGGGTACGAGTATTTGTGGGTATCCACGTGTGTGGATGATTTATTTGCTTACAAGGAAGTAATTGGTTGAAAATCAACACCTCATCTTACATTTGACGCTATATTTCAGTGAATAATGCTGGATTAAGTTGAGGTAGAGTTCTTGTAGAAGACAACATGTTTACAAACGTGATATATATAGGTTACAGGAATCTAACGAATGCGGTGTTGGTTTTCTAACAAATAATTGAATCCTTATTGCTTTTATGTGCTAATAAATACCCTATTTTCATTTTGGAGTAGCCCGACCCCCAATTTATTGAGTTCTGTAAAAAGCAAAGCATTCTTGGCTTAACCCTTCACTGGCAGCTTCAAAAGAACAAACGCAATATATCGGGGTTGGGCTTAATTTGCCGCTACCTAACTTTTATGCGAGTAGCCGGTCGAATGCTCCAAATTACTTCGCGATATTTTTAACGTGCGGAATGCACCCAATTCGGGTTACCCTGATACCCGGCTTGATATTAACCGGAGCCGCGTTTATCCGGTCCCAAGCTGTGGCAAGGGTTAAGAACCCGATGTTCAATCGGAAGTGAATTATTTTTCCCATTGCGCGCTTCACATTTTTAAAAAGTCTAATTAGCAGTCCAATCAAAATGCTCTTGGACGCGGAAAGCATAAACAAGAAGGGGGCCAAGATTCCTAATTTGTCGCGCTGTGTTAAGTCTGATATTTTTTCTTCAAATGAATTTCCCATCTTAGGGGACATTGGCTTCTTGCCGTATTTACAGAGAGCTCCCGACGAGTCCCACTTTGTTGTTTAATGAAATTATCGGTTTACCGAGTAAATGAACAAAGCCAGATTTCGCTTTCGACGGCTCGGTCAAAAAAGGAGGGGAGTGAGGCTTGTTTTTGTTTTCGAAGGTGGACCGAATGGACTCCTTTGTGGTATTCCTCTCGGCGCTGTACTTAATCAATTATAGTCGATTCGTTAATTCGAGATGCAAAGGGGATTAATTTTCCAAACAACAAAGGAATTGAGTAATTATATTAAGTTTCAGAAAACGTTCAAAGAACGGCGTTTCCGGTTTCAAAAGTTAAAGCAGTTGACTCATATGTGACACTTAACAAGAAGGCAACAAAAGTCGTTGAGAGTTCCACGAAAGAATATGGTGGCCCTCCGACACTAATGGCCGCTCTACTTAATTATATAAAGTGCTTAAGTAAATGATAGCTAATTCTGCGCGTGCCCGGCACCCCGTAAACAAGAGGTGTGACTTTTCACCATTGTCGACGATCTGTCACTTCCACTTCCGCAATGGACCTTTTCCCCGCAATTCTTTCTCTTATTGTTGCCCTTTCCACTGAAAAGAATTCTTTCTTTTCTTTTTTTGTCACCCGGTGCCTGCAATTGTCACCCTCCGGTAGTGTTTGTTGAGAGCGTTGATTAAATACTGCTGTCAAAATTAGTTAATTTTTTCCTTCCTAGGAGCGAAGTTTGAGGTGTTTTGTTGTGTTACAATAGGTAACAATTAGTATTTTGTGTAACAAGAATAGTATTCACTTAATAGGATATCAGTCAAGTCATTCGTTCGTTAATCATATCAATTGTCTTGTTAAAGTCTTTTACTCGCTTATGTCAAACGTCAGTGTACCTGTCACTGCAACTGTCAAACAACTTGAATTTGGTCGGTCATTATGACGGACGGCATTCTTGAACGAGACGCCTCCAGGTAACGATTAAGGTTCGTAAAACTATACTTATTCTGATTGAATGTTTCTTGAGTTGAATAATATAACTATACTGATTGATTTCATCCTTTTAATTTCAATGATTCCCTTTTGAGATTAACCCTTGTTACATATGTATTTTTTTTTTAAATTAGCCTATCAAATATTATTTGACTGTAAATTATCTTTTATTTATACCGTCGTCGTGTCGATGCGAAATTTACATTTAAATAGAACATCTGCGAGCAAGACGACCCTCTCAAGGCGGTCTACGACGTTTTTCTTACCCGCTAATTTGTAAATCGCTCCGTAATATCGAAAAATTAAAATGCTGATGTCATATTTTACTCTCTTTTTATATGCTAATATTGAAAATCTCCGAAGGGATGCTTGATTAAAATATCAATGGGTAATTTGCGAGGTTCCCGTTAAAGATGGTTCTTAAAAAGGCCGTGAGAGGAATCATAATCTCCGTCGCAGCGGTAAAGCCTAATGCTAGCTATTACAATGCAAAATTTGCTCCAGTACAACAACTGTGATGAGTCTTAATCTTGACGCTCATCCATTTCTCTTGGCGTAACATTACTGCAATTATTTTGTAAGACGGAAGGGTTGAGGCTGGAGCAGTAAACCTAATGCCGCAATATTCGTGAATGAAGCGCTCTGCCGTCTCGGAGGCCTGTAAATATTATTTTTTTATGTTAATAACCACCCGATTGCGTTAATAAAGCCTTACATCTCGTAATTAGCCACCATTGTCTGCGAAGCGGCGCGCGGTGGTGGAGCGGGAGAAATGAATTGAAATAATTCCGGTAAAGTCTGCCCATTGCATTGTAGGATTTTGTAGATTCGACTGTTTAACAAAACGTTTGTTATTAAAATAAATTAAAACGGATTTCTTTAATAATACCTACCTCTAGGTAATTCAGAATAACTGCTTTTCTCGGCCTACCTTAAAATACTGCATTATGACTATTTATTTAACAAATCATCAATTGCGAACGAAGGATAGACAAAACAGGCACATACAATGAAAATAAATGTTATTTAATAATATGCAAAATCTACAAGATCATAGTAAATGAAGATCTATAACATATTATAATCGTATTCTAACTGATAAAATGTCAATTGTAATCGTCAAATTAAAATATAGACAGACACGGTAGCCTAATCCGTTCCACCGAATAGAGCCGGCGTCATCGCGTCTCCGCCACAGTGGGTCCATTAATTAATAAATTAAACAATACCGTTCTTAATTCTGCCGCGGCTTGCTACAGCCGCACTCAAAATATTTGCCGTGTATAAATTCTCGCTGAGATGATGAAGAAGATGAACCCTTCACCGCCAGCGCGTCTTTATAGCTCTATTTGTGTATTTTAATTACTGTCATTATATGCTAATGACTACCATCCCTTTTTCTTATCCTCTCAAATGGGTTACGGCTGACTTATACCGTATCTCTTATATCTATATCGCTGCAATTTTGTAGATTTAAATAATAATAATGACTTTAGGGTATTTTTTGTCTGCTTAATATTTTGATTAATTGTTTCGTTGTAGAACGAAGATTTTGTTGGCAATTTGTTTCTGTTATTAACTTGACGAGGAAGTCGTTTGCCGAGTCGGATAATTGGGATCATTATATTCACGACTATTCTGATCTGCTTATAAATGTTGCGTTTGATGATGGGCTTCATTTGTTTTGACGTATTATGTTATCAGCAAATATTTTTCTATGAGTTCATTATAGGTAATATTAGAGACAGTAACGCATTGTACGTTAACAATTGAACACGCAAAAGTATGTTCATTAGGGCCGCTCACATACAAATGTTTTTATTAAGACTCAGTCATTCACGACGTCGAATTAATATTCATTGATGCTAAAATATCACTGAAAGCGTGGTACAAAAACATTTCCTGAACAAATGTACATATTAATAATAACTCTGCTTTATCGTGAGAAAGCACACCCCTCGAAAGAGTGGTAAAGATGCAAATCGTCGGGGCTTCGCGTCTTAACGACACATTCTCATTCCCTCACACGTAGTCCACAAGTGGGGACAGTACTTTAGGTCAAACAGTTTTTACATGTCTCGCCTTTGTCTCTGGTCTCATGTTCAATTTAGTTTTAATCTTTCACTCAACTAAATCGAAATAGAATATTAGTAGAAAACTGATCCAATATTTGTTTTGTCTTTTCAAAAGGAATCTACGTTCGTTGGATGGTAGTGCAATACCTACTGAGCTGACATGTGACAGGTCATAACGAACATAAACTCACCTACTGTTTTACACGGTGCCTCATACGTTAAATCTCGTAATTCTTTTACATAGTCATGTGTTGAAAATATAACAGCTTTTTAGCGAGGGTCTGATAAACTCGCGCGTTGTTCGTCTCGAGAATTATTGTTTAGCATAATCTTCGGTGCATGTAATAAAGATTACCTTATTGATTTGTTTTCATTTCAATGTCTAAATATACTAGGAATAATCAACTTTTCTTTAGACACATATAAATCAATTCAATTAACAATATACTGTGTCTACCAACCGGATTACATTGGATAGTCAGTTCTTTTAACATCCCCCTATCTAATCTTTCCACCGCAATGGTATAGTTTTAAACTCAGGACAATTTTAGCAAAAGATAACCCATTTAAACCATTGAATTTCGCGCTGTATGAGTTATCGTAAGAAATTTGTGTTTGCGGTGTCGACCGATTGTCAACAAGAATAAATAACTATCCAACGCGTCTAGGTACTGTTTTTTTTTCAGGCAACGTACGGTATGTTTACGATAATGCAAAATATGACTCCCCTTTTTCATAGACTAACATTAAACGCCAGTTTAGCGATAAAGGTAATTCTACAGCACATTCTGTGTTTCACTAAGCGGTGCACGGCATATCAATAAAAAATTAGCTTGCACGTCTGCACGACCGAGGTAAAAGCTTCTTTACAGTTTTTACCGTCACTCTGACGTCGGCAAGACATCGCCTGTCTGTATTTACCGACATCGTTCCTTTTTACGGACCGTAATTTCATCGTGTTTACGATCTAGTCACCGGTTTATTGCTATGTACTGGGAAAGGGGTTAATGTCGCATTTTTGTATCGCAGGTGTAGGTTTACACAAAAATTAGTTTATCGAAGAGAACTATCGAAAAACGAGAATCGATTTCTACAGCTATTCTCTGTAAATATATGGAATGAATGCAATAGATATATTTTTCTAAAAGTATGCTCACAAAATGGCATAATCTGAACATATTTCCAGCCAAAACACCGCCGCAAAGTCACTTGGCTGACTCCGTCGCACGAGTATTTATTGCAATTGAAAATCCAGTTTTCTGCAAATGTATTCGCATGCGGGCGCGGAGCATGTTTCCTTGTCGCATTAGGCATAAGTAGTGCTCTCTCCGCACCCTATTAACCGTGATATATGCGACGATTCTTTTCCCAAATCCTTGTTTCAGGGGTAGCAGGGGGGCGTCATATTGCGCGCTCGCTTGCCTTCGACACCTTGCATATGTGACGCGCTAATTCCACGCTGATAAATGATTTCCGTGGCATTTCGAATTGGAAATTTTCGAGAGATTTGTCTTCTCTCTTCAGGTATAAAGCGTGAGAAAATAGGGAAACATTTTGAGAAAATAAAGGTCTAAATTCTGCCTCTGTGTTTTTGCTCCTTATTTTCGCTTGTTATTTTCTGTGCTGTTATTTGTTATAAGATTACTAAAATACGCCATTAAAGCTTCAGAAATTAGCGAGTTTTATGTGAGGGTTACCCAAAATATGATGAGATGTAAATTTTCTACCCCGGAGCGATATAAGAAAAACCTTTACGCAATCCAGACTAATAAGAAGCGAACACGGGTCCCAAACGCGATTCACGTGTTCAGACAAAAACCGTGAGTGTTCCCCTCCGAAGACACCCATGTGTGTGATGTATGCAAAAAGGGAATTGAATAAGGTGATTTCGTTCCGCGGGGTCGCTCCCGGAGGAAAAGAATCCTGCGGTAATGGCGAATACAATAAATTTTCATAAACAAATTGCGATTTGATGGCGGAATATCGTCGCACATCGTCGCGCGTGCGCCAGTTTTCCTTCGCATCTTTCCAATACTGGATTGATAGGGAAACAATGCGGCGACGCTGATTGAATGTCAATTTGTCGCAGCTACGTGTCGCGGGATGTCGCAGGAATAATTTCGCGTAATGGCGTACACGTCGCCTTAACGATGTGTGGATCGGCGGCGTGATCGGAATGCTGTCATGTGCTAAATCGATTATTTATCTTTTGTGAATATTTTGCGGAATCTATCACTTGCAGTTTGGCAGAAATATCGGCGATTCATTTGTAATTTATTTTTTACCAGGAGATCAATGATGGATTGATCACACTAATATTATAAATGCGAAAGTTTGTATGTTAGTGTTTGTTACTTCTTAATGACGCAACGGCTAAACAGATTTAGATGAAATTTGGCAAAAGTGAAAAATAAATTTATATAATTATTATAAGCGCTACCCACTCATATATTTGAAGTCGGTGCCAGCCAAGTCTAATAGGTAGTAGATAGATACTACCTACAAGTAGTACTTACTATATACATAGTATTTATCTGCTACCTAACGGTGACTTTAATGGCACCGACTTCAAATATATGAGTGGGTAGCGCTTATAATAATTATATAAATTTATTTTTCACTTTTGAGTGCCTATATGTGGTTTTGAAGTCGGTTAAGTTTTTTTTTGAAAAATAATTTGTCATAATCACTGTATATAATTGTATTTTTGATAGTGAATTGTTAGAAACAAAATATGTAAAATAAATTTGACTAAAATTTTACAACGGGTGGTTTCTAGACAACCGTGCATAGAGAGGAATAATATATAAATACCAGGACAGTGGGTTATAATTTGATGAGAATGAAATGAATATCAATATGATTTTATTTTAATCGTCACCATATTTTGCTATAAGTATTGAGGCATCATCATTATTGGATTAAGGATGATCTTTTAGAATATCACTTTGGTACTACCTACTTTAGGGAAATATTTATCAGTACGGTTTCATTTTTATAAATATTTCCAACATTTCACAACCATTAACTTCACGACAAAATGAAAGGATGATTTAAAAGTCAAAGGTGTGCTAATTCTACCAGCTGCCATCTGCTGTGACGTTTACACGGCGGTAAATCAACCGGGACCCCTAGCCCGTACCTCGTCCTTCGCAGGTGTCATTAGAGAAAAATATTTTAGAAAAGGTTTAGGACAGACCTTTTTTTTCTGGGATTTATTTCCTTTTACTTGTTTTGTTTAAGCTGGAGGGTCTATTCAATTATAATAGGTATCTAATATTTCAAATTAGGAAGATTTATTATCTACATATTTTTATATTTTTTACCTATATTATTTTAATATTAATATCTTAAAATCAGGCCCTTACACATATACCTTTATTTAATCAGGGTGACGAGCGCAGTGCATTGCCGCGCAGGATATTGCAAAACATAGTTCTGGGTGGGCAGGCATATTGCTAACCATCAGACAAACAATCAGCTCGGCTTGTCACACAGTTAATTAGTTTAATAAAATAAAAAAAATATGTCAAAATTTGCGATAATGTCACTGAAAGACATACGACAACAGCTACAACTATTTTTATTTATTTGCATATGTATTAATTTAAAATTTTAAAAGCACTAATGTTCTATATATAAATTTTTAATGCTGCGGCTGCGGTTTTGTTCTGTGGTATGCTGCCACAGAACAAAGCCATGCCAAGCGATCTAGTCGTGTCTTGAGATGATGTTCGGTGTGCCACCGATCATACGAACAGTCGAGGAATGGAATGCATTGCCAACGTCTGTGTTTCCTGACAACTACAACCTGGGAGTCTTGAAATCGAGAACGAACAGGTATCTTATAGGCGAGCGTGTTACATTTTAGACTACATCATCGCTTACCATCAGTGAGATACTGGTGAAACGTATTAAAATTAAAAAGTAAACATGAGGGAGACTGGTACGGGGACGGGCTATACTGACGTCGTCCTTTAAATCTATGTGTTCCATCTTCAACCACATCGACTAAACATCAGGCGAGATGCTAGCCAGATATAAAATTAGGTATAGTGATAGAAAAAAATGTCCCACCTGTACCCACACGGCTCTTATGAAAATTCACACACTCCTCGGCGGGCGGCGGGCGGAGACGGGAGTGGCTGTCAAGGAGCTTTGACTTGCAAAGCAGCCGCCGAGATTCTTTCAGGAGGGCGGTAATGACTGCTTGATGTGCTCCAACGCTGTGATAGTATGGAGAACCAGAAAGAAACAATGCCAAAGAAAAATAATGGCCAGAGAGTTGTGCTCTTACCGGACGTTTTAAAGCTTAACCTGTCATAGCCGGATAAATTTATCCGTGGTCAACTTTTTACTGGTGGTTATTTACGCAAAATAAATAACCACTCGTGAATAGTTTACCACGCATAAATTTAGGCATTTCTACTATTCAGTGAAAAACAAGTTAATAATGGTTAAAATTTGTATTAAAAACGTACAACCTTAAAGTAACATAGTTCTTAGAATAATTATATCTATGATTGAAATTAATTTTTAGAAAGAAATGAACCAACTTCAAGACTAAACATATATTTTTTGATTTTGTTATTTTTTTCAATAAGTGCGATAAAATGTATACGGGACTACCTCTGAAGTATGGCCTACCAAACAAAAAAATAATCATCAAAATCAATTCATAATTGGCGGAGTAATAGCGTAACAAACATACAAAAAATAAACATACCGTCGAATTGAGAACCTCCTCCTTTTTTGATGTCGGTTGAAAATTGACAATGAGGGATCAAAAACCATAATGTTTGGATATTAGTATATGTTACAGAACTCCACAGCAACTACGTCGCACACCCGTTGATCCTTACATAATAATTTTTAATTCAGTTAAAGCAGCTAATTAAAATAATTAATTGATTTAATTTTATGTTTATATAATGCTTATTCAATAATTTAGTAAAATATTGATTTGTTTCTGGTAAAATTTATAATTCTGTTGACTGGAAACACAGAGTGCCAGTTTTGACGTTTGATCGATGGATAGTCTGTGAACTTTTCTCTTTTTACCATTGAGGTCTTGTGTCATTCCTCAATGCTTTTTACGAATCTTAATTAATCCTTACGAATACATATTGTTTTGTTTAAAAATTATAAGAAAATAAGGAATAAAGCTAAAATAACGAAGCACGAGGTGTTATTTCACAGCATCATAAACCAATAATAACATATACCTACAAAGTTTATGTAAAATGTGAAACCAATGAAACAGCACAACAGTGAGGTTTTACTTTTGTTTTCATTGCAAGTAAAATCAAATGATTGAAATGTATGTGCCCACTTATTCTCCATACATTACTATAAGTTTTACTTATATTTTACATCAAAACAATATGATAAAATAACAGGATAATAATTGATCAGATTCAGGTTAGGGCAAAGATTCATAATAAATAGATGTAATGTCGTAGAACATCCTTCCTACTAATATTTATTTATTTATTTATTTTTATGGAAGACAGCTGTTAAATGGATATAAATAACTTATAGTAACAGTGAGCCAATTAAAGGTCCTCACTCAACAATATTATAATAATGCGATAATTTGTGAGAATGGATGGATGTTTGTTACTCAATATAAAAAATAAAAAAAACTACTAAATAGATTTTAATGAACTTCGGTATGTAGATAAGTGAGATCCTGGAAGAGGACATAGATTACTTTTTATCTCGGAAAACCACGGGTGAAACCGCGGCGCGCAGCTAGTTGAAAGTAATAAAACTAGTTCAAAACTCGAATATATTAATGAAATTGCGTAACATGTTCGAAGGCATCTACGAAACCCATTCTGAGGCAGCTCATATTTGACGCGAGAAATTCATAAGTTAGCGTAACAATACAGACACAGAAATTCTAGATTCATATTTACGTGACACGAAGTGAGAGTTGTCATTAAACATTCAAATAACATTTCCTCACGTACGAAGGAAACAGGATTGTCACAATCCGTATTGTTTCGGATCTCATAACGCGCGGCCCTTTGACTCGGCATTTCCATACAAAATGCTATTACTAACGGAGCGACATAAAGCCGACTCCACACTTGGCTAGCTCGCAGGCGCGCCACCTTTGATGCGCGTATGATTGCCCGCGCCCGCGACACATTGGATCTATATTGTTGTCTTTTTCAAGTTTCGTAATAAGGGATGAGGGTGTATTAAAGCCTTTTATCCGGCTCGTCACGCCGGCTCCCGGGGTCGGGAAGGGGTTTAAGGTGCGCAAACATTAGCTCTTTTACATTTTTGCAATTTCATCGACGACGCTGACGGCTGTTTGCAGTGCGAAGAGTTTCGGGACACTCACTGGAGGAGGTTTGGGGTGTTACAACTTTAACTCTTTTTAAAAAGGGTTCGAGAAAGTAAACGAGCTTTTAATGTTTGTTTACAGATGCGCTTAGTGTTCGAAAAGGCCAAAGAGAAATTCTGTGTGGGGTTAAGCCCGTGTATTACGCTCGTGCTAGATGGCAGCGCTAGGCCCGCGGCCAAGTGCTCGCCGCAAATCTCTGAGCATTCTCGAACATTCCAGAAGATGTAGCGGGGATTAAACGATGCAGTATATTCGACAATTACAGTATATCCGGCTGCCGCAGGTAAGGCTGCATATTTTAGAAGCGAGACAATATTAGCTGCAGGGCTGCACCGGGGTGGAAAATGAGACTGTTTTTGGTGCCTAATTTACAATGCTTGTAATTCCGGGGAACATGTTCCTTGCAATGAGGTGCTCGGCGTTTTGTGTACGCTTGGAGCATTTTGAAATGTATTAGAGAAGTGCAAATATGCAGAACAATGAAAGTAAGCAAATATTAGGATTCCTATTCTCACTAATACGTTAGGACCACAGGGACTTTGATTCCATATGAGATTTGATGTTGGGGAGGTTAGCTCAAATCTCATACACCACTGAGGTTGCGGGTTCGATTCCCGCGACGGGACAAATGTTTGTGCATAGAAAAAAAGCGCAAGCATTTGTTTTGTATCTGGGTGTCGTGGGACCATGGCCCTCATACTTTCTGGTTCCGTATGTGATCGTTGGGCGTATTTATTGTGTTTACTTAGCCTTCAGGAATTATTTTACAAGTCCAGTAACATAATGAGAGTTCGTTATGTTATCTTTTCTGATTGTTTGTATACATCTAGGCTTATAATTGGGTCCGTGACAAATATTTGGAGGTCCGTTCATAATGTATGGTCGGTTTTAAACATAAATACTATTCTCAGGTATCTTTGTATCCAAGACAAAGGGTCTCACGGTCCCCGTGACGTCGTTTTCAGCCCTCATTCATAGTCACTGGCACGTAGAGCAAACGTGATCCCATTCAAAACCAAGAGCTCTGTACTTACATTGTAGGGTTAATTATACCAGGTACTAAAATCATGAAGTGGTGTATCTTTGCCAGTAGCTAAGTTTTTGCAATTTCTGAAAATGGGACCCTTAGCTTATGGTTTGGTTTGTTTTAGTTGTTTTAGCTATGAAGGTTTTGTCTTTTTTATATAATTAAGAGGCAAGACTTGCAGGTCGTTCCTGATGGTTAGCAACACGCCCGCCCTTGCAGTGCAACATCCAGAATCTTGTTTTGCAAAATGACTTTCAAGCCGGAACACAGTAATTGCTTGCTTACGAACTACTGCTTGGCGGCAGAATGACCCAGATGACTTCTCACATATAAGAGACTTAGATACCACTGAGTTCGTATATTAGATACTTGCATTTATTTATTTTATGGGTGCACAATCTTATTTTATACATTTTGATCACATAGGTTTGTACTTATTAATTAATCAAAGTATTCTGTGACAATACTGTCAACCTGCAGCAATACAGCATGATCGCGTTGATTGCACTACATCGTTTTAGCTTCCATATGAAACCTAAATAACTGTTGCATACTGTGAAAGACGTTCAATGCGGCAACCGCGAGTCGCGACAACCGCCGCGCGCCGCGGGCGACCACAATTCAGGAATAGCTCATAATTCACGCGTAATCTGCGACAGTCGCGCGACAGTGCATCCTGCCGCGAGATAGCGCGATCGCGTTATTAACGCTTTGTTGTGCCGCATCTTAGATGCATTTTAGGATAATTTAGTGTCTAGGTTGGAAGCATGAACGTGTCTGCTTTATGGCTAATTTTGCAGCATTTACACAGAAAATTTGTTCAAAATTTGAAAATTGTAAATTCAAGGCATATTTGTTTTGTAAGCCAAGTATTTACAAATATTACAAGTTTGTAACCAATAGCCTCATATCGGTTAGTTAAGCTGGCCTACAAAATTATAACTTGATACATTTAAAGCGCAAGTTTCCACGTAGCCATAACCACCATTGTCGAACTTTATATCAAAACAAACGCGATCATTAACGCGCGCGTATTTAGCACATTATTCAAAAAGCACGTGAGGCAGGAAACCCTTAAAATTACGCACGAAACAGTGCTCTTTGCCAAGTTTCCCATAAGAGCCCATTATTTACGGAGGCACCGTACCATTAAGATTCTCCACATATCTTCGAAAGGCGCGTTATGGTAATTACGGGTCGCCATTTTATCTCGCGTCTTTGCGATTAGAAGTCGCGCACTCGCTGTCTTGTACAGTGTTGCCATCGTGCAGAGGCTCACCCGATTTTTTCAAGTTATCTGTTTTTTTATTCGGATAGTTTGGGAATTTTAATTGATCATACGAGTACCAGTTGCTGTTACCAATCTATCCCATAAATTTTATACTTCTTAAAACAAAATTTATATAATAGGTAATGATAAATATAGAGGTTGTGAAAGCAATCTGGGAAACTTGGTTGTATGTGATTTGAAAAAAAAAACGATTTACACGTTGAAGAATATCGCAGGGTATTATTTTAGTAAATAATCATGTTGAAATTATTTGATTCCAATCTGGCAACACCGCCCGCGATCTCGCTCGACTGCACGTAGAAATAACAAGTCCGCGAACTTAGTTCGTTTCTCGGTTCTGAAATTAATTCGGATGGAAGATATCGGGTGGCGCGATAGCTGCCTTCCGCGCCATTTATTGCTCATGTGGCCTGGTAAGGCTGGTATCGGTAAAGGGGTAAAGAATATCAAGATGTAACGAGCGGCAGCCGGAAGGCCCGCAAATGAGCTCGCCGACTTATCTGCCTTAATGTGGGTGAGGGTTAATTTCGTCTTACATGAGCAATTTGGAGATACCCGCGTTCGAAACTTATATTTGTTGGTGCGCGATTATATGCGGTATTGTTTCGTTATTATGAGAGTCGAGGCGTTGTTAACTTTTATAGAGACTTGATTATTATTTCAAGGCTCGTGAAACATGGTAACATTCTATTTTGGAATGTCTGATATTCTCACGACCTTGGTGGGCCGTTAGCATATTGGGGAGTATGACGGGTAGTATGGCATGGCAATGTCAAATGTTTAGAAACTATCGTGAGTCGAAATATTCATTATAGATATAAAACGGCTACACTCAGATTTCGGACAGTCAGGATGTCCTCCTTCAGGGAGTTTATGCTTTGGGTTCGCGGCGCAGACTGAGTTATTCCGACACAATTATAACGTGAGTGTAGCCGTTTTATATTTATAATGTCATATGTATTTTTTCCTAATTGCCACTCATATTATGCTTAAACTTCACAACCTGAACTTAAATAAATAGTTATATTATTTAAGTTTTATTTAGAGGTTGTGAAACTGGAGTTAAAATATTTTCATCATCCGCTCTTTTCAGCATAAATATTAGGCATTTTTATGGCTCTCGTCCCGCCCTCACTCACGTTATGATTTTCTTGGATACATCAGCAAGCTCTTTTAATTGCTACCACACATCGCCCTCAGTTTCATACTACTTAAATATTCGTTAAGATTTCGTCTAGACAAAAGGAAAATATGGTATCCGTCTAGAATGAATGCGGTTCGCAAACACGACGGATGAGAACACGGATGGTGGGCAAATAGCAGAATGTATTAGGAAATGAAATTAACTCTCATGTGCTATGAGCACGCCATTGCGTATTGTTTTAGTGGAACATTGCGCGATTGCATTCAGCTTGAGAATGGCTATTCTATTGGTGAGAAGTATTCTCTTATTCTCAAGTTCCAATTGTGCTTAGGAAAATCTGAGAGCGGATTTGTTTTGTTTCGAATAATATTCCTTACCGTTATATTAGTTTGATACTAATTTGGTTAAACATTGGCAATTTGTTGCTGTTTGTGCAAGTTTTTTACATATTTTGGCATACTAAATAATATTGTACGAGAACGAGTTGCTTGAGTTGTTTTAAGGTACCGTACCTTTTTTTATATAGTTGAATGACAAGACTAGCTGGTCGTTTGCCTGATGGTAAGCAACACGCCTGCCCATAACAGTAACAGTACCATCCAGAACTTTGTTTTGCAAAGCCCTGTACGGCGCTGCACTGCGCTCGTCACCTGAGACAATTAGCTATAAAGTCTCATAATGCCCAGTAATTTCGCTGGCTACAATGCCCTTCAAACCGGAACACAGTAATGCTTGCGTACTACTGCTCGGTGGCAGAATAAATGGCAAAGCGGTGGTATCTACCCAGACGGCCTCTCGCATACGAAAAACTTACCAACAGCAAAAGGAAATGGTGAAAGGAAAAAGTTAATATCATGAAAAATGTAATATTTTAGAAAACCTTACGGTATATTTACGTTTTGCTGCACCCTCTGGTGGACTTGCACAATATAAAAGAATCTACTCGTGCTCCCGCTACAGTGCTCCCTGGTGCACTGGCACTATATATAGTGAGCTATCCGAGAACGATAAACCTTAAAAGTACTTACTACTGACAACCGTATCGAAATCGGTACAGCTATTTTGAAGATTTTGGGGACATAGAAATGTGCACAAACAAACTACCTCTTACGCTGGCGATACATTTAAACCAAATCGTCGTAATGCTTAAATACATCATAAAGATGAAAAAGAGGTACACTGCTAATGCTAAGCATACACTAAATAAATTCCATTATCGAGTTGGCCTCTGATTCCCAGGCTGAAATATTGAAGGAATCGCCAAAAGTTGCCCTCATGTAATATGCAGTGAGGTTCCCTCAAACCGCGCCTTGCCGCGCAGTGTCGGCACGCGCATATTTTAGCTCTGATCCGCATATTCTAAAGTTTTAAAGCTCTTAGGTTTTATATATTTTTTGCTTCTGTACTTATCTGTAGCTCGTTGCTTAGGTTTAAAATATTTTTCAATGTGTACTCTGTAGTATAGCCAGGTGGTGCAGTTCAGGTGCTAAAACCCTAGATGGAACTTATGGCCGTAAACTGAAATGGAAAAGGAAAGGAACTGCTTAAATGCCCCGTTTTGTAAATGAGATCTGAATGTAACCATTTTCTGCCAAGTCCAAATTCACAAAATATCACACCATACATTTTCAAAATTCATAGAGTAAAGTCTAAATTAACCTCAGAATTGACCAGAAACGTCCGACTAGGCTGTTTGTGGTCCGGGCCGCCTCGGTCAATCCTTTTGACGCCGGGCTGCCGTGTGAACCGCCCTTTGAGCTCTCACCTACGACCGCAAACGTTTGTGTACACAGCTTTATAGGAAAACGATTTGATGTCTAGTTTCATGGAGGTTACGGTAATGTATAAAAAAATGAAGGTAAGTATTTTTATTTTAGGTATCATTTATTTCGTATTAAGATATCTATTTAGTATATTATAAAATTTGCAGTTGGGCCGGAAATCGTGTATCCTATTTGTATTTTTCTTTATTGAAGATAAGGTTACAAAGAGAACTAAAACTGCGACATTTCAGTTGTTTAATATTAACTAATTTGGAACAAATATATCGCAGTGAAGTATATAATTTAAAATAACACAGATTATTTAAACGTTCATTAAAACAAAACGAAGAAACAACAACCCTCATGCTGGCCAACAAGATGCGAGAGCAAACAGCTTTCACCACAGACCGACACTAGACGTGAACTGTTAAAGGAGCTGCCACCGAGCTGTTTACGTGAGGGCCGACAGCAAATACCTGTAGACGCCTTTAGCTGGTTGTTTGCACTGGACGGTCACTATTGCCGTGTACAATTAGCCTTAGTTGTATCACCTCCACACCTTCACACATTTGCACTTAGTTGAACGAAATGCAAACCAAAGTGGACACTAGAGCTTTGAGATAAAAGTCAGAGAAAGAGAACTGGTAATTTTGGTTTGAATCGTTTGATGGTGTCGCCTTTTGAGCATCGTCGAGATCCAAGGTGTCGCTGCAGTGCTTTTGAAATGGTAATATGTAAATACGATTCCGTTGCCGCCTCTTTGCTACGTGCCTCATTATAAATCTTTTCCATCACAAGAACTCTCCACTTCGTAACTGAATGAACTACGTTCGCTAAAGTATTCAGTTCGGAAAATCAGCTTCATATTTCCATACTCGAAAAGCCCTCGCGTTCGCCATGTTGACTCTTGGAAACGATACGACCTCTCGACTCGACATGATCATAATACCCTCCGCTGCATCCGACAACCCTTCTACATCCATAAACCGGCAACAAATCTTAGCCGAGCGTTCGGCATCTTTATAACTGGAGGACCACGATCCTTTAACCCAACATAATGGGCAGGTTTACTGAGAGGACCGTCGTAAAGTGTCCCGTCCGCCGAACGTGCCCCTCTACGGGACCCTTCGAAATTTCACAAACTATTTGCCCCGCACTAGCCGAACGCTCAGCTTTTTTGTCGAGGTTTATTGTCCGGATTTTCTGCTCACCTTTATCGTTATTGTGTCCGCTTGGCTTCATAAAGGAGCGCGGTTTACTATTAAGACCTCATAACCGTGGGAAAATTTGGTAAAAAGGGAAAATAAAATGTGATTTGGGTTGTGTCGATAAATCGTTTGGTCAATCGAGCGGGCGCGATGGGCGTGTTAATTGGTTGGGTGCGGGATGTATCGACCATTCGAGCCCTCGGGACTCGACTCCCGGCTGGCCGGCAGTGGACAGTGAGCAGTCAGTGACGATGATAATTGCCCGGTGCCAGCCACCGCATAAATTCAAGCTATTGGTGTGGAATTGAATGGATGCAAACACGGTCCTGTATGTGGGAGCATCAATGTTTTTGGTTTACTGGAAACGACGCTATAACATTGCCAAAAAAATCTTAGAAGCTTTTGATTAACTAAATAATACCTCGCTCTTCATAAAATTGTCGGCGTCACGTCGTCAGTTAAAAGTTATGTCAACCTCTCCATAAAGCAAAGTTTTCTTGCAATAGATACCTACACTAGAATTGAATGATCATCTTTAAATGTAGTAGAGCTTAGTACTAGCAAGTTGCACTAACTGCTTTATGAACAGATTTAATTTTATTGCCAAGCTGCGCAGTTAGGCTTGACGTTTTGTACTTAGTTGAGTTTACATTTACATTTTATATGCACGTAATTTTGTAAAAATCTGTAGAAATAGATTCTTAATCAAAATGCGATAGTGTTTGTAAAAATAAGATCAAACTTTATTTGTATAGAAACACGATCTAGCACGCTAATTGAAAAGTACAATTCTGCAAACCTGACTAAAAATAATGTAATATAATAAAGTTCCTTTAGGAATGCTTGATATGAAGGTTGTTTGTTGTTTTTAGGGCTAAATGTTAGGGCTGTATATTTTAACATATATATAACCCTATTAAACACAATACAATATTCGGTGGAATTACACTAGCTATTCCATAAAATTTCATGATCTAAAATTATCCACAAACATTTCTCCAGAATATTCCACCAAGTCCTATATCCTTGTCGTTTAGACCGGCTGCATGCGGTCCCGCAGAGATAAACGCATACGATTACACGTATGCGCCACAGGTGGCGAATAACATTTTTCAACCGGCCCGGTTGATGGCACGGCTTAATTCTACCGGCCCACCGATTTGCACAGTCTGTTTTTATTGAAAACCGTGGGAAGCGCCGGTAGGTGTTTATGTTTTAGGCTTCAGAAAAATGTTGTGTATTTTTAGAGGTTTTTTCATTTACAAAGCCTGTTCAGTTGATCGTTACAGTATTTTATACTTTTGTAATAAATATTAAAAATAATGTTTTGGAGTAGAACGTTGTTTTTTCATTCGTATTGGTGATGCACATACATTGTTGAAGTCTCGTACTTAAATAATAAAATACCCTATACCGCTAAAACAATTATTACAATTTTGAACGAGTATACATTAATTAAAAAGTGTTTAGATAATTAACGGTGTCATCAAAACCTAGACATAAACTCTTAATTTTCCACGGTTAATTTCCTACAAAACGCGCTATCAACGTCAATCCAGCCCACATTGTAATATTAGCTATTCACACCGCGGCGGGGCTCCAAATACTTATGGCTCGGCTGACAAATTGCCGCAAAGCCTACGTGTCACCGTAACAATTTCATACAATTTTCACATCCTTTCCCGCTCGGGCCTGGCTCTACCCATTTGCATACGTGCGGGACCGGTTTATGCAAATATTTTTTTACACACTGTTTACTTACCCTACGTAAAAGGAAACACTCGGTGCGCGTTCTAAAAAGATTTACGCGCTTTGTCGGATCATTAAATGCGGAACTAATTTGCTTACCTTTGAAATGTGTTAACCTTTGTCCCGTATAATTACTGCCGTGTAAACGACCCCGTATGTAGATTCGGATTTTTCCTTCTGGAAAATCTTGGCTATTATAATAAAATAAAGCTTTATGTTGCGGGGGACTTTTTAATTTTCACGTTGAGTATACAAGGGCGTAAACTTTGAGCGATATCGAGCATGTGGGAATCGTCGAAATTAAATTTTCTTTGTTTTCTCTTGTGGGCTGGCTCTTATTAAATTTCCTTGTGTTTTTTAACACAGCCTTATCATTAGATTGAGGGTTTCCGTCAAGAGGAAATTGTGGCGGCGAGGGGAGCGAGCACCTAAACATATTGAAAAAAATAAAAATCCCGGCTACTTATTGCGCGGTACAGAAGATAAGTGGCTCTACTCTAGGGCAATATGAAAATCCTATGCGGTAGGTAGGTATATGTCAGAAATGAGCAAAGATTTGGTACGGTATACCAGATATTTTTTGTTCACAGAATTCAGAAGACGATTCTGTGAATGTTTTAATACGTATCTAAGTAAAAAAGAAACGTAGTCTAGTTATAGTAATTCGTATTTTGTAATTACAAATACAATGGTAGTGGATGTTTTACAATTTTTCGTATTTCTTTTTGTTTTACTACCATCTTACAGGGCTTAAACATTATCTAGCCGATTTCAAAACTTTTGTTATTTTCAAACGTAAAACCGCAAAAGCAGAACTGAAGCTACTTTCTCGCCACAGCCACAGAAAAGACGGTTGAAGTGGTCTGTACTAAGTACAAGCGACAAAATTCACCGCTGGCTTTCCTATACCTTAAATATACATATTACATTACGTGAAATTGCCCATTTTTTCCACTCTCCACCCCAGCAATTAGGGTAGCTTGTGTATAAATATTGCACGGCCCTCATTAATGTGCGTGTTCGTTTTTACTATGGGTACCGTCATTTTTAGGACGGTTCTCGGTACTTTCGGTAGACGTCTGTGCGGTAAGACGTCGCGGGATGTAATGAATAATTAAGACATGTTGTAAGGGGGACGACCGCGGCTTTATGTCAGGGCTGCGATGAAGTTTTGGCTTTTTGATATTGATTACAAAGTTTCCCTTGCTCTCACAGAAAGCAAAATAAGCTTTTTGACCGGTATTCCCTCAAATTTACCAAGACTTACAATCAAGTTCAGACAATATTCGGAATTTTAGGTAAACTACTAAGCGGCGATATATCTACAACCCTATATTAGAAAACCAAATATGATAAAAAAAATAAATTGATAATTTCCCTTTCTTACTTACCTTGATCTGACGATGTCGAAGGAAGTCGATGTCGTAGAGACGCCTGAAACAAAACAACAAAAACTTAAAATGGATTTTTATGAAATTTTTAATTTATTAAATAACATTTGCTCCAAAAAATTCATTAGCGCCCCTGTCAAAGCAATCCGTAAACATTTCAAAATTAAAATATGACTCAATCGAATGATTAACAGGAATGGGCCCTTTCCAAGATTGCATTTTGACAATTAACGCATTAAGACTACTCTTGCCAATAAAGCGCCTCTCTTAATTAAGGGTCCCTGTTAAAAATTGAGTACAAATTCAAGTAGCAAATCCTCCCTAGCTCGGGGGTTCTAGTGAATGGTCGGTAATATTTTAGTTTCGTTGAAACAAAAACTCGCCTGTAAGGATTGTTTTCGGTTAAGTTATACCGGTATAGAATAGCGGTACCGTAATCTCTTATATCTTATAGCTCTGGAATCATAATATTTTCAGTTATTATTTATTTTTGGATTAAAAGTAGGTATCACAGAATCAGAGAATTATGTCCAAGACGTGATTAAAAAAATCATGAAATATTTTTTTATGAGGTTCGTGGTTGGGTAATTTTTAGAAAAATACGACTCAAACATAATAAATTAGATGAGTTTCGGGTGATTGATTCAGTTTTTAAGCTATTATTTCAGTACTCTAATACGTCATATTTTATCAGATAGAGTTACTGTAAAAAAGTTCGCTGATAATAATAAGTACCGTTATAAAATGCTCAAACGCCTTCCCTGGCTGTTCAAAAACTCGTCGTATCCGAGGGGACGGCTGTCACGTCGACACAATAAGCCTTTTAATTCGATTCGTCAAGACGGACTCGTGAGACAAAGGCCGGGAGTTATCATTCAATGGGGCACTCCTACCTTTCTTATTACTGAGCTTCGGTTTTCTTGTGAGGTGAATGGGCGGTGCACAAGAGACGATTTTTAGAGGGATGCGATGCGTGCATGCATCAAAATTATTTTTTGATTAATACCTGTTATTCATTGAGGATGAGAAGATTAAGTAATATAATATTATCAAGAAAAATCTGCAACCTACAGTATCAAGAGAGTAATTTTAAGTTTTTTAGGTTACGTACAAACAGTGCTTCTTTGGGTAAGTTCAGAGTGGCATTGCAATTGTTATGGGCAAGGGTGGCGCTTACTATCAGGCGAACGATTTGCTCATCACATTACTTGGTTCCAGTATTAAAAAGGCAACGTAAAAATAAAAACTTAGCGTTAATCGGCGACAGAAACTACTGTGCTTTCAAAAGCTCCCTTATTACCTACTTTTTGAGTGTAGCTTGCTTATTCCATAAGTATGGAAAAACCTCTTCCAATTAATAAGATTTGATAAATCAACTCCAGCTTGGCACTGGTGTAAAGAATGTGTCATGATTACACTCCAACATTTAAAAAAAAATCTCCATATGATCGTGAAAACTGCTTCGCCAGCAACCAGGTAACCAAGAACTATGAGGACCATGGTTCCACAACACCCAGACACGGAAGAAATGCTTGCGCTTTTTTTTCTGTGCTCAAACACTTGTCGCATCGCGGGAATCGAACCTCACTGGTGTAAGAGGTGTGAGCTAACCTGCCCGATCACTACACCACTGAGGCTGTCAAAGCTTACCAATACTCATCTAAAACATATTTCAGTAGTGTACAATACTCCAAACCGTCCATTCATTCTATCTATCGACACATCCCGCCGCCGCTATCTCCCGTACATCCACGAGTGCACTTGATCCCGCGCCGTGACTCGCCTATAGATTCGTTAACAGCTTTATTTGTTGCCTCTCTTTTAAACTCGCCCTAAATCCACGTCATAGCGAGCCCGCCTGTGGCTATCCTTAGTTTTGTCACTGTGGTAAAGGAAATTTTAGAAAGACTGGGTTTTTTTACAAAATTTCTCAAATATTACGCTTTAAGTAGAGACATAGGGTTAGATTAAGGTTAGATTAAGATGTTGCTGTTTTGAGAAATTGCATTTTTAAGCCTGACAGCATTAGTAAAACGTTCAATAATTATTTTTTATTTTCTTTAGTTTCAACCGATGTTTCCTAAGAACAAAACTTTCTCACTGATCGGGAAAAGGAACCTACCGAAATTTACCAAAATTAAAAAAAAACCCGGTCCGAAAATTTTGCCACACCCTGTAGAATAGAAATCAAGAAAAGAGCCAGTACAGAACCGGGAAGAAACTAACAACTAAGATACAGGTGTGTCAACACTTAGTCTGGTGGTTAGTCGCAAATACAAATTTTAATCTGTACTTTTATGAAACAAATATTGTTTTATCTTACCAATAACGCTTAGCGCTTTTTATAGTATTTTTATTAAAAGTTCTGGGTGGCACTGCAATTGTTATGGGGAGGCGTGGCACTTACCATCAGGTGAACAACTTGCTCGTCCCGTCACTCAGTTCGATAAAAAAATATTTACGAACCCGTAAAGTGCAGTACACAAAAGACAAGTGGCTAGCCTGTCGATTTTTTACAGGCTAGTCACTCCAGCCTTACGTTGTGCACATATCACCAGTCCGCACGTGAATAAGCACCTCATGGGCAAACGTGCTCCACCTTAGACCGTAACTGCGCTTACCATCAGGTTAGTTATTGTAAAACGTAAGCCCATTTCATCATATAAAAAAGTACGCAGTTATAAAAAAAATCGAAGAAGCGATTATTTTAAAAGATACTCATTTACTGCACAAAATATTCGTGGAAACACACTTTAATATCAAGTTCTGTAGGGGTTGAAATCCTGTCTGGCAGCATAATTACCAGCCAGGCTTTAAAGATAAAACGCGGTGCTAAATTGAAATGTGCTGGTAGCTATCATGTCTGACATGGTTATAACGTGTGCAGGTTTAATGTGGCGCTTTTATTAACAACATTGTTAATGGAGAAATGCATAAGTAGTAGTGCTGGTGATTATATTTTTACAAGCTTTTATTTAACTTGCAATAATTGTTTGTTTGGGTCAAATCTTGCAAGTGGAATCAGAACCACTTCCTCTTATCCTACGGAATTAAAATTTTGCACACTTATCAAAGTCCTATGACAATGCAATATTATGCTGATAGTCAGGAGACGGAAGTTGGGCAATGGAACTCCTTGACAGGTAATCGTAAACTACTAGAGTTTGGGCTCATTTTAATCTACTCGCGGTTCCAATTACGAATTTGTTAAAAGCTTGTCTTGAAAAATATATTTTCAACAAAAATCTTGTTTTATAATTTTTTATACACGTAAAGTATAAAAAATAATAAAACATAAAATAAAATTAAAATAATAAAAATAAGGTGGAGAAATGGATAAGTAGTAGAGCTGATGATTATATTTTACTGACACGAGTGTGCTACTTTGACTGCTGATCATTTTTTAACCACGACTGACTGAAGAAGGTATAAAGGTATGGAATAGAATGTGTGTGAACACATGTCTATGGTCCAATCTTTCTTCGAAATTACTGAACGGATTTCGATACGGTTTTGGTGGTAATTTTGAATTTTATCTGAGATGGTTCTTAGATGGCCTGCGCTAATCCATTAGGAGAACTGGAGCAGATATAATATTTTTTTATGACATTTGTATGCTCTTACTTCACTTCATTTCTTATAGTATTTATGTTGTATGAAATGGCGTAGGTAACTGATTTCGATGCAGTTTTCGGTAGTTTCTTTGAAATTCATCATCATTCATAGTATGGTTCTAAGGTAGGTGAACCAAGAGCTACAGTGCTGCTCTCTGTCATATTTATTGCGTGTTATGTGTTTTTATGTTGGGTATGACTGTTAGGATTCTTTGTATCTCCATAAACGGGTACGTATATATTTAAGTCATATTCTTAAGTACATTTTACGCGTTTATTACCATATTGCGTATATTGGCTCTTTTGCTGAAACTTTTTTTAGTAAGACTATACGAATAGCAATCGAAATTATTATAGCTACGTCTGGAAAGACCTTCAGTATCCTGGTCAAAACAAAACACAGACATTTTAATTGACCCTCATAGTATTTATATTTAGAAGCAGGTTAATGAGGCCGCCAGACAATGGAATCCCAACCCCATTTCGAAAATAGATCCGTTACCCTGAACCAGTTTTTTTTATTTGTTTTGTCTGTGAATGTTCCGGATGTCACCATATAACATATACCAGATAGTAGCTGAGCCCCGTGATTTCACCCGTGGCTTCTTATGATAAAAAGTAGCCTATGTCCTTTTCCAGGACTTAAAGAACCTTAATTGATATAAAACGGCTAAGACTCACTGTAAACGTCGAAAATTACTCCGACAGGGTTTCGGACATTTTAGAAGTCCTTCTTCTGGGAGTTATGAGATCAAGCCGCGGCGTAGGTCGCGAGCGCTCGCACGTAACTGGCCACCGCGCATGCGCCGCCAGTCAATTATGAATAATAACACTCACGAAACTTTTCAAAATTTAAAGTACCTTTACCTAAATTACATTAAAATCCGTTCAATAGTTTTTGCGTGATTGAGTTACACCCATCCATCCATCCTCACAAACTTTCACATTTATAATATTAGTAGGACAACAGAATAAGTATAGGAAGCAAAATACTTATCACAGTAATATTATAAAGGCGAAAGTTTTTATGTAAGTGTGTTAGTTCTAACGACTGATGGCTGGTTCACAAGTCATACTCGTGAACGGGTGCTGCTTGCGGGGACTGGTCTGTTCTAGTCACTCCTACTGCTACTGTCATACCTACTTATATTTTATTTACACTTTTCTGTTACTGATATAGGATATCTCACTCGCATTTCTTGTTTGACATTCTGTTAATTCTAATTTATACGTAATTGTGCTGAAAAAAAGACATCCCCGCAGAGTTTCTTGGTGCTATCTTCTCTAGCGGGCGTATTTCCGAAGCACTGGTACTCAATTATCGCATTTCTTTTCAGCACTCAGACTTCAATTTGAGTATAGGAAAGAAATGGGTAAACATACTTACCTTTTTTCAAAGTCATGTTAACATAAGTTACAATTTTTAACATATTTTATTTGTATCATGTGTTTATGACCTTTAAAAGTGCACTTTTGTGCCTATTTAATAAATGATATTTGACTTTGACTTTGACTCAATGGATTTGAGTGAAATTCAAATTAGATATAAATAAAAAAAATATACGCCCAACGATCACATACACAGGTCCTGTCCCCTAACTAGGATTCTCTGTATCTAGAAAATCATGAACTACTAGGACCATGGCTCATGGTACATCTGGAGGCCCCCTGGGTAGGTAGGTACTACCACTTTGCCCGTTATATTGCCGCCAAGCAGTAGTGTGTTCCGGTATCAAAATCTGTTGCGTGGCTTAGAAAGCGTATATAGAAACAGATATGCGAACGCGGATAGCGACTTTGTTTTATACTATGCAAAGATAAAGGTGAAGTGAGCATGCCCCTAATTTTCATTAACTTTTACTATTGCCTTCCATTTCATTAACAGAAAGCATGACGCTAACTTGCTAATTTACTTATAGTAAGTGTATTAGCAATATTGTCTGAAAACTCTTGTAAATCATAATTACAGGCTTAAAGAAAACATGAGGTGTTTTTGTTAATTACAATTATTATTAAGAGGATGACTTGCAATTCATTACTAAGTCTTAAAACGTATCCTAATAATATAATAAACGCGAAAGTTTGTATTTTAGTATGTGAGTTTGTTCCCTCTTCACGCGGTAATGACTCAACGAATTTGAGTGAAATTTGGAAGGGAGATAGTATGATCCGTTGAATTTGGATATTAACATTATGTCTATGAAACAATGTTACCTAGTTTTCAATTAAAGCCATGTGTCTAGTCTAGTATCTATATGCTGGTTAAAAATTGCCACAAATATTTTGCTACTTAGTGTTTAATAAAATATGTATGTACTAGCATATGGACAAGCAGTGTGGTAACTAATTTTCGTTTACGAAACAAACTTTGGAGAGGCCTAGGTATATTTCACCTTTCCTATAAATGGACTAGAACTTCGAAGAAGTTTAACCAAGACAATTGTTTTGAAAATCTCTAGATTTGGAACAAGTGTTTCGAACACCATCAAGGTCTTCGACTTTTCAATATTTATTGTAACGAAATAACTTTACTGTTCTTTTAAATTAACGTTATTATAAATAATTAAATAAATAAAACAAAAACTACTTTTTTTATACACTTAAAACCTACACCTAACTATATTATATACAAGCTAAATACCTAACTTAACACTACTAAAAATAACAATAAAAAAGAAAACTATAAATAATTTCAATAACTACAACTTAAAACTAAACATAAAAAAATTAAACATTCCTTAGTACGCTCGCGTATTATTACCACTGTCTGCACCCGGCCCTGTGCGCCCGCGTCTCCGAGCATAGAAAAATACAATGCATCGCCCGCCGTGGCACACCTCATTTTGTCACCAAGGCAAGCTCACGTCCGAGCTACTCATTTTTATTTGCGACACGTCTCTCGTACGAGCGTGCCAGCTGTATTTAAAATAATAAAATTTATAAAAAGGAATCATAACTTCCTTAGTGTTTGTGCCTAAACCCAGTAAATCCAATTGGGGTCCCATTAACGGGCACCTCCTGCTCTCGCCCCTGTGAATCCTGGCGAGCGGTTCATCACAACCGGCGCGGCGGCCCCGGCGGACTACGAGCGCTCCGGCCACTCCACCGTCTCCACCGCACAGCAGGATAGTGGATATCGCATAAATACTCAGTGAGAGTGACGATAAAAAATAGTGACGGGCTAATAAGGACCTAAATATATAAATTTGTGAAGACTAAAGGTTCTAAATCTTTTCCATAATCACCTAAACGTCGCATTATAAAATTCTATAAGTTTTATTTCAAAATTAATGAAATCGTTTCCTATTACGTAACGATAAACAGCCATCGAACAATATAAATCTCCGAAAAACAAAGAGGCTTAGAAATCAGAATAAAAGCCGCGCGAACAAAAAAGCGACAACTTGAAAAATATCACATTAATTATAGTCTAATTAAATGGCCGTTAAATCACGCTAATTGCACTTTGTTTTTATTTTGCGGCCGTTTTTTTTTGTTCCGGGACGCTTTGCTTTGAATGGAATTCCTTTTATTTGCTGAACAACAGGCTGTTTACCGAAAGCGAGTGGACGACAAAGGACGTTTTAAAATTATACCGTCCATAAATCGGGAGCAGTTTTTTTTCAGATTGCAGAAATGTTCCGGATAAGTTTAAAATTTTGTTGACGTTCCCATATGCGAATCCAAGCCTTTCCAAATAATATATTAGATATAACTTTAGCCGATAATGAGAGTTTCGGGGAGTTGAAAACCAACTAAGAGTCAGCCGTAGTTTTAAAGACATCGCATCTACTGGGAGTTAGTTTATTGTAGCGAATGAGAGGTCTATCGTCATGTTTATTTTCCCAAAATCACATTTTTGGCGTTTTTGCTAGTATTTTCATATTCTGTAAAAGGGAAATGGTTCTCTAGTGGTTAAGACAAACCAAGACAAACCTGTTTAAGGTTTATAAGGTGTTAGATATTTATGAAAAGTTGTAAAATTTATAAAACAAAAAAAAAAGATCTTCAAATAGTGGGCTCGCAAATATTTTATTAGCATTACTGCGTTTTACTTCGTATATTTTGTTTCACAAAATAAGTGCATCTACGATTGAACAAGTCTGTTTGATCTCAGGCCAGGAAGTGGCCGTCTCCGGCGCTATTGTCCCGACGGCGGCGTCACCACGGCTGGTCACCCTCGGCTCATCTTCTTAATTGTTTTCTTTCGGAGCACTCTTGCCACAATGGGTAATCATTCTGCGTTCCCTTTGATGTGTGGTTGCGTGTCGTGTGTGCTAATTTTAGAAGGTAAAATTGGCTGTCAATTCAATGGCAGTTTGATAGACGAAATAATCTGGGAACAAATAATGTAATGTAAATGTGTGGTTTATAATTTTAATATTATGTCCAAATCAAGATTTATCGGTCAATAGTTCAAAAATTAAGATAGAAAAAAGGTTTTTATTTTTTATTTTTTTTCATCGTTAAGGATTAATATAAATAATTAATTTTTAGAAAAAAACAAAAACCAACTTCAATGTATCTTCGAAGTTCAAAGTCACATATCGATGAAATTTATATGGGACCACTTCGTAGCTATACTGAACCCAACGCAAAAATAATTTTCCAAATCGGTTCACAAATGACGGAGTTCTGAGATAACAAACATAAAAAAAAATACAACCGAACAGAGAACCTCCTCCTTTTTTGAAGTCGGTTAAAAAAGTGGTCTTGTTTGGAATGTTTTTTGTCTACCTTGCCTAGATCTTTCTTGTCTCTGACAAAGGTATACTTAGGTTTTTGCTACATGCTTTGGGATGTATGGTATGTGTATGTTATGTGCCCAGAAAAATAAGAAGAAGCCTACTAAGCCGTCGGGGACATTTTTATTCACTGATTATCGTAATGTCAATAATTTCCTAAATTGTTTGCCTCCGAACCCTTTACTAAAGATCGGTCCAGTCACGTAGGTAGAGGACACGTGACATTTCGAAAACAACAGGCGCAAAACAAAATTACGACGCAACACTCGTCGCTGTGTGCGAGAGTTGAGCTGTTTGTGTAGCTGTGTGCGTGCGCCTGAATTAGACGCGAAACTTTCAAAGTTTTCCCAAATTTCAGCCCCCGCAACCCTCCGCCCACCCCTGGATCGATAGCGGGCGCCGAGCGAGAGAGCGCCAACTCTCAGATCTCAGCCTCATGAAAATACCGGACAACACTTTACCATGACGTGTTTTGCGGTGAGAATTACGGTATTTCAAATAATTCTGCTGAGTGCCAGTGAGATTTAACCGCTTGTTTGTTGGAAACTATTATAAACGTTTGATTGGTTCGTAGCTGATGCGACTTCTTTAAATAATGTAGTGCAATTTTTCCCATCACGTTCCAGAAAACGTGACTTGTTACTGCTGTGTTTCCGTCACAAAAGAGTTTTACAGGATTCTACTTCGAGAAGTTGAACAGCTAAATGTTGCGTTCTCCCTCATGTTGTCCCTCAAGCGATAAAAAAATAACGCTCTATTTTCGTCTTCAATGAAAGGCGAAATTACTTAGGCCGTCGCTATTTATCCTTCGTTACAAAAGTTTAAGCCACAGGCTGCGGCACTGGGAATAAGATAGACAGCTTCGCGTGAGTAGGCCGACCCGTACCAACTGTCACCGAGCAAAACGAGAGCGACAACTGAAAATTGAACCCGCGACTGCCATGGCATTGTTTGTCATTAATTGAGGGCTTTGCGATGATCTTCGCGCTGAAGGCCCTTCAAGGGCCCGAGGGCGACGCTCTCAGGAGACACCACGCTCCGGCCGCCACTCGCGCTGACAGTTACCCTCCGGCCTCGAGTGGACGCATAGAGGTGGGAAAAACTACCGGCTGACACTACTTAACGAACGGACCACCGCCCGGGAATTTTCTTGAGTGCTTGTTAATGTTTTATGGGCGGAACTTTTTCAAAGTAGTGCGTAGATTGACGCGCTAAGTGTACCTACATAATTTAACACATTTCCCTCAGGAAGTATGACTCGCTCGTCGATTGTATTCTCATTACAAACAACGGAATGATAGGTGGGACTTGGTGCGTAATATGGCCAATTTTTTTGTAATAAAAAACCAATCTCGAGAGCGGCTATAAAAACGGGAAACTTTTTCTGATTTATAACAATTAATATTTGAAATATCGACAATATTAAGGGAAATGGCCGACAGCCGACAAATCATATAAAACCGCCCCGGAAGGAGGAAGCACTGGCCCGTTGCTCGGGGACTTTATTTGGAAATGGAAAGTCTAAAAAATAAACGAGTGCCGAGTGCGGGCGGCGCGGGTGACGTGATTTATACGCGGCAAGTAGTGCTCGTTCGATTACCGAGATGATATTTCTCGATATTAAAGTGTTGCCAAGGACTGCGGACAATATGACCCGAGGAAGATTTATCGGGCAATTCAACGTGACGTCGACTGCTGTTACGATTATTTCATTATATTGTCGGCGCCGTAAAAACGGTTAGCGTTTTATTTTATTGTCTGTTCCCGAACAAATTTTTATTTCAATATTTTATTGCGTTGTAAAATTGGGGGCTGCAGTGGGTATTGGCTGACAAATTTGGGCGCATCGCCGCCTCGGGAGGTGTGAGTACCGCAGAAACGATAGCGGATATTTATTGCCAGGCCTGAACTCTTGATTCACCGCCGCTGATATCTCGCTTGATTTGTTGGGAGATTTGGTTACAAACATTTTGTTATATAATGTTTCTAACTTATTTATGTCATTTTGCTTTAGCATTCTACCAAAATTATGAATCTCTTTGAATCTATAGCTGTATGTCAGTGAAATCGACACAAGGTCCCGCACGGCATGTCGCATGATTTGTGCGTCTCGACGGTGGCCTCCACCGGACCCGTGTCGATAGCACGTGCTCGGCGTTGCGCAAACAGAAATAAAAAAGAAAAGGTCGGTAATTATTAAATAAGATTTTTTTCCGCAATTGTTGCAGAATTACGCAATTCCTTCAATTCGATTATAAAGTTGCCGAAGAATTCGTACAAATGTTTCATTTAACTCGTTTTTCTGCGAAATAGCGTCCTGAAATTAAGCATTAAGTTGCATAAGGAAACGAAATGGAAATAATTCAGAACTAATATATTGGCAACAATACCGATCAAAAACAACGTAAGCTGAAGAGTCATTTGATATCATCAGTATTTTTGCTATCCCGCACACCGCAAGAAATAACTTTATATAAATATGCCAACAGACCTGACAGGATGACAATGATTTGGTTTTTGAATAAAACCAACAATAATACTCAATCGTACTGCATTTACAGCCGTTCACGGTATCGTAAATCCAGACACGACAGTCTTGGCTTATTGAATAACTGCATGAATCACGCTGCATGCTCCGCTGGGTCCCCCGAACCATACGTTTTGTTCGGCCATCGAACGTTCCAGAAACTTCCGCTTCCCGCTCTACCGTCCATACCGCTTTTTATTCCACTAATGCTATCGGCGACATGAGTCGGAGACTTTTGTCATGATTATGAGTTCCGAAGTATTGTAGATAAACGTCAGAAGCGTTACGGTCCAACGGAGTGGAATAGGAAATGTTTTAAGTCCATACTTATATCGATGGTGATATATGGACGTGAATTCGTGCTGCACTTTATAGATGAAACTTTGTCATGTCTAAGAAAGTACAGTATATATAGTTGCAGTTCTCACATTGTCCGTCTTTAGTTAAATCTGGCGTAAATTCGCCGCATACAAAATGCGCAATCAAGAGTCGGCACATTGTCAAGTGGAAGCGAGTTATCACCGCATTCAGCCGGTCGCCCACCGAGCAAAACTTATCCGCGTATGAATGGCTTCACATCAGCGCTGAATTTGTAAAGAGTCGACGTGCGGCGCATGCATGACCACGCTTTATCTTGCAAGCTTGCTCTATACTCTATGCTATGCTTGGCATGCTCTTACACGTGTTGCAAAGTTTTAGCTTGAATAGTACAGGATGTAGATTAGGCGAGGCGGGCCGGCGTGGGCGGCGATGCATTGTGATGAAAACAGAATACCTGCACTACAGATAAGAATGAAAACATGACTGAAGATGAAATTCAAAAATGACATTAAGCTGGAAATGAAGATCAAAAGATTAATCAAAATCTTCTATTATTTCATATTATTGATGAAAACTTTGAAATCTTTTCACTCTCATGTCATTTTTCATCTATCACAGGCATCACCTTTGGCATTCCGCTTTTAAGTGTCCGACACACACAAAGCTTCCCAAACCCATTGTTCCTCAGTGTGGTTAGTGTTCCACCATAAGATGAGACATAAGACGGGCAGTTCCGGTCGAATGTGCTTTTTTGTTATGTAACTAATTTACGAGACGAGCTGGCGTTTGGCTGACGGTAAGTAATACGCCAGCTCATAACAATAACAGCACCACCCAGAACTTTGTTTTGTAAAATCCTGCGCGGCACTGTACTGCGATCGTCACCCTGAGACAATTAGCTGTGGAGTCTCATAATGCCCAGTAATTTCGCTGGCTACAATGCCCTTCAAGCCGGAACACAGTAATGCTTGCGCATTACTGCTTGGCGGCTGAATAACTGGCAAAGCGGTGGTACCCACCCAGACGGCCTCTCGCATACGAGAAACCTACCACCAGTAAAACTGACGGGGAAACTGAGCCGGTTGAGATCCATTGAAGTCTACAGACGCGTTTGTACTATGTCTATCATCATGTTGGCCTATTATTTGAAAATAAATAATATTAGTTTTTTATGGAGCTTAGTAACGGGATGAACAAGTCGTCGGGTTTAACGATCCAATGATTCAACGGCCTAACGATCACATATATATCTCGGGTCTCGATCCCTAACTAGCATTTACGGAACCAGAAACTACGAGGACCATGATCTCACAAAAATGTTTATACCTTGTAAGTTAAGTAAAATCAGGAAGAAAATCACATTGGCACTGAAAATGTTTCGATCCACGAGTTTTGTAAAAACTCATATGAAACAAGGTTTTCCTGATTTGAAACTCGGTCCATTTCGCAACACAATGACAGATAAGGATAGGTATAAGTGCACGTGTGTTGGTATAGCTGCGTAGTGCTTTCCCTATGCATATATTCAGCACAACAAAAGGACGGATTTAAACCTCATTATTTAATTACCCAGCGGGAATCACACGAGAGTCGTAAGTCGTCCAACTCCTGGGGCGACCTGTCTCAGCCGCCCGGCCTGGCAGGCGATGCCGCGATTAATTAGGCATACCGCTAACTTCTCTGGAGGTGTCCTGTATACCTTTAGGTACCTGTGAAGTTGCTATCTATTTAGTAATTTAGATAAAAGAGACATATTGTTGAACGTACATATTATATTTCTGTTTCAGTTTTCAGTTACTCTGCTGCTTAAACAGCCTTTTCCAATGAGAAAAGTACATAAGGGAGCAAGTTGGTGACAAGTGATAATATGAAAAGACGATTGCGTGTTTAGAAACGTCAATAAAATATATTCTGCATAAAATGATCATCCAATGCATTAAACAGAAATTGCTTTCAGACAACAAAGCTTGCAAAAGTTACTTGAAAACTGGCGAACAATGCACACACTAATTAATCAAAATCAATAGCAGGGAACCCATAGAATTGTACGCACACAACACAAATGGACCCGAAAACACCACGGCGAAGGCAAATAATTTGAATACCTAACGAGAGGGTAACGCACGACCGGCATGGCCGAGCCATTCTTTAACTTACTCCTCTAAGGATAAAGAGCTAAACTTGTTTTTAAGGGATGACCGATACTGGGAATTTATGTATCGCGAATAGCGCCGCTGGCCGGACCCGCACAAAAAAGAGGTTCGGAGGGTGATACAGGAAGATGCCAGATGGAACGAAGAATTATGCTCCCCGCAGGCTGATGAGGTGAATGCGATTGTGAACTTTCTACATGCAAATCGGACAAGCGAGACGATATACGTCCTACGCAACCGGATCCTGTCGCGCAGATACCACGCTTTTCACAGATTCGTAAACAAAACGGTACCCCCAGTTCGCTACAAGGCAAGGGGAGACTATTGTAAGCATTTTTCTTTTTTTTGTGCTTATTATACCCGAAATCTATATTCATGGCCCGAAGGTAAACTTCGATGAATGTTCAATGTATTTAAATTGATTCATTGATGGATGACCGGTTCCAAAATACTGAAACTGAAAACGTTGGAATAGCAACCCATTTAAATGTTTTGATTAATATTCTGGTAACTATATACATACATCATACTCGTAGTTTATGTAGTAGTTCGTAGGTATCATAGTTTTATTTAGATAGGGCTAGTGTTTTATTGAAATACAAATGAGTAGCGTAGGACCCGCGACCCGTATGAAGTGTGCTTCGAATAAAAGGGCCGCATTAGAATAATTTGCGTGCCGAACGGGTCCAATTCTTCACATGGAGAGACCTTAAATTTCACTATTTTACATACTTGGGATTATCATATCTGTTCGGGTGTCGGGCCCCTGTAGCGCCGGTCGGTCGGAGGGCCCCTACTTTTTGTTATCCGCACCCGGCCTCTATCGGACCGTCTCCGATATATTTAGTTGTTACTTTTTGTTGTGCGGCACGTGAGAGTATTCTTAATCGTAGTGAGCTCTATGTTAGGCTTTGTGAGGCAGTTTGTCGGAAAAATATCTATTTAACACGTACATGGTTGTAGAGTTTTAGTAAGACTGAGAGATAACAGAGTTTTGTACCAAAATATGTAATGTTTTTGTTGGAAATACGGAAAACTTATTGTCTTAGTCTGGTGTCTGTCTCTGTCTATAAAAGCTTTATTATTATTCAAATGAATCTTTTCGAAAAGTATTGTTATTTGAATTAAAAATGTACCATGATCAGTGTCCTGATTTATAAGACAATAATCTTACTCTTCTTAATGCTTTTGGTAATTTATACGAGCCTGAGATAAAATAAGACAACATAATGCTGATTTATTTGGTGAACAAGTTTGCCGTTAAACGACTCGTAAATTATTTAGAAAAATAAATGTTTTACTTAGTTCATGTGTAAGTTGTTATTATTCAAATAAACTTTAATTACTTAAGTACACAATTAAACAATCTCTGTATTTAACGAAGCACACATTGCCTAATACAGGGTGTTATTTACATCAATCCCGAGTCGCGAGATGTGACATTGTGTACACATTTCCGCACTTAGCTCGTGTTAATTTGACGATGACTGTCGCGTTCCTCCATCCGTCATCGCCGGGGGCAAAAGTTAGGGTTACTACATAAGTATTTTATATAAAAACATAAAGAGTTAAAATCAACCACAATCAAACACTAAATTAAAAACTAAAACAGCTCAAGACTTAAAAAAAGTTAACGATTGCATTTGTTTTTCATGCATTGTCAGTTTTTAAATTTGTAATAGATAATTCATAAAATCCACGGCACTTAACAATTCGAAAAAATCAGCATTCAAAAGCTCTTCATTCAATTTAGGCATCACAAAAGCACTTATGGACTTTAGATTACTATACCACCGTATTACCAATATACCAATATTCCTTCACGCCTTCAATTTATGTATAACTTTCACAGACATTCCGTGTCTTAGTTCAAAACTGTTAGCAACCCTAGTATTGTGACGCGTCTTTATGATGTCTAATTTGAACATCATCCTGTAGAAAGGGTGCCTTATTGTGAGAAGATGATTAGCGATTTTTGTTCATATTTTGGTCGCCTATAGCGGCAGACGCTGGGCATGCTACGCACGTTTTTGTATCATGTTGTTAAGTTTAGTATGCATGCGTATCAAGCGTAACTGTGTGGTGCATACCTGCATAGCGACCTAGCGTTCCTAGCTGCGAACTCACGCGGCAATGGGCTAGCAGATTTAGCTTTGTTAGGGGTGCTATATACCTATTTAATATGTAGTTGCATTTTTACCTTTCAAAAAAGGACTTCAAAAAAGGAGGAGGTTGTCAATTCGTTTGTTTTTATGTTTGCTACCTCAGATTTACGTGATCTATGAAGTGATTTGGGAAATTCGTTTCGCGTTGGATTCAGTATTTCAAGGTGGTTCCATATAATTTCATCAAAATTCGACTTTGGACTTTGAAGATACATCAGAATTTAAATCTGATTTTTTTGTTATAAAATATGTACGGTGTGTAAATTTGATGATGTTACTAATATTTAGTTTTCTTCGATGTTACTACGCGTTTCTTGTTTGCGTTTATGTATGTTATGTATATTTCGTTATTCCACTCACATGAATATGGAACACAAACTTCATTTCCATAGCCAACTTATTCTAAATAAAATACAAGTAATTTGGCAGGCAAGCGTACCAAAACACTTAATAATAAACAGTCGCAAGTATTCGCAACTCTGGCCAAATTGAAAGGTAACCAGGTAAGTTCTCACATAATCACACAGTAACGCTCCCATTCACAATGAGTCTACTCGATGCTACATATTATTCTATCGAAGCTACGAGCTTCGAGCCCGAAACTTCGAATGGAAACAAAGGTTCCCGCGATAATTGGATGTGGCCGCTCTCAATGCGCTCTAGACGAGACTTAATTGAGGTTTTAGAGTTGGGCTAATTCGCCCACCTTCGATCAGGCCTGCTCCCCTGGTACCCTGCCCCTGTGTACCCCCTGGTACCCTGTCCCTGTATACCCTACGAGGGGCTTCGTCTGGCTAGGTAGGAGCTCCAACAATAATACTGCGGCCGAGGTTAAGTGAGCTCTAACGTTTGGTGTTGTGTTTCTTGAGCGAAAATTTTGCGTAATTGCGAAATTGCTAGGTGGTCGTTCTGAGAAGTGTAGTTAGAAAACTTGTTAGATTCGTGTTGATTTATGTAAAACCACGTAATTGATAATGGTGTAAAACTAGCCACTACAACTATTATAAGGCGAAGCTACACTTAACATCAATTAAATTGTGTCTCACTTCAAAAGCATCACAATATATATTTTTTATGGAACTGAGTGATGACATGAACAAATACCTTTAATACTATAAAAAACACTGTACTAACACGTAGCACTGCATTGCGCCCGTAAAACCGAGACATCAGATTAAGTCTCATATGCCCAGTAATTTCGCTGGCTACAATGCCCTTCAAACCGGAACACAGTAAAGCTTGCGCACTACTGTTTGGCGGCAGAATAACGGGCAAAGTTGTGATACCTACCCAGACGGCCTCCCGCATACGAAAGACCTGTATACCACGAGTGCTGAATATGCTCTTGAAGTGAGATACATCGTAGGGGAAAACACCAATGTTAATGAGTGCTTAAATCTAATTAAAAATAACGACGTCATTGATCTTGTTGCCATATTAAAGTGCCAGTGTTTCCGTCAAGAGAGGTTGAGATAAATATTTAACTCAGACTGAATATGGTAATTTAGGCACCTCTAAAATAGAGGAAGCTACTAAAGTGTCCGCATCTCGCGGTGTACGTAACCAGCACCTATAATTAATTTTATTTTATTTCCCGACAGCGCGCCGCTCCCCCGGTGTTGCCAGCACCGGCGCAGAATTCTCCCAGTAATTGGGAAATTTATTGCAAGGTGTGCACACAACTCTCTGATGTTTCACTTTCGCGCCAATGATTTATGGCCTTCCGAAACAATTTTAATTGCTTTCAGTGACACAATGTAAACAACTATTCGATTAAGTTAATTCCATTATTTTGCTCGCGGCAATTAATTTAAAAGCAGCGTTAAACACGGTGTTGCTCCGTCTCATTGGAGATTTTAAGGATATTAATGAACTCGAAGATCAAGCCATTTTGTAATTAAATTCATCCAAAAATACTGCACCTTTTTGGTATATTCGTGTAAAAGGGGATGAACATAATTTTGATGTATAAATGTATACACACACATACTCGTACATAGTTTAAATAGTTTAGAAACATTTGCAATTTTGCTTATTACTATGAAATAGACAAGTAGCTACCACCTTACCTCGAGATTTTGCTTAATGTTTCAAAAAGCGCACGTTTCTTACTACCCTTTCATAAATAGACAGCTAATCCCCAACTAAAAATCCCTACACTAAACAACCCGCACCAAAACACAAACCTCAAAAACGACTTTGAGCACACGAGCATTAGTAATTATAATTAGAGCTTTCAGTGGCGACCTCCGGCGATAAGATGTTCCATGGAGCATGAAATAAGGCTCACAAACTCACACACGTCCTGCATGACTGAGCGGGTGTAACCAAGGTGGGGGGCTAGTTGGGGCTACTCCCAGAAAATAAAGATATCCCTAATGATGACCTCAACACATCGTTACTAAAATATATCAAAGGTATGCTACCTTTGATATATTTTAGTAAAGCCAATATTGTTAATTTTGAGAAAAAAATACAGAAATTGCTGGGAAAACGGATGTAGTGAATCTGTAAAGAAAAACTCGTGACAGTGTTAACGTACTTATTTTTTTGTAATCTGTTGAGAGAAAAAAGTTAAAAGTAAAGGTTTAAAAACTTGTTTATCAAAATATGACATGAATATTATTATCATATTTTACACAAGTTTATTTTACGTTTATTTAAGAGTTAGCGAAATTAGGTATACTTTTGGCAGTTATTAAGAAATTGTCTTAGATGTGCCCCTAGGCAATCCCCTAGCTTCAGCCCTGAGGTCCTGTGAGTCTGAGCGCACATGTATGTATGGCGCGGACTATGCAAATTCACTCATGTGGCAACACTGACTTGGCTTTGCGGACGGGTTAAGTGGCTACTTAGCTATGGTTTTTGAATTCTTGGGGTTGAGTAGCCATTTCAAGCAGTGCAAAAAGATGACATGATTGTGGTACAAAAAAATATGTCTAAATTAGATTTTGTCATTTTTAATGAATAACCTCCAACAGCTTGTATAACTTTTTTAATCTTGATGATATTTAGACGCAGAAAATAGAAAATGTAATACCATAATATTTTAGAGTAAATTATTACCTTCGTTTTTTTTTCATATATCTGTACCTTAAATCTATACAATGAGTGTTACAATAGGTGCCGGTGTTCATGGGTCTATGATCTTAAAAATAAGCACCGCCAAACTATCTCATATCTGGCGGATTAGTGCCGCTCTCTTAACGCGTCGCTGAAGCTAAAATGTGGCTTTGTTTCGACAGAATCCCTTAGATTAATGATAATAAATAGCTATTAGCTATTATAGCTTTAAACTTTGTCTGAATTTTTAATTCTGTGACGTGACGCATTATAAGATTTATTTACTCAAATGTCTCATGTTGCTGTTCATGTACTTTGCATGGTATTGAAAGTTCACTTGTCATTCAAAAAAGAAAGTTAGAGTTCAATTGTTAACTTGTGGTTGGGTGGTACTGCAATTTTTATGAGCTAGCGTGGTGCTTATCATAGAGCAGAGTAGAAAAATATCAGCTGCACAATATACTATTTTCATTGTTCTGTCGCATACATTTTTTTTATCTACTCACATAGTGCAACAGTGGAATAATACATATTAGATGAAGCACTGTAGAATTCCAGACCAAAAATATATATTTTTTTTAATTCCCAAAGGGTAACTAACAGCTATGATCTTAAATATTAGAGTTTATAAAAATATATAGTTATATTTATATATATATATATATTTTATAAAAAATATGTACAGTTAGCTAATAATGAGTTACCACAAATAAGTATTTTGTAAATAGAAGACTTACAAGAATGTTTTAAATTGATCACATAGACGGAGGAACAGAACAATATAAGGTTGTCTATTTTGTTCCATTTTATAAGTAATTAATTGAGTTAAATTTAGTTAGTACATAACTGTGTTAGTTTAAGTAAATAATGTGTAAAATTGTTAAATTATAAAGACACTCGCCCTTCAAAAATGCCATAACAAAGTAATTAGAGAAAGAACATAAAAATATACGCAGGCGCCTATGTTACCTCAGTAGATTTATAGAACAGGTTGTTTACAGTTAAAGAACCTATCATTAAATCTATTAATATATATTCGCTAGTAAGTCAGGAGTCGCGTCTCATTACAAGGTTGTACACTGAATGGAATTAATTTCCGAGCTCGCCGCAGACAAACGATTTCCACGTTCACAACCTAAGATGGGTTTGTGCCCAGACTATTGTTAATCTATTGATTTATTGTTACAAACGTATTCTGAGAGTATTGAGTGTGTTATTTAGTCTATGGTCTCTCAATGTTGTAAATCTTGAGTATGAATATGGCAGTATAAGTAGTTTTGAAAGTGAGTAGGTATGGGTCTGAAAGAGCGAGTGTGGCTCAGTGGGAGAATGTGCGACTTTCGATCCGACGTACCCAAGTTCGAATCCCGCTGGCCTCGCACCACTGACTTTCTTAAGTTATGTGCGGATTTAACACTCGTTCTGAAAACGGTGAAGGAAAACATCGTGAGGAAACCGGCATGTCCAAGAATTAATCACAAAAATTCAAGGACATGTGACATCCACCAACCCGCACTGGGCCAGCGTGGTGGATTATGGCCCATTCTCTCTCTATGAGAGAAGGCCCGAGTCCCAGCAGTGGGAACGTGATGGGCTGATGATGATGATGATGGGTCTGATTGCTTGTTATGTGAGAACATCACTTTGTTTTGAGAAGAGTTTACAAATGGACGGACAACCATTACAATCAATTTATTGCACTTAAAAAAAGGAAATATAGTTGGTAATACATAATTTCTTTTAAATACAATAGGCGGTCTTATCGCTAAGCAGCGTAAACAACCATAGGGTATGGAAAACAACATTTTAAAGACGATAGTGCGCACAAATAAGAAATAATTGTGTTCAAAAAGATATTGGCAAACAGTTTGCTAGCAATTTGGAGCCAAATATTTACTAATCAAAATAAAATTATCATCAACATTGATATATTAGGTGTACCCAGGGCCCAAATTCACTATGACAACTTGGCGATTCTTTGCTTCGAGGAAACGTCGGTTCCTTCATTAATAAACGACATTTGCGAAATTTGTATTCTCTTTGACGCGTCATATAGGTATATGAATACATGAATGCGTCATAGAGATGTCATTTATTAGTGAAGGAATCGACGTGATTTCGAAGCAAGGTATCGCCAAGTTGTCATAGTGAATTGGGGCTCAGGTGTGCCATTTTATTGACGGTTTGTGTTTCGTTATTCTTTTTGTTTTTTGATGTGATTTTTTTACCTACTAATATCAGATCATTCAGAAATTCTATTTGACTGTAGTTGTTGTAGTTGTAGTTGACTGTACTGACGTTCGCTTGAAAAAACTTTAAGATCGGAAATGGTTCAAGAAGACTGAAAAAATGTAGCAATCCCGTCGCCGCGTATTACATTCTGATTTATTTGCCAGCAGCCGTGTAAGGGTGGACGAGGTCTTTCTTTTCGGCGATTGACGACCAGAGATACTTGACCCTCCTTGACGTTATAGCGTAGGGTGATCTCTTTGAGAGGAATAGTTTCACAGGTGTCTATCGTAAGTGGTCGTCTTACGCGGCCTTAGGAAACAAAGATTGCTCTGTTCGGCCGATTGAGCGCATTCCGTGTAGTAACTTCCCTCCCATTTAACGCGAATCCATGCAACAAAGGATCTCCCGCGCCAAATAACAAAACTACCCAATCCGTATGAGATGAATGTTGATTTTACTGCAGGAGTGGATAGATAGAATAGTGTTGGAGGCAACTGTTTGTAGGTGCTTTTTATACTTTGTTTCGCCTTATCGATTCTAGTTAATGTACTCACCCACAAGTACTAAAAAGTATAACATCATAACACTATTTATATAAAGATAGATGAACGCTTTATTGCAAACATTAAATAAAAGACATTATATAACAACAATTAAAGAAAGTGTTACAATGGGTGGCCTTATCGCAAAAAGCGATCTCTTCCAGGCAACCTTTCGATGGCGAGGAATTATGAAAATGTTAAAGACGGGGATATATAACTAGATATTGATTAATTGGATACACCGATTTTAATTTATTTTTGAAGCAAATTGTGTATTTGCTATTAATTGCTTTTTGCATTGTACTATATACAGGGTCTTCTTCATTTATAATGTTGTATACAAAATTATTTACAAATGCTCTCGAAATGTCTAATAAAATTGCCCAATGCCCCCTATTTGCAGTATTCTTAATAATTACTTCTTCCGATTTGTTTGCGAGCCTGTCGAGGGGTGAAGCGAATCCGGGGTCTGCTGCGAGTCAATAAATAATAATGCTAAATGCCCATCGGGTGACCGGGGGACCAATATACAAACGTAGCGAGTAGTATGGACACTCCATTGGGGAAACCTTCGTTCAGTTCATCGTGCGTATTAGCTTGCACTTGAGTTAGCTTTTTTATTTGATCCTTGCGCTATTGTTCACACTATTGTTGCGCTATTGTGTACAGTCATGGAGAAAACAAGGAATGATGATTCATTTTAGACAAATTAGCTGGACCGGCGTCGATCTGGTTCGCTCTTCGACTTGGATATTTTGTCGGTCAAACAATTTATTTCAATATTTTTAAAATATAGATTATACAATTTATTTTGATTAGTATCTAAGGTTTACGGTTTAAATGTATCAAATCTTTTGGAAAAATTACAAGTAAATCAACGTTGGGAAAATATCGTATTGGAATTGTTTTTATGTAATATCTAAAATAATAAGTGTAATTGGCTTGTGCCGTTCTCATTGTAATAGATAATAATAATAATTAATAATAATCGTAGCTGTAATTTTTCTACACGTCTTTTTCAGATTCTTTCTTTAGTATGTTAACCATCACAAGGAGCAGTTTTCACAGCCTTTTATAACGCTGGTTTAGCAAGGCTACCACTAAAAGGGTATGTTAGTGTGCGGGGGTCATTGTAAATAGTTATTTTTATAATTTCCATTCTGTCTTCTATTTGTAGTGTCGTGTACTGGGGGATGACCGGCGCCGGTCCGGTCCGCTCTTCCGACTTGGATATTTTTGTCGGTCAAACAATTTATTTCAATTTAATTCTTAATGTTAGAAGTTAGGCCATATTTCATATAATCTTCAAATAGGGCAGTCGAATTCAGTTCAGTGATTACTGACCGTATAGAGATTTAAGGACATAAAGTTCTTTTAATCTGTTCTCAAAATAAGTAATTTTTAATATAATGAAGTTCATTTATATCGTCCAGGAAATGTATAATGCCTGCATACAAAGAACCATTTCGTTTTCACATTTATTCATTATGCGTAACGCTAGTAAGTAGGTGTTACCCAGATGCTGTGACCTATAATTATTCAAGCCACGAGTGATCAAATATTTTACAGGTATGTGTGGTCACTTTCAGACATCCAAACACAATTCCAATGTTCAATGGAGACAACTCTTCGCTAATTATTTAGGCTCTATTTTGTTAGGACAGCGAAGCGTTGGATGTTGGGTCAACTGACTTCCAGTCGATTCTCTCGACGTTTTGGCTTCTAATGAACGATGTTAAAATGTTGACCAGAGGCGAGGCAGTGGCTTTTGTTGAAGATTGGGTAATTTGGACCTTACGCCCATTAACTTAAGTCCCAATAGTTTAAGAATTTGTTTTAATAATAATAATAATAAACATCTTAAGAGGCTCTCGCTAGACGGTTGGATTAAGGGGCAGATGCAGAAGGCAGTACTCCTTGACACGGCACGTATTGTCAGAAGGTTCCTCACTCTGCAGCCTTAACCACCGGTAGTTTGGGCCCTTCCCCGCTGCCTGCGACACTCTAGGTTTAAGTTTTTTATAATATGTTTGTATATAATTTTTATAGAAATAATGTAAAAAACTTAAATTTAAGAAAGAAAATAAATAATTTGGATAATAATAATATTTGGTCAAAAAATCAGCATTGCCATTCAGCATGGCAATCCGGCAAGCGTTCTGGGCATTTTCCTCTCCACCATAGGCCTTTAGAATAATTTTTAATATTATATTAAGTTATAATAATAATTATTTCATTTATTTTCAGGCAATTACAAATCATACACAAATACCCGCTTTGTATATTTATTCAAAAAGGAAGAAAAAAAAATTACTATGATGGTCAATTTCGATTTAATTCAAATAAGGAATGCTTCCTTTGATTTTTACTAACGCACACCTAGATAAGTTTAAAAGTAGTTTTCCTACATGTGTGTTGTAATTTTATTTTATTTTTAAGATGTTTTAGTGTTGCCAATAGTTTGTAAGCTGAGCATTATCTTTAGTAACATTATCTACTTACGATCCACAACCAGACAGACACGTTGCGTTTCGTACTACATCGAGATACGTATCTACATCTCCGGTCAAAAGTCTTGGGGGAGTCTTGGGGGATCTTAATAGGGTTGCATTAAGATGTTATTGTATGAGGAATTATCAATAGAGGAGTGATTGCTAGGCGTGTGATTGATTTTGTATACGTGGTTTCTGTCCATTTAGAGGAGGCTAGAATAATAATAGTAGAGTCTGGCGCTACAAAGCCTTCATCATCATCATCATCATCCTGTCACGTTTTTTCACGTGACACTCAAAATAAGGAAACGAATAAATGGTTGTAGCTTTTCAAATATATTACGGTCAGACAACAGAAAATGCATCACAAAAAAAAAATCACAAAGCCAGACTCAAATATGTAAACGTTTTCTTTCTACAAGCTGTTTCAGTCCATCAATAATACAAAAAACATCAAATTAAACTGCATTCATTACAATACAAAATGACCTCATCCTTGTTTTTCTCAGAATTATATCATGGAACGAAGAGCTACAAGCCAAATTTCCATAAATTAGCTATTTCAAAAATCGAAGGGCATCGGCGACAGCTATTTACATAAATTAGCTGACATTTATGCTTCCTTCGAGATACACCACAGCGCCGCAGCGCCACCTGGCTGAGAATTACGCGCTCGTTACGCGCTCCACCGCCTCCGACCCTGCGACACCAAGAATTGTATTTATTTATTGAAGATAGTAACGCGATATGATAATAGCGTTAAAATATTACCTGCACCAGTATTTTGTCAAAGTAATTGCTGATTTGTCGAGGTCAAATGTTTTCAGGCATGCAAAAATTTATGTGAAAGATTTATGGAAAGGCAGAATTTCCTTAGAGCTTATTGTAAGTTTAAAACTACTGTTTACGAATTGTTTGGGGCAAAATATTGTTGACTCCAAGTAAATTCGTTTTGCGATGAAGGTGCCATCGTCACGTTACTGCAAACACGAAATTGCCTCCAGAAATAATTGTATAACATGAGTATCGTCACTAGTGATTTTAGGTAAGAGCTAAAGAAAACGCTATGCTACGCATGCTCGCATGCTACGTAGTTACGCAGCTGAATTCAGATACGTTCGCTACGCATACACGTGCGCTACGCAGACACGTGCGCTACGCAGATACATACGCTATGCAGATACGTACGCTACGCAGCTACGCACGTTACCTAAGTCCCTAGCTTAGCCTTATATCAAAGGTACAGGCCTACTAACATGCATAAAATGTACAGAAATATGCTAGCTTGCTGCTACATCGAAAAATGGAAACAAATTTAATGCATTTCAAGTAGTAAATACTTTAGGCAGAAGCTAATTCCCTGTCTGGATTCTAGGTATACAAACTACCTTCTCGGTGTTCACTCAAGCGCACCGGAGGGCACATCCTGCGAGCGCTATCTCTAAACGACTCTTATGGCGCCGCTGCGGGAATCTATAACGCGTCGCTTGCGAAGGTGTATGCTAATTCCTGTGCTGCGTGGAGGCCCTCCCTTTTTGCTGGTTACCTAGTTCCTTGTTAACTTTGTATGAAAGTCTCAATTTGTTAAAAACCGTTTGAGAGAAATGCAGCAGGGGAATCGTCGAACTCCGATCCCGATTGCATTCAAACAGCATTCATTGTGATCGGTATTTGTCTGTGGAATTTTTGATCTTTTCTACTCCTAATCTGCATCCCAATCGTTATCCGAATCACGATTGCAAAAAATGATCGATTTTGCAGTTTGAAAGATGCTAACGCCTTCCAAATTTGAAATTGAAAGCTATCAGGATCGGTGTTCAAGTAACACGATTCCCCTGCAGGTCTCTTTCTCTATATTCTAAATCTTTGAAGGAATGCAATAACTCTCCACTTTATGGTTTTTAGGTAAGTGGAACAGAGTCATTACAAATCTCACTGACTTTCAATAGTTCTACCCTACTTAGGCAATTATGAAATATAATCAAAATCAATCATTTATTTGCTAGAATATAATATTTTATATACTCAGGTCGATAGGTAGAACGCGTTACTTAAGTCTTAATAGGTATTAAAAAACTGGTGAATTTAAAATTCTGATGTTGAGTAGTAAATGGTTCAGCAATACTTTAATAAACCAAAAACGCCTGCAGTTATCGTATGACAAGCCCTGCGCGGCACCGTCACAAATTGAAAATAACTCAATAGCTTCTCTGTTCCGGTCCGGCGCCGTTTGTCTCCGGCGCACCTCCGCGCGTCCGATTTATAGCCCAGTTTTGTGAACTCTTAACCGTTACGTGATCTGCTTCCGAATCCAATTTATGCCTTCCATGGGAAAACTTCGCCCGCGACGCCTATTCTTTACGACGTGCGCTCCGCCAGAGCGGCCGGGAGAGACACGATTGTTTTAGATTCCACTTTCGATTGATTGGAAAGTAGACAAATAGCAGGGATTCTAGTAAATAGAGGAATAGATTTCGCAGACTGTTTGATACTTGTTCTTTGACTGCTTCAAAGGAACATGAAGTTATCTATATTTTCTTATCATATTTCATTGATTAAAATACTTAGCGGGCTACACGAAGCAACGCATAACCTCCTGTTGTACCTAAATCTTAAAGTAATTTAAAACTTATATAGATCACAATGCGCGACGTAATATTTAATGTTATTTATGTTCTCCTATTCTCGATATAATATTTATGTAGAGCTTAAAGTAAATGAAAAGAATTTGTATGTAATGAGGAATTAACCATTGCCACTATAATTTCTTAGATACACACCACAGCCTGGGGAAATCTTATTTCTCACCTACTACGGCTCCTTATTTGGATCTATATTTGGAAGTCTGAGTCAATCTAGTAGGAATTCAGCCTTAGACGACAAGTTAAGTTCAGTCCAGCCCACGTAATAGGTAGCTTTAGGTCCCAAGGGCGGACCTACGAAGTTGTTGTGATGAAGATAGGAATGTTAGACGCGGTATATAGTGGAAGATATCGCTCGGCTTCGATTAAAGATGTGGCTGACTTTAATATTATATAATACTCTGTTTAGTTACGTTTCTTTTACATAAACTTTGCTTTTTATTTACTCTAGGTAGTAAAAAACAAAAGTATCCTCATAGCATGTCTTATTTGAACTCTTAATTTATATCGACGATTTGATTGAAGCAACTGTAATTACTGTTTTTATATCTGGCAGTCAGTTTTGTGAATCTGATTTGAGCTCTGCCTCGCCTCGTTTCATATCTAATCGTAAAAGAAGTACATAATCGTATGACATTCATATTTCAGGTTAGATTATTTACTGATTCAGTTAGACTTTCTGGTCAGACGATAACGATTCGCATTTTATACACCCACACACCTTCTCCATCAGATATGTTGTGTGTCCCACATCTCCATCTCAAGGGCCGCCCTCTCATTATTTACGAAGGGCCGATGGGTGAAGTGTGTGACAACCGGCACGTTCGCCGCTAACGAGACGCTTTGTGACCATCCCACCATCTACCATCTCCTCGAGTGTGGTCAACGCTTGTTGATTTTTTTAACGGACAAATTATATTTGCTCAGAAATCCCAGTAGAATCGCAACTCGCAAGCCTCTGGCGCGTGGCCGAGTCCATTGTCCCAAAGTGGTGAGGTGGTGAGCCTTTTAAAGCCGTAGGGGACACGCGAGCTCCGCATGCGATGGAAGGTGTTCGGATCGAAGGGTTTTGTTAAAGTTTTCGATATCGAACGAGGAAAGTTTTAATACGTAGCTTTAGGGATTTGTGTAGCTTTAATTATTGATAGCTTGAATGAAGCGTGTTCAATTTCCCAGAGGCACTCATAAATAGACTATGAATATATCACAGTTAATTCATAAACCATCAACAACGTTTGGGACGGATCTACTACACTATAATAAACTAAATCTTCTCACACATTGAGAAATCAGGTTCAAATGGAGCTATAAAATTACTACTACAAAACCGTTTTCCAACAATAGCTCATTTGTTATAACCTGATATCTCGGTTATTACCACCAAACAAATTGAGTCGGGCCTTCGCCACCTCAGACTAATGTAATTCCCGAGTGCGCGCGCCCAAGAATAGATATTTAGAGTGGATTGTTTTCGACAGACCGTAATGAAACTCTGATGCCGGCTGAATCAGTTGCGGAGGTGTGCGCCGCAGGGGAGGGACATTGTAATAAGACGAGGAATAACCTAAAATAAACCGGTGCAAAGATGGACATTGCTAGTGTTGCTAGATTGGAAAATTACACAAAAATATAACATTGCGTTTTTAAGATTCAGAGTCAGATCGTTAAATTACTAATTAGATCATGATATTATATCAGATATTTGTTAATATATCAGATTTGATTCTTGTGACTGAATTAAATCAATAAATTTTAAAATAAGAATAGCTTTGACATATCGAATAGATTTAAATGTGCAATAAATCACAATTTTATAGCAATTATATTCGGTCTGCATAAAAAATATCATGTTTAATTAAATACTCAACTTGATAAAGCTCTATTTTAACGATTACGGCAATTTTCATTTCGATTTTGGATTATCAGCTACACATAAGTTTCATCTGGCAACACTGCCTACAAAGATGGACAGGGGCGCGGGGGTGAGTGTGGCCCCTTACTGCTTAATTTGCCTACCGTAATTACTGTCCTCTCGGGTTGGAAGGACCCCGGGGCTCGACCCGGCCGTCTTGCAGGTTATATTGCGTCGTGCGGGCGCCGCGTGTGTGCGAAGCAAATACTCGTAGCACTACCCTAGTCGTTAACTATGAATACGGGTGTGGACAAAATGTATTAGCTTAGGCGTGCTTAGGCTGAGATTCGGACCGTGTTTGCTCAGCGATGATAGATTTATAGTAATTGTGTTATTAACGTTATGGGATAAGGGTTTTACGGGACTTAAGTAATGAAAGCTTTTACCTAATGTGAGGATTTATAGCGAATTTGCACACGTGGTGCGTTGGGTAATCAACTTGGGGCAGTAGGTGTGCCTACCTATGATTTTGAGCAGCGGCTTGCGTGGCAGTGTTAGGTATTTATTATTTTGTGTGTAACATCGATAAACGTTTTGTATACCTATATTATTCAAATAACACGAGACACTCACGTTTTTATTCAGCAAACGTAAACCTACTTCTCCTCCGAGGAACGGTAACGAGTAAAAATGCAAAAACTTTCAAACTCATAATGATGAGGACATACTTTCTTTTGTTTTGGCGCGGGCTCCAATTGAATAAAACATTTATGTCAATGGAGTCCATTAGGATTCTACGGACTTAGGGACTTTTTTAATGTCCGTGTGTATTGGCCGCTCCGATGTTGTTAGGGCGAAACAAAAAGCTATTGGAACAAATTGGCGGCGAGATTTTTATGCGTGTTTTGTAGAGATGTCGCGAAACCGCTAATCGGTGACGCTAAATTCAATTTTTCGACCGCAGACCATACGTCAAGCGTAAATAATAGCGTTCTCTGGAACATAATTAACACTTTTACGGCGGCGGCCGGCCGGGATGATCCCGTAATAACCTTGTTAACCCTGGCGCACCGAGGAGCAGGCTAGCCTTTTAACGGCGTCGTACATGGGCATTAATCCGAAAGCTATCGCCCTTTGTCCTTTTCCCACAGCTGCGCGCTCGGATGTTTCGTTTCGCGCGTCTCCACGGGTCAGTCCGGGGACGCGCGCCTTTTAGTGTGAGGTTTTCGCTCGCCTTAACGAAGGGAAGCAGAGCAAAGGTCGTCATTAGGGCAAGCGCGGTGTAAACAAGGTCCGAAGCGCCCATTAATGGCCAATTCGGGCGTCCTTCTCGAGGTGACCCCAGGTCTGTCTCGGCCCGCCGCTGTAAATGGGCTTTTAATTGCAATTTTGATAGAGCGCACCCGGATTAGATTTGCTATGTTCTCGTTTGTGAACTTTCAACATGTATGGGTTTATAATTTACTTGATTGACAGTTAATCAGCTTATGTTATAGGTACAATTACAAAGATCGATATTATAAAAAACATTCATTTTAGTACTGCTTACGTGTATTCACCGTCAAGCTCTCATGTTCAATATCCACTTCCGCTGCGTAACTTTCATCGACGTATTTAACAATATCTAATCAAGCTATTCCTGTCATAAAGGCAGCCCCACTCGCTGCGACGTCGCGCATCACCGCAGTCTGTCGCGCGACACGTGTTTGTCGCGGCGAGTGTTCCCGCTCTTGTTCGGATGTGAAATTTAATTTCCGCTATGCGGGAATCTGTCAGCGGGGAGGTGGGGGGTAGTAGGCGAAGAAATATGCCCCGCTCTAAACTTTGTCAATTTGTTTGTGGAGCGAAATTAACTCGATCCAATCTGCGGGCGGCGCGACCTGCGTTCTGATACCACTCCACTCATATTTCCTGAAGAAAGTAATACAGGAAAAGGTGAGCGGGTCTGACAAGCCATCCGCTCCGCCCCCGCCGATATTATAATTCTGCGCGAATAAAAACATCTGCAAACTTGCCTCGGGTAACGTGATCATAACATGTTGTTTATTCGATCAAAACTTGCATTATGTTTTTCGCACCAACAATTTTCCCGGCATTATTATCGGAAAATGCCTGCTAGCACGATACTTTCCTTAATAACTGATAATAAATATATTTTGCGCTCGTAGATCTAATATGAATTTATTTTTATACACTTATTTATTCCCTCTAAATTATTGAGGTAGCTATCCATTGAAAGTAAAAATACATTTTCAACTTCGTTATCACAGGGTTGAATCTCTGGAGAGTGCGTTATTAAAATATATCGCGAACACGCTTAAAATTTTCAAAACCTTTTTTTAAATAGCTGTTTACCATAAGGTTTATTATACTCGTACCTACCTACCTACCTATTATAAACATTATGATTATTATTTTCCCTAATATACATTAAAATAAAGGTATATTTATTATTATTTTTGTAATAATTGTGTATATCCACGTATAAAAACCCACATTTTAGCCAATATACATAAAGTTCCATCGGAAACTTCGCGAATGTAATTACAGTGGCGTCACCTGCAAACGAGACGTCGCTATGCAAACGAGTATTTCACTTTGGGAACATTTTCTGCACCTTATTATGGGAAGAGCACGCCGATGAAACAAAATTATAGAGGAGACATATCGAGCTGCCAACTCTGTTTACATCAGTGAAATATCAAGTTTAGTGAAAAACCTTTCTGAATGTTGATATCACTCTAGTTTTGTCCAGTCACCTACATTTATTTGAATTGTTACTTTACTAGACCAATCTGTGAGGTCTTGGTCTTGTCATCCGAATTTATAGGCATTTTTTATCGCTTTTCTTTGGCCACCGTCTTATCTGATGCTTACTAAGACTACAGTTAAGCGATTACTTAGACTATCTCCCTTATGGTTCATCGAATATCATCCCGAAACACGACTAGGTCACGGTAATGCTCCTAAGGTGAATATTTCTGAAGTATTCTTCAAATCTATAATTTTGAAAATTTGTTGGAAAAACATTTTGCTTGTTACAAATTCGTTTTTGGTTCGTTCTTCCTTTTTAGGAACATTGTTAAAAATTCCACTGACTTTTCCAAATTATTAGCGGATATTTCATCTCTAAATAGCTGAGTTCTCGGTGAGAGAGCATAATAAGAATGCCGTGTAGGGCAGATATCAGCGCTTTCATCTGATAAATATTGGCTGTCAATTTCCGTAAGCTCATATATTTGATTTCGAATAACGTTTAGGGTGAGAATATTGGGCATCACTTATATAATTGATATCTAAGGTAAACACTCTTATAATGAAATGGAATATTATACTTACTTATTGATATTTCAGTAGTACCTAAAGACTGGTTTATAATAAGCATCACATCTTATAACAAGCATTTTACCAATTATTTTGACCAAATGACTTTATAGTTAAGTGCAGAACTGAAACACTCTTTGTACGACACGTGTTTCGCCGTCTGCACGAGGCATCATCAGGTGTCGACTCGACGAACGCTGGAACGAGAAATCTCGTTCCAGCGTTCGTTCAGCAGTTGTTAGTTCCTAACAACAACCTACATAATATTCAGCGGGATTACACTATATATTTTCATTGCGTTTCAGTTTTGAGATGAGCTGGAACGAGAAATCTCGTTCCAGCGTTCGGCGAGTCGACACCTGATGATGCCTCGTGCAGACGGCGAAACACGTGTCGTACAAAGAGTGTTGTTGTTAGGAACTAACAACAACCTACATAATATTCAGCGGGATTACACTATATATTTTCATTGCGTTTCAGTTTTGAGATGAATTTCCGCAACGTCACGCCTGGTTCCATTGCATTAGTTAAGTGCAGATTTTGCACGCTCGCTCTAAAACGGTGAAGGAACACATCGTCATGAAACCCGCTTACGCGCTTTGGAGTGGTAGGCTCTGGCCGAGGTTGTAATACCACCCACCGAACAAAGCCATGCCGTTAAGCGACCTAGTCGTGTTTCGGGATGATGTTCGGTGAACCATCGGGAGACGGGTCTGAGCAGCCGCTCAACTGCCGTCTCTCTCTAGATCTATGTGCTTCATCTTAGGCCACATCATCGCTTCACATCAGGCGAGATAGTGGCCAAACATGGATATATTAAGCGTAAAAAAAAGAAGTAATATATAAAATGTTTCAAAAATTAATCAGACACAAGTCACAGCACGTATTCTAAAATTCCAGAAACCACCTCAAATATTTACCACAACAAAATTGAAAAGCCTATCAAGCGTCGCCGATTATTAAAACCAAATATTATGCTCCACATTAATAAATACAGAGTTTCTTTTGAGATGGCGTCGACGTCGCGGCATCCTTAATTAAGACGCGTACAAATAAAGCTGAGTTCACAAATAAGGCGTGTTTAATCAGGGAACGTATCTTTGCATGCGTCTGAATGAAGGCTGAAGAAGTCTTAAGAAACTATGAGGCTCTGTGTTTATTTGTGCGGTGGATAAATTACTTAAGGTACAGGGATTTAGGTTGATGGAAATGTCAGATGTTTTTATACACGTCGGTGATACGAGTAGGTCGTTCTCCAATATTGTGATCTCCAATATTTGACCCTGCACTGCGCTGTCACATGATGCATTATATGAAAATGTAATTCTTTCACGGGACCATGCTGCGCCAGTATCTTGGGTATTGGTTGTGGATTGGAGCTTTTAAATGCCAATAGGTTGTTCGATTGTTTCACCTTTTAAATAGTTAGCTTTAGTAAGTAGTATTGTGTAGTATATTCAGTAATACCTTAAGGCTGTTCAGCGTAACTCAAATATTATAAAGCAAAGCTTGGGTATTTCAAATATAAAAGTTTATAAATAATAAAGTGTTATAGACAGTATGAATTTATGAAACATGAGAGAAAATCATTTCTTCTGAGAGTAAAACGTTGAAGTGTTGTGAAGATCGTACTTAATTTTGAATATGAATGTCGCCTTCTTAACAGAAACGTTTATTAGCAGAACTCTATAAAAAATATCGTTTCAGAATTTTGTATCTGACTTTTAACCTCTCATGGGAAAATATCATCCTCGTGGTATTACTATTTTAATTATTGAAATTAGCATCTGTGTCGTTCGTCCTTTTTTATATAAAGTACCTACTACTTATAATCACACACATCTGCCACATGCCGAACGAATTTTGGGCCAAAATAACAACAGAGTGGTCGCCCAACAATGGCCAACCACCCCGCAGCAGACCTAGAAGGTGATGGCGGGATGACCTTGACCCCTTCATGAAAAACTATAGCTAAAAACCGTGAAACATGAAATAATGAAAGGGAGGCCTATGCCCTGCCACTTTTGGCTCTAAATAATAAAATAATAACTGTTTATAATATCTGTTTTAGGTTTTTTGATTTGTAACTGTAAATAAGCCTCTATAAAATGATTAAATCCAATTGATCACACAAAACTACTCATAAATCCACAAAAACACTTTTTACGAGTAAATCATTCTCAGCGCACACTCGGCTGTCACTTCTAGTTAGTCCCGGCTAAGAGTTGCGAAGTTGGCTCGACAAAGGCTCCGGAGGAAACCATTACGGCTCTCGACGTCGCAAGCACTGCGGCCGCTTCATTAGAGAGAAAGAGTGGAGAGTTACCCCTTGTGTCGGCGTTGAAGATATACTCGTAATATGAAGCTGGTGACGAAATCGCTTGCTTTAATGGCATCTATGGGACTATATTATTATGTAGGTATAGAGGCATAGTGGCCCTAAACCATCGGTAGTCATTTCCACGAAAGAGCTACTTGCACTAGTCGTCTTGACGTACAGTGACTGAAAAGTTGCTAATATAAAAAAATCTACAGTGACACAGAGCAGGTATAGAAAATGTATAAAGTTCAGTCACTTTAGTCACACACACAAAAAAAAGTAAGTCTATAAAATGTCATGTGATCAGGCAAAGTGAAAATAATTCTCAGTGCACACTTGATTGTCACTTCTAGTCCGTCTGAGACAAAATTGGCTCAATGAAGACCCTTCAAAAGTAACACGTTTCCCGAAATCATTTACTCTGAGGAAGAGAAAACATGAACAGTTTACCTTTTCTAATAATTTGTGAATTTGAACATCACCGGTATATCGAGTATCGAATTTCCTGTACCCAGTACCCGCATTGCGCTAACTTGCACTAACTGGTACCCACTTAGATAACTTTCTATTAGTGTTCGTATTTACGGTATTGCGCTGTGCTGTGTTCATTAGCGATACAACTCGGTAATGAGCGATTTGCTAAACTTCAGGGTCTATTATCTGAAAGTAAAGCAGTGTTATAGAACTTGATAATAATTATAATAGACGTGCTAATGATGTACAATTAATTACATTTGTTTTTGCTATTCTATAATCTATTATTATTTTTGTATAGTATTTAGTTATATTAGAGAGATTGATGTTTTTTTCGATAAACTTTGATTAGAAAAAAGCCCTCACACCGGATACCTATTTGTACCATATTATATCAAAATAATAGTTAGTATCTTTACACCTAGGTAATGAGATAGTTGTGTATGAATACTACTGAGCGCTAAATAATTTACGAAAAGAAATGGAAAAGAAAATGCTGCATATAATGTTATAATAAAGCACCATCTACACTACAAGGCGACACGCGGCGTTAATTTGCTCTAATATGACAGCAATGAGCGGCCGCAGAGCGTCTTATTACACACGTAGCGGGGCGTGCCTCCGGCCACGCGTCAAATGTGACGCGGCGAGTGTAGGAGAATGTGAGATAATTATGGTAAATTAGTGTAGCGAGCTTCTAACGTGAAGACGTGTGTAAAACTAACACGAGTGCAAGTTAGGATAAAGTCAGCTAGCATAAGTTTCTAAGGTTGAAAGTTTGTTGATTATAAGATTTTGATAGTCGAATCATGTATTTGTCGAAAGCTTCTCTAATTTATTTTATATCTACCTATATTGTAGGTACTATGTCCCCTAAGATGCAAGTTCTCATGGCGCGTCAGTCACGTAGCCCCAGTTCTAGAGCCAGATGGGAAATCGATGTCATTATGATAGATTATCCGTTAGGGTACCGACGTGTGCCTCTGATTGGCTTTGTTAGCGATGCCCGTCTTCGGCACCTGAGAGCGCACTCAGGACCGTGCAAGCGACTAATTTGACAGATCGATGGTCGGCCGAATGTCTCGAACTGTGTGAGATGACCTTAATGACTTGTTGTTTCGATGGCTGTTACAGACCTGCCCTGAAGTAGCTGAAGTTGTATACGTGCACGAACCGACTTGAGCTCGAAGTTTCAGAAGTAGGTACGAAACGAAAGCGTGCGCAACTAGGTTACAAAGTACCCTCGAGTTCCTGCATTGTGGATATAACAATAATAATAAAGGCTCGTTCCACTTGATTGCATGCAAATTATGACATACGGAAACGTCAAATTTGTTCCGTGTGTGGCAAGATCACCCCAGTGGCGTTACCCTTTATTTTGTGTATAAAAGGTACTTGCAAAGGAATGGTGGTGAATATATTACCAGGCGGTATACGTCATATAAACAGTAATACGTACCTACTTCAGTGTAGAGCCACAAAAATAATATTATTTCTTTTTCGGATCGTTTGACGCAGTTTCAGCTGACGTCAAACGCAGTACCAAAAAGCTAACTAAAAAAAAAATTTTACTAATTGTCTTTTTAAAGCATTTTATATGTCAATAAATACCTATTTATAAAAAGATTTCGTTCCAACAGGTCATTTGTCCAAAACTCTAAACAAACCATCATGTGTCCTATGAAATTTTAATATCCATAGTTTGCATTACCGGTGTCTATTAGCTCCGTCGGCATGTATGCTCGCATAACTCGACGCAGCGTACGAGCAAATTAAACGTGTTTCATCTTGGCATTTTCACGGGAGCTTGTCACTGTCAAGCGTTGTACTTCTGTTTATTAACTTTTTGCTAATTAGACAGGCCCCGGGCCCGTCTGTTAGTATGTTGGCATTTTTAATTACGCACGATAATTTTGTCTGGCGCACGAGTGTATTGCGCCACTGGGCCGGTTCGGAACATGGCACACACAATTAACATCATTGCTGTCTAATTCGTTTGCTTAAGTGTTTTATTGAGAGTGATGACTGGGACAAGGTAAGATTGTAAATAAGTGCGTGATAGGCCCAGCTATCGGAAATTGTTATTTATAAAGCAATTACGGTAAGGAAGACAATAGCGCAAGTATAACTAGAACTTGGCTTGATTGTTTCACGCATTATAGTTAAGTGCAGTTTTTGCACGCTCGCTCTTAAAACGGTGAAGGAAAACATCGTGATAAAACCCGCTTACGCGCTTTGGAGTGGTAGGCTCTGGCCGTGGTTGTAATACCACCCACCGAATAAAGCCATGCCGTCAAGCGACCTAGTCGTGTTTCGGGATGATGTTCCGTCTCTCTTTAAATCTATGTGCTCCATCTTAGGCCACATCATCGCTTCACATCAGGCGAGATAGTAGCCAAGCATAGACCTATTAAGAGTAAAAAAAAAATCTTTGTGTTCTGGACACGCATACAATTAACACGTTGAACGTCTTTCAACAAAAATAGTAAATACATGTGAACATTGGAACTGCGAGTAATCAAGAGGAAATCAAAATTATAATAAAAATGTAACTCCAGTTACAGAAACTACTTTGAGCATGCTACAGTTTTCCTCTACATGTTATTTCACATCAACAAAATTATCAAAACTTTTTAATTGCTCCTTCTAAATACGTCACAAATCAAATTAAGCCAAATCAAAACAAACAAAAGGAAGGGTATGCGATGTAATCACACCGTACTGTCAGACACACTCTCAGGTATAAACACAAGCTTACGGGCCACGGGCGCGTTTAAGTTAAAATTTTCGCTCCCCAATAGCTTTTTACTAATTCGCCAAGTGAAAAGGGTTCGTCGAAGTAATACAGTTTACTGCTTATTCAGTATTTATACGTTTTGGGGGCTGCCACTCGTCTCTAGGCATCGGCCGATGCAAGGAACGCTTTCTGCTAATTATACCCTATAGCTGTTAATATAGGCGGCATAATTTATTTTCGAATACGCAGAAAATGTAATAGGAAAATAGAAATTCTTAATAAGTGAAGAGAATTATTTTATAGTCCTAAGTAGCCCTGCGCTCTTCATCTTGAGATATGCTTCAAATATCAATTGACCCAGTAACTTCGCCAAAGGTTCCAATTGAAATACATCTATGTATGCGTAGTAAAAATTTGCCTTTGTATAATTTTTAATAAGTGGACTGAAAAAGTATGTTTCCCAGTAATGTATCACGGTAGGTACATGGTGACGATGATTAAAGTTATGGCTAAATTCTGCTTTTCCACCTTTTAAAAATAAATTCCATATACCTTGCCTATATTTCTTCATATTTAAATTATTCCTCAACTACTTGGAACAAAGTACTTGATCGAATCCTGAGCTTCTAAAGACTTTACGTAGTACATTATTAAAATCCTGAAAAGTTTGATAGGCCGTAAAGAGTTAGATTGGAAGAAGGAGCGAGGTACTTTGTTTACGAACCGGATCACATCCTCAATAGCGCGTAATGTATTTATGATTATTGTTCGAGCCAGTACGCCTCACAGGAGTATAAGGAAAATGTTCGGAAAATTGAATGTTACAAGGCGATATTTGTATTTACAGCGCTATTCGCCGGGATTGCGGAGTTAATGCTGTGAAAATTGACATGGGCAATATAAACATCAGTTATCTTCCCTGTGAAACTAATATTTACAACGGAACCAAACACAATCGGTTTTTTGCTGGACTAGGTTAGACTTTTATGTATGTGAGATTTTCTTTGTAGTCATTTTACTCACTCCTCAGTTCGCGTCCTGTTATGATGATTTTGTGACACGCATTACCAAAATATTAATATTATCATTTAATTAACTACCTACCTTCATAGCTCCATACTTGTGAATGGTATGATGGTATGAAGTTACAAAAACATTATTTAGATCATGGGATCTAAATAGCTCAATGGCGTTCACTGAGTACGTTACTTATTAGCTATGTACTTTACTACTTACATGATGTAACATCACAAAGTCCCCTCCCTATAGAAAATTCCTTTATCCGTCGGATCCTGAACATTACTCGGCTAAGTCTATCGACGAGCAAACATTGTATATTAGCTAGCGATGCCCTAAATATAGCAGCCCCGTCTTAATCCAACGGTGGTGAGAGCCGCAGAGCAAGCCTTCTTAATCCATCACGTAACCGAGAGCCGTCGAGAAATCGTGTTACATCAACGAAAAATGTATTATAGAGGGGGCTGATGCCTCCCCGCGATCGGACAAACTTTGCTAATACCACCCTCTAACATAATCGCAGAGCCTTTTACGAGAGGAATTTATGGGATGGTCCCGATTTCTTGCCGTATTTATGGTGGAGCGTAGCGTTACGTGCCGGGATGGCTCGCCAGTTAATTAGGCGAAGTAAAAACTGGGACGTGCTACCGACAGGTTAAATGGGCTCTATTGGACGTAGTTGGCCGTAACTCGCGGCGGTAAACATGAGCACGTATCGCAATGTTTAATTGCGGCTTTGGTTTGATTCATTTAGCTTGCTTGGGCTTGTTCCTTCTTTTACAGTATTCGTGATTTCAACAATGATGACCTACTGCAAATAATATAGAGTCATAAGTTAGGCCATGACGATGAAAAGAGTTTGTGTTTGTTACTGAAGTGAAACTCATTGTTTAACAACGCAAGAGAAGCAACTCTGTTTTGGTATATATTTGGCTCCTTTTCCGATATTATTACACAAATGCTATCGTAAACTACACAACAAGTATCATTATGACCATAGACGCAGCTTAATTCAAAGCCAATCGATTGAGGTGGTTACCTCAGCAATTCAAGCTCGCGAGTGACGTCAAAGTTACGAAGTCTTAGCAAGTCCGGGCCCCAGGTGAGAATGCGCTGCTATAGTCGGCTAGACTGCCCGCGAGCCAATAATGCCATGCTAACGTATCTGACACAATGACGGCGGCAACGTCGAACGCAAGTTGCAAGGAGTGGCGAAGTTGCGAGTGTGTGGTTGGCGTGCCGGTTGAAGGAAAACACGACGAGTGTTTACGTTTGCAGTTGGTTTGTGGTTGCCAATGTGAAGTGGTTACTTGTGGATGTCAAGCGCAATGTGCTTGGGCGGCCAATTCTCGATACTGTGCTAGATTCTGTTGAACTCTTTTTATTGCATTTTGTTTGTAAATCTTCGTCATTCCTACCATCTACCTGTATATGGGCTATGTTATTCTTCTGAAAGATACCATTTTTCTATATACTATTTTAAATAACCAAGTAACCGTATATCACAAACGTGTAAGTGAATTCGACAATGCAGGAATAGGTACTTGTGTAGTATAAGTGGAGGACGCGAGCTGTGGCTTTGTTCTCGAAACTTCACCGGTGTGTTGTGATGTATCTTATTGCATATACTCACACGCCAACTTCAGGTAGCCGACTTTGGTCTGGGAACAGTGAACTCGCATGAAGCGCTTCATGAAACGGGCATATTTAAATAAGAGAGACTCGATGAACTAGTTTTTTCGCGTGCAATTAAATTGCTATATTTGTTAATTTTATCAAGATTTCAAAACTACGAAGGATAGGAAAAAATCAGCTTCAAAGCATCGAGTGATCTATTTAATTTCCTGGTAACTTAAGCATGAAGTAATTTATATACAAAATTGGTTTGAAAATTCTAGTTTCATCCTTTCACAGATGAGCTACTATCATAATGAGAAAATTTTGAACTACATCAATCAATGATAACCCGAAACCGAGGTTTATTTAACAACTTAGTTTAAACAAGCTTTAAAAATACAACGAACAATTCAGCTGAAAATTAATTATCATTCGCAAAACTCCGAGTCAGCCTACACGAAATCTTTACGCTTCAATTGAGCCAGTTTATGGGAAAATTAATTACTGGCTAGAGAGGATCGACTATAATAGTTTCCCAGTGAAATTATTATTGTGAGGGGTCCAACGCCGGCGAAATTGTGTCCGAACAAGAAAATTAGTGAGCGTAAAACGGGGTGTGAATTTGGGAATCAAAGAGCTCTGGTTCTACCGTTCTACTTGTTCGCAGTCTATTGTGATGGCCCATCATTTACATGGGACACCACCTATCTAGTGGCGGAATCATTCATATTAACATTCTGGCTTTCGGTAAGTGAGAGATGGGTAATTTGGAGTTATTAAGTTTCAGGCTGCATTGTTCGGAGGCGAACGTAATTTCAGTTACTATTCCGCGTTCGATAGTGCGATTGTCATTTGTCTTTGTAGGCATATTTATAAGTTGTCTTGGAACTATTTACAGTTACCAGCCACAAGGTTATTTCAAGATTCTAACGTTTTTGTAAGCTTGAGCTTTCTTCGAAATAATTACCATTATTCTCAGCAAGTTTACCCCACGTTGTTTCTTGAACACGGGGCTAAGACGCGGTGCGTTCTCAAAAGGCTACGCCGCGATATTGCAATGTATGGCTGCCTAGGGACGGTACCGACCGACGTCAGAACAGCTGAGATTCAGAAACAATAGATTTATGGCCGCACCTACACGAATATTAATCAATTTTCAACGGCTGTGAGGAAAATATGCCAGGAAACGGTTCTTTCTTGTATGTTTTTCTCAGAGCTCTAAGAAGTGATCCAATAACGATTATCAAAACCTTACAAATACAATTTGGAAGGTTCTTAAGTTGTGATTGCAGATGTTTATGACCAATACAGTAAATAGAAATTAAACAGCTGTTTAATATACTTTTATTATTGCTTCAAGAATCAGCTGTTTGGTCAAGTTTTTCTTCAAGAGTTATAAAAACTTCTTCACACGTCGTATTTACACCCCCATCTGAAGCTAAGAAAATGACGACGCAAGCATTTAAAAAGCTATTAGTCTAAAAGCAAGCTTGTTCAGGTGCATGCAACCACACGGCGACTGACGGCTCGTAAACTACAGGCTGTCCTCAAACGGAGAAATAAATTAAAACAAAATGTTTATGCTTACCCTGCATCTTCAAGAAAAAAATTATAATAATTCTATATACGTATTCATTTTAGCCACCGTATTACATACATTTAAAAATTATAGGCATATGGGACTTAATATATGATGTCTCTGGGCGATGAGCGCAATGCTGTGCTACGCAGTGCTTTTTTGGTATAAAAAGTTCTGGATGGCACTGCAATTGTTATGGGCAGGCGTGGCGCTTACCATCAGGCGAACAACTTTATCTTCTCATCTCTCAGATACATAAAAAAATAAAAGATCATGGTAAAAAATTGAGTTAAAATAGAATTCCTACACGGTGACTACGAGTTGTTTGAGTCTACATTTGTATGTGCTGTTTTTTGATGCACTACTTATTAATTAGATAATAGAAACACCAAGCAATCATTTAAAGCAGTATTAGTCTAAAAGGCTCTGTTCAGGTGCATATAGCTACACGGCGACTGACGGCTCATAAACCACAGGGTGTTCTCAAACGGGAAAGAATTAAGTATGAAATATGCCCACCTCGGGCCTACCATTGATTTATGTGACGGCTATCTACTTTAAATATTGTGCGGAACTTCTGGTTTGGAATATGGGGGACACTGGTTTCTTAAGGAGGATGTTGTGCAATAGAGAGGAGTAAATCTTACTTTGCAGAGGGTTTTTTATTGTACTGAGTGATGAGACGAGCAGATCGTTCACCTGATGGTAAGCGCCACGCCTGCCCATAACAACTGCAGTGCCACCCAGAACTTTTAAAATGTAAAAAAGCACTGCGTCGCACTGAATTGCGCACATCACCCCGAGAAATTAGATAAAGTCTCATATGCCCAGTCATTTTGCTGGCTACAATGACTTTTAAGCCGGAACACAGTAATGCTTGCGTACTACTGTTTGGTGGCAGAATAACTGGCAAAGTTATGGTACCTACCCAGACAGCCTCCCGCATACGAGAGACCTACCACAAAAAAAATGTGTACTGCTTGGTTTGGTACGATACGGTTCCGATTTTTTGTAGACCATAGATAGATTGATAGATAACACTTTATTGCACTTAAAAAAGAAAACACAATTACAGTTGGTAACACATAATCAATAAGCACAATAGGCAGCCATACATCATCATCATCAGCCCATCACGTTTCCACTTCCTGGACATGGGCTTTCTCTCATAGAGAGAGACTATAAACCAGACAATTATAAAATAGCATTTGTGCCATGTGGTAGTTTCATAATATTATTGACCAAATAGGCTATTTTTATATCCACCAACCCGCACTGGGCCAGCGTGGTGGGTTATGGCCCATTCTCTCTCTCTATGAGAGAAGGCCCGTGTTCCAGCAGTGGGAACGTGATGGGCTGATGATGATGATGAGGCTATTTTTATGGGATCTATGCTGTAGAGATGATCAAGAACTATGTTTTAATAAGGCGTAATAAGGAGTCTGTTAGTACTTTAACAACAACTTCCACTTTGATATGTGCAATTACATATGTCACTAAACACAATATATATGCGTACACGTAAGGACTAAAAGTAATGTAGTATTAATTCTTTTTTTATTTGTTATAGGCTTATTAAAACCCACAAAGTGTTGCACACAGACAGGTGACGTTCGGTCAGTCGCAAAATCGCAGGGAAGGTGAGGTTACACGTTTGATTTTATTATAAAGTCATTACTTTATTATGAAATTAAGTTATTAAAGATAAATATAAACTCACACAAGTTAAATTGTATGCTCACGCTCATTATGTTAATAGTGTTTTAAAACATAAGGACCTGTAATTCGCTTATCGATATATAGATTAATTTTGACTACGATGTAAGTAAATTAGGCTTTTGGTTTTTTGAAAAAATAAGTTAACAAATATTTTTTTTATTTTAAATCTAGCAGTGAGCAAAATACTTGGTAAACATCTATAGATGATAAAGACTTCTACTTAAAAGGTCTTTTAAAGGTAAGTAGTTTAATTTAATTAAATGTAAGTAATTTATTTGATTCACTTTATACATTTGTTAGATCAAGCAAGACACGAGATTATGTATTTCTTGAGGCTTTTTATCGTTAATATAATGTAGAGCTTAATAACTTCGTTCCTTTCGATACGCTTAAACATTATCTCGGATTCATAAATCAGCACCGAAATTACTGTATCCCAATCCCAATAACCACCCGATCAGGGTCCACAGAAGGCGAGGCGAGCAAGCGAGTGTCACCGCGACCACCGTAGCATCACTAATGGCGTTCCGAAGAAACACAAACACCTCGCTCCCGGCTAATCGCTTAATCAAAATTTATTCCGCACTTTGATTTTAAATTTGGGACGCAACATTTATTACTGGGCCCCTCGAAGCAACCCTTCGCAGCGCTTCATTATCGCGGATTAAGGCTGCGGAATATTTTATCGATCCGAGTATTCATTTTCAATTAAGCGCCAAGTATTTTATTAAGTTCGAGCGCGGAATTGATGAGTTTCGCGAACTAATATTTACAATAGGAGGCGTGCGTGGAGTACCGCTAGCTACCTGCGAGTACCTTCCGCCACCTGGGAACTTGCGGTCTGTGATATTATAGCGCTGGCGTTTATGCAATATCAGATATTAACGATGTTCGAAATTAGTTTCCGAATCTTTGATTTTATTGGTTTAATCGAGCGACGTCATCGCGGAAACTAAAAAGGCAGCTTACTAGAACACAGTGCATAAATACGATTATTTATTAGAAACTAAAATAAAAAGTAGGAAACTCTTATTGTTGTTTTAACTAAGTTTCGAGACGTGCAGGTCATTCATCTGATGTTAAGTACTGCACAGCCTATTCCAGTTACAGCACCATCCAGAACTTTGTTTTATAAAATCTCGTTCGCTACTGCTCTACACTCGTAACCCTCAGACGCTCTTAAGTCTTATAATGTATAGTAATTCCGTTTGAAATAGTGCCTTTTTAACTAGAACACAGCAATATTTGCACACTACTGCTTGGTAGTTCTATCTGGTAAAAGTGTGGTTCCGACTTCCCAAGGCGGACTTTTGCAGAAGAGTCCTACAATGATAATACGAGTAATATATGCTTCAAATGATGGAAGAAAAGTCGTGATGAGGGAAACAAACAAAAAGTAAGTTACGTTTTGATATAAGGAACACAGCTAGACAAGTTTAGATTTGTCTAATTACTACGTCACTTGTTGTACCATATTGCCATTCACGAGTCCCCAACGGGAAAGTTGAACAAATAGCAAAATGTTGCAACAACATTGTGCTATTCTAATAGTTCCAACAAAGACACAAACCAATTCCGAGCACAAAGTGAAACGAGGAATCAGACAACAAAGCCGCACACGATACAGGATGCTGCTTGAATCGATATTCAATTTAAATCGTTCAAAACAACTCGCAGATAAATTAGACGTTCTTTCACAAAGCATTGTTCGTGAGCCGTGCGAGGTGACTTCAATTTCCTGGAGACGGAGCCCGCGGAACTTTTGAAGGCTGCGCCCCGTCATGCAATACGATGCACCTATGCGGATGTTCTAGCTTGCTTACAGGAGTGTAAGCAAATAGGCTATCGCTTTGTTGCAGACGAGCGGCTTTTACACGTACGCTTAATTTACCTGCCCATGAAGGAAGTACGCAGGTTATGGACAAAGACAGCAATGGATAGGAATGGGTGGAAGGAGTTGGAGGAGGCCTTTGCCAAAGGGCACATAGACGGGTTTCTAGATGCAGCCTAAAAATTGTAAATATCAATAATGTAAAGTATTGCATAATTTTTAAAATTCTTATTATTACAACTTAAAATTAAAATCAATTCAAATGCAACTCAATTTTTTTAATACAATCATTATTAGGTAATTACTGTAAATTTCAAACCACATATCTGAATTAAAGGCTTATTTATTATTTTTATTTATATATTTATTAAAGGAAGTACAGATTTTTAAATAAATGATGACACATTTAATGACCAGTTAATTCAAGCAGTCCTAGGGTAGTATAGGACGTACTCAGGTCAAATAGAGAGAACGTATGTGTTTGATACAAACCATACGTCAGCGAGATAATCAACTGTTTCTGAATATAAATTTCGATATTCATATTCAATGAATACTGTTGTCGTCCGAAATATACCTTTATATTTGGCTGAAAACTGACAATGACAAGTAATACAATCTCGTCTGCCTGAATCAAACGTGGGAGATCTCGAAGCGTGGGTGCATTTAATGCCATTTCCGCAAAGGGAACGTGATAATGTGCATGTATGTGCAAATACATTTATTTCATTGGATTTCATATTATTAGAAATGAAAAACATTTGTAAGATTTTCATACCAAAACATTACTAGGTCTAATAATACCCTGAGCTCAAACTAATTTGTACTTTTTTATGGAACTGAATGATGAGACGAGCAAGTCGTTCACCTGATGGTAAGCGCCACGCCTGCCCAGCTGCCCAGCTCGTTCCAGGGTGATGAGCGCCATGCGGTGCTACGGAGTGCTTTTTATATAAATATAAGATTTTGTTGATAAATATTAAACATATTAATATTGCACAAGATATGTTTTTGTATATTTGCAGACATTTTATAAAGTTTGACATTCGACTGCGCGTGTGGTAGACGAAAGAATAATTTTACAAGAAGCATCCTCCTGAGAGTCAATTGTTTATCTGAGATCTACAAAATATTCGTTGGATGAGACGTCATAGAATGAGTACGGAATTGTCATTAAATTGGTTATTGGGAAGTACAGTTACACTATTCTACCAGTGTTTTTGGATTCACTTCACACTGCAGAGCTCAAAACTAATTATAGTTCTAAAATACAATGGATCTTCCACTTTTATTCTACATAAGCAGATAATAACAAGCTTTGTATGTCTCTTAATATTATATATTATAGTTCACTTATTTGACTTTTTGATCATAATAAATAGTCTGTACGAAACATGAATACTTTCAAACATCTTCGAAAGTTTCTCGCCAGACGAAAGGATCGCATTACGCTCAGTATTCACCTGAGTGCACCGACGTGCGTCGCCGCCGTTGGCGTAGCAAATTGTCCAAATAGGTTGAAACTAACTGGGGGTGGACCGTTTTGACCTACCTGTTTGGATGCATTTTTCTGCATGGCCGAAAATCTATGCCTATTATGCCCCTGATAAAGGGCTCAGATTTGACTGATAACAGAAGTTATGACAAGCTCTTTAATAAATGAGTAATACTTGTTGTATATTTATCAGTTATAAGATAAGATTTTAAATAATTAGGAAGAAGAAAAAGGATATTGCTCGGGCAGGGATCGAACCTGCATCTTCGGAATACCGTCCCGACGCCTTAACCACTGGGCCACCGAGCCAACTGAGATCCTTCTTATATCGTCTTACGGGGACGATTCTATGTCATAATATATACCTAATAGGTACGTCATAGTTATAAGATAGCCTTGGTTAAACTCCAATAAGCGCAAGCACAATATTTTTTCGGGCTAATATCCTCGTAGCACACATAATATATTACAGCATCGCACACTAAATTGCAAGCGAAAAAAGTAAAAGTTATTAGGCGCGTGCACCGCTTCAACCAACTCGACGGGGCTTAGTGCGGCTCATTGTCAGCGCAATAGCGCGCCTTCACGAAACGAAAACTTTTCGAAATGCCCCGTCGGCCGGGCCTTTATTAAACCTACCGCCATATTGCATAACCGACGGCAATAAGTAAGGCGGTCGCCGCAACGAATTCAATATTCGGAGTTGAAAAGTTTTATTATTGCGGCGTAAATATAATGAGTGCAGGTGAGGCTGTTGTCTGCCGGGATTTACGGCCGCCATTATTTGCGGGTACCTATTCCCAAGGCAAGACAGCGAATGCTGAATTAACTCCCGGCGTACTTAACCAGTTGTCGGCTTTACGTTGGAACTGCTCGAAGATAGTTTTCAGCATTGCGTTCGTTTGGGGAAATACTAAGTTGAACGAGGAAAGGCTATTAGTCTTTTAACCAATTTCCAAAAAAAGAGGGAGTTTCAGAATTCGACTGTATTTTTTTATGTTTGTTACCTCTGAACTCCTTCATTTATGAACCGATTTGGAAAAATCTTTTTGGTTATTTCATCGATATTCGACCTTGGACTTCGAAGATATATCAGAAGTGAAGTCGTTTTTTTAATAAAACGTTTACTTGTTTACGTATGATAATGACAGAAGAATATGAAAATAGTTGGTTGGAATGATTGCTACAGAAGAATTTATTACAGCACTATTTTTAATGGCCGAAAAAAACATTTGGCAATGTAGACTAGGTAAAGCATTTAAAAGTACAGTCAGAATGTTTGATTACTTCACAATGACTATGTCAAGTTCAAATTTAAAAAAAATCATTGACAGTACGCTTATTTGTAATAGTAACAATCAGTTCATTTTAAATTGCTTTCTTTACATTTGACCACCAACTAAACTTTATTGGAACAAATTATCAACATTGAAATTTCTGATAATTGAAAATAGTTGTGTTAATAACTACATCTCGTAGGATAACAGTAGGAGTAGCACGAAATCTTCATATCAATCTCAACAAATATCTCCATATACAATTTGTTATTCCATAACACCTAGACAAAGTGCATAAAACACTCCATATACGCTAACCGGGCGTAAGACAGTAACGTTACGCCCTCACATTCCAACGTTACCGTTCACGTTAAGGTAAAACCCCGAGTCATAAGGTTAATTACGCAATGTGTGTACGTCTACGTGCAAATGCTGTGTGATTTATGACATGAGAGGGTTACTTTGAAGAAATGGTAATTGTGGTGTGAACGTGACTAAGGACTTTCTTCTTATTTGTGCTTGTCTCTCTTTTGTTTCAATAACATTTTTGTGCGATTATCTTTCAGAGCCTATTTGTACGACTTATAATTTGTTTCGATGCTAGAATGGACTCTGAAATAAACTATTTCAGATAGTTTAAATCAGGGCTTCTAACACGGGAGCAAATTATTTCTGCCATCATCACCGATTTCACAAATAGAAAAATTATAATCTCCTACTGATTAATCATTTTAAGCATATCAGCATCAAATTAGGCGTAAAGTCCTCAAAATCAGTAACTATAGAGAATATATAATTAGGAATATATAAATATATTATTATTATTATATTATACTGTTGTTAATTATGGACACCACTATGGTTCTTTCTTTGACGGATTAACTAATCCAAATATTTAATCTAATGGAATTAGGCGTGACGTTGCGGAAATTAATCTAAAAACTGAAACGCAATGAAATAGAATTACACTACATATTTTCATTGCGTTTCAGTTTCCAAATATTTACGGTTAAAGATCAAGTGCTATTTTGTTTCAGCCCACATAAACCCACTGTTGCGCATACACTTTCTCCATTGCACGCCTTTCTAGTCTCGTATTACCAACATCTTCACACCACTTTTTAACTGACTTCAAAAAAGGCGAAGGTTCTCTATTCAATAGTATTTTTTATTTATTTACTTTTCTTATATACGAAATGTATGATGTAGGCAATAAAGCCAGGCTCAAATGGGATTGGGCGGGCTACGCTAGCCGTATGCATCCTGACCGCTGGGCAAATATTTCCACACAATAGATACCTGAAAAATCACAACGTCGGCGAGGCCGACCTAGAAAAAGATGGAAAGATGATTTTAGACGCATACCAAGAAAATTGTTATGAGGTAGCGCAGGAGCGAGACACGTGGAAGGAATTCGGGGAGGCTTTTGCCCACCCGTGGGACAGTATAGGCGAGAAATAAAGTACCATGTATTTTATAAATCTTCCGTTTTCTCAGTATTTGTTAACAACAGGTTACCGTATCTAATAATTGCCCTCACTTTCACTAATGACTTCGCTGCGTCGTGTAGCAAGTTTATAAAACTGCAGGAGTTCCGGCGCGGCGCCTTGACCATCTCTTAGTAATTTAAGTTGCTCTAGACTTTACGAGCTAATAATTTTGTTTCTTATATTTTAAATAAGTTAAATACAGTCATGAACTGTTTCACGTTGTGATAGTCCTAAACACACGGATCTTTGGGAGCAAAATTTAGTGATAATTTTTTTAGAGAATGTGCAATTGAATTGAATAATTATGAATTTTTATAAAGTACCTACGCTTTCCATTCAACATGCTATTTGCAAGGAAGTACGATTGATGTATAAGTACCTTGGCTCGGTATAGCCTGGTTAGTTAATGCCTTGTCGGGACAGTATTGTAAAAAGCACGTTCGAGCTCTTCTTGCGCCATTTCATTTTTTTCTGAATATATCATCATCATTATCAGCCCATTACGTTCCCACTGCTGGGACTCGGGCCTTCCCACATTGAGAGAGTATGGGCCATAATCAACCGCGCTGGCCCAGTGCGGGTTGATAGACGTCACATGTTCTTGAATTTTGTGATAAATTCTTGAACAAGGATTTCCTCTCGATGTTTACCGTCACCGTTTTTAGAGCTAGTGTTAATATCCGCACATAACTTAAGAAAGTCAGTGGTGCGGAGCCAGTGGGATTAGAAATCGGGTGCGTCGGATCGAAAGTCGCTCGCGCTCCCACTGAGCCACACTCGCTTTATAAAATACTCTGAATATATAAAATACTAAATAAGTATAAGTTGTTATTCACTTTCTCAATACTTTGACGTATCAATAAATAGAACAATAACTGTTACAGTTGTGACAGTTCTGCCCAGAAGGGTAGAGCGGGCTTTTAAATCAGATTACTTTTTCAACCAAACACAATAAATTCTGCAATGATCGACGCACAAAAACAAAACATTTTTCTTCCTTCCTTCGTTTCTTAATCCAGTGGCTCCGGGGAGCTGTAACGACGTTAACCGGTCCATTTCTCAATTTTCCCCGGTAGAAATAGAACCCCTTCTGTAGATGGACGTACAATAGATACACTATTGGTTACCCTTCCGCCCGCGGCGATTCGAAGTCAGGAGCCGTGGTCTTTTATTGCTCCTCTGAAGTTTAAAGAGAATTTTGCGGGGAATTTCGCATCTATGGAAATGACGTTAGAGAGGTAATGAGAAAGTATGAAGATGGCAGGAGTAAAGTTTTAAATGTTTTACAAGCAGACAGGTAGGCTACAACCATTTACGGAGCTTATACAATTACTGACAATCACAATATTTACTCGTGGTAGGTCTCTCGTATGCGGGGGAAGCTGTCAGGGTAGGTTTTAATTTTTTTAACACAGTATTGCTAGTTATACTGCCACCAAGCAGTAGTGTACAAGCTTTACTGTGTTCCGATTTAAAAGGCATTGTAGCCAGCGAAATTACTGGGCATATGAGACAATATCTGATGTCTCGGGGTGATGAGCGCAATGCAGGGCTGCGCAGTGCTTTTTATGGTGTTAAAATTTCTGGGTGGCACTGCAATTGTTATGGGCAGGCGTGGGCTTCCCATCAGGGAAACGAGTTGCTTCTCTTATCACTCAGTACCATAAAAAATATATATACATCCTCATTACAAAAGGAACTTTACAAAAACACACCATTTTTCTAACTATGTATAATTAATTTTAAGAAAAAAACAAAAACCGACTTCAATGTATCTTCGAAGTCCAAGGTCACATATCGATGAAATTTATATGGGACCACTTCGTAGCTATACTGAACCCGACGCAAAAAGAATTTTTCAAATCGGTTCATAAATGACGGAGTTCTGAGGTAACAAACATTAAAAAAAAAACAATCTAACAGAGAACCTCCTCCTTTTTTGAAGTCGGTTAAAAAGTAGGTATGCAAGTGTTCGGACGGTATTCCGAAGACGCAGGTTCGATACCTTGCCAATATCAATATCTTGAGCAATATCGTCTTCTCCCTAATTATTTAAAATATTAATTAGTTCTGGTTATTATACAAGATACACTAACCACATGTCCAAAACTTTGTGTGATTATACAATATAATTACACTTTATTGCATACCACAAACATAATAACTTAATAAAAGGATAAACCTTAACTGGGTAATACAATTAGCGGTCTGATCGCATAAAGCAAAATCTTACAGACAACCATGTGATTATGTGACCGTTGGAAGTTCTTATTATTGCTATTTTACTAAATAAAGCCATGCTGTCAAGCGACCTAGTCGTGTTTCGGGATGATGTTCGGTGAACCATCGGGGAGATGGGTCTGAGTAGCCGCTCAACTGCCGTCTCTCTCTAGATCTATGTGCTCCATCTTAGGCCACATCATCGCTTCAAAACAGTCGAGATAGTGGCCAAACATAGATCTATTAAGTGTAAAAAAAAAATAAGCATCCAAACACTCACCGTATAACTCGACCATCCGCTGTCCAAACTTAACAAAACCAGTGCGCCACCATTCCAGCACTAGAGTAATGTAATCCACTCATAAACCCTGCATTAATCCTTCCACTCTGCAATGCTCGTGTCATCAACGGTAGTCCAAATTTTAATCACCCCCTACTCCCCCTTTTCCGTCCCCCTGTAGACGCGAGACAGTGGTAGATTTGATTACGCAAGAGATTAACTCTATGAAAAAGTTGTATCGTAAAAAATAGCATGGTCTACACACATACATATACCTGAAGATATAGCTGTAAGATAAAAAATATATTTTCGTTTTACTTTAATAACCGTGATTTATGTAGCGTATAAAATACAATCACTTTTAATAAATACAGTGCTTTTTATGGTAATAAAAGTTCTGGGTGGTACTGCAATTGTTATGGACAGTCGTGGCGCTTACCATCAGGCGAACGACTTGCTCATCTCATCTCAGTTCCATACAAAAAAAAACAAATAATAAGCTTTTATTGCTAGTTTATTAATTATCTCTATGTGTTTCAATGAAGAGTTATTTAATTTTTTTATTTCATTTCATTTTCATTTTCAAATACACAGGAAAACAATTGTCAACATAATAAATAAACAGATTGTACATTGGGCAGCCTTATCGCTATTTATAATGTATATTGCAACAAAAAACCTGACATAGCGATGGAAGGACCTATGTAAAGCCGAACGTGTTCTTGCAATAATTCTCCTTCACAGCTTCAAAAATACTATAGTATAGGTAAGTAAGTACCTACTTAAACCCGAGATTGAAAGAACTCTGTTTTACCAATACTATTTAGAGATCCTTAATAATTGTCGTGCACTGAATTATAACTCCTCTGTCCATAACATGATAATTTTGATTAACAAAATTAAAAAGATTATTTCGTTGTGATCAAATCAGCCCGTGTCACCCCGCCTACAGCCCCTTAGTCGCCTGGGGCTCGGCCGGCCCGCTCCTTACACGATATTGCCATTACTTAGTCCAGGCGATAATAAAATTTAATATAATGCCACGGAGCACCGGATGCGCCCACAATGCCAGCGCAAGGACCATGGACCGTGACGAGAACTTGGCGATCGTCTTAATTTTATTGTAAGACAAAATGTAGTATTTGAAAAAATAGTCAGTCATGGATTTGCGAATGTGTTTTTGGGACTGTGTTATGAGATGTGTCGTTTGCCTGATAGTAAGCGCCACGCCTGCCCATTACAATTGCAGTACCACCCAGAACTTTAATACTATAAAAAGCACAGCCCAGCACTGTATTGCGTTCATCAGCCCGTGACATCAGAGGTCTCGAGAAAAATATTAAGTTTCTTACGCCCAGTAATTTCACTGGCTACTACTTCCCCTTCTGGCCCTTCAAACTGGAACACAGTAATGGTTGCGCCTACTGCTTGGCGGCAGACTAACTGGCAAAGCAGTTGTACCTACCCATACGGCCTTTGGCATTCGAGAGATCCACACCGAGTAGGTATATACATTTTTAACACCACTATCTAATGATTTTAAATAAGGAATGTTAAAATAGGAATGTAAGTTTTACGAGTAAAGATAAATATAAAGCAAGAAACAATAGTTACGTGAGAAACAGAGCGAGTGTGGCTCAGCGGGAACTCGTGCGCCTTTCAATCCGACGCACCTGGGTTCGAGTCCCGACTCGGCCCTGCACCAATGACTTATAGTTAAGTGCAGATTTTGCACGCTCGCTCTAAAACGGTGAAGGAAAACATTGTGATGAAACCCGCTTACGCGCTTTGGAGTGGTAGGCTCTGGCCGTAGTTGTAATACCACCCACCGAACAAAGCCATGCCGTCAAGCGACCTAGTCGTGTTTCGGGATGATGGTCGGTGAACCATCGGGGAGACGGGTCTGAGCAGCCGCTCAACTGCCGTCTCTCTCTAGATATATGTGCTCCATCTAAGGCCACATTGCTTCACATCAGGTGAGATAGTGGCCAAACATAGACCAATTAGGCGTAAAAAAAAACGCCTATACCATAAACGTAAAACAAATATACAAAGCTAATAAAAATAAATATTCCAATACAAAGACAGTTAGCGGTCATTATTGGAGAAATAACTATTCCATATTTCGTTATACGAGTGAAAAGAGAAACTTTCGACTATAAAAACCGTTAAAAGGCTCTAAAGAAGAGATAAACCTACAGACAAACGTATTAGCCGTTAAAATAGATAAACTTGGCTCGTAAGATATCCACATAAAAAACGATGGAATTGGGTATCAATTGGGCTTTTAACAATAGTATAGGATTTTGCGATTCAGAAAATATTCTGCAGACAATGCAGTTGAAGAAACTAAAGTCTTCTCTAAATATGTAATATACCTAAAACATAAATAAAGACATATATACTCGTAATGTAACAGTTCTTCGAATCGCATCCTATGTATTCCTTAAATGAATTTATGGATATGCGTCTCATGGATTCTTCATTAGTAACATATAACATTAATGATATGACTTTCTCTAGTTAGAATGAGTTTGTAAATTATTATCTCTGTTCGTTTTTTTTTTATGTTTGTTACCTCAAAACTCCGTCATTTATGAACCGATTTAGAAAATTCTTTTTGCGTTGGGTTCAGTATAGCTACGAAATGGTCCCATATAAATTTCATCGATATTTGACCTTGGACTTCGAAGATACATTGAAGTTGGTTTTTGTTGTTTACTAAAAAATAACTATTAACTAATCAATTTTATAACATTTTTATTTTAATTTCATTAATTTAATATTATGAAATCTAATTATTTGACATTTGTGATTGATAATCTTATTGAATTTGTGATATGTTTAATTGTCTTTTATTTTTCTTACCAATGTTGTTACATTAAGATAAAAATAAAGAAAAAAGTTACCTATGTAATTTGTATTATATTTTTTAATTCTAATGCAATAATCATACTGTAAATTTAACTTTTTTAGTGTAAGAAACAATGTAATAAGGCCAATAAATAATTTTAATTTTAATTCTATTCAATAATTCAATAAAATTTAAATTCAAGTCTCCTTTTCGATTTTAGTATTAAGTATAAGGTTGCAAATATAATTCATAAAAGTTCTTTATTTTAAAACCGGCCTTTATATATATTTCTAAATTCATTCACTTTAATTACTTTCCTTAAAGGTGTCGGCCTTTAATTATTTCTCAATAAATCTTGTACGCGCCGCTTACCACGTTGATCTTTCAAGTGTGAACGTTTATTTAAGGGCGGCAATATTTTTTCCCGCCCCGAGTTCGAGATCACTTCGTTATATTTATTAAAACATCGCCCGAGATTACAAAGAACACGATATTTTTTACACTGGAAGATGTGAAAACCAATTAAGGAGATAAAAAGGGAATCCAGAGAGGTGCCTGCATTAATTTCTTTTTTGCGGGGATTATTTTAAAATTGCATTATATTCTTGTTAAGACGCCGCGCCGGTCGGCCCCCGGTTAATGATAGCACTACCCCTTCCTTTTTAATTGCCTTGGGCTGTAGCGAAATGAGTAATCTGAAGGTGCTCGGCCGGTCCTCGAGATAAAACTTTCGAGAGTCTGAAATATCCCAAGAAGCCGAGACGGGCCGATTACTTCGCCCGATCTAGCCAGAAGCTTAGCCAAAATAAGTTTATAGTATCTTAACATGAAATAATCGTGTTTGTTCAAAGGCTTTGCTTTTTATTTGTACGCATATGAACTTGACTGGTTTTGGGGAAACCCAAAAGATTACAGATTAACTCATAAACTAATTAAGTTTGGTAAAAGTAAAATGAAATAAACATTTTCCTAAATACACACGTTAAAAAGTTAAATTCTAAGTTACATTACGTTACAAGTTATAAAATCACGTGCTTATTGTATTATCTGTAGACCCCAAACTAGGCTAAACCTGATTTCAGAAGAAAAATAATACCATTCACTTAATATAAAGTTAAGTTACCTATTATTTAATTACATAAATAACATAGATCATAGCGATAATTGCGCATAGCGATAAGGCCGCCCATTGTACCCACTGTTTATTAACTTTGTTAACTATTGTTTTTCCCGTGTTTGGTATTCAATAAAGCATTATTGTATTGTATAGTATTGTATTGTATAGAGCTAATATACACTTAGAAGTACAAAAGGTGTCGGAGAGAGAGGGGATGAACAAAAATAATATTTTGAACTTCTTATGCGTGATCAGTCTCCATGATTCATAGACAAAATATAATAAAATTGTTACTCCACCACTGTGGAACCGAAATGGAAATGAAGAAATAATATTTCCCACGCAAAAATAAATTGTGCGTCGATAGATACGCGTATACACGAATCTGACACGGACCGCTCAATTCGGGGGTTGAACTTCTAAAGTGTTTGCTAGAAGTGGTCACGATTATAACCTTACCAACTTATAGCCCCACCTGCGAAACGCGAAAGCCTGCTTAAAGTAGTCTACGTTAAGGTCGTTTTCGATAGCGGATTTCAATTGGTCGTGATTACCAAATCGCCAGATTACGTTTGCGCTACACAACTTTCATATTGAGCTCTACCATCTTTATTTTAGGGCTGAAAAAGGTTTGGTTTTGTAGGCCTGTGTTTATTAGTCATCGATGGTGGCGCGATAGGCCGGTGCCAGGCGCGGGCGGCGCGCACGCATACTGTCAACACTGCCCTAATCTACGGCAGTTAGACGACGCACGTGATAGTAAATGTCGCTATACTTCCTGATGTAATTTTATAGTAATTTGTGCGTATTTATCATGTGAGGTGAAATATAGCTCTATTATTGAATAAAAAATAGAGGGGCATTCAATTTTTATATTCAATTTAAAATGAAATAGATATACACAAGAAAATAAACATTTTTTATAGTTATCTCATGACATTTATAAACTTAAAAAATTAAGCTATTTGGTTGGCCTCAAGAATTGTTTATTTATGACAAAGAAAAATATTTTAATTTCAAACAGTATTCAACGGGGTAATGCCAAGTAACGCCTCCAGCCTTTTGGTACCTTAACTTGGGACAGTGACCTCTGTTGTTTATCTAGAATATTTGTTTTTTAATTTTTTTTTAAACTAAATCCTTTTGTAAGGTACAGAGGCTAAATAGAAAACAGCGGGTTATTTATATTACAAAAACACGAATTAGCATAGCTATAGTCTAAGTATCTAATACGCTGTAAAAAGCACATTGCATATTTCCCTTGTTCTTTTTAGATAGAGATCACGAGAAGCACAAATTAAGGTAATGTCGTCGCTAGGCTAACAAAGAATGCTAATTACAGAAGTATTTATGCGACTGCAGCCGCGATCGCGTTCCGTGACTCCGCGCCGCCTAGCCTCGCTAGCGACAAAATAAATAGCTTGGCTGATGTTCCTGGTACCACAGAATACTAAGGGATAGAAGTATCACTCCGCAAAGAAATTTAAACAAATAGCGACTCTTGCCATGACACAATAAAGTTCAATTCAGCTTGCGTAGCGCTGCATACCTACCAGCCATATTAACCTACAGAGCGCCTCTCTTTCTATCGCATAGCTCTTATCTCTTTTGACGCGGCACGTGTAACGACGCGCGACCCGCCGCGCCGTCGGTGTCCGGCTATGTACTAGTAGCTTCGTACCTACAGTGCGGAGTGCGCTAGACCTGCGGGTACCTACAAATGAGGCATTTAGTAAGGTCTTTATAATAAATTAAACTTTATTGGTTAACGTCAAGTCTAGATGATCCAATAGGTTGATTAGAAAAGTTTTCCGGAAATTTGGATATCAGCTAATTTGTTAGAATCACGATATTTTCGCATGGGTTCTACACGCTTACATTTTTTATTTTTTGGAAGCTAAAATTATATTGAAGCAAAGTTAATTTGAAGTCATTCTTATATTATAAATGCGAAAATTTGTGAGGATCCATACACATGGGAATATCTCACGTAAAAACTATGGAAAGGATTATGATGACATTTGGTTTTAGGTTTTAGGTCCTTAAGATCATGAAACCATTTGTCTTTCAAATTATACTTTTTATCCCTGAAAACTGTGAGTGAAACCGCGGATTGCAGCTTAAAAAGTATAATTTCATTATGTGTGATGAGACGAGATTTTCGTCCACTTAGTAAGGTGGAACACTTATCGATGATTGGCATTAGATTATCATCTATAACTAGTTTCTTGGTGCTCTATTCTCTATCGGGCGTATTTCCGAAGCACTGGTAGAGTCAATTTTAGCATTTATTTTTTACTTCAATTTGAAAATGGAATGACATGCTTACATTTTTTTTCAATGTCATTATATTTAATGTTATACTTTTTAACGTATTTTAATTGATTTGTATAATGTGTATATGACGTTATAAGTGCATTTCTTGTGCTTTTTTAATAATTATCTTTTGTTTTGACTTGGCTTGACTACTCTACACTATACTTAGACAAAATCCTTCGTTTTCTTCCATTAGTTAGCTTTTCCATAATCTCTAACTTCAAAGTGTAAATATGGCTCTACAAAGCTAGTCTAGTACTAGCAGTACATCACGTGTGAAATCCCAGCCACAGCGCCATTGTCACGCGCGAGAATAACTAGCTGCATATTATATAGCATTTATTACTAGCCAGCGATATTACTGGGCATTATGAGACTTATGGGCTGATTGTCTCAAGGTTACGAATGCAATGCAGTGCCGCGCAGGATTTTCTAGGTGGTGTGAAACTGTTATGGGGAGTCATGTTGATTACCATCAGGCGAACGACTTGCTCATCACGTCATTCAGTTACATAAACGAGGATATATTTTATAAAAAAAAACGACTTCAGTTCTGATGTATCTTCGTCCAAGGTCGAATATCGATGAAATTTATATGGGTCCACTTCGTAGCTTTACTGAACCAAACGCATAATTTTCTAAATCAGTTCATAAATGACAGAGTTCTGAGGTAACAAACTTAAAAAAATGAATTGAGAACCTACTCCTTTTTTGAAGTCGGTTAAAAAGAATATTTTAATAAGTTTTGTTTTAAGATAACGTCCGCAACGCTTTCATTACGAAATATGTTGTACCGGGCGGCAAACAACACTCCATTACGAAGTTATGAGCACCAACGGTAATTTTATAATCAAAGCTTGCGGAACCTACAACATAAAGCTTTCAACGATGGTAACGGCCGCGGAGGTTGAGCAAGGAGCGAAGGGTTTGAACTTGCGTGTCAGAAATAGGCTGTATTTGGCCTACTTACATAAAGACAGTATTAAAAACGAGTGCGTTTAAGCAGTAACTATACAATACAATGCAATAATACTTTATTGAACACGAAACCCGGAAACAAGACTTTACAGTTCATGTAATAATGGTAGAACTATGGGCAAGCAAATCGCTAAGTGCAATTTGTAACTTAACTATATAATGCCCCTTTACTTAACTATACTTACGGACCCCAGTTTGAATTCCGACTCGGCCCTGCACCAATGGCTTATAGTTAAGTGCGAATTTTGCACGCTCCTAAAAGGTGAGGTGGTAGGCCACGGTTCTAGTACCACCCACCAAACAAAGCTATATCGTCCTAGCCGTCTTTCGGGATGATATTCTGTAAAGCATCAGGGAGACGGGTTTCAGCAGTTGTTCAACTGCCGTCTTCCTGTTGATCTATCTATATTAGGAGAGGCCAAACATAAAAAGTGACTCTATTAAAAGCTTGCACAACGTAAAATAGCTTTCATGATCCTGCTTCCTACTAAAATTATAAACGCAAAAGTTTGTAAGAATGTATGGATGTATTGATGTATGTTTGTTACTCTTTCACGCAAAAACTACTGAATGGATTTAGATGAAATTTCATCAAAATCGGTTCTGTAGTTTCTGCGTGAAAGAGTAACAAACATACATCCATACGTTCTTACAAACTTTCGCGTTTATAATATTAGTAGGAAGGATGCTATATTTCATCTTGTGGAATCTATAATCAAATGCTAAGCCAAGTATGATAAACGTGTATTACTATGAGTGTCTATGAGTATCTATTAGTATATCGTCTAATATATTTTTATATATTATATTCTATACTATCTATCTAATACTACACTACTAAAAAATAACTATAGTTAAGTAAAACAAAAACATTTTATTTATTTGTTGTCTTTATTGAAATCTGTGTACAAAATATAATTTGTCGGTGCACGCGAGGCTCAGGCGGCGCGCGCCGGATGCGACGCGTTTGGCCGGATGCGCCTCCGATAGCCACATCCGCGAAGCCGTAGGGCGGAAGAAAAGCTATATTATTTGTCCATATATCTTATTTGACCGGCGAACTTTAGCTGTCATTGGAAGGTTCAGTTTGCTAAGGCAACGACATTAACTATGATATATTTTTTATTATTTATTATAGGTAGGCGTAAGCAAATAATACTAACTATTACATGCGTAAGCATGTCGTTATTTATTTTTGCTTTTAATTTAGAGAGATACCGTCATACCTAACATTTTTCAACCTTTGGACCAAACAAGCATTTATCAATCCGTCATGGTGTCTTTTATTTTCTTTGAATTTAGAAACTGTTATATGTTTTTATACCTACATATTCATCAGTAATATAAACAACATACAATGCATAGGTTTTTTAACACATTCTATTTTGCACTCCACCGTCTACGAACTGCTATGACACAGCGTGCTACCAAGCTACGTGCTACGAGTCTACGTTCCTCATTACGACTGGTACGGCCTAGCCCCTTATAACAGCATTAATTGATTTCGCAGATAAAACCGGAATGTCACCGCTGATGCCCCCAAGAACGTGACTTGTATATTTTCACTGTGAATTTTGTGATTTAACGCTTCACTGGATTTTATTATGTGGCGTGAGCAAGAAACCTTTTTGTTTGTTCAAGAATTTGAACGTTATCTTTGTAATAAGCTATGTTATTAAATGTGACATGAGTAATAGTATTCATGCATTATGCAAACTATTTAGGCGATGATATCCGCAATCATTTAAATACTTTCGGAAAGTATAGGTCTTAAACTTTATTATGATTTCAACCTTCGTGAACCCATTTGATAGATAGACTGAACTCTTTATTGAGAATGCAAATATAAATTAAAAATGAAAATAGTAATACTAGTAATATTTAGTTTTTTTGGTAATACTTTCAAAATATCAATGAAGATAGTGTACTGTTTTCATTTTTAAAATGAAAGGATTTAGGGCCTTATCACACACACGCGCGTTTACGCCGCGAGTTCGTAGGGTTCACGTGGCGTCTTTTAGACAGTCTCAAGCAGAATACGGAATGATTTATCCACCAAAACGGAATGTCAGGCCTCTGTAGCGGCGATTGAGTGCAAATGTACAATATTGAAGTAACGCGAACTTGCCTCGTTGCCGCACGCCGCGAGTGCGCGACGAATCCTCAATAAATAAACCCAAACGTTGTGGTATATACCATTTTATACATAGATAATAATAACATAATACGAAACATTATATTTCTTCAGCTCATTTCTTGATATAAGTCTTTTTCTCATACATTTTTCAAAAACCGATGACAACAATACTTTTGCTCTATTTACAAAATAATTATTTTGGTCATCCTCAAAGCCCATACTTTAAAAAACAATCAAACCGCATCCTATAAATCAGAACCACGCGATTTTTTTCCTTGAGGAACCCATAACAAGTTTAATATAATATTACCACCCTCAGAACAATCCATGTAATGAGAGCGCATAAAACAATGCCTTCGTAATTTACGACTGGCTCCAAACTCGGACCTTTCTCGAATCTCTCAAACCTTGATAGGTAAATAAAAATGAAGTATATTAACAAACTTGTGGCATTGAGAAGTGAGTCCACTGGACCTAGTACGGTGCAATCTGTAGGTGTAGGTAAGATATCATATTTTAGGTATATAGAAGTATATATTTTTGGGCAATAATTAAGATTAAAATTTCCCATCACGCACTTTAATGCACTGCTACCATTTTTCTTGGATGTCCTCGATGACTGGTAGAAAATGCTATCTATTACTACGTCCTCCATGTACAAACTGTGTTCTGATAAACTATAAATAAATAAATACACTTCACTAGCAATATTTCTTAAGAGCTATAGGAGTACATCAACAGATATTTATCGTGACTATCCTTAAAAAATGGTTATAAGTCTCTATACTGACACCGGCAAAAAATACCAAGCACAGTGCCGAATATATTACTGATACTACAATTTATACTACAATTTATTTAAAACAAAATAGTATGATCCAACAATCACAAGAACAGAACCTAGTTCCTGACTCCTTACGTCCGTATTAACTTGTATCGAGAATAAAAACTATGAACATGGTTCCACAAGGCCCAGTCATGCAAGAAATACTTTTTCTGTATACAAATATTTGTCCCGTAGCGGAAATTGAACCTGCTGTGATGTTTAAAAAATAACTTATGTCCTCACCAACCATCGCACCATAGAGTCTGTCAGTATATACACCAATCAATATTTTGAGCAAGGAATGTTTGAAAGTAACGCATCTTCTAGTTATAATTTATCAAAGCTCCTGATCCTCTGTTTGATAATGCCCGAGCTTTTAAAACGGGCATTAAGATTAAGGGAAATGTTATTGGGGGGTTAAAAATCGAGAGTGGATATTTGGTTTATTAGTGAGGGTTCGAATTTATTGGCACTGAAGAGGCTATGGTGAAATCATTGTTTAGAAACGAATGAAAACGTTACGGAGAAGTAATAGGATCTATTAAATTATAATTACATCATACTATACATATAATTTTAAAGAAAAAGTAATTATACTTATATGTATAACGTAGTGATTAATTTATCTATTATAGTTTAGAAAGAAGAAAAATCAAATTGTTTGGGGCAGGTGTTTAAAATTTAAATTCAAATTTTCTTCTATTCGAAAATGTAACATCTTAGATGATCTCAGTTAATCATGTGATATTGCATTCAATATCAAATGAATGATAATTATTTCAATATACATGACGTCGGTTTAAATAGACGAAAGCTTTGAAAGCACAATACTGAAACTCATAATTCATGCAAAAACTGCACTGAGACTGCTATTTTGCCAAACATTCCTTACAGAAATCCAATTTTCGAGTATGACTCGTACATATAAATTAAAATTTGAATGGGAGCTGTAATTCGCCAATAAAACGCAGCTGAGCCGCGCCCCAATCGGACGGCGTTCGTGATAAACGAGCGCGGCCGTGAGACTGCACTCTTGCTTCCTTAGGGCCGGTTGCCACTACAAGTTCGAACGTTACGCTTATCACATTACATCACACAGTATTTTTACAATTTGTTCACATTTTCTAAGGCACTGCACTAACAGATTATAATTATATAGTCTACTAGATGTTGCCTTTATGATGCTGTTGACTTTATACGCGTAGTGTAGTGTAATAGTAATCTACCCTGTTCCTGACCATTTTCCATAAAACCCTAATCCCGCTCCTGCTCCCGCTTTCGCTCCGCTCCTATCCCGATTCCGTTGCGCTCCTGCTTTCGTCCCGCTCCTATCCAGATCACGTCCTTTTTATACTATTACCGTCTCGCTTCTATCCCCATTATATCCCGTTACCGACCCCTCCTAACTCGAAACCGTCCCCCTCATATCCCATTACTATCACCCTCTCGTATTCCGTTACCATCCCGCTCCTATACCGTTACCATCCTGCTCCAATCTTGTTACCTACTCGCTCCAATCCCGTTAACGTCCCTCTCAAATTCCGGAACCGTTGCGTTCCTGTCTCGCCTAAAACTCAACAAAACATTTTTTTAGAAAACGGCAGTTCAACCCTTCCTTTAGTTCTCAAGGTAAGAAGAGCCTTGTGCACTAAGGGTCCGGTATGTTTCGGGGTTCAGCTTATGGTGAAAAAATATATATATTTTTGTAAATTGCGTTATAACTTTAATATACCTGGACCGATTTTGATGAAACAAAACCTATATGAATCACCGTACTCCATAGAACATATTTAAAAAAAACCGAAACTTCATTTCCATTCGTGCCTAAGTTTCTGAGAATATCAAGAACAGACAGACAGACAAAAATTTAAAAACTGTATTTTTGGGTTCTGTTGCTCCAAAAGACTGTTAAAAAATAGATTTCCAAAAATATTTTCGTTAGACTCGGTTCAGTTCGGTTCGGTTGTCTTCGTTTCGTTTGTCTTTGTTAGTTTATTATTTAGTTATGTATGATTGTTTTATTTTATTATTGTTTATATTGATTATTTGCTGTGCACCACCTATTCTTTTAACATTTGTCCAATCCATCCAAGGGTTGTCTGTAAGAGATTGCTTTATGCGATAAGACCGCCAATTATATTACCCTAGTTAAGATTTATATATTGCTCATGTAATTATGTTTGTGGTATGCAATAAAGTGTAATTGTATTGTAACTATCGTACTCGCGCTGTTCATGGTGGCAACATGCCCTTACTGGGAACACCATTGTTTTCCTAGATTATCATATTTTTGAGCACGTACATAAAAGTTTAATATATTTATCTTAGATTTAGAGCTTATTATTTAGTCATATATCGCTAGTTACTTTTAATCTGAACTTATAAAACTCTAAAAAAATTGAACCAATTCCAATTCCAGTATCGTGAAATTATCAAGGACGAATTGGTGAAAACTTTCAAACTATTTATTGCTTTTCTAATAATAACCATTTATAAATACCAATAAAACTATTGAACTGTCTCAAAGATGTCTGTAAACTGCACGAGTTTAGAGTTCTTAGATTTGAATAATTTTTCAGAGATGTGATCCTCTTGTTTCGGATGATGAATTACGAAACTTTTAAAATACTAATATTAGAACTTACATGATTATAACTTTTGTAATATGAAAATAAAATACAAGAAATAGCTTGTCTATGACGATCTAGTTATTTTGGATTTATGGGTGACCCAAGATGGTGCTAACTGTTTGGTGTCCCCTAACAGTTTTCCATGGTGTTCCCAGACGCTTATTTAGTAGACATCGAGGTAACCAGGGAGGGCCTGTCGCAGCCTACAAAATGACGACATCACATAAAAAATACACGGCAATGACAGAATAGAAATAATTACTTCGTATCCCGGGCAAGGCAGCCGTATCGCTCCGCTGAAAAGCACCACATAAAAATAAAGCTATCCCGCTCGATCGAGCACACATTCCCATGAAGCAGAAAGAGACAGCCAACCGTTGCCTAAATAAAACATAACGGTTGAGAACACAAGCCATATTGCCTCGCTGGAAAAGTTTTAAAAAGTTTTCTTTGCGGACCCATTACAAGTAGACTTTGTGTGTGTGAGTTCGCTCGAAACAAGCGGTCGATGGACCTGTGATGTGTCATGGGACAAGGTAAAACAAAATGCTTGACTTAAAATGCAGCTTAAATAATGGACAGATTACTGGAGACAAATAGTAAAGAGAAACGGCTCTTGACGAATTGTCTAGAATTTCGCTATCACACGTTGAAAGTTTCATTTTATACCTACTTGATCAAAATAAGTTATTTTTTATTTGAATCAAGTCAAAGGCAGCCTATATAAGAACCTCAATCTTCCCTTGAGAGATGATGATGATGAAGATTGACAGTATGGTCTTGAGGACATAAGATTTTACTAATTCTATAGTCTGAAAGCAGAAACCTAATTGTTTTTAACGAGGCACTGAAGAGAAGAATCACGGACTTGATATTAATGCTTAACATAGCAATGAGGACTGACGACGCTAATATATTGCCCTTTGCCTTATAGAATCACGGTGAATCAAGGTGTACCAGATAGATTGCAACCCTTAAAACGTTTCGTTCTTTCAGTTCCTCTTCTCCTCCCTGCTACTAGATCTATAATCCTATCCTAACCCATTGACATAGTCATTTATTATTGCTGGTATATGTCTTTTTATTTATGTAATGACTTAAGTATTTATTTATTATGTATATATTTAAGTATATATTTTAAAATTAGGCTTGCATAATATGCCTATACCTATTATGTATATATTAAGTTTATGTGGTTTGATATTTCCTATAACACACTTTACTGCACCGCTACCATTTTTTCTTGCACGTCCTGGATGACTGGTAGAAAATGCTATCTAGCATTAAGTCCTCCATGTACAAACTGTTTTGTGCTAAAGTATAAATAAATAAATAAATAAATAAATCACATTTCCACGCTTAAATTCAAATTTTAATCCATTGAATTGGTGTGACCTCCAACCTTTACCGTTGTGTGAGTGGGCGCTCACGCACACAGCAACCCAGGGCCGTACACAACGAAAGTAGGTTTATTTCCATGAAAAAGTTTTGAAAATCGATGGCTTTAGCTCCTACGCTGGGAAACTTTTGCGCCATATAACCATAAATACGAGTTGTACGAGCCTCGTGTTTTGCCCGCTGTTATACCAGTAATACCTATAGCGGGCTTCTGGAATATTACTGCTATATTACGCTTTTTTACTGAGAAAGATTTTTCATTAAAGAGACGCTTGTTTTTTGACAATATATGTGTATTCGTTAACAAAAGGTACTATCATTTATCAGGTAGTTCGCTATATATATTTTTAGGTAAACGATTAAATTTTACACCTTTATACCTATCCACAGGAAACAATATATAAGTGATTATAGAAATAGATATTCATACACTGCTCCTTATATCACGTAATTATTTTTCTATGCTTATACAGATATAGAAATACGTCCGCAGCTGCGCCACATGTAATGCCAAATTATTTTTATAATAACGTTCGAGTATTGTAAATAATTCTTAAAATACTGAAAAACAATATTATCAAGACTCACTAAATTACAAAGTTCTAAGAAATAAACCTAATAAATAAATTAGCCCCTTCATAAAACATTATAAACGCGCTTTATGACGCATCGCTCGGTCTGCGGCGAGCGCCATCTTGAAGGCATCGTTTTGATATATTATTGTTTATAAATAATTACCCCGAGACCCTTCCAATTTAATTGTGGCGTATCCGGGAACGGCTTATTAACCGGCCGGTTAATATTTTCTGGTAAGACAGGGAGCTACTGAAAGATTTGATTACACTAGAGTGTGTGAATATCTATAGAATTCCTTAGAAAGTTTTACCTTATTGAAAGTTTTACCCTATCAAACCAATAGAAGGCATTACACATTGTAAACTTTCAAGTGTTTATCACTACGGCAGCAGAACTTATATTAGCTAAGTTTAGAGTCTGAACCCCTCAGGTAGATAAACTCATTGCATTGATGCGTAGGACGTTCAGAAATTTAACGTTTGTTTTGGCACTGAGCTTTTTTCACTTTGCTTTTTTTAATTTAAATTTATTTTGAGACTTCACAAAAACTCTACCAACGCATCGGATGAAGAACCACTATCTACTACCTAGAAGGTACGGTAAAATGGCATATTGTTGGAATTATTGCTACAATTTGTAGAATTTAACAATTTTATGTTTGTTAAGAGCCACTTGGCTATTTGGCTGATGCAGATTTTTTTGTTTTATGCAGCCGAAACCTAGATACCTGCAACAATTTTATCCTTATTTGAAGTAATGCAATGGAATCAGACGTGACGTTTATTTGAAGTGTTTATGTTATGATTGTCACTATTATTTTTTAATTTATACTTACAATAGAACTAAAATGTATATTTTCGAACATGCATTATATTTTATACACAAAAAGATAAAATGAATAAAATGTTTTGCATATAAAAATAAATCTTTTAAAGATTCGCGGCCACACAACTCGTAAATATCGCGATCCTACCACTTTTACAATATAAAAATAGTCTCTCTATTAAATTTACGGCACAACCCTACAGCAAGATGCCATAAGACATTGTGCTGTGGATGTAATGCAAAGTAAACTTTTACCAACCAAATCTTTACGAGTAATTAAAACTAGCAACGTCTCTGAGCCTATATTGGCCTGTAATTAATATCGTTAGGCAGTTGCGACTCCAGCCTGGAGGTGGTTCTGGCTAATATCAACTGAATTATGGGCTAGCCATCCACTTGTTTAAAGTCTTTGATGGGGATGGTCCCAGATGATGAAGTTGGATTCAGAATAATTTTATTGAAAAATTTTAATAACAAGAATAATTACATTATTTTGAAGTTGAATTTATAACGTCGAAATAACATTTAATTATAATTTTACCATATTTAAATTTAAATTCATCAAGTCAAACATAACCAGCGTTAACGAGTAATTAAATGTGACCGTGACTTTTGATCTTTCACTATCAGTTAACATTTGTTAAATGTTCAATCAGCCAGGTAATTTCATAAGCCCTTGAAAGTATGACCTGGAGCTGCAGCTTCAGTTTAGGCCAAAACCGGCTTGCTGGGAAGAGCTTCAGTAGATGTTAGGGATTTATTTTAGGAACTGACGTGGCCCTTAGTGAGTCTCTGCAATCTGTTTCCAGTCTGGACTTCCCTAACCGCAAGTTATTTTCCTCCTTACGCAGAGTGTAGCCACGCCTACTAGAGGTTTTTTGTTGTTATTTCTGGGCGTGGTGACTGTGTCTCTGGTCTTTAGAGAAAATAAAACTGTTTTTTATGTGTACAGTGCCTTGCAGAAGATGCGTTTTTGGCTAATTAATGTTTCTCTTTTTCTTAAAAAAGAGTAATAAAAGTAATGCATTGGTTTTGTTTACTGTGTTGGTTACACCTAAAAATATATACTTAAATAATTTGCAAATTTTTCCAACATTATTTTTCTGCATGTAACAGACAGTAGAATATCCTAAAGGTCCAAACATCGATGACGAACAACAAACTGTTGTTACTGAACAGTACACTCCAGAAGTTAGAAGGCAAGGTCAAATTAGCGCCGTGACCTTCCTACTGCAGCCCTCTGTCCGCCTGCACAGCATCCAAGGACAGTACACTAAGTCTATACGACATAACGAGCAGTGAAACTATCGTACGCAATAGGGGATCGGACAGTAATCGTAAAAAGAACTAAAATGTAGTTAAAACGTATTTTTGCCGTCTCCGAAATATCATTCAATCAAATCTTATTGTAAAACAATAATAATTTATATTTTTAAATCAATAAATAAAATCTAATAATTCTGTCATTTTTATCTGTTCCGAAACACAACATGACGTCATTTCAAAGTAAATACCGTGTGCGAAGCTTGTGTTTATTTTTTATTTTTGCTTTTTATCTATATCGGAACAATATGTTTTTCATGCCATGACGACGAAAGACCTTAAACTTCACTTTGCAAGCTTGCTTTTGTAGATCTTGTCGTTTCGTTTGCCAGCGTGTGACATCATACGTCCTGAGGTGACTTTATGCGCGGCAATATTTGAAACATAACATTTAAACATCGTTTTAGGTACTTTTAGGACTTTATTTAATTAAAATATTATTTTTAAGGCTATAAATATACATTATGGTTAATTTGTAAACACTTTCTGAAAAGTTATTCGATCCCTTATTGGAGATTTGCTGCGATAATTACTCTCGAATAGGTGGCGCCCTAGTTTGACCTAGGTAAAAGTATTCTATATGTTATTCCAGGATCTAGAGTATTTGAGAAAATCCGCTTGGGCGTTGTGGCGTGAACGGGAAACAAACACACTTACATACTAACAAACAAACTTTCGCATATATATCCTAGCTATGCCCCACGGTTACACCCGCGGTTTCCCGTAACAAAAAGTAGCCTATTTGTTAATTCAAATCTCCATTTCAAATTTCACTCAGCTCCGTTCAGCCGCTGCGGCGTGAAGATGGAACAAACACACTTACATACAATCTTTCGTATTTATAATATTAGTGTAATTAATTACATTTTATAGTAGGACAAGAATAGAAAAAGTCAACCCTTAACTGATAATTTTTGCTGCATATTACATAACAAAAGCTATAAATGCCATATAAAAGCGCGCATTTGTGTGCGTATAACAACCACGCATTTCCAAGAATCTTCCGCACTGTTCCAACTCTGTGCCACTGGTCCAAGTAGTTTGAGAACAAGTGCCATAACTCGACTGGGTACTACCTACTCCGAAACTGGGTGACGGTCTAAGCGAGACCGGCCGTTGACTCCGTGAAAAAGTTCCCTTTAAATATCCACAACTTTAGTTTAGCAACTCAAATTTAGTTTGGTAACAAACAGCAACAACAAGTCGCAACAAATCCCGTAGGAAAGTTGCGCGCGAGTCGTTTTCAAGTTCAGAGGCGGTTGTCTGCTGGCGGGATACGTACTTGTGTCATCCACATGTATGACGTCATCGCGTACCAAGCTTTGCGGCAAAGATTTTAACAAAAAATATTAGGAAATAATTTCAATAACAAGATTGTAATTTATTGATGGCGATAAAACTATTATTTAGGTACTTTATAACTACTCATATATTTTTATCCTATTTCAAAAGGAGTCTCTGTAGACGTTTACTAGAATATTGTGAAACATAACAGTGAATCCTACAAAAATATTATCTCAATTTTTTCTCACTTCTCTCAAACATAAAAAAGGAAAAATATAAACGGAGGCGTTTTTAGCGGAACTACGTATGTTCATAGCAGAGCTGCTACGGGCTACGCGGCTACGACGTAGGCGGTGCCAAAAGCTAGCCACTACTTTGCTACGCCGGGGTGTGAGGCGATCTTATTGATTGCCCCAGCGTGCTCTCAACGTGACCTAACTAGTTTTACTACCTCTTTGTTTTTATTACTCCTTTTTAACCATGCAACATTTACAAAAAACACATTAAATAATGAAAAATGTTTCTAAACTCAAATCTTTCAAAAATAATGGGTATGTCTCAAAAATATTAAATCAAAACAAAATATTTACAAAAAATGATAAAATTTGTAAGGAAAAACAAAACTAGCAATATAAAAGATAATAATAAAATCATCGGCACAATTACGTAAACTGCGCATTTTTTGTTGGAAGCGACAAAATCCCAGCGTTGTAGGTGAAGTCCTGAGCAGGACTGTCACGTCAGTTCTGCGGCTGGGTCCACGCGCATGCGTTCTCCCCCCTCTCCCTCACCCACCCCAGCCCGCAACACGGAAAACTTTCTCCCAACATAGCTATATGTACGCGCTCACCCGTCGGCAACACTTTTTGCCCCCTCCGGTGGGGTGGGGAGGCAAAACTTTTGCCAGCCCGGCTCGGTACTCCGTACACATCGCTCTTCCACTTTTTCCTGTATATTGAAATGGAGGTGCGGAGAAAAGAGTAGAATTTAGAAGCTGTCGTACAAATTTTAATGAGGAGTGAGAAGGTGAACACCGTTTCGTGTAACGAGCACCGAAGCCTTTATATGGACATTTTAATATTTCAATACGCAGTGCAAAGTTGCGACTCGAATTTGCTTAGATACACAATTTTAATAATGAGCACGTAAAACGAATGTAGAATCTGTAAGCTATGAAAACTCCCAGGTAGTGGTTATTTCAATAGTCTCCTAAGTTTTGGGAGGGATCACGTCAAGTTCAATTAAGTTTCGGACGATGATAGTCGCTGTTGAGAAGCGTAGCGGTAGCGGTATCTGCGACTTGTACCCGTGCATTATGGATAGCCGGTGTCCGGCAGCGGTCAACACCTAGTTAGCGATGATCACAATTAGGCGAACCGCCACTTCATCACGCCGCCACTATTCGATAACAAGGAGCCGCGGTGAATGATTAATAACGAGAATCGCAGTTTGTTTGCATTTGGACCGTCCGCTCCGGGGCGAGTAACAAACTTATGAATAATGTGCCGCATAAGTTGAAGTCTGACTTAAGGATGAATCGATTTTCTTGGAGCCTTCGTCACACCACCGGCCCACTATCCGGCATCGTCCCGCTTTAATTGCATGGGTTATTCAAACATTTCTAGGAGCCGTCAACGGCGGCATATTTGAGGTCTGTTAAGGGTACATTCATCACGGCAGGGTAGTTAGTGCAGCCTGACCCCACGTTATCTAGCGCGAGCAGTGACGCGGCCGGGCCCTAGCGGTGACTGATGACTGGCCTTAATTAAATTTCCGCAACTATTAAAAAGTTAGGAGAGCGCATCATCACTAATGGAGCGTCAACCGCGATTTGGCGCTATTTTAATGTCTAAAGCGACTTTGCAATTCTAATGTAGTTGCGTATTCTGTCCACCTGAAACCACCGGCAAACTCTGGCGGGCGCATCCAAAATTCAGGGTATAAAGACAAGCGGCGCGTCCACATGTCGAGCGAGTCGCAGAGTACAGTTTCTGATGTGAATCAAAGACTAGGATTCGCGCTCTCCGGAATTAGAGCGGGATATTACTGCGGCCGGCGGCCGTATGTAAACAACCGTTATGTAAGGCACTGTTTGTTCTATGTTTTGTGTACGAAAATTTAATGAAGTTGCTATGGACTTAGTCAATGATTATTTATACTAAGCAATGCTGGAAATACTAGCCTTGGAATAATTAACTAAATTATTTTGAATGTATTGTTTGAATTTACACTGTTCGGTGATTGCTTTAATAAAAAAAAATTACATAAAATATGAACAATAGCTGACTAGCCAATTCCCACATCTCGGTCTGCGTAGAATTCCCTAGTTTATGGTTGTTCTTTAAAAGTCTGTTCGTTTCTTCGGCACGAAAAGTATCCATGTTTAGGACCTAAAGTACAAACATACCAAATTGCATTTAAATCCGTTCAGTCGTTAAGAAGTTTTTTAGAGCGGGTGTGGCTCAGCGGGAAGTCGTGCGCCTTTCGATCCGACGCACCTGGGTTCGAATCCCGACTCGGCCCTGCACCAATGACTTATAGTTAAGTGCAGATTTTGCACGTTCGCTCTAAAACGGTGAAGAAAAACATCGTGATGAATCCCGCTTACGCGCTTTGGAGTGGTAGGCTCTGGTCGTGGTTGTAATACCACCCACCGGACAAAGCAATGCCGTCAAGCAACCTAGTCGTGTTTCGGGATGATGTTCGGTGAACCATCGGGGAGACGGGTCAGAGCAGCCGCTCAACTGCCGTCTCTCTCTAGATCTATGTGCTCCATCTTAGACCACATCGTCGCTTCACATCAGGCGAGATAGTGGTCAAACATAGATCTATTAAATGTAAAAAAAAAAGTTACGTGGGACACACACACAAACTCACACATAGACGCACACTCTTTCACACAAACACACATTCTTGCATTCATGGTAGGAAGTATGGTAGCTTAAGATAAACCAACACGTTGACTCAGTGCTTCTTGGGTACCTTATGGTAAAAAAAGCTGTAGTTTATTTTAAATAATCGTATAACACTCATATACATGAAAATGCTATTAACACTGATGCTATACAAATAAACGAGACGTTCAAATCCACACAAATAATAAAAGTTACAGTCGCATTTCACTAGAATCCTGTTCCAACTTTGCTTTTAACCAGTTAGAGTAAAACCATTTGTTATTGATATAATTGGGATCCAATAAAATAGCTTCAAACTATATATTTTCAATTCAATTTAATTTTAATTAATCCACGTTCAACTTTGGAAGGACGTCAATTTTTAATGGACGCAGTATTTTGGGTGTATGGTTGGTCTAGACGGCTCAATTGTAATAGGAGTTCTCGGCTTGTTTGCTAGGAATCCAAATGGATATTGAAAGATACATTGAATTTTAGTTAGTACTTTGACATATGGATATAATATATTACTGTATGAAATTCACATAACAGCAAAGTTACTTAGTTAACAATACTTCCGTGGGGGAGTGGTATATGTAAAAATAACTATGTCGTTATTTTAATGTAAATTAGGTGTAGCGCTCGTAGCAAAGCATGCATAGTCGTTCGTAACAGATCTGCTTTGTTAAGTAACTTTTGCAGTGGACACCACCACCAGTGGAGACCAGACGTTTGAGCTGAGAACCAGCGTTGTGGATTTATCCACAGCATTATGCTGAGTTCAGAACTTTTTTGACGGTACTGTGCACAGCAGCGATTCTCGTACACAAACACCCAGTAGGTAAGATGTATTAATTGATTTATTGCTTTATTGTGTTCCGTGTGCAATTATGTCAAAATAAATGTATTCTTTCTTTCTTTTTTTTTCACTAGGATGGGTGACCGTTTGTGTGGTATTTACATCTGATCGCTACCGTGCTTCGGAGGCCATGTTTACCCGTCGATCCCAGTTGTTGTCCTAGGACAACAGTCTTTGTCAGAGGCCTTCTGGCGGTCTAAAAACTCTAATACTAGGGTGGGACACACACCCCCCGAGAGAAAGAAGAACGTAAATTAGGTTATAATAAACAAAGCAAACAGCTGGAAAAGTTATGTCGGTCGTGTCAAAACTCAAACCAAATGCCACATATCTATTACCACAGTCGTCAAAAAATAAATAAAACAAAAGAACATCTCGCCATTAAGTTCCAAGACGTGGCAATAAGTCAGCCACCGCCCGTGGCCGTCCAGATTTATCGGAGCAATTGACAAAGTGGCAAAATGGCCCATTAGAAATTAGGAGTTCGTAGAGAAAGCGCCGAGGAAAAATGTACGGCGATATTTCCCCTGTGTAAGCAAAATTGTTTGCTATAAATAATGTCCAAGTGCTCTTGAGAAGTGCGAGAGTTCTTAAGTTTTTAAGGTTTAAATTGTAAAGAACGAGGCTGTTTTCAAAATAAATGATCTGCTATTAGATGTTACAATTTGTATTGATACTGTGTGAATCTTGCTGTAAAGTAAAAGACGTGACTTTCAGAATAATATAAATGTCAAATATTTATCAAAGTTTATTTAGATACGCTTTGCAAGTTTACTGATGATAGGTTTCTCGTTAGCGATTGTGGCTCAGTGGGAGATCGTACGACTTTCGATCCCACGCACCCGAGTTCGAATCCCTCTGGCCCCGCACCACTTTCTTAACTTATGTGCGAATTTAACACTCACGCTAATAACGGTGACGGAAAACATCCTGAGGAAACCGGCATCAAAGAATTTATCAGAAAATTCAAGGACATGTGATATCCACCAACCTGCACTGGGCCAGCGTGGTGGATTATGGCCCATAATCTTTCTATGATAAAAGGCCAGTGTCCCAGCAGTGGGAACGTAATGGGCTGATGATGATGAGGTTTCTCGTATGCGAGTAGCCGTCTGGGTGGGTAACACCTCTTTTCCAGTTATTCTGCCGCCAAGCAGTAGTACACAAGCATTACTGTGTTCCAATTTGAAGGGCATTGTAGCCAGCGAAATTACTGATAGACCTAACAGCTAATTGTCTTAGGGTAACGAGCTCAGTAGTGCAGCACTGCGCAGAATTTTGCAAAACAAAGTTCTGGGTGGTGCTGTTACAGTTATGTGCAGGTGTATAACTTACCGTCAGGCGAACGGCCAGCTTGTCTAGTCCCACAGTTACTTTAAACAATATATATATTTCATTAGAGTATCACGTACGACCCATTCTGGCAACAAAAAACTTTCAAAATAATATACTCACTATCAAGCAAATAATATTTCAATAAAAGCTAAACAGATCCCGATAATCGGATACAATAAACGTAATAATCGAATATTGGGGAACTAATTCTACGAATGTTTTCAGTCGACGTCTTACGACATGTTTATCGTCGGGGATAATATTTTGGCGCAAATACAAACTGACGCGGCAAAAGATTGAACCAAAGCTTTTTGTCGATGCTTTCATTTAATGATAAGTTAGTAGATACCATCTTATTTTACTAAATTACCCAGGACAATAACATACCTAATGTTAATAAATATAATTTCCTTACTCTGTGGTAATCTGGAAGAGATTGCTGCTTAGCGGTAAGACCACATATTTAACTTACCTATAAGAAATTAAGTATTACCAAGTGTAATTTTTTCAAGTGCAATAAAGGATTTTCTATCTATATTTTACACATTAAACTACTTATGTATAGGTATATAAAGACCACGACAACTTGAACATCTCATTAAAAAAAAATACACGAATGTTATAAAACTAAACATAGTAAAATATTCAAGCTCAAACTTCTGCATATATTTAAACATAAATAATATAATCAGAGAATAAGATGAAGGAACATAAGTATATTTTATAATTTCTTAATTACTCATTTTTGTGTTCACTCGTGAGCGCCCTCATTCTTATGTCAGTTGTTATCCGCGACAAGCTACAATAAAAATGCGTCTAATGACTCGAGAACTCGCCGGATTGGAGGCAAAATTGTCTCACTATTTCATATATGGGTCAATAAAATTTTATGTACAGTTAAACTCTGTTAAACGACTCGAATCCTGCCAGGGAATTAGGCGCGAGTAGAAGATATTCACTTAAATACTTTGTATTGTTATAAGGCAACAAGGAGACTGAAATATGATTATTATTCTGCCGCCAAGCAGTAGTGCGCAAGCATTACTGTATTCCGGTTTGAAAGGCATTGTAATCTGCGAAATTACTGAGCATATGAGATTTAATATCTGATGTCTCGAGGTGATGAGCGCAATGTAGTGCTATGCAGTATGCTGTTCTTTTTATAGTATTTAAAGTTCTGGGTGGGTTATTGTATTTAAAAAACTGGGGTTATTGCAATTGTTATTGGCAGGCGTGGTGCTTACTATCTGGCAAACGACTCGCTAATTCCATCAGTCAGTTCTAAAAAAAAATCCAAAAAAGGGAGAGGCAGTTTGGCTTGGTATGAGCTGAATACTACGCGGACGGTGTCGTGAGTATCACCTGGTCCAAAATAAATAAAGAGTCAAACGTTAAAAGACATTTATCAGGCATAAAAATGCACTTTTTAACGTCTTATACACATAATACAAATCAATTACAAATATTTTAAAATTTGAGACTCAAATTATTATGACTTTGAACAAAAAGGTATACATGAAGGGTGTGCATGAAAACGGAGAGAGACGCTGCTTTAACATTTAGCATACACAGTGATGGTATCGTTACAAGATGAAACGTTATTTCCAATTATGGTCATGTTCATAAATCTGATCAATCCTTGTCGAATTGGCCCAAAAGCTAACGTTTCGAAGTGATTGAATGTCTACTAAATTACTTCCAAACTTAACTAAAGGCCTCTGCACACAGCGGGCTTGACGTGACCGCAGCGCGGTGTTGGCGTTTTGTTTTTAGTTGCACAGAGAGTGCGGCGTCGCCGCGCCTCGTCACGCTGACGCCGCGCTTTCTGTGTTCATTGCCCAATATTATACAGTTCAGTATATAACAACTAAAAACAAAACGCCAACGCCGCACTGCGGTCACGTCACGCCCGTAGTGTGCAGAGGCATTTACTTACCTAAAAACTAAACCCAAAAGTAAATCGAAAATGTTTCCGTGGCTATGTTATACTCGACAAAATATTTTTATTTATTTTGTCCTAAAAAAACTTACACACAAAAATATTGAATAATAAAAGACCGTTCCGTAAGTTTCCTAGTACGCATCGAGCTAAATAACTTAGTAGTCGTACAGAAATATAAAAATCACCTCAAAATATACCGTTATATTTAGTCGTCCCATCTGCAAACACATCGGAGAAAGTTCAGTATAAAAAGATTATCTGGTAAGAGCGTGGAAAGTAAACAGATTATAAAAAAGACATTCAGACCCCATCCCTTCAGGCTAACTTGTATTCATTGAGATGTTTCGCTTCCGCGGAGGAAGTAGAGGTTTGTATCGTGTACGTACATTTTTAACTGACTTCAAAAAAGAGAAGGTTCTCTATTCGATTGTATTTTTTTATGTTTGTTACTTTAGAATTTCGTCATCCATGAACCGATTTGAAAAGTTATTTTTGCGTTGAATTCAGTATAGCTACGAAGTGATCCCATATAAATGTCATCGATATTTGACCTTGGACTTCAATCAATCAATCAAAGTTCTTTATTCAATTTTGTCGTCACAGACGCACTTATGAACGTCAATTATTACAATGACTCTACCACCGTATCGGAAAAAGAACCACTACTCAGAAAATACGGCAAGAAACTGAGGGGCATATTTTTTAGAACTTTTGTTACAATATTTTATGTTTGTTTTTGATAATATTTTGATGTTTTTATTTAAATAGTAATCAAATCACATCACATCACATGGTTAGTGTGTCAGTGTGTTTGTTACTTCTTCACGCGGTAATGGCTCAACGGATATGAGTGAAATTCGGTATGGATATAGTTTATACCCTTGGCTAACCGATAGACTACTTTATAACCCAGGAAACCGCGGGTGGAACCGCGGGACGCAGCTAGTTAGATTACAAATTTACTTTGTAATAATTGTACGTATACCTAAGACCTAATCTATATAAGATTATAAGTCACTTATAACATAAATTATACGTATATTTCTCACTATTTGTCTCTTGTACGATTAGATAAACTAACAATACAAAGTAACCTTAACAAAAGTATAATAACTGGCGGTTTTATCGCTCAAAGCAATGTCCTCCAAGCAACTGTGCCGGGAAAGTAGTAACGAAAAAAAAATGGATGAAACGTGGTCGCTGACTATTGGCCTGATTCATAAGCTCACAGTCACTCAAAGAGCTATGGAGAGAGCTATGCTTGGGATTTCTTTGCGAGATAAGATCCGGAATGTGGAAATCCGCAAAAGAACAAAGGTAACCGACATAGCTCTCAAAATTAGGTAATTGAAGTGGCAATGGGCCGGCCACCTGGTAAGAGTCGCGGGGAGCCGCTGGATACACACAGCGAACAACCGTTCGTTGTGGCGATCTATGGGGGAGGCCTATGTTCAGCAGTCTATGGCCTATGTTCAACGTCTTCCGGCTGATGATGATGATGACATGGATGAAAAATCAATTCCATACTACTTGTGAAGTCTGTTCAAAGTAATAAGTGTTTTTTTATTTAGAAAAATATTATACAACGAACAGTTAGACAATAGTTTACCCAAAAATAAACAAAAACTGGTAGAATTATCTCGAAGGTCCCCAGAAACACAGTTTTCCCTTTAAACCTTCTTTTTATTCCTCACTATCTGTATTCAGTCCCATGGGCGCAATGCGTTGGTGTCCCGTTGTTCCGACTTGCAATGTACGACAAAGACAGTACGTAAGTGTTTCACTTTGTGAAGTTTGCGGGACAATAGAAGATGTACAACATGTGTTGATAGAATGTGTCCAGAACGCTAGCTATAGAACGAACATATTTGGTTAGACAAAATTTTTTTGTGTTGGTCAGTGCAACAGTATATTGTCATCGCCGCTGTCTGACAAAGCTCTGAACCTATATAAACTTGTAGATTTGTTTTTTGCTACAAGAAAATGTTAGTTTTTTTATTAGCTGTTAATTACTATTATGTACCGATTGGGCGATGTGGTCGCGCAGCAAGAAAGCCCTTCTACCATCGTCAATAAATTAAAAAAAGTGTTTCACTGAAGAAAAAAATACAGCCAATAAATATAATTAAAACAAACGACATTAAAATAAACTATAATTGCGTTTCTTTTTTTCTATTGTATCGTTCGACTTGAGATAAGTTTAGTTGAGAAAAAAAGGCTTTCACGACAAATAATGAATTTTGGTAGAGTTTTAAGCTTGTAAAATAGTAATATTGGCGCCATTCTACATTTATATACATTGCATCTCTAAAAATAAAACTGTATGTGTTAGGTGTGTAAAATTGATGCACGTGCCAGAAACTTAGTTCAAGAGAATACATTTTCAATATAAAGAGTTAAAGAGTATAGTCCAATTCCAGATAGAGGCTTCATCTTCTGAGAGATTCCGGAGATCAAATAATTATCATTTCATAATTTAATTTTTTTTCGGACCTAAAAAGATATCCATAGGTAGGTAGGCAGAAGATCAGTATAGGTTAATGAATATTATATAAAGGGTTAGAGCGAGTGTGGCTCAGTGGAAGCACTTGCGACTTTCAATCCGACGCACCTGAGTTCGAATCCCGCTGGCCCCACACCACTAACTTTCTTAAGTTATGTGCCGATTATAACACTTGCTCTAAAAACGGTGAAGGAAACATCGTGAGGAAACCTGTATCTTCAAGAATTTATCACAAAAATTCAAGGATATGTGACTGACACCAACACGCACTGGACCAGCGTGGTGGATTATGGCCCATACCTCTCTCTAGGACGGAAAACCCTAGTTATGGCCCATACTCTCTCTAGGATGGAAGGCCCGAGTCCCAGCAGTGGGAACTTGATGGGCTGATGATAATGATGATATAAAGGTAAACCTCGCAAAACCAGACTCTTCCAGAGTGGAGAGGTGAACCTATCTGCTACAGTCTATTCGATGCTATAGGTACTCCTATTATATATTATAGCCTAGGTACTGACGTACACTGTACTTGTACCCTCCAGCCTTGCCTTCCCCCCACCCGTCCGTGCGTGTCGATAAAAAATAATTGCTTCCGTCACCCCGAATTACAATACAAATAGCTACGTTTCCAAGAATAATTTTAGAAAATTTTCTTCTGCGATAAGTGTTTTTGGCTTTATTTATTTTTTTAGAAATATCAGAAAAGAGGTCTCATTTTATGATATTTTTGTTTTGTGGGATTAAGTTCGATCTGTGGCATACATCAAGAAGTAAGCGCATGGTAAACTCGTATGTCTCGCTTATAGTTTGAAGTGTAACTCGCTTTCTCCTTGTTTATTACGTTTTGTTTTAACTTATCATTTTAGCGTATGAGTGTAAATAGGCCCAACGATCAGACACATATCTTCGACCACATCGTCCCTTCCCATCAAGTAAGATCGTGGTCAAACGCTGGCCCAGTCAGATGTAAAAAATTAAAAACATATAAGGCCTCTAACTAGGGTTCCCTGTATCTAGAGAATCTGGAACTACAAGGACCATGGTACCACTCCACCCAGAAACAAATGCTTGCGCTTTTATTATTTTTCACAAACATTTTTCATGGAACGAATCGAACCTGTAATATTGGTGGTGTATGAGAACTGAGCCCATCTACCCAACCACTGCACCACAGAGATTGTCTTTGCATTAATAAACTACATTTCGCGTTCCAATACATAAACAAATGAAAAATCTCATCAACACTCGCATGCCACAAATGACAGTTGGCGAGTTCAGCTCTCGTATAAACTTGGACAATATGAACACAATAAAACGGGGTATTCTCAACAGATCCGAGGAATGTCCGCCAAGAATGCCATCTGCTGCGGACAATCAAAACTTCGGGAGGAATTTTCTGCTCAACGTCCAGTGTATTGGCGCGGACGGACCACGGTCTCGGACGCTGTCTTGAACATAAGGCGTTTAGAATATTGTGCTTTACTTGGGGTTATTTTGTTTTAAGCCAGTGACTGCTAAGCTCGGGTATGTTATTCACAAGTCACGCAAAGTAAAATACCAAAAATGATAACTCAGTCGATATAAAACATATGAAATTGGATCTGGCAAGTTGTTACTGGCCAAACTGATGTTAATTGTATCAAATTAAAGCCTAGCCTTCAGCAATAAAAGTAGGGTAACAGTAGGCACCTACCGGTTTAATATAACTGAAAACTGTTATATATTGGAATGAAAAACTTGTAAAATTAATTCTTTTGTTGTACGCAGGTTTAATCAAGCAGCTATGTACCACACTAGGCTAAGCTCTCTCACAAAGCAACTCAGCATCATCATAGAAAAGCTTAAGCATGAAAGGATTGAAACACCGACAAGCACTCAGAATTATTTATGAACATTAAAGTGGCCGCATCAAAAAACCATTGCAAACAAAGTGGCACACCGCAAAAGGGATCCCAGTATCGAAGCCGTTCATTCCCTTTCATTTGAGTGAAAAATACGAGTACTCATCCGCGAATACCGTAATCTTCCCGCTCGTACATCAAACGAAAGCAAACCTTGATATTACACGCGTCATTTGAACTGTTTCAAAGACATTCCTCGGCGAAAAAATTAAAATAACAAAGCGAACAGTGGATGGGCGGGACGCGCTGATTTGCGGTGCCGTGCCGGTGAGCGGTGAGCGATGGATCATGTGGGAAGAGCTGATGAAATTGAAATTCTTTTCTTCTTTGAAATTCAAAGTTTCGTTTTTGGTATTAATACGCATGTTTGGTAGAATATATAATTAATTTTATAAAATTCAAACCTAAATCTTATGAAATATCTACATATCAAGGAAGAGTTAAAATTATTGGTAACGCTGTAATGTGAAGCAACTGTGCAAGCGTGGAGCGCAAAAACATGAAAAAATACACGCACGAACTCCTTGTAACAGTAAAACGGTTAGTTTTAAATAACACCAATAACATTTTATAAGACATCAAAATAAATTGGTGTTACCGCAATACGTTTTCAATAGTCCCGATCGTGCAATCAAACACTCTCGTACCTCAACTGAAAAGGTTCACAGCCAAATCGAAAACATTCCGCACTATCGAAAACAAATCGGCGCGCACACGTCCGTTCAAAAACCGTATTGTGGCCGCACCATATAACCGTATGAAGCTTGACACATGATGGATCAACGGCAGCGAGCGCTTTGTGCCATTTCCGAACGGTTACCTCCGAATGGCCTCGAATGTTCGCAGATTTTAAACGCATTCTACCATTTTGTGGCCCATTAGTCGAGGTGAAAGAGCCTGTGATTATGATTGATCGCGTTTCGCACACAATGCGGTAACTTGACTTGTTGAACGGAACCCCTCACGTGTGCACTCAGCTTATTTGTTGAAAACTCGTAAGACGACTGCGTGGAAAAGCCTTTATGTTTCAAATTCATTACTTATAGTTTTTTATTTTACTTCTTTGACAGGTTAAAGAAAATGTTTACCTACGGCATCGTATTAAATATTCGGCAAGCTACAACAAGATTTTTTACACTAGAGGAATACTATAAATTAAAAAATTTGAAACTGACTAAACAGATTTTTTGTATCATAGCTATGAACACTCTCGATCATATCCATTTCAAACATAAAAAACTAAATTTATCGGTAAAGATAGACATAATTTATCGATATATTGTTACTAATAACATGAAACTAAAACTTAAAAATTATAATATAATAACTAAAATATATAATTAAAAGGAGTCCCTTTAGGCAGACCCCCGACACTCCATACAAACTCGCCGAGCTAACTGTCTAGTACTACTACTGGCGCACCGGCCTGTCCGCACACGTTTTGTGCGTAATTATTGTAGGAATGAGATAATACGAATCGAACGCGACAAGGACTACGCTATACGTAAGCAACCTAAGTGTTTCTCTTTCACGCCTACTATCGCTTGGCTGGGAGACGCGAAAAAAACGGAAGGAAAACCAAACTCTCTCTATCTCCTATTTTTATTTGTGTAAGTGCTTTCTTTGCATCCATACACAGAACAATAACGAACCATTTTGTTTAAGGTATATTAATATTGTATCATAGTCAATATATTGAATTTTAATGAAAAAAGAGATATGCAGACCTCCGTCAGTCAGGTCAGGTCCTGGTCAGCTCCACCGTCTTCAGCCGTTCTCCGTCTTTTCCTCAATATGTTTCGTCCATATTTCAAAGTCAAATAGTCAGCCGGCCTGCTCTACCTCTGTAAAGTTATCGTCATCCAAAAATAAACATTTGAATCTCACTCATTAGTCATTCGCAGCGAGCGGTGACAACCGAGTGATGCAAACACGGCATTACCCATTTTTTCATCGATGCATTGCGGGTGACGGCAAATTGGCGGGGGGGTGGTAGTGTCGCTTCTTTACGTAGTAATATTTAGTTTTTTTTGCTTAAGGCAAGGTTCCGAAGATACTGGCAGCGTTCCTCCTTTGAATACCTAGACTAATTCTTTGTCTGAGGTAGCTGCCAGCTCTTCGGTCTCCTGTGATGTCGTCTAACCTTTTTGCTATTTCCTCAAAAAGCTTTATAGGACCAAGGGCCTCGACAAAAACTAAATTAAAATTGGTTAATTATTAATTGGGACCTACAATGCCACACATGTTAAACTTCTGTTTGAGCCGGGACCTTAAAAAGCTTATCTTCTTTTCATGATTTCACTATTTTTTTATTTATACAAGATGTTAAATTACCTATTTGTTTTTACATTAACTCAAACTGACTAAACACATTACGAGACATACTCCATGCATTAATAAAAGTGTCCAGCTCTAGCTGCGATGTAAAATATTAGTGTCGTTAATAGTCTAGCTAGTTAGCTAGAACTAGCTCGAGCGTCGGTAGAACAGTCGAGTGCATCTATTGTGAACAAAAGTCGATAGCATTCGGAGCAACTCGAGAATAAACGTAGATTAACTATTGGAACTTCGCCTAAGATATTAATATCGTAGCGCTTTGTTTCGAGCCGATCTACACATAGAACACTGGATATATTCATTTTAGAATCAAGCAACAAATTGAGAAAAAAATATAATTTTATTATTTTTATTTATCTATCACTATTTTTATTTACCTACAGTATACACAGTTCGACGTGTAGTAAATTTATTGACTGCATGACATGCATGCAGCATGAAACCTACGACTTGGTGCGCATGCAATTTTGATTATTAGAACCCATCAGCTGGACTTCTAATATCAATGGCGACTTTGTAGCACTTGTGTACACAATAATGGCATTATACATCTGATTGAAGATAACATCAAACGCCAAATCATCAAAGCAGTCCAGGTAAGGGCTCGCTAATGGTCACTAAACTGGCTCGCATTGATTAGCACCATACCTGCTGACTAGCTCCCTATTAGCAACCCTTCTAGAGTTATGATCGCCGAATCGGCAAGATAGCCGCGTATTTACTTTGATTCTAGTCGTTAAAAGTTTGCGGGGGCTGACGAGGCCCGTCGTTAGGCCTCTAATGGCCACCATTTGTCTTGTCCGGCCTCTAGTTGTGCCCCGCTAATGAAATTATTGCCGCAACTATACTAAAGGTTATAAATACGAGGGCCCCCGGCGGACGCCACCTTGTTTCGCACTAATGGACCGGTCAAACTGTAAACTGTGTTATCAATGAAATTACAATTAGTGAAGGGATAAAAATGGCCGAGGGTCGGAAGTCGCATTACCCGCTTTTGTTTTCGTTTCGGATATGGAAATTGGTGTAGTTTTACTGCTTAATTTGTCTGTTGACGGTATCTTCATGGTTATTAGGGTTTAATATTTTATGAACTACTTTTCGAAATGGAAGTAGAACTACACAAAAATATTGTTGATAAAAGAAACTAAATATAGACGTGTTATGACTCAAATGTTCAAGATGGCAAACAATAAAAAAGGTACTTATTTTTAGAATAGGTCGATATAGTCTACATCTTATGTAATTTTAGTCCGTTGAAAATCCATGTTTTATCATAACTTTTTTTATAACACTATTCTCCAATCTAGATCTCCACCATATAACTCGCAAAAGTAAAAAAAACCATCATAACTCCACATTCAGGGTCTCAGTCCCACGGGACGCGGGCGAGGCTAGCAAATCAGACGCGCATTCTCCGTTCATTCCACCGCACTCGTACGTTATTGTGTCCGGCGGACTCTGCCGGTCATTAAGGGCCATTCGCGGCGACCAACTTCTTCTACACCCTAATGTTGGAAGCTAGGAGATGGGAACACGAAGATAACGCGAGATTTTGCTGTTTGGGTTGGCTTTTTTCTACAATAATAAGATTTGTATTGAAATATTTATCACAGACACCAAAATGACTTAATAATAACCAAAATGAATTATTTATAACTAAAATAGAAACATACTTTGCAGCATGACAAAACATAACTTACAAACGTGTCTCTGAATTTCGACTCTTCATTAGATAAATTCCTCGCTAAACTCTCAAACTTTCGTACCTAAAAGCATTCTCACATCAAGAAAATAACAAGACGCTCACCCTCGTTGACTTCCTGACACGTAAGATCAGCTAATACACAAAATAAGGCTTATCGAAAGGCGCATACACACGTAATCCGTAACGTCGCGTCCAATGCCCCAGTCGGCCTGATGTCGGCCCGATGCCGGGCTCATTACGCTCATTAACTCGACGAGTGTGCGGGGGGCCTAATGTGAGCCGATCTGTGCGTAGATTACTTTATGACATGTATTGAGACGGAGTTTATTTACTTGGGGTATGAAATGGCTCAAAATTTTCCTATGTACGACTTCATCTCATAAGATTAATTACGTGTTTGACAACAAAAAACGAAGAAATTAAAGATTAATGTGTCTTACCGAAACATCTTATAAATCTACATAGATCGATAAAGTTACTCTTTCTGAACCATGATGGCTTAAACGGTGGACAAAAAAAAACATTTTTATGTTTGCTTACAATTTTTTATGACGTTACAAGATTTACACCGTTATTTTCGAGGACTTATTTGGACTAACCTAATAGAAATTATTCAAAACAATTCTCAGTGCTTTTACACAAGGCTAGAACAATATAAAGATTTTGTGTCTAAACAAAACATTTGTTCTAATCGTTTGTCTTTTGTTTTTGTATTGTCCTTCGTTACTGGAATACAATGCTTGCGTTGGGGTGGATTCCGTGGATGTTCATGAAATTACCGCAAGTGTCCGCCTTGATGCGACTTACGGCAACTCGTTTGTACAGCGCAATATTGTTGATGAGCGATAAGTAGCAACATATACATGATGATCTAAAATTGCAGGAACTTGCAACAAAAAAAAATATCTTGGTATATCTTTGCAAAATCTTGCCATTGCAATAAAAACACCATCACTAACCTTCGGATTTTAAGATATTTAAAAGAAACTCACATTTCATCACGCTCAGACTCACACCCTCACACTAACTCAATCTCTATGAAATTTTACATTACTTATTACATTAACAATAAACTACCTACCATATATTACCTAATATACCTACCTTAGTTATTATACCTATCCTACATCGCCATTTGACAACTTTTTCAATATTTTAAATTTAATTTGTTAAAATTGCACTCGGCTCCCAAGACACAGGCCTCGTGCTTAGTTTGGGGATCGCCGATAACTCTATTTTTTTAGATAATAAGTTATATTCTGTAGGTACTATTTGTAAGAAAATTGGTAAATTTTTTTTTGGCAATAAGTAATTATCTTATCTTAACTAACAATACCTACATAAACAATATCCAATCACAGATTAAAGAACCAGGGGATAACATTACCTATTATATGAAGAAACAATGCTTACTGGTAGCGCCTATCATTACATACACCACACCGCACAAATATAATTCATTGCTTATGTACTTGCATATATCCTTATCCTTTCTCTCTACCTACTCCGTGTAACGAAGCGCCAAAAGATGACGTCACACCGGTGAATCTATCGGTCGCTAGTGAACGGTGAATGAACAAAATGAACTGACTGAGTGAACACATATCTATCTTATCTGTCAATTCTGTCATGGATGCTTGCGCCGCTCTTGTGTAAAAACATCAAAATAATGTAAAAAATATAAGTCTACAATCATTCGATTCACATACCGGTAAAAATCAATAAAATTAAATAAATCTGCATTAAACAATACAAATAAACTAAACTAATTGTTAACTGTGGTGTCAAAGAAGCCAGCGACCAGCCCCAAAGGAACACCGGTAAGCGCTTCAAATCCTTTCTTTCTCCTCTCCATTCTGATTTCCTGCACTTACTGTTCATCAATTTACCAAGTTTTCTTTGTGCACCATAAAGCACCCTGTATACACCAAGGTATTTCATATCTCTCATATTACTGTAGCAAGCCGTAGCGTATTAAGTTAATGAGAGACGCGTCACTCGCTGCATCTTTCAAAGGTAGGGCAGAGAGGGAAATATTGGACGGATGACGTCGTGGTACGTAACGGATGCGGGATACGAATTTATTGTTTCATTAACACGGGATTTGGTGATGTGACAAGCGAATTAACTGTATGTTTTTATATGTATAGTTTGAAATGCTTATGCTGTGTTTGTTTTATGATTAAATATTTAGTTCGAATCTACATATTAACTAAACAAGTTACCTCAAGATAATTATTTTCTTTCATGGCCCAGATAGCGACCAACTTTTTAAAGCTGCATAATTTTTTTCAGGCTGTTATGCTTAAATGGTTGACTTATTTTAATTATCTAATAGAAATCACCGTCATCTTACTTTTTCTTTATTCCTCTTCCTGCACAGTTGTTTGAAAGAGATTGCTCTAAGGTTCGCGTTACACTACTATTAAATAACGTTGTATTTTTAGTTTATTAATTATCTATGGTGTTTAATAAAGAGTTATTTCGTTTTATATTTAATTTCTACTTTCAAAGTTTGCACAAAATACGGTATTTTGTTTTGAACCAGAGAGTATTTTTATTTGGATATTCAAAAATGAATAAAATTCATACCTTTAGGAGCCATATAACAAAAAATGCTTTAAACGAATAGCGCTTAAAAGGTAAACACTCATTTGGCAACAATGAATAAAAAAGCGTTTTCATATCATTAACAATTCATAATATCACTCGAGGGGAGAGTAGAACACACGGGGCCGCTACTTTTTATTAATTTACGAAAAAAAGTTATAATCTTGTTAGCGCTCGCCGTCGCTATTGTGACGCGTTACCTGGACATTGTAATAGGATCAACTTATTAAACACTAAGTATGCAACATCAAAAGCATTCGCGGAAAGAATGCCGCTTGTTAAGAGGATTTCTATTTTATTCCCTTGTACAATTGAAAACGAAAATATTTTTTTTATTCAACCTGTAAAGTGTATTTAATAGCAGAGAATTTAACAGAAAAATATAAAAGCAAATGGAATAAAAATAATTCTTTGCATTAGAAAAAGAAGTGTTCAATTACAATCAGGCGTTGAAACACCGACATTTGGGACATTAATACTGTTACCGAACTATATTTTTACACTTAAAATATATTAAGCAATTTCAAATAACCATAATAAGAGATGCAGAGAAGTGGGGTATATAAACCCGTGTTCCAGCAATAAACATGATAGCATCGTTTAGCTATAACGGCTAAAGAGTAAAATATCTTAGATCCATTTACCAAGGATATTAGCCGTTAAAGAGGTGCTTGAAAGGCAATGGAGCTTTACCTTCGGACCCTTTGGGGCGTTTTCTCAAGGAGCCGAGGTGTTGTGCCCGTCCTAAATGCGATCTAATTACGGAATAGTTTCACTTCTTGATTTATAGAGTAAGTTTGGCCAGATGCGGGTGGGTCGCACACGCGGTGCCTGGTACACCATTGACATATTAAAATATTAAAATCCTATTGCCTTTTGCATATTTGCAATAGAAAGCGTTTTGTGTCGACTGTAGTTTTCAGGATCCGCATAATAATAAAAAAATTAAATTATTAAACAAAATCTATTATTTTAATGTTTTGCACGCTCGCTCTAAAACGGTGAAGGAAAACATCGTGATGAAACCCGCTTACGCGCTTTGGAGTGGTAGGCTCTGGCCGTGGTTGTAATACCACCCACCGAACAAAGCCATGCCGTGAAGCGACCTAGTCGTGTTTCGGGATGATGTTCGGTGAACCATCGGGGAGACGGGTCTGAGCAGCCGCTCAACTGCCGTCTCTCTCTAGATCTATGTGCTCCATCTTAGGCCACATCATCGCTTCACATCAGGCGAGATAGTGACCAAACATAGATCTATAAAATGTAAAAAAAAAAAAAAAAAAAATATTTTAATGTAGAAATATCTTTTCTTGTAAATGGAATTCTGATTTGAGTTTTCTGTTTGTCAAGACATCTTTAATAATAATACGCCCAACAATCACGTGCATAGATCCTTTTCCATAATTAGGATTCCTTGTATCTAGGGAACCAAGAGCTACGAGGACCATGGTCCATGGACAACGCCCAGAACCGAAACAAATTTTTGCGCTTTTTTATATCTGATACGTTCTTTTTTATATAGGGTAATTATATTATTGTACCAACATATATAACCAAACAATAACTAATATATAAAATATTAGACAATATTTTTTTAATAAACGTTTAAGAGACATCGAAATGTGAAATCAATACATTATCAATTCAGTCCTAAGTCTGTTCATACAAGGGGTCTTCAGAGGTGTTAAAGGAAAGTCGGGACAATCTCCTCGGCATTATCGGATTCCACCGCCGCCGTCGTCCCACAATGGATGCCCTGACCGCCAGCTTACACTGTGGGCCCAGTGCTTTGTACCAAATCACTTCGCGTAGATTTATTGCTGAGTCCCGCTTTGTAATGTCACCAGATATTAGTGGAATACTGGATAGTAGGATATTTGTATGGCAAATTATTTAAATATATTTAACTAATTTATTATACTTGTTATTTAATTATTGACAAGGTAGCATGTATGATATGTTTAGTAAAATATCATCAATGCATATGCCCATCTAATATATAAATATGTATGTAATATAATAATGTAGCTAAAGTAGATATTTTGCTAACGTAGATGATTTGACAGATTATTTTGACAGCTATTTACTTAAAAAGAGTCATTGAATACATGATCATGTACTAAATAATGATCAGATCATCATGTTGATCATGATCAGTACTATGATAAATCCTTTACAGTACAAGCTGTCCGTCTGTAGAATGCTCTTTCACTTGACATTAGACGTGCCAAGTCCTAGACGATTTTTAAACAGATGGTAAAAGCTCATTACTTTTCCAACCCTTAACCCGCTGCTAATTATTATCTTTATGTGATTATGTAAAATTGTATGGTATGTATTAGTATATTGATATATACTAGATTATATATATATTAGTATGTATGTATTGGAATGTATGTTTAAGAATGCAGGTATTTATTATTGTAATCTAATTGCACACCGCCGTCTTCTTTCGATGCTGTCCATCCAAAGGTTGTCTGGAAGAGATCGCTTTAAGCGATAAGACCGCCCATTGTACTACCATTTTAAGAATTTATTTATTATTTTGTAACTGGTTTGCAATAAAGAGTTTTGTAATTGTAATTGTAATCATGAACTAATCTTTAAAATTCGTACACCATTTTATTAGTGGGACTGTCCCACAAAACCTGTACGTATAGTCTCCCTTGCCCCACCCTCCCCCTTATAAATTGTGGAATAAGTGTTGCCATATTTACTAGTGACGTATTGCTAATCGCGGCCGCCTTCTGCGCTTGTCGCGAGTTGTAATTATGTATTAATCTGGAGTCCGGTGACGAATTTCAATAATTTATACTGGCAATTTATTGCCATGAGGTCCTCGGGTTGTATGAACGATGAGGGAGGAAGACACATGTGACACTCAAGCTGATGGTAAGAAAATATAGGATGTGTGGTATTTGACACCGTATAAGTGTAAAACATTATGATGAAATTTGGTATTTAGGTACTTCCTTAGGAAACAACTATAAACCGATATATACGTGGGTAGAGTCGTGGGTATCAAGAAGTTAAATAAATAGTTTTATATAGGTAAATAGTTATGGGCAAAAGAAATTCAAAGAGAAGATAAAGGTGTTTAAACTATTATCGGATATTTACCAGTAATAAAAATTAAATGCTGTTCATTGGTTAACGCACCACTTGAGAGCAGTTGGACTGATTTGTAGTTTTATTAAATGTTTGTAATAGTCCGAATCAGGGTTTTGTGGAAAGAAAAATTGGTAAAGCTACCCAGAACAAAAGAAAATTTGAGAAAAAAGTGAAGTACTTTTTTTCTATTGGACTTTTGTATAAACAGGACAATGACTGTCAGGTCAGCAAGTAATCATTAGAATTATTTGGTTTGACCTCGTGTTGCGGTAAGAGATGTAACTAAAAGGGACCCGTAACCAAAGCTACCTGACACGGGTTGTTCAAAAGCTTCATTTGCAAATCATGTCCAATCAATTGACCGGTCCAACAGACCACTGGTCCATCAGACCGCTGGTCCATCAACCACGTTAACCTAATTACCCACCGATCGGGACTCTAAACACCTGTTTACTATCGAAATGTAATTAGCCAAGAGGTCACATTTCACTAATGGCTCGGATTATTTAGGACAGACCAAACTGAATTTGTAATGAGATGAATCTTAAGGGTTCTATAATTTATTTACTTTGATGATACTCCTGGATGTAGGTAAGACTGAAGTTCCAAAGTTAGTAGTTCTGTTTGTTGAATTATAAGTGATTTATGTGTCCTCCGGTGAGGAATAGAACGGAGGTATTTGCTATAGGTAAGGAAATACCAGTGACGTAGTGAGGTTGTTTATATAGTGCCATATATGTTTATATAGTTATGTTCTCATAGTTCTATATTTAGAACGATATTGCGTGATAATATCAGCTATGACCTTACAAATTTAGTCACGCATTTTTATTCCTTGCTAAGTACGTCCATCCAAATTCCTGTTCATCCAAAGGTTGCCTGTATGAAGTTGCGATGAGGCCGCCCATTGTACCCACTATTTATTGACTATGTTGACTATTGTTTTTCTTGTTTATTTGGTATTCAATAAAGTATTATTGTATTGTATTGTCAACAGTACATTTTCATGGCTCCTAGGTAAGACATTCTTAAGATTTTTCTGAAAAACCAATGTAAATCTGTAAAAAATTACACGTGTTCTTTTGGTGAAGATTAAACCTGTTCGTAGTAAAACTAAAAAACTAGTTAATGTTTTTTATAGGTATTTCTTCACTCATCCGCCTAGCGGTACCTACTTCCCTACACATTAATCTAATCCTTCAAATAGAAAATTAGTTAACATAACTAATGAGTAACTTTTCAATTTTGTTAACAACTCCACCCTTTAGGCAGCAGTGCAGCTGTGCAAGACTCGCTCCATACACTTAGTTAATTAAAAGAGTACCTGAGCACCGACGACTTCCATTCAGTTCCTGTTTACCTGCACGGGTATAAGTACTCAAACCGATGTTTGTCGAGCTAACGAACGACTTTAATCACTACTTAGTACTACTTACTCATTCAATGTCACTGCACAAACAACCCGTATCTCAGTCCAACCAATCAACGTAATGCACGCCTAATTCCGCCTTTGTCCACCATTAATCATGTCCAGAATTCAATTTAAATAATAAAATTTGCACAAGAGCTGAAATTCATTCGATTATCTAATTAAAACGGGCCGGGAACATCCGCCGGGTATGCGTCGGATAAGAAAATTGCGTTAAAAAACCTTATTAACCGGTTTAATGTGTAGGTGTTAAGTAAATTTGTATGAAATGGGAGTTTTTTTAGGGTTGCGAGTGAAAATGCGAGGGATTTATTGGCTTGTTACCGGGATTTGGGAAAAGCCCGTCTTTTTTCACAGACGGGACGGGACGCGAAGGAATGCGAGCGCCGCTTGATGGTTTAAAAAAGGGCCACTTGGTCTGATGTTCTTTTTTGCAATCTTTCTGATTATTTTTAATATTTAGTTACCCTTTTTTGTTTTGTAGAATGGTATTCTTTGAACGCTTTTCATTTGTTTGCATTTTAAATACCTAATTTCAATATTTAAATGGTTCTACATGAAGGACTGCTTGTTTGAAAATAAAACCAGCATGTTATATTTTACTTTTCATAGTATATAATCTAAACTGAAGCGCACAACTTTCTAATTTCTAATTGCAGCCTTCTAATTAAGTAAAAACAGAAAACGTTTGAAAGCGTTCAATTTTCCTAATAAGAGGGCGTAAGTTGAGAAAAGTTTGAGTAACTTGCAGTCGCGATCGGGAATCAAGGGCCTGGAATATTTACGAAGCTCCTTTGACTGAGTCTCGAGAGTCACTCGAGGACCTTGATGAGCAATCGAGTTATGCATGGCGTAGCGGAGGCAGAGTAAGTATCATGTTATGTTTTTCGTCTGTTTTACTCACCTATCGATAAACTATTAATCACAACTAAAGATGAGTTAAAGTTGAAATTTCATATACATTAAGAACAGCACATTTAAGTTATGAAACAACTTAAAAATTACAATGAACCAATGATTATTGATAGTGTGGTGAAAAAGCCCCTTATCATCATTGTTTTTAATATTATAAAAATTAAAGTATTTACAATAATGTTTAAACAGGAAAGTAACACACACTTCTACTTGTCCAACAACTGCTAAATTATATATCGTAATATATGTATCTGTTAATATCATATCTGTTTGATATAATATAATTAAATATAATATATATATCGTATTTTATATATATATGTATTATTTGGTTTGTATTTATTATTATGTCTATATATACTATTATATTTTTAAAGTTTTGTATTTACTAAATTATATCTTTTATATTAGATAATTACTTCATACACCAACTGACCGCAATTTTTTACCATTTTATTCCTGTCCATCCAAAGGTTGCCTGTAAGAAATTGCACATAGCGATAAGGCCGCCCATTGTTCTACCACCATTATTTGTAACTATAAAATTCAGTTTCCAGTTTTGGTGATCAATAAAGTATTGTATTGTATTGTAATATGTTTTTATAATATTTTTAATAGCCTAGTAAAAAGTAGAGTCTTCTTTTAAGTTTATGGCATTAGTGGCTTTAGTTAGATCCTAGCAATAAAGAACTAATAAATAATGCCGAAAACATTGTAATGTTTGAAAAAATACACGCAAGGTTTGAAAAGGGACTTTTTTATTTCAGCTTTTGAGAAATCGAATGTTTACATGAGACTTATCTCCTTCTATTTAAGTCTTTTTCGCTTTAGTCTAGTCCCAACAACCCGTTCACGTATTTCGCCAACGAGTTAAAAAACAAATTCGTTAAAATTCAAATAAACAATCGCGTATTCAGAGGTCGCGGTGGGATGAATATTTTATACGAAAGTCGCGGATTTTTTACTCTTTCCACGATCAGACGTGACGTCAGGGGGCCGAGGATGGATGAGGTAAATTAATAAAAGAAAGGGGGCGGTTAGTTACAATTACGTTTTTAAATGTAAGCAAGCCGGCTCCTTGTTACGCTTTGATTTTTTTAAGGCGACACACCATTTGTCGCGCTTTGGGGTTCAGGTAGATAAGAACGTAAGTGAAAGTTTGGAATTGAAAAAACTAAATATAAAGTTGTTTTTTTTTTGTAACTGAGTGCTGAGACGAGCAAGTCGTTCACCTGATGGTAAACTTATATGATAATTATATAATCCCGTCGTTTGATATTTTTAGTCAACATGCAATATTTGTATTTTTTAAAATGAATTGTCACATACCAAAGTAGAAAGAGTTGTCAAACTCGAATTCCTTTTGATTTTATTTAACCGTTGTATTAGGATTTATAGTCTAGTCCTAGTTATAATTACTTGTTTTTCTAGAAATTCAGATAAATATAGAAACAAATTGCCTTATTAACTTACACAACTTATTATTGCCTTATCAAGCACTATTTTGTCCTAAAAATTAAAATCAAATGAGTTACTGCAATTTCAGTTACAGCCTTATTCCTGTCTTCCAACACCAAGCTTTGATTCTGTCGAAAAGCAAAGGGTTTAAAACAAAATCGCGACCCTCGAGAAAAATCGGGCCAAGAAGGGGATCAAAAAAATTCTCGGTAGGAACCGTTGTTTTCTTGTAAAAGCGAGGGTAACCAGGTAGCCAAATGAATTGCAAACAGCATTATTATTTCCTCAAGGAAGTCGTATATATTCCGGTTTTATTTTAACTTTTTTTGCTTTATTCATTTTTTTTCTTACCCCTTTTTATCGCCGACAAGCTCGTAATATATTGTAAACGCGCTGCAGTGCCGGTTGTAAACAACTATTACAAGTTAATAGGGGTGGGGTGAAGGCATTTTATTTTTCGGGTTTTACAAAACTTTTTTCTTTATTGCTTTCAAATCATTTGTTTCGTAATTTAATAGGTAAGTCAGAGTCACCTCTGATTTATTACAATTAACTTTAGTAATGAAAGAATATGGTGTCACCTTAAGATGATATTCGTTCTTGAATGGTCAAATATGTTTTTTGTAATGGCACGCCGATGACGCTTTAAGACCTTGAATCTTCTAAAACAAGAATACTTTCTTTTGGTTAGTATTTACACTCCACATTTGCCAACGATGGAGCTTTTTTTTTCAACTGAGCGATGAGACGAGTAAGTCGTTTGCTTGATGGTAAGCACCACGTTTGCCCATAACAATTATAGTGTCACTCAGAACTTGAACTTAGAAACCAGTAATATCTTTGCATGCAAATTACTGCATAGAACTGCACTACATTGCGTTCATTACGTTGGGGAGACGGGTCTGAGCGGCCGCTCAACTGCCGCCTCTCTCTAGATCTATGTGCTCCATCTTAGGCCACAGATAACTGACACTGACGGCAGAATAACTGACAAAGCAGTGGTACCAACCCAGACGGCGTCTCGCATACGAGAGACCTACCACCTTACAATGTAGTAGTAGGCTGACTGATACCTTATCACCATTTTCGAGAACTGAGCATGCTTTAACACTACTAAACGTATTAATCTTTATCGATACTCTAAACATCCTGATAATTAGTCCAACAAAAGCCTCTCCAAGATAAGAACGTACATTTCTTGGGTGAATAGTTTCCGCCATAAAATCCGCTATAAAAGGGCGATTATGTCGATTATGGCCTGTGTAACGTCACTCTAATAATGAATTGTCTTTAGTATAATGCCGCGTCGTGATTGTAATGGCCATTACGCTTTTGTTCAGGCTTTATTGACGGAAAATTGTAACTGGTGTAATTATTATTGGGATTATGAGATGCAGATGCGGTGTCATCTCTTAGGTTACCCGCCCACGTCAGACAATCGGTCAACGATTTTTATCGGTGAAAATAAAACATACGGAGTTTTATATTGCAACGCAAACGTATTATAAAAAGTTGATCACAGAATAGGTGACAAATGTCTGTGACAAAATCGGGCTGACTATCGGACCTACAAAAAGTCTGTTGTCGGCAGAGGAACTTAATGGCATCAATTCGTAAGTAGCTATACCTCAAACGGTTTAGGTATAATAATGAATTACGCATTTTATTCAAACTTTTTATTATTTTTAGGCCTCTTCTGCAATAGAACGCTTTGGGAAGTACCACACCTCTGTCACATATTTAACCGCCAAGCAGTACTGAGAGTGCAAATATTATGACTAGGTAATAATTATAATATCCTATCCTTCCTAAGTTTGTCTAGAAGAGATCGCTGCCTAGCGATAAGACCGCCCATTGTGCTCTTGTTATTCTATATATTTCTTTATTGTGTGTAATAACGTGTTGTTGTATTGTATTGTATTACTGTGGTACAGTTTGATCGGCACTGCGTAGTGTAGTGCAGTGTTGCACACGATTTTGCAAAACAAGTTTTCGGGTGGCGCTGCAATTGTTAAGGGCAGACGCGTTCATTGCCATTATGTGAAAGACTTGCTCGTCTCACCAATTAGTTACATTAAATTACATTACATTACACAATGCTTTATTATACACCAAACAAAAATAATCAGTAGGTTCATGAAAACAACTTAAAAACTAAAGTACAATGGGTGGACTTATAGCTAAAAGCAATGGATGGAGTTAAATAACGGAGTGAGAGAGTTCGACGGTGTAAATAAAATATCCTAACTTAAAGTACAAATACATAAATAATATCATATTTATACCTAAACTACTATACTTAAAACTATAAATAAATAATAAATATTAAAGATAAAACAAATACATTATGAAATGATCTAAAGTTTCCATATAAAACCTTTTGTTCAAACTATAAAAATATTACAAGAAGCAATGTTTTTGGTATGCACTTACTCGTTCAAACATTTCTTCAGTAATAACAACACATTAATTCACATTCTACATTTTTACCCACTCACCACAAGGGCCATTATTGCCCCATCCCATATTCAACTATGGGTAGGTAAGGTATATATTTAAAGAGTGCAATAAACCAGCCAGGAGCCAATAAACGTAGATTATCGGAAGGAAGTTATGATGCGATTCCCGTTAATGCGACTTGACAATAGGCCCCCGGGAAGTCTCCTTAGAAGAAGTATGGAGATGTAGGGAAAAATATTTGGCGATCGTTGATCAATACGAATGATTGTTAGTATGTGCAGGCCTAGCGCACTCCGCACTATAGGTACGATGCTTCAAGTACATAGCTGGACACCGGCGGCGGGTCGCGCGTCTTTACACGCGCCGCGTCAAAAGAGATAAGAGCTTTGCGATAGAAAGAGAGGCGCTCTGTAGGTTAATATGACTGTAGGTATGCAGCGCTACGCGAGCTGAATTGAATTTATTGCGTCATAGCAAGAGTCGTTATTTGTTTAAATTTCTTTGCGGAGTGATGCTTCTTTCCCTTAGTATTCTGTGGTATGTGTGAATAGTCTACGTCGTAGCGCTTTGTAGATCTTCGTAGATCTACGGCGTAGGTAATTTGCCGTAGAGGCGTTTAGATTTTCAGCAAATTTCATACGATCAACACAGAAAAAGGCTTATCCGTAAAAGAAAAATGCTAAAATGTATTTTAATCAATAAGATAAATTATGGGTTAGGGTAAAATATATGTAATTGATAGTGATAGGTTTCTCGTATGCGAGGAGCTGTTTGGGTTGGTACAAACACTATGCCAGATATTTTACCGCCAAGCAGTAGTGCGCAAGCCTTACTGTGTTTCTGTTGGAAGGGTATTGTAGCCAGCAAAATTACTGGGAATTGTGAGGATTATGAGCTAATTTTCTCAGAATGACGAGCGCAGTACAGTGCAGCGCAGAATTTTTTAAAACAATTTTCTTGGTCGTGCTGTAACTGTGCAGGCGTGTTGCTTACCATCAAGTGTACATCCTGCTCGTCTCGTCACTCAATTACATAAAATATTATTTATTGAACTGTGTGGTATTTTTTAATTTTTAAATGTTTCAGTGGTTTGTGTATTTTAAATACTTTAGTTCTCTTTTCATTTGAACTACACCGTTTTTATGGAACTGAGTGATGACGGGCATGTCGTTCGCCTGATGGTTAGTACCACGCCTGCTCATAATAATTGCAGTGCCACCCACAACTTTTAATACCATAAAAAGTACTGCGTAGAACTGCATTGCGATTATCACCCCGAGACATCTGATATTAAATCTCATATATTCCCAGTAATTTTGCAGGCTACAACGCCCTATAAACCGGAACACAGTCATTTTTGTTTCTTCAACTCAGTAGAAATCATAAAATTTGAATGATTTTCGTGGTAAAACCTCTTTTTGGAAAGAATCCGTCCGTTTCACACTGTGCAAATACTTCGAATGCGAGTCAATGTTGACATTCCCTCCCCTCCGCATATCGACAGAAATCGTATAAATAAATTACCTTTGTCAATCTCGTATGATCTCGTTTGTTAGTTATGGGTAATAGAATTTAGGTATTTTATTGGTTGCTTACTTTTATTCGGTAAGTATTTTTTTTCCTTCTATATGAAGATGTGAATTTGAAAATTTTCATAACAATTCACCAGTAACCAATTTAACGTATGTTTTAGTATGAAACTGAAAACGAGTGAAAATATTGTAAATTAATTAAAATATAATTTAAAATGTATTTAGATCTTTGGCGCTAAGCGACCACATCGTCCCATAAAGAAAACAAAGGAAAAAGAACACAACAACGAAGAATATAAGCAACAATCAGCAACCTAATGAATAAATCATATTTTTATTTTACCAGTGATAATCATATACACGTAATGAATAGTAAAAGTCGACAAGAAATATATGGATTTACTATTCGTTACTAATCCCAACCTTATCACGATTCTCATTAGCTTTGTTATTGTCTGACATAAATACGTAAGTACAAAAACGCGTACAAACAAGCCACAAAAAATAGCCCCCAGAAATTCGGGGCGAACCGGGAATAAGGGAAATAAAGATATCGGCGCGGTCGCAAACAAAACGATATGTTGACCGTGGCGTCGTAAAAAACACGTTAACATCCATTCACGTTTTATGTCCCCCTATTTGCGCGCGCGAACCACTGGGCACAGTGGGCAGTACAAAGTAACTGATTACCTGCAACCAAGTAGCGTGTTTGTTTTTCCTTTTTGCTACAAAAGAAAGTTGTTTTTATCGAATTCATACAACTCTTATTTTTTTAGAGCTGCGTTAGTTAGATATAATAATTCATTTCATAACAAAAAACCGACTTCAATGTATCTTCAAAAGTCCAAGGTAAAATATCGATGAAATTTATATGGGACCACATTATAGATGTACTGAACCCAACGCAAAAAGAATTTTCCAAATCAGTTTACAATTTGTTTATTTTTTTACTAGTTATAGGCTTGCGTTTGACCACTATCTCACCTGATGGAAAGCGACAAGTTCTGAAGTAACAAACATAAAAAACAATCGAATTGAAAACATCCACCTTTTGTTAAAGTCGGTCAAAATATGATTAATTAATACATTTGCAAACATAACTAGGCATCACTTTAATATTATAAATGCGAAAGTTTATATGTGTCAGTGTGTTTGTTACGTCACGCTGCAACTGCTCAAGTGATTTGGATGAATATGGACATAGCTCAAATCTGGTTTAACACATAGGCTTTAAATACCGGGAAACCAACATTTTTTTTCTTATTTTCTGAATGTTTTCATACCGTGTTAAATATAGCCTTCACAAGTTACTGCTCAATTTATTCTTAGTAATTTTTAAACTTTCGCGATTCGAACACATAGTTTATGATATTAAAACGGGACTTAATCGCGCTAAAAACTTAAATTAATTTATTCTTAATTTTTGCGGCGTTTTCCGTCCGAAAATAAATTACTCTCTGCTACATTGTGCTCCTAAGGTGCTCAAAACAAAAGTTGTACAAAGTTTTATCACAGTTTCCCTGAAGGGAGGGGTCCTTTGACCTATTTCGTGGAGGTGCTGTTCCGGAGTCTGCTGAATGAAATTTTAAGGCTTTAAAACAAAAGAGTATATATATAGTAGCCATAGTCATAGTATTTATTTATAGCAAATATATTACATATAATTAAAAAAACAATACAATAACATTTCAATAAATTAATATAAAAACATAAATTAAATTCCAATTCTAAAAATTACATGAATCTACAAATTAATCATTATTATTAATCAAATAAAACGCCATTTTGCAGTTATATATTTATGTTTTGAAATTTACAGAATGAGTGTTCAACGAGCCAAGTGCATATATCCTGGCCCCTAACTAGGATTCCTTGAATCTAGGTAACTAGAAACTACGAAAATCATGGTTCTACAACACTCAGACACGAAACAAATGCTTGCGTTTTTTTTGTTTGCACAAACATGTGTCCCGTCGTGGGAATCGAACCCGCAACTTCGGTGGTGTATGAAATTTTAACCAACCCGAGCAAAACGCTGAAATAAGGCTCAAATATTAATTACGATACGTTTCACCCGCGGTTTCCACGGGATATAAACTTTTCTAGGACCTAAAGTGTCTACATGTATACCAAATTTCATCAAAATCCGTTAAGGAGTTTTTGCGTGATTGAATAACAAACATCCATCCATGACATCCATCCTCACAAACTTTCGCATTTACAATATTAGTAGGATAGGATGAACTGTTTGTTTTTGTCAATATAAAAAGTCAAATAATTCAATACGCTTGCTTTTTTGTAATTTATTCTAACTCTTTATCAAATATGTATTCAAATATATATAGATAAACGTATATTATATATTCTTATTAAATCAAATGATATAAAGTACAAACATGGACCCAATAAATCCAAGATGGCCGGCGCCATAAATACACGTCCACGGGTGCAGTCAGTCACACAGCGTTTACTTATCGAGTTACGGAACTTCCCTGACTGGTGAGATATATTTTTACTTGTGAATCGATTGGGTATTAGTCCCATTTCTCATGTAATATAGAATTGTAAAAGTCTAACTAACAGTTAGGCTTTTTACGTAATTTAATACGAAGCTCACGAACATAGGCTTCATCATTATGTGAACGTCGAGGTAATCCAGCTTCTCGACCACACGAATATAGTGAGAAGACTTAAAATATCAAAACTGTTTGAGTTAGTGTAGTGTCTAGTGATAGTGAATTAGTGTAATTTATACAAGTGCAGAACAAGAGAACTTAGTGTCTTCGGCTTAATAGAGACATCAAGGAAAGTGTTAATGGACGTATTTTTAGTTTTAGTCTATCTATCAGTGTAAGTTAAATGTAAATTACTTATGAGACTAATAAATGGGCTAGATTGGGGATCAACTATGAAACCAAACTAGGAAAAAAAATGTTTTTTAATTACTAAAAATTATGAATTTGTTTTGCGCATGACATGTACTGAAGCAATCCAACAAAATAAGATATTCTCAAATCGAAATTCCATCTTGAGAGAAAACGTTCAGACAAACAAGATCCACCCATTTCGCCGTTCAATCTTATTTACTCTCTCGTATATTTTCCTTCCTCGTTTAAAATGTTGATTACATTTCATCCAAGGTAGCTTCAGATGGATATAACTCGTTACTTCTATTAAGTAATTAGTCGGCATAAAGCGATGCTTAAGTAATGAACCGTAATTATAAGAGAGGACACGTCTAGAGGAATAATTAAATCAATCATTCTTACGTTCTTACCCCGCGGTGTATAATCTCTGGCTGTAATTAAGTTACAATTAAATACTCCTAAACGAATCGGCCGCTTTGAACTCGATAGCCTTTTGGAATAGAATTTTGAGATGTTTGCAAAGTTGACGTCTTCAGAACTTATATTGGATTTCGGAGGAAATGTACTTTGGTAAATTGTGTTTTGTTGATTTATTAATCTTGATTTTAACGGTGAACCATAACGATAACTTGGTGTTATTTTGTACTTCTTTTGGATTATTACAGCAATCCCTACAAAGATATTATTTTTTTCAGAAAACCTCTGTAGCAATGCTAAGCGGAGCAGTAAACCAGTGGATAATTTTAAAATAAAAAGTCAGTAGCATACTTGCATGTTACATTTTTATGTAACCATCATAAGCGTGGTAGTTTTTTAAACATGACATCATCAATTATCATGCTTATGATGTTGAGAACAAAAAAAACATAAACAACATAGAAAGTTTAGTAAAAGTAAAAAGGACTCGCAAAGCAATTTTGTAAAACGTCGATATCTTGATATGAATTTTATTTATTCTAATAACATTTGATTGGTAGAATAATTTAAAGAGATTGGGAGGCCCCAGGGAGGCGAGGGGTCCGGGGTTCGGAAAACTTTTAAAGATATTATCCGAGAAGGGTTGAGCCGGCCCATGCGTCCTACGTGATCCGCCGCGCCATCTGTCTTCGGCGAACTGAAATTTGTTTATCTATGGTACAGTGAACCATAAAAAGTATAGTCTCGTAAGTTATAAGGTCGCTCGATCTAACTCTTTCTTGATATTGAATTTAAAACAATCAAATTAGAGCTTCTGAATGTTTAAAATGCCTTTGTCATCAAAAAGTGGATTATAAGCATCATCTATTCATCATCAGCAATTCGTAAAAATCGTTTTGATTCCACGTTTATAGTGCGTACTGCTAAGGAATGGAACTCATTGCCGTCTTCTTTGTTTCCTGATAACTACAATCTGGTATCGGGTATCTTGAAGGCCAGAGTGAATGTCCAGAGGTATCTTCTAGGTCTACGTGCTCCATCTTCAGCCACTTTGTCGCTTAACATCAGGTGGTGGCCACCGTATCTACGTTTGACCACCGTTTTTATCTTTTGTAAAAAAAAGAAATCTGCCAGTCTAGCAAATCAGAACAGAAACCCAAAACAAATATAGTGATTAGAAATTGCCATTATACATTCATTGTTTATATTAATTTCAATTTTAATTTCGTTCTATATGCACAGGAAACTAAAATTCATTCAGGTTTTTATGTAGAAATGGATATATAGATAAAAAAAAGTCTATTGCACTTAAAAAAGGAATAACAGTAAATACATACTTACTTACAAGCGGCAGACTTAGAGTAGGAGACAAGCTCCAGGTAAATCTTTTGAGGTGGTTGGGTCATGTCCTTCGCAGACCAGTGGAGAACATCTACAATCGGTGCCTAGACCTTGTAGTATCAGGAGCAAGATCTCGTAGCCGACCTAATACGCGATTGCTTAACGTCTGAAATGCAGACATGAGAGCCAATAGACAGAGGTAGAGAGAAAGGATTAGGAAAGCGGCCCCAACCAAAGCCGGGATTACTAGGCAGAAGAAGAAGAAGATATACTTTCTTATAAGTATAATATGACATAAATTATGTAAAAGTGTCGATGTGTCCATAAAAAACCAAGAATGTCCCGTTCAATGTCGTCGAGACGACCAAATGTATCGGCGCAGGAAACTGGACGCACATAAATTTATCATTTTCCACTGCATAAAGCATAAATTCGAATCATTGGTGCTTCCTTGAAGGGGCTCCGTGATAGATAGAAACTTCTGAATATAACAGTAACTTTGGACAAATGTACTCGTAACATTGTTACTAAAAATATAAAATGTTCGTACGATTCTGAATCATACGTTAGATTCTTGCTCCTAGAACCCACAATACAGGGTTTATACCCTAAACTCTTTGGTTAGATCTCATAGAGCATCAGTTTAACTAATATACTTAACATTTAGGAATGTTTAGGTATCTTTAATGCTTTATGCCGCTACCAGTTGGCAGGTTACCTAAGATACTGGCAACGGTAGTGAGTTTTTTTTACATCTTTCTGGGTCAGCGGTCGACCACGATCTCACCTGATGGGAAGCGACGAAGTAGTCGAAGATGTAGCACGCTTACCCAGTAAGTACTTGTTCACTCTTGATTTGATCACACCCAGATTGTATATATGTGGAAACACAGACGATGGTGAGTTAGAGCATTTGGGCTATCTTAATTATAGATGGTTGGTGCCTTTAATGGTAAATAGCTTGTCCAATTCCTTTTCCTTGTAAGTAGTGTTAAAACAAATAAAAGCATGTTAAAATCAACTTCACTTAACTTTTAATTAGATTTTTAATTAATTTTTAATGTTAATTTTATAATAATTTTTACTTCCTCATATTTTCTTTCCGCCGATCGAACTGTCAAACGACGCGCGTGTCTCCCTAAGGTTGCACCAATACCATTATGGAAATTCCATCTCGCACGGCGAATCGACGACCGTCAACAGTAGTTAGTTTAGTTTTAGTAAGTTAGAATTAATTTTAGTAATAAAGTCATGCTTTACAAGACGATAAAAATATCATTGTCGCTGTGGTTTCCATTATTTAAAGCAATTTTTCCAAAAATACTGTCTTAAAATTCAATAATCTCCTTTTTAGCACTTATTTCAATGCAACAATAAAAAGGTTGAATAGGTTCACACAAAAACTGCTTTCAGCTATAAGTAGGTACTTACGGGTCCACGCTCCTTGTCACCCACATGGGTCCGAGTCCAAGGAACGAGGGGCGAATCTACATGAAAATATCCATATTTTTAAATTTGATTTGAGACTCGACCAAATGTTTGCTATTGAAAATTGGACGGGATGGTGACGTGAGAGGATTCAATGGGTCTGGAGACGGTGCATAATAAAGTCGGCGGACTTTGGAATAACTTCGGTGTTATTGAAAATAACTTTTTCGGTTTTGGAAGGTTTCGGTTTTGGGCTTCGCAAACCGCTGTTGCTGTTTTGTTTGGGGTTGTTTTTTTTTTAAGTATTCTTAACGTATCCATATATTACATTATGTTAAATATAGGTCAAATACCTATACTTATCAGCTTTTGCTTAAAAATTGTCGTACCTAGTTTTTATAAAATGGAATTAGTTATGCTCATGTGAAGATTAATAATTAATTTTTAGAAAAAAACAAAAACCGACTTCAATGTATGTTCGAAGTCCAAGGTCACATATCGATGAAATTTATATGGGACCACTTCGTAGCTATACTGAACCCGACGCAAAAAGAATTTTTCAAATCGGTTCATAAATGACGGAGTTCTGAGGTAACGAACATAAACAAAAAAAACGAACAGAGAACCTCCTCCTTTTTTGAAGTCGGTCAAAAAATTAAAGGACAACACAACAGTGACTTGAGCTCTGTTTTCTACTGATAAGATTTGAATGTTTTATTATTGGTAAAACCCTAAATAATAATAAATCTTTTAAGCTGATAAATAGTTTTATTCCACAATCATTATATAATAGCTATATACATTCATATTCCGTTTTAAGTTTCGAATAATCTTATTACACATAAATTAATTAAACATAACTATTTAATACTGAATAACTCTATAAAATCCAGTTAAAATTAATCGTAAATACAATCAAGTTGTTTATTAAAAACTTTGTACATTGTCCATGTTCCAAGCCGCACAGCATTGCGTTACTTCCAATATCGAAGAATGAGCGCTCAGCAGAACATCTTGATACTTGAAAAGTTGATATTGACTTGAAACATAGATAGATAGATAGATAGAAAATTCTTTATTGCACAAACAAATTTGTAAGTACATAGGCGAACTTAATGCTAGTGAGCATTATCTTCCAGTTAACCTCGGTGTGCTGTGGAGATTTTATAAACATAATCTTTGAACTATTGTATATTATTTGAAAATTTAGTTCATCTAAATTGAATAGTAGCGGTATATATATAGGGTGTGACAAAATGTTTGTTCTTAGGAAACGTCGGTCAAATTATGGAGAGAATAAAATTTACACTTTTGCATTTTTGGAATAATGTACAAAAGATTCAATAGTTAAATTCTTCAAAAAAAAACACATGCGCTTAATTGACCCTATTTCTAAATCGTGAGGTTTTATGACCTATGTAATATTTTTGAAATAAATATACTCATAAGTTACAATAAACATTAATCATGAATAGGTACAAGTATACATTTTATCAAAAAAACTGACATTAATGTATCTTCGAAGTCCAAGGTCAAATATCGATGAATTTTATATGGGACCACTTCGTAGCTATACTGAACCCAACGCAAAAAGATTTTTCCAAATCAGTTCATAAATGACGGAGGTCTGAGGTAACACACATACAAAAGAAAAGAGAACCTCCTCCTTTTTTTAAGTTGAAAATATTTTTATATTATTATTTACTAACCGGCTACACTCACGTACTCCGTAAGGATGAGCGTCTGTACCGCTCGAACACCGGTCGAGTGTCTCGACTTATTCTCGTGAGTGTAGCCGGTTAGTAAATAATAATATGAATAAAACTCACGTTAGTTTTAATAATAATATTTTTATAGCTCAAGATTTTTCCTCAAGTATTAAGTGCTTCCATTCCTCATAAGCACAATCAGCCGCAACACAAGATGTCCAATACTAGCGGGAAGGCGTCGCGGCTTGCGGGGTCGGGGCGGTGTGGTGGGGGGTTCAAATATGACATATCTGGGAGCCGTCACCGCCGCAACACTGGCAGAAGTAGCAGAAGGGGCAAAACTTGGTCTGCGGCCAGCGCAGATGTGTGCACATTGTGTTAACCCTCAACAAGTCGCGTGATCAAAATTACGTGAGTATCGCAAGGAGTCTCTGGAGACCATTCATGTTAAATTTAATGAACTTGATCATCATCTATAAAGCAATACCTATTAAACTACTGCTCTACCAAAGTGAAAATGTATTCATGTCATTAATCATTACAAAAAATTCAATAAAATATTATTTGTTATATAATATTTTATTGAAATTTTTGTTAACAAAACCATTGAAAAATTAAAAGTACAATATAAAGGTTGTTTGGAAGAGATAGTTTTGAGCTTTTAAACCGTAGATTGTTATGCTGATTATTGTGAAATGTACTTGTTTTTCACGTACCTACTTTGAGGTTTTTTTTTTTTTAAATGTGTTTAATTTATCTATGTACAATAATAAATGAATGCTCTAATAAACAATAAAACAGGAAACAAAAGATAAATAACATTAAATAGAGGTTTACTAATGGTTGGCCTTATCGCGATAAGCAATTTCTAACACACTTTTATTACATTTTTGGTTATAAAGTCAACATTAGCTTTACTCATTTTATCAATTCTCCATAGCTTATTCGTTCTTTAAAATTAATTTTCCCCTTTAAAACTGAAATGTCCCCGCGCGACCACTTAAGGGTTATAGGTACCTAAAATTTTCCAGTTTCCAGTGCCAAGGGAAAACGCCTCGGGCGGCCTACGCTCCGTTATTAGCGGGCATTGGGACACGACTATTTACTTACAGAGGTCTGGTGTATCGTGTAAGGTGTTGCCCAGTGGCGGTTTAGGTCCCGACGACGGATTTTGTATTTGTTGAAGATATTTGTACTTCTGTTGTGCTTGAAAATCTGAAGTACAAATGAATGGATAATTTCAGAATCATTCAGTACTTGATGTTTAACAGCGAGTAAAATCTACATTAAATGTGGGGTTTCTGAGTTGATGTGGTCAGAGAATGACAGAAATAATACTATGCTTATCTTTAGTTCTGTTTTCGTATTTATGTGTTATTGTATGTATGTAGGTACATAATATATATTATATTTATATTCATAATAAATAGTGTATTTACCTTCTATTTTAAATTTGAAGAAAACATATATGCCCACTTTGGGGTTTTACTGAAAACCAAGTCGGTCGGGTGTCAAATAATGACACTTAACATTTGTGCTGAGCGAAAACCCTATTCGGCACTACATAGATAAATTTAAGTTTAATTGTTCTTTATTTTAATTATATATTTAATTAATTTTCTTTTTGTATTTCTGTTTTTTTTCTTTATTTTGTTAGTTGTACGATTTTGTGGTCGTCAAATAAATATTTTTTCTTTCTTTTTTATTTTTCTAGTTATTTCAAATGTGTCTCTGTAGTAGAAAACGGACTGCAATGACGTGTATAACTTTGTCGCTATACAACCTATGATGAGAAACGAACAGAAATGCGGTCTCCATACACATAGTATGAAACTCTCAAAGGAGATACGTGTTTGATTTGAACCCGCGGCGCCGCCGGGCACTAAATTGTGTTCCCAACTTCATCGGGGACAGTAAAAACCATTTGTTTTGTACTCTTTGCTCTACATTTGGGGAAACCAAATTCAATTTGTCGTTGAATACAAAGATAATATAGTATAGGTATATGTTTTAGTGGAATTGCAGAAGCACTATAAATAGGTGTAATAAAAAAAAAAGTTACAATGACTTTGGCATTTTTAACGGGTATTTTGTTTAATATTGTTACCAAATAATCGTGGTCGGTCTCTCGTATGCGGAGGCCGTCTGGGGAGATATCATAGCTTTGCCAGTTATTCTGCCACCGAGCAGTAGTGCGCAAGCATTACTTTTTTGAAGGGCATTGTAGTCAGTGAAATTACTGGGCATATGAGGCTTAATATCTGATGTCTCGGGGTGATGTGCGCAATGCAGTGCTACGCAGTGCTTTTTATGCTATTTAAAGCTCTGGGTGGCACTGCAATTATTATGGGCAGGCGTGGCGCATACTATCAGGCGAAAGACTTGCTCGTCTCAGTTCCATTAAAAAAAACAAATCTTTCGAGCAGTAATTATAATAATTTCAATTAAATAATAAACTTCTTAAAACGCAGGCATTCAAACCCAAGTGCACTGAGCCTAAGCAGAATCCGAAACACGAAATTAAGTTAACGCCAAAAGCGTTTCGAAGTCCAATCCAACCCCACACACCTACATAAAAGCGTGTCAGAAATTTCTGGAAATCCTTTAAAATCAGCAGAGCGATCCGGGAACGCTGGATCGCTCCGAGAGCCGGTTCCGAGAGTGACCGCATCCTGATTCTATTAATCCCCCAACCTCCTCTCCTCACCCCCCCCCCTTTCTCAAGCAAAAGCATCCAAACGAAAGTATCTCTTAATCTAAGCTGGACATCGCGATAATGATATTATAAACCATTGCCACCGACTACAATTCGCTTTTAGAGGGGCATTACTAACTTCAACGCATTTAATCTGTACCCCATTACAGTGTGGACCCTGGGGCAGCCGTAGGGCTGTTAGATGTCGTATCAATGTTTTTCAGATGGCGAGATTGGACAAATCCAATCACGATGTTAACGTGACTGAGAATAAACTAACATTTACTCAACTGGGTGCGTTATCTCGATCTTGTTGACTGTCCATATGCAGAGCCACTTGGGTATTGTATTACTTTGCTATAATTACTTTATACATATCTACTATTATGTTTATACACATCTGTCAATCTACCTGTTTATTATGCGTTAATTGCTCGTCTTACAATAGAGAGGTTCTCGTTTTATTTGCCACATGTAAAACTACTTATCCGAAACGTCCAAACAGCTCCCAAAAACTTCGCAGACGATAAAGTCCTGGCAGCCCTACCGCAAGACAAGGGTTGGCAGGCGAAAACGCGCCTCGGTCAGTGGTGTCCACGATACACCGGACCGCAAGGCATTTGTGTAAAGCAATTATCGCGTCTAATGTGGCTGGGCCTTAAGACGCAACGGCTTTAAAACGGTCCTACACTAGCCTTAAAGTCTTAAAATAGCCTGTCTTGGACCGCCTTTACAGCGGCGAGGAATTCTTGAAATACGGACCGTAGTGCATTCCGTTTCAAGAATTTCTTGTTTTAATGTAAGATTTTATGGTTAAAATGCAATCTTGCGGATAGGGTGAAACGCTTGTGGTGCCGCGGGATCGTTATGATGTAAATATTTTTGAGTTGAATGCAGAGCAAACAAAGAATGGAAGGGTAAAGCGGAGCCTTACTATAATGATAATTAAATAGATGCTAATAGTACATCATACGATGATTTTGTTGCTGATGAGTGACATTAATGTAGTATTTTGTTTAAATATCATAAAGACCAAATAATTGTTATAAAACCAAAGAGTTTCTAAAAACAGTTGCAGAAATCTCAAGCTCAAGCCAATTCGAACAAACCTCTACCGACCCGACCTTACAGCCAATAATCCACAACATATTATTTATTATATCAATATTGGTAGGTCTACCCTTCCTTTAATGGTTATCGTTTAATTACCTACGAGACAATGCCGGGACAATGGGAGGACAATGGCTAATAAGAAACGATGCCTCAGCAGTGTTCAGTTGATTTATAGGATATTTGCAAGTTTCTTGGAGATTAGACGAATAAATGGGTTGTTGTTGGAAGGTAATTTATGTTAAGGTAGATATTATGAGAATTTGGTTACGTAGCTACAACCTGCTGCCCATTACATCCTGCGCATGGGGCTTGGTTGCATTGCAATTCCTCGGGAACCACGTTTATATTGGGATGAAACATAACTTGTCCTTCTCCGGGCTAAAGACTATCTCTGTGTTTTCATGAAGATTGATTCAGCAGTTTGTCGTGAAACGGTAGCAAACAGACAGAGAGGGAGACAGATGAACAAACAGACAGCCTATGTCTAGCAGTGGACTAATACGGTGATGATGATGACATAGTTTATTAGTGTGGAAGCGATAACATAATGAATACCTAATTGCTAACATAAAAATGGATAGATATGGAAAATCGATGTTTAAGGCAGCCTAGATAGTGGCAGATTACCTAATAGCTATACCAGGGTAAATAACAAGGATATCCAATAAGTAAAGTTCCGAAGCCCAAAGGTAACAGCCATGTTTACGCAATTGGAATCAAACGCGAAGTACCTACGACCTATTTCCAATGTAGATGAAAAGTTTCTAAATAGAGATGTAATGAATTGCTATTTTGCCGGATTGGCGGAAATGAAATAAGAATATTTTGCTTTTCGTCTTCATAATCAGTTTTATCTTTCCTTTCAATAGAGATAAACACCTTAATGGTATTCATATATAAATTAACAAATTCCTAGTATTTACATGCTTAATGCTCCCGCAAAATTTGATATCTACTGGTCAAGAAACAATCACCGTAGCATACATTATAGTTTCCGCATTCCAATCTAAAAAACCACACTAAACCCCCCTTAAGGGTTGATTTTCAAAAACCTGTGATACACGTTTTCTTTTATTTCTTTTGCATAATATACTGCCAAAGTTTCGTGACCGTGAGACAAAAAAAAATTTTTCCCCATACATCCTTTATGACCCCATTTGACCCACTTAAAGGTCAAATTTCGAAAAATCCGTTCTTAAATGACGCCTTCACTACTTGTAGAATACGTGGTCCAAATTTCAGGTTTCTATGTTAAGCGGTTTTGGCTGTGCGATGATTGTAGAAAAAAACCCTGTTCTTTTATTATATAGATTAAAACTCATTCATTTGATATATTTTACATATTTTATTCGTTTAGAAAATATTAAAAATTATACTATGTACAATTAATATTGAATACAATGCAAGTAAGAACAATATACTAAGATGCTTCATTCATTAGATTAAAATACGAAGACATAACTGTACAAGTGTACATACAGTTATTTTGAATACCAAAACTATATTATAAAATAATATGTATTTACGTAGCTATTAATAAAAAACTTTAGATTTTAAATACAATTTCTACCTGTTAAATGCCGACAAGCCGGATATAAAATGCCGAATAATAACCGGATACCGAAGAAATCTCTACTTCTAAATAATTGATTAGCTATTCCAAGACGGTGCAAGGTCCGCCTTGTACATTCTCGATCTTTGTGTTATTCAAATTGGACAACCCTACGTTTGTAGAACAAGAAAGGGTTAGATTGAGATTAGGAACATGATAATTTGAGTAATGGACATTTGAATTCATGCTTGTGTGAATTCAATTTAGTTAAAAAAATATGTGGTAAAATGTGGTATAAAAGTAATCATTTTTATTTGTTTTAAAATCTGTAAGAAAGAGGAGCTGCTTTAAATAAGATGCGACGATAGTGCTGTTTTCTATTGTTTTGTTTTTAAAATGTATTTCTTTATGGCGAGCAATAAAATCTTGTATTTTTGTTATGTAACTAAGACGAGCGAGTCGTTCGCCTGATGGTAAGCGCCACGCCTGCCCATAAAAATGCACAAAAAAAAAAGCACTGCGTAGGACTGCATTGCGCTCATCACCACGAGACGTCAGATATTAAGTCTCATATATGCCCAGTAATTATGCTAAAGGGTTATTTGTTTCATACATGTACAAGTATGCGATATTATTGAATTCTGGTACATTGAATTAAATTTAAATTAAAAAAGTGGATAATAATAATAATACTGAAATATATACATATAACGCCATCTAGCGGCATTTTCATCACTCATTACATTATGTACGCATTTAAAGTAGGTACAGTAGAAGGTATAATTTTCATATGCAGCGAGTAGTAAAAAAACAATTGGAAAAACAAAAGATGAAACCATTTTGCCACTGACAATTATTGCCTTAAAATAAAATAGGCACATATGAAAGGAGTTATTTATTTTCGGTCTGCTAATCATCCTACCCGCTGTAGTATAAAGACGTAGTCGTATATTTGTATTTATACGTCGCTGTCCTCCAAATCGCTTTCACTCGCAAATTGATGACAAAACAAAAGAAGCCGCAGACTGCCACAATCTGTAGATCTAATGAAACCAGTCAGCCGCCGCGACGGACAAGTTTTCTTATCTACAAAATACTTTTCATAAGGACTGCACTTGACTGGGGTGAGAACGAGAATGTGGGAAGATTCGCGAATACAAACATGCTATTTTGTTTTGGTTTGTTTCGTCATTTTATAGCAAAATATATTGTTGAAGGTCAAGTCCTAATGATTTATATAAAAAAAGGGCTGCATGGTTATGCAAAGGGAAAAGCAACATTGAACTGAGATTGCGATCGTCATTCTGAAATGCCGACAACTTCTTTGCGATGACGTATTTCACCTTCCAAAATAAACAATGCTTACTTTAGTAAGTCGGTTCAGTCGCAGTAGGTCAATAAATGTGTAGGTATACATAAATGCAAATGCTAATGTATAATATATACTGATACACAGAAATTATTTTGGTCTAGGAATGTATTAGGTATATGTAAGAAAAGTGTGATATACCTATAACGATCTGGCAAGCGTCCAAATTGATGATAATCTATAAGATGAAATAGTAGTAAGAACGAAAGATTAAAGGCGTTGGTATATAATAATTTAATGTATAATTATTTATAATGCTCTTCTTCTCATAGAGTTTACAGAAGCACCGAGCTTGTTTATAGACAAGCATCTGTAAGATACCTAATCGAAACTGAAGTTGCAGTTTTGCAATTTTAGGAATCTGATGTCAATATATTTTGGTCAGTGGCAACACAAACATAATAAGAAAACGAGTGGGGACTGCAGATTGTCAAAAGTTTATAGGTATGAAAAAATATTGTAAAATAAGTGTTATGAATGAATGGTGAAATGTACCTAGGCTCCTGAACAATGTCATTCATTTCTTTTTGACTTTTGATATCATCTTGGGCCATGATTTGGGTAAATCTTGTTTACAATCAGCAGACGAAGTGCAACGGCCTCCCCTCGCGTATTAAATTCGGTTATTAATCCGCAAACTTTGATCAAGTTGACCCCGGCCGGAGTTCATCGATCCGGCGTGACTTTCACCCGGATCATAAACTGAGCCACCCACTTTCAAAACTGAAAAAAACAGTTCCCAACTCACTTCAAAACTAAGTCTTCCTAATCACGCGGCGCGAACAAACTTTTACCAAGTTTTTTCCAACTTCAGTTGAAGTTCATCGATGTGGGGATCGTTCACCCTGGACTCGGAAGGGACACTTGCATACGGCTCCGTCGTCGGGCCATTGAAACAAAATGTGGAGCAAGGTTGGCCGAGATTACTTTCGACGGGAACTTTTTGCGGATCGATATGGAAGTCAAAAGTTTATTACCGGCCGCAGCGCGACACCGCTCGTAAAGCGAACTTTGTCTACGGCTCACACTCCGTTCCGGGCTTTAATTACCCACGGAGCACGAGCTATAGCGAGGATTGAATCATCCGCCGCTCCGTCGTTACTCGCTCAAAGGAACCTTTATTTACTTTACATATCAGAGCCCGTAGCTAACGAGCGTAATACCTGCTCAGCATTCGTATTCACAAAAGGTTTTTCTACCTATGCCGGCGGCGGGCGTAAAATAGGAGGCGAGCCGGGAAGGAGGCATAAAGGAGAAAATAAAATAAAGACGGCGCCAGCGAACGGATGCGAGGTCCGTGAAAAAAGTGCGAGGAAAGCAGGCTTAATGGTGTGGCGCAGGTGAGGTGGGCGGGGTCGGGTGGGTGGTTCGCGTGGATTGGTCGGCGCCGCCCAGCCGGGGGCACGCCCCCCTCTGCCCCCTCCCGCGTGTGGTGCGGGCGAAGCGGGCCCCCCTCCCGTCCCCGCGGCCACCGGCTATCGCGGCCACCTACAGCCACCCGGCAAGCTATGCCTGTGTCGTGAATTAGTTTGCCAACTCTCTGTCTATGGCGGAGCGAGGCTGTAAGTATGGACGGCGAGCTGAATAATCGATAAAGGTGTTTATTGAAAACGGGTAAGGACGAAGCTCTTTATTGCTTCTTTATTATTAAAACCGAGACTGGAATAGCCGAGTGCGCTCTGGGATTGTGCTGAATCGAGCCATATACCCGCTGATTCTATTTCTATTGTTCTACCGATACTTGTTTGACATCATGGAAAAGCATTTCTATAGTTAACTTTACCATTTTAACCCTAGCAGTACTTGTTTGTTTAAAACAGTAACTGGCGTAAATATTCGGCCCCGTCAATCATACTCGTAGCGTGCCTACTCTGAATACCGAGTTATTGCCATGAACTCGAAGTTAAACATTGTTTCAAGGTCGATTTCCAGCCCTCTCGTCCCTGAAAAGAGTTCCCTTAATTTTTCTGCAGTTGTGATGAGAGTTGTTGGATTATATTATATTCGTGATTTGCAAAGGTATTTTGTAATATTTTAGCAATTCTAGTTGTTCTTTATTAGTCTTATAACATTGTTCGTTACACTGGGCAAGTCAAACTATAAATCATAACAGAATAAATTATTATAATATACAGCGAGTAATAATTTGTAACACAAAAATTAAAAAACATTGTTCTAGACGATAAAACTTCCAGGTGAATAACTCGTCATGTCTGAGTGTCTCACTAACATAGTGAAACATGCGTAAGTGATTAAGCACTCATCATTCAGCCCATTACGTTTCCACTGCTGGGACACGGGCCTTCTCTCATAAAGAGAGTAAGGGGCCACATTGGCACAGTGCGGGTCACATATCCTTGAATTTTTGTGATAATTCTTGGACATGCTGATTTCCTCACGATTTATTCCTTCACCGTCTTTGTGTGTTAAATTCGTGCATAGCTTAAGAAATTCAGTGGTACGGGGCCAGTGGGATTCGAACTCGGGTGCATCGAAAGTCACACATGCTCCCACTGACCCACACTAGCTCTGATTAAGCACTAGTCAGTCACAATAAACCTTTCATGTTCTGAATACACTTCAATATTTATCATTAGACTTTCTTCTTATATTTCACTGGTGGTAGGTTTCTCGAACGCGAGACGCCGTCTCGGTGGGTACCGCTTTGCTAGTTATTCAGCCGCCAAGCAGTAGTGCGCAAGCATTACTAAGTTCCGGTTTGAAGGGCATTGTAGCCAGCGAAATTACTCGGCATTATGAGACTCAACAGCTAATTGTCTCAGGGTGACGAGCGCAGTGCAGCGCCTCGCAGAATTTTGCAAAAGAAAGTTTTGGGTTGGTGCTGTTATTTTTATAGGCTGGCGTATTGCTTACCATCAGGCAAACGACCAGCTAGTCTCGTCATTCAGTAACTCAAAAAAAATATCTATTGAGGTTAACGATCAAGCACTTACTTAAACGCTTCAGCTTTCCTAAGTTCTTCCAAAACTTCACGCAGGTACTTACAATCTGAAGTAAGTCCTGTTACGATCACAATGTAGGTAGGTAGGCTCCAGCTACAAATTTACATAAACACGTTAGACGCTGCGGCTGGCACCCTCATCTTAGTTTATATACCGTTCTAGGTTCTTACATGTGCTTCTATGGCGCGAATGAATATTGTTGCAAATAGTTTCTTAGGACCTTGTTAATGTAGATTAATGTTTAGTAAATACCCTTTAGGCGTTGCATTTGTTAACTTACTCTAGAGTATTACAATCTTTACCAGCTGTCGCCCAATACAAAATTTCTATATAATATTTTTGATGTAATTAGAGACGAGACGAGCAGGTCGTTCGCCTAATGGTAAGAATGAAGTATATTCAGATATTTATTTATTTTCTCAGATAAAGGTTTTTCACAATAATTTTGCATAAATAATTAATTAAAAAAAACAAAAACCGACTTCAATGTATCTTCGAAGTCCAAGGTCAAATATCGATGAAAAAGAATTTTCCAAATCGGTTCATAAATGACAGAGTTCTGAGGTAACAAACATAAAAAAAAATACAATCGAACAGAGAACCTTCTCCTCTTTGAAGTCGGTTAAAAATTAATGCATATACAAAAATATTATAAAAATCTAAGCCTAGAGTGCCGGCAGAAAGGGGTCAGGGCCCAAATCACCGGTGTTTAGGGCTACAAAGAACCTCCTGACTAGACGTACCGTGTCAAGGAGTACTGCCTTCTGCGTCTGACCCTTGATCCAACCGTCTAGCAAGAGCGTTTGGAGATGTTATTACTATTTTTTTTTTATTGAACTGAGTGATGAGACGAGCAAGTCGTCCACCTGATGGTAAGCGCCGCGCCTGCCCATAACAATTGCGGTGCCAGAACTATTAATACCATAAAAAGTATTGCGTAGTACTGCATTGCACTCGTCACCCCAAGACATTAGATATTATGTCTCATATATGCCCAGTAATTTCGCTGGCGTCCAAATTACACTATGACCCAATTGCATTACCCGCATGACACACACTAGAAAAATCTGTAGCGTCGTTTTAAATCCAACTCTTTTTTATAAATTTCGGGCAATTTTATAAATCTTTGATTCTAAATAGCGTGTGTGCTTGGGCCGATAACTAAGACCTTAAATACATTTTTGTGTGTAGTGTATGCATATATCTTTTTTTGAAGCGATCGTACATAGATCCTGGAGGGAACCAGGAACTATTAGGTCCCACAACACCCAGGCGCGAAACATTTTTTTTTCTGTGCACACACACATTTGTCCCGTCGCGGGAATCGAACCCTCGGTGTTGTATGAGATTTAAGCCAACCTGCACAACCACTACACCACAGAGGCTGTCGATATTGTGTGATGTCGGGAATGAATGTATTTTCTTTCTTTCTATTTACACAAGTCGCGGGTACTCAAAGTGGCGTGTGTGCTTGGACCTTAAAATTGATTGAGATAGAGGAGAGTCTTAGCACTGTCTTACGTTAACACTGTAGCTCTATAATACTAGCTAGGTATAGAATCCAACAGCACCCTCTCCTTAGAAACATGTTGGGACCTTGGTGTCTAATAATATTATAATAGTTTCCGCGTCGGTCGCTGCGGTTGTTTGCATAATTTACCGCGTCAATGTGACGGGCGGGGTAATAAAAGTTTAAATTAAGTTTCTTCTGTTTATGTTTTGGGTTTTTAGGTTTACTTTACAGTAGAACTTTGAGAACTTTATTTAGTGGGAGCCTGTACTGCTGCGGTGCTTAATATAGGTCTAAAAGACTTGAGAGAAAGAAACGAAAGAAAGAAAGAAATTATTTATTGCCAAATTGTATACATAGAATTTAGATGTCACCTTACGACATTTATAATAAGCACAAAAACAGCAGCAATAGGGGTAGGCTCAGCACTGAGCCTAAGCCTAACAGCTCACGCAAAGCTCAGCACACCCCTTTACTCGAGAGATGTTCGTCGATATTGAGTCATTACAGATCTATGAGAGAATTCTATTATAGATCACCAGGCTCTCACTCCACGGATTAACATAGCTTGCAAGAAAGGTTCATTATAAATGTAAACGGCTACACTCACGTTATGATTTTGTCGGAATATTGTGTCAGCAATTGATTGGTCAAGACGGTAATAGCTCGACGAATGAAGACACCACACCACCGAACATGGCTGCGCAGAGTAAACAAGCCCCCGCGGCGCCCGCGCCCCCCGCGCCTGCACCGGTTTTAGCGCCGCGCTCGCGGCGACAGGAACGAGCGGAGGCGCGCAGTCTGCGCCGCGAATCCAAAGCTTAAACTCTCGGAAGAAGTACATCCTAATTGTCCGAAACCTGGCCGAAGTTATTCGACAAAATCATAACGTGAGTGTAGCCATTTAACGAATATTTCGACACACGATAGTTTCCAAACTTTAATTGCAAGAAAGATCCTGTGATACCAAGCACATTAAGAGATATTAATATACCTACTTACATATTAACCATGGTGAATAAACAAATACAGGTTATGCCTACAATAATAACAATCATCAAGTCAAGTTGTTTTTGGGGTATTCAACTAACTACATGAGGTACAACAAACCTCTTCACTGTGCCATCACATACTCCTTCACCAGTCATCAATATTTGCACATGTACTTCCACTAAAACCACCAATAATGTATAAAAACAATATTATTTAGTGTCTACAAAATGTGTAAAGTTCAAAGTTTAAATATTTTTGAAAAGAATATAGTATATAGCAATTGGATACAGATTTTCGATTTATTTACTAAAATCAAAAATGTAATATTAATCCATTTTATACATATAAACAGGATCAAACAAATCTCCGCATCAACTTGACATCCACCGTGCCTATTACTTACAAAATCGAACACCTCCCCAGCGAGCGAACAATACGCGAGCGCCCGAAAAAATCGCAAGCCCGGACCATTGTCCACCGTCACAATGCCCTCACGACACCGGGCAAATAACGTACGGAAAAATGTAAAAAAAGCCAACAGTTTGCGGGTTCCGGGTAAACACGTCAACGTACCCCTTATTGAGTTGATCTGGCCATTTGTACCGGCCCTCGCCCTTTGCATACGGAAAAATGAAAAAAAGAAAGCTAGCTTGCGAATTCAATTTCCAATATCCATTTTTGACGGGCCGTGATTAGAACGCAGTTTGGTCGTTAGCGGCGTGTTTCGTCCGGTACGCTTTCGTTTACTTCGTTTTTGAGAGGTATCGATTGCAAGTGCGAATGCGCCTCTCCGTGCATTTTTCTGTTCCGAGCTGACTTTTATATCTTTTTGTATACAAAAGTTGTGCGTTGAAACTTTTTGTGGCATTAGATTGATACAAATATGATTGTATCATTTAAATAAGTATGATTCAATACTTAAATAGTCATGCTAATTAGTGCTTTACATCTCAGATTGTTCCAATGAGGTGCTGTATTAATTTATTAAATCTCCTAATTGCTCAATCTATCTTGGTATATTTATATAATGTAATATAGAGAAGAAAATTGGTCTAGTAATACTCTTATTTGTATTATTTATTGTCTGTAGGTACGTAATCCATAATGAAAACCAATAAAACCGGCAATAAAATGTATTAGCTCGCGAAAACGATAGAAACACCTCTTAATACATCTCGCGAGTATCTTCAAATAGTCATGTTGCAATAATAAATATATCATAGTTATCCCTTAGGGACAAATAAAAGGGAAAATAAAGCAAATCGGCCGTATCCGGAAGGGTCGCGAAGAAAAACGATTAATATTAACTGAAATTGTTATTGGCCCCGTTATTGTCGGGATTTAATATTTTTATTGGCGTTATCGAAAGAGTTTGGTTTGGATTGAATTGTCGTTAAATTTGAAGGTGGCTGTTGGAGTTGATTAATGTCGTTGTATGAATGCCATTCAATGCCTCTCTGGTGCTGCAGATGTCCTTAGTATAGGCGTTGGTAACCGCTTACCATCAGGCGTCTGCTTGTTTGCCGACATTTTAAATAAAATAAAAAAGTTTTTAGAAAAATAAACAAAAACCGACTTCAAGACTATACCTATGTCTTATGTTACTATTGGTTTTTTCAAAAAGTGCTGAATCGTTTTCGATAAAATTTACATGGTAAACCTCTGAAATATGACCTACCAAACAAAACACATTAGAATCAATTCATAATTGGCGGAGTAATCGCGTAACAAACATGCAGTCGAATTGAGAACCTCCTCCTTTTTGAAGTGGGCTAAAATCCAATATTTTAAAAAGCATAAGAGGGATATAAATATTTTTATTAAGTTATGTCCTATGTAATATAACAAACTTAAGTTCTAATTACTAATTAAAATCAATACATATGCATCATATTTGTTCTTATTCGTTAGCTAACAAATTATCGAGAAGGTCATGAAACAGAATGCATTGTCAAAGTCTGTATTTCCTCATAACTACAATTTGGGAGTTTTCAAATCTAGAGCTGCTTCGAATGTATCTATTAGGCGAGCGTGTTACATCTTAGACCACATCACCGATCACCGCTTACTATCAGGTGATATGACGGTCAAACTCAAATATAAAAAAATCGGAAAAATTTAAGAAATTGTTTTCCTTTTTTACTATTATAAATATATTGTAAAAATAAAGTGGCTTATAACAAAATGTAATATAAAATTTTAATGAAGCCAGAGTTCATTAATACTCGAGGTAAAAAAGAGTCATTTAAGGCTCATTGCACGTGATATTACCCCTTTAACGAGCGTTGGCACCGCAGCGGTATTCTTACATTAAAGTGTAAACAGTGCCCTTCCCCTTAAGTCACTGTGGGGGTGAATTGTCATTTATCTGTGGAATTATTGTGATAGCAGACGAGCGTGGAAAATCCGTTGTCATGACATCCAATGAGCATTGCTTTTTTTATGCCTATAATTTAAGTGATGAATGAAAATAGTTACCGTTTCTTTAGACGGTTCCAAGTTTAAAATCTGCTTTAATCGCCCTCTAATGTAGGATTTTTGTGTGTTAACACAAATATATAGGCGTATACTATATATATTGCATTTGCAATTTGGCAGAGCAGACCAACCGCTAACATTCATTACAACTACGTAAATAGCATCCTAACGTGTGCGCAATGTTAAAGCACATTCACTGCCAAAATTGGCTACATTAGCCATTTAAGAGCATATCACCAAAGCTCAACTAATTAATTATATAGCAGAAGTTGTCGCCGTGGCCGAAATCGGCTTGGATGATTATTATTAATATTGCATTTGCTACCAAACAAATTTGATTGGTCAATGAAATGTAAAATAAATAAAATTAATTTTAAGTGAATTGTAAATTTGAAATTTATTGCGAAGACATTCGACTCTACACGTTGTATTTATTCACTTGTGGTATCCTGAGTAATATTTATAATTACTGCAGAAGTGATTTTGAGCTATCTGAGTTTGAGCTGCATTGACAGTAACTTTCTCTGTAACTAACAATTAATAAGTAGGTATAGTGTCATAAACGCCGCGTCGTACCAGCCAGTCTATTTCCCCCTCATAATAAGAGCGTCTAATCTAAGTGTCGAGTACCTTTAGAGCGGTCATCTCAGCTGAGATCACTCCCCCGGGTGTCCTAGACCCGGGGAACCCGGATTTATTCTGTCTGTATACCACTGTTCCCCGCTGTAACCCGCTGTATACTGGTATATACCGCTTGTAACCGGTATATACTGCTGGCGCAAACGACACCGAGGAGGCACTGAATGTTTTATGGTGCGAGGTATTAGAAGATTGGATTAAACAGTGAAGGTGTTAAAAAGAAGATGTAGAGCTGATTAGTTTGTAGAGATGGAAAAGCTCAAAAAGTGGCGTTACTACTACTTTGAAAGCGTCACTCACGGTTAAGTCAAGTCAAAGTCAAAACTTAAAAATATTTTTATTAAATAGGCAGAAAATGCACTTTTAGACGTCTTTATACAAATAATAATACATATCAATTAAAAAAAGGTTAAAATTTTAACTTAAATTAGTTTGAAAAAAAAGACAAGCATGTCTCATTTCTTTTCCATACTCAAATTAAAGTCCGGGCTCAGAAAAGAAATGCGAAAAATGACTCTAGCAGTGCTTCGGACATACATCAGATAGAAGGTACGTTAATATGTGCCGACTTATTTGGGCCGATTTTTCCTCATACGTATATTATTTATTTATTTATTATATACACAAAACAAACTACAATCAATACAGAGCTATAACTAAATATCATAAAGTTTTGAGTCTAGATTGTAATCCAAAAATATGTGTACACAGAAAAACAAAGCTGAGACAGTTTTCGGGATTATATAAAACAAATAGGTAATAATAATAATACAATATATGTTATGCAAAATATGCACATCTGCAAACATGACATTTACAGACATGCACATTCAGCACAAACACTATAATTATAAATAAGTGTTAAATTAAATTTAAATTTATGGAGCATCCAGTCTCGACACAATGGTTGAGTCTGGACTGTTAGGTTTGGAATAGAGAATATCTTTTAACATTTTAGTATTTTAGTATTACGTCTATTGGCTTGAGTCTTCCTTTAGTAAAATTACCAAGTATATCAAGTGGTAGCCAAATAACTTGCGCGATCTTCAATTATCAATGGCGCGCACTCGGTAAGTAGTTTTACAGTGCACTAATGAATCTTGTTTGCATGTAAACGCGCTTAGTTCACGCGTCTAGACGAAATTGAAATTTACATTCATGAAGTTGGTGCACACTTAGGTGGATACCGAAGAATTTTTGAGTACCTCATTTTATAATACTTTATAATATAAAGTTTTGATCATAAGCTAAATAGGAAAAAATAACGCTATTTCTTATGGAATATAAAAAAAAATATTGTCTGTCAACAGCTGTCACATTCCTCCTATAGCAGAGACACTTACATTTATAATATTACTAGTATAGGATAGATATATCCTAGGATAGTAATAGGTATTATAAATGTGTGTTTCTGACTTAGTAAAGAGGTACTTTAGGCCCTGGAATAGGATATAGGATATTTTTTATCCCGGAATAACGAACAGTTCGTTAGAGAACAATCATAAACCTAATTCTACGTGGAACGTCGGGAAGTGAAGTGAAGAGTCGAGAGTATCAGCTAGTCACTAAATTAACAACTAGAAAAGTTGCTGCAGTAAAGTTCATCTCTAGTTCCGACAGAATTAATAGTGTTTTGTGATCTCTACCAGTATTTTGTACAGCAGGTTATCACTTTGTATGTATTGTTAGATAAGGAAGTTTATCTTCTAGTTTATAACCAAAGTAGGTACTGACTTATTTTAAAACAAATTAACAAAATACCAACACTGCGCTTGAAAAGTCACGTTCACTCGCAATATTAGAAGAAGTTTAAGGTTCGACAGCGCGTACCTAAATCAGAATTACGAAGTTAAGCGGAGCGGTCTCTTAATGCTTCTAACGACTGAGAAGACGGCCGAATTCTTTAATTATTTAGCTCTAATGACAGTCGAGCTTGTCCTTTGACGTCGCCCGTTTTAATTTAGGATTCCACCCCCAAATTAAAAATATAATGAGAGCGAAGTGAGCCGCTGTTAATTGGAAACCGATCTGGGAGGGTGCTTAGTTAAAAGTGTTACATCGACGGCCAGTCGGTGACAGTTTGTTTAATGGTGCGCGGATTTGGGCGTTTGAATTTAAACTGGTTTGGTAGCTTTAATTAACAACTTTTTTGTATCGGAAATTCTTTTCGTTCAGGCAAACTTTTTTGTACTGCATTCCGTTAAGATACCAGTAAGTTTCAGAGACAAACACTTAGCGCCTTAGATTACTTCAAAAGAAGGAGGATGTTCTCAATTTGATTGGTTTTTATGTTTGTTACCTCAGAATTCCGTCATTTATAAACCGATTCGGAAAATTATTTTTGCGTTAAATTAAGTATAGCTACAATGTGGTCCCATATAGGTAAATTTAATCGATATTGGACCTTGAATTTTAAAGATACGTCAGAATTGAAGTCGATGTTTTTTTGTTACATAAATGAATTATTCTCGAAACAGTGTATTTATTTTGTTTATTTATTTTGTAAACGATACTAGCTACACCCAGCGGTTTCACCCGCGTGGACCATTTTCCAGGATGAAAAGTAGCACTCCTATTCTAAAGTACTTAAACGAAAATTAAAATTCGTTTAGTAGCTTTTGCTTGCCCATCGGCATCGCAAATGCAAATTCTTTGTACAAAGTAACTAACAATATCCTTACAAAACTTTCGCATCTATAGTATTAAAACTTTCGTATCTAATAGTTATATATAAGTAAGTATCTAATAGTTCCTAAATAGGGCCATTTATTAATTGAATTTTCGTGATGAAAAGAAGTGGTAGTGTTAATAATTATATGTTAATAATAAACTCACTCAATTTTGATGGGCTTGGTGGTCTAAATAGTCACGAGTCTTGCGATTACAGTCGAGTCCTAAAATGTAGACTCCCGGAGTTTCTTACAATACTGGGTTATGTGGTATGAAGTTACCACTCTCCAATCCACGATCCAACAAATCTTTATCAACTATTATGACTATTATGACTATTATGATAGATAGATAAATACGAGTAGATATACACTTTATTATTCACCTTGAAAATAGAGATAAAGTACAAGTCAAATGTTTACAATGGTGTAACAATGGGCGGTCTTATCGCTTAAAGCGAATGCGATGCGATGTATTATATTACTTATACCCACTGTTATATCACATGTATTATTGTACCTCAAGATGTACAAACACCTCCCTTTCCACACCATTGACACATCTACGAGTTGACGTAAGACTGTAAGTAATCGAGCTCATTTGTCAGCCGCCAGATGGCGTGTCGTCGACGTGAGATTATCGGAGCTCTTACATTTTTTTATCCCTTCTTTTAAAAGAAAATGGTGCCAATTTATCAGGTAAGGGCATGAATAAAATAATTGAAGGCATGAATTTCAGATAAAAAGTGTACATAATTATTGCTATTTATAAAGTTGAACGGGTATAGCAATCAAGTGCAATGCAGTGCTGTGATGTGTAAATGTACCTACATAATTTATATTAATATAATAAAATTAAAATCCTCTAATTTATTAAAAAATACATCCCGCAGCTGAGGAATAAATCATCGAAGTGAAAATAATTTACTATCTTGACATGAAACAATAAATTGATAAGCAAAAACGTTGATAAACCAATAAAGTCATCATCATCATCTTTAGGAGTACCTTTTGCTCTGTTACAAGAAGTTTCTGTTCTTCCTAACCTTGCATACTCTACACTCATACTCTATTTTAGTTAGTTACCTTATTGTTATTAAAATTAGTACTATAGTTCTCAAAAACTGGAACCTATTAATCTGTCCAGGTCTCCCGCGATACAGGCTTGCCCTAGTGCGGGGACCATTAGTAATTACATAGTATGTACTTAATTTACTGTAATTATTGTATTTACTTGTAAGTTCTTTTTTGGTAAATAAAAGTTTTTGTATTTGTATTCCTTCAGAGTCAGCGTCCAAGCTTCACAGCCGTACATTAGTATAGGGCGAATCACAGTTTTGTAAATACGCAATTTGGTACGCCTGCTAAGAAGCTAGGATACTAATATCTTATGCAGTGCTGCACTGCAGCGAAGAGTGTTTCGGACTCTGATATCTATCTCGCCTTCTCTGGTTTTGTGTCCGTTATAGTGCAGCCGAGGTACTTGAATTTAGCAACGCCCTTATAGATGTTACCATCTGCATTCAGATCATCTCTAGGATTATTATTTATAATATTGTATTTTTAATCCAGGATTTTTTTATTGGGTGTCTTTAGTAATTGTAATTGGTGTTTTTAACACTAAATAAATAAATGTTATTAAAAATGGTGTTTATAAATAACATTTTTGTGTCATACTGGTCCTTAAACTCATATAAACAGAAGTCCAAGAATGACAAAACCAAATACTCATTCTCACTTCTGAACTTAAAGGGTATACATAATATTCTAAAAACTGCGTCACTATTCTCCAGGGCAATGTCGTCATTACACACGCAGAGGCCAAGGATCGCATGCATACAAAATCTGCCTAATCAGTTATGCATAATGTGGAGACCCCAAAGGTGGGCAAAATATTGCAGTGGGTTGACGCAAAGGACAGCGTAGGTACAGGATGTTTGATGTAGGATAAACAATTTATTTTCTTATCTATCACACCCATGTCCTAGAAAATTTTAGTGTAGGACTGCGACTAGATGAAACGACGCAGGGTTGGTGGTAGTGACTGGAGAAGAAAAGCCGAAGATTGGGCTCAGAAGCGTGCTATGGGAGAGGGATATGTCAGCAGTGGACTGATATAGGCTGACGATTATGATGATGATGATTACTGAGAACTGCAGAGGGCTTGTACAAGCTATAAAACTTGCATCTAGCTGAAAACTATTTGACAGCGAGATAAGAACAAAAAGACTGTGGCAAGTGTTGTACGTTGCTGGATTTAACTCGATTTTATATTTTGGCTATATAGTTAAAGCAATAATTACAGAAAAACTAGCCCCTGTACTTCCTTAAGTGTAATAGCTGCCACGGTTCTTAAAAAGAGGACTACAAATTTATTTTTTTAAGAAAAACATTCGTAAATGGAACTCCTCACATCCCTGTCTATCGCAACCCCCTGTATAAGCCGTATGACGATACCCGCATGAGTCTCCGTCGCCACACGTCAGACTGATGGATTTTGTTCGCTGATTCTATTACTGTTTTTTATTCTTTGGGTGCTCTGAGGCCGACCGAATCGCCGATCTATGAATATGAATGGGACACTGCTCATAAAATACATGGATAGAGTGACGTGAAAAACAACTAGAATTGACCTTTTTGGGAGGACTTCATAGATTGTGTACATGAAATTATATCTTCAACGATTCAAAAAATATAATTCGTCACCAAATCTTTTTTTTTCTTTTTTTACGCTTACGCTTGATAGATCTATGTTTGGCCACTATCTCGCCTGATGTGAAGCGATGATGTGGCCTAAGATGGTGCACATAGATCTAGAGAGAGACGGCAGTTGAGCGGCTGCTCAGACCCGTCTCCCCTATGGTTCACCGAACATCATCCCGAAACACGACTAGGTCGCTTGACGGTATGGCTTTGTTCGGTGGGTGGTATTACAACCGCGGCCAGAGCCACTCCAAACTACCACTCCAAAGCGCGTAAGCGGGTTTCATCACGATTTGTTCCTTCACCGTTTTAGAGTGAGCGTGCAAAATCTGTACTTAACTATAAGTCATTGGTGCAGGGCCAAGTCGGGATTCGAACCCAGGTGCGTCTGATCGAAAGGCGCCTGAGCTCCCGCTGAGCCACACTCGCTCTAAAAAAAATCATACGATTCCAATTTTTTTATTGTACTGAGTGATGAGACGAGCAAATCGTGTGCCTGATGGTAAACGCCACGCCTGCCCATAAAAATTGCAGTACCACCCAGAACTTTTAATACCATAAAAAGCACTGCGTAGCACTGCACTGCGCTCATCACCTCGAGACATCATGCAGATATGCCCAGTAATTTCACTGATATTACCTCCATTTTGATCAAAATTTTAAGTATTTTTTTTTTACCTAAAAAAGAGTATATAGGTATTCACCGTTAATCAAAGTCAAGAGTTGGCCACACAAACAAATACATCACAAAACGGACTACAAGTAAAACAACCGAATTTAGCATTCCGTACCCATGCCAATCACAAACCCGGCCGGATATTCAATTCTTGGACATGTCCGAAAAGCGAAACAAATATTTATCAAAACCTGTAAGGAATACGTAAAATGACATAAAACACGTCCGGGGCGGTCCGGGTCCGGTCCGAGGAACAAATAACGGACGCCAGTGATGGATTATTGCTGACCGCCTCTATTTCCTATTGGAATAAGGAATTACCATATGCGACTCGGAGACTGTGCGGTTTGCGGGTTGGATGGTAAGGAGACGGACATTTTTGTCAAAAGTCAGAAGTCAAAAGATATTTCTTAAATAGGCACAACAAATGCACTTTAAAACGTATGGTATGTATTAGTATATTGATATAAGTATATTAGTTTATATATGTGAGTATGTATGTATTGGAATGTATGTTTGCATATGTATGCAGGTTTTTATTATTGTAATTTATTTGCACACCGCCATCTACTCCTTCTTTCGATACTGTCCATCCAAACGTTGTCTGGAAGAGATCGCTTTAAGCAATAAGACCGCCCATTGTACTACCATTGTAAGGAATTTAATGCTATTATTATTTTTATTGTTTTGTATCTGGTATGCAATAAAGAGTTTCATAATTTGTAAATTGTAATTGTAATTTAAAAGGTCATATACACATAATATATATAATATATTTGAAAAAAGGTAAGCATGTCTACACAATTTTTCCCATAGGTACCCAAATTGAAATTCAGGCCCAGAAAAGAAATGTGAAAACTGACTCTTCCAGTGCTTTGGAAATACGCCCGCTAGAGAAGATAACACCAAGAAACTCTGCAGGGATATCTCATTCCTTAAATAATTTAACCAAAAAATAATTATAAATAAGATTTCTTGTATTCATATTCATATTCATATTGTTTATTAGCATTCCACAATGTAGTTCTTAGGTAGGTTACAAAATAAATGATCATTATGGACTCTGTTGGGCACAGCTAAATTGGTGTAGATAAGAGGTAAGTATATCTTATAAGTTATTTAAGTATAGTATCATTCGTATATTCATATATTTAGGTCACATATTCATATATTAAGCTATTGCATAGCTTCTATCGCGGGCCTTGAGCGTGGAGACCGAATCCAGAAATTCCGTAACGAAAATAACCTAACATCCCCCCACTCCGAATGCTATGCAATAGCTTTACCGCGGCAGTCTCCGAGTGCCACACGTCTTTTTTTTTTATTCATTTATGTAACTTACTCATCAGGACTAATAATAAAAATAATCTTTCTCTATAGATGGAGTTTACTTTTTCTTCTATTTTGCATTGAGATCGTTTTATTTTGAATGAGTTTCAACAACCACAGAAAAATAACAACATTATTTGTCATTTTTGCATTTTTGAGAACAATCTCTCACCAAAGATAATAATAGTACATTATGGTACTAGTGTGTAATGTTGGTGATTACCGCTGAGGCGCCATTGGTCTTAAGAGAGCCGAGGACGGTAATCATCAATACACACGTGTATCATACGACGTTTTTCAACACACTTGTGAATAAAATAACAATAAAAACTCATTTTCAACAGTGAAAACGAGTTGTGAAAAATGATTCGCTATGGCGGGAAAAATTAATCAGTATTCCTATGCGCGCGCATTGCGATCAGCCATAGACTAAAGGGCTCATCCCTTTTTTTTTATTTTCCGCGCATAGATTTTGCGCCTATTCTACCACGTAAAAAATGGGGAATTTAAAGTTTTATTACAGAGAAAACAAAAAATATATTTGAGTGAAAGTTTTATTTATTAAACACGTACGAGTTAAAATTATCTATTTAAATAAGAAGTTGCATGAAATGAGCAAGCAATAGGAACATTCATTTATTTGTTCTATTAAACACGATCTTTTTTTGAATAAACACTTTTTTAAGAACAAAGCACCTCAACCAATAAAATTAAAAAAAAAACTATAACTCACTAGTGAGTTATAGCAATGAAAAAGTCACAGTTTGAATATGGGTGTCATTCTGTGCCTAATTGCGGTGACCATAGAGCCACTTTATGAGCAAGTGTGTTGAAAATAATTATTACGCTTTAATTCATATATTGTGATAGTATCAGTTTTCATACATCTCATCTACTTTGCTGAAGACATGAATAAGTTATAAAGAAAAGTACATGCGCTCATTTGAACCTTTGAAAGCTTTACTATTACCCTGCTACGTCAGTCTGCTACGTAGCATTTCTCAGTAATACACTTTTTTTTTTGGGAGCGAGTTTGTCTCAGTGGGAACTCGTGCGACTTTCAATCCGACGCACCCGAGTTCGAATCCCGCTGGCCTCGTACCACTGACTTTCTTAAGTTATGTGCGGATTTAACACTCGCTCTAAAAACGGTGAAGGAAAACATCGTGAGGAAACCAGCATGTCCAAGATTTTTTACAAAAAGTCAAGGACATGTGACATCCACCAACCCGCACTGAGCCAGCGTGGTGGATTATGGCCCGTACTCTCTCTATGAGAGAAGGCCCGTGTCCCAGCAGTGGGAACGTGATGGGCTGATGATGATGATGACACTAATTTTTAACTTTATATCTTTGACTCACTCTAGCGTAACCATAATCGTGGTGGGTCTCTTATGCAGGAGGCCGTCTGGGTAGGTACCACAGCTTTGCCAGTTATTCTGCCGTCAAGCAGTAGTGCGCAAGCGTTTCTGTGTTCCGGTTTAAAGGGCATTGTAGCCAGCGAAATTACTGGGCATATGAGACTTGATATCTGATATCTCGGGGTGTTGAACGCAATGCAGTGCTGTGCAGTGCTTTTTATGGTATTAAAGGTGGCACTGCCAGTCAGGCTTGGCGCTTACCATCAGGCAAACGATTTGCTATTCACATGATAGTTATGTGCTTTTAGCGATAAGGCCGCCCATTGTAACACTTTCTTTAATTGTTATTATGTAATGTCTTTAATTTAATGTTTGCAATAAAGCGTTTACCTTTATCTATCTATCACTCAGTTCCAGTACTCAGTTCCACCGAACAAAGCCATGCCGTCAAGCAACTTGGTCGTGTTTCGGGATGATGTTCGGTGAACCATCGGGGAGACGGGTCTGAGCTGCCGCTCAACTGTCGTCTCTCTCTAGATCTATGTCCTCCATCTTAGGCCACATCATCGCTTCACATCAGGCGCGATAGTGGCCAAACAAAGATCTATTAAGTGTAAAAGAAAAAAAAATATATAAAAAAAAACTGGAAGCCACCTCTATCTTAACTGAGCCTTCATCTCCGCACCGCATTCGGTCGGCGTCTCTCCGTCGGGGACCCTTCAAAAAGTTTCATAATAACACCAGCGTAGCGGTAATGTGACAGCCGATACGTCGCCGCAGCAGCCTTAACGAGCCTGCGTCCGGGCAAAACAAAACGGTCATATGTTGTATTTACTCTTACATCTAGTTTTATAATATCAACAGCAATGTAGTAATCACACTCGATACGTCACTCTGCAAGCATGCATGCAGGTCTATACAAAAGTGTCAGTTGCGTCTAACTACGGTAGTTAGTATTTTTAACCGACTTAAAAAAAGAGAAGGTTCTCTATTCGATTGCTTTTTTATGTTTGTTACCTCAAAACTCCGTCATTTATGAACCGATTTAGAAAATTATTTTTGCGTTGGGTTCAGCATAACTACGAAGTGGTCTCATATACATTTCATCGATATTTGACCTTGGACTTGAAAATACATGGAAGTCGGTTTTTATTTTTTTTCTAAAAAAATATTATAAGCAATAAGCTACTAATATTATAAATGTGAATAATTGTATGTGTGTTTATGTGTTAGTGGATTTGTTATCTCTTTAAACTGCAATGGCTGAACAGATCTGAGTAAAGCTTTATAACCTGGATTAACACGTATGCTATCCCGGAAACCGTGGCGCGTATTTTATATCAAAGGTCAAAACACCAATTAGATATATGTACATTAAGTCGCAAAATACATTCTGAAAGAAGTGCCTCAATCCCAATGCCAGTAATAAATAAACACTGAAATTCACCATGACTTTCAACTTCACTTACATCGCATAATAGAATAAACTACCCATAAAAATTGCTAAAATATGACCGAAGAAAAACTGCGGTGACAATGCTCATAAGGTGCTTGCAATGATAAATGACGGATTCATGAGGTGTTCTAAGAGAGTCGTATGTGCTGACACAATATAAGAGGAAACAGTAGATTAGCTATTTTCAAATGGACTAAACACACAAACAGTTAGAGGGTTGTTTTTTTTTTGTTTTTGAGGGAGTAACGAAACGAGTAGGCCGTTCACCTGACACTAAGCAACACACATGTCAAAAACAGTAGCAGCGCGACCCACATTATTGTTTTGCTAAATTGTAAGCGGCACAGCACTGTGTAGGTATAAGTGTCGTCTACGAAGATTATAGTATAGAAGATTAAGTTGGAAAAATTTTCATGGCTGTGCCAGTTGAAATTGAAAACAGAACAAGGGTCTTTTGCATTAGTAATACCGATATCAAAATTATTTAGACCTTGCAGAGTATATGGCAGAGTATGGCGTAAGCATGCACTGTGCATGTTTACGCTATAAAATCTATCCTCCTATCCTATCATATTACTGGCTAGTTCTTGTGGGAAACTGTGCAACTGATTCGTAGTTATATTTTTTTCGTATAAACTGTGCAGGATTACATGTGTCGCTGCCGAGGTAATGCGCCGGAAACCTGGGGCCCTCGGCGTGATGTTTCGGAAAACGAAGGTCAAGTAGGTGTGAAGACGACAATGACAGTCCGTGTGGTGTCAGTGATAAATTGTTATTGCATGTGAATTTTTTTGTTTACGATGTGAGAATTGAGAAGTCCAATGTTAGAGCATCAGTGCACTGAATAAATCAGTACACTACATATTTTTGTTTGCTGACCAATTTTGCAGCCTTTCTCATTTTGCAACTGAGTATCTTCCGAAGCACGATAGCAGATGTAAATATCACACAAATGGTCACCCATCCAAGTAGTGACTGCCGCTAACGTAGCTTGACCTAGCGATTTGTTACGAATGATTAGGCGAGCTATATTACGAGAGCTCATATTACTAACACAAAACAAATAATACTAAGATGTCTCATAGAAACAAAACACAAATGATAACCTTGTGTTGCGTTATAATGTCATTAGTACATTTTTTCAATGGGTTTTTATCGAGCAATGAGACGCGCACGTCGTTCGCCTGATGGTAAGCGCCACGCCACAATGACTGCTTATCTAAAGAATCTGAATGAACTCATCATCATCATCAGCCTACTACGTTCCAACTGCTGGGACTCGGGCCTTCCCTCGTAGAGAGAGTATGGTGGGCCATAATCCACCACGCTGGCCCGGTGCGGGTTGGTGGATGTCACATGTCCTTAAATTTTTGTGATCAATTCTTGGACATGCCGGTTTTCTCACGATGTTTTCCTTCACCGTTTTTAGAGCGAGTGTTAAATCTGCACATAACTTAAGAAAATTAGTGGTGCGGGCCAGTGGGGTTCGAACTCGGGTGCGTCGGATCGAAATTCACACGTGCTCTTACTGAGCCATACTCGCTCGCGAACTCGGATGACCCTTATTGATGGCGCCACTTTCAACAACGACGTGACGTCGAGACTTGGCGACGAGACCAATAAAATTATATTGATGGGAACTATTATTTCCAGTTTTGACCGTGTTCATTCAGACTCGTGTCCACTATATTCAATTTCACATCCCAACAACCACAGACAGAAACTAACAGAAGCTAACCGACAGGCAACCAGTCGTCAATGACAAAGGTCGACGCGTTGCGACAAGTCAGATGCTAATCAACCCTTTAAGGTCGACAAATCGGAAATTAGGGACGCATGAGCGCTCGCGGGTTACTCCGACTTCAGGGTCTTTTCGACCCGAGAGGCCCGACCCGGGCCCGTCTTGTTCCTTGAATATTTAACGCGGACAAATGCCGTTTCACGTCGGTGACTCTGACTGACAGCCTGTGAATGGAGTTACGTTAGAAATATGTCTGGTGATATGCTTAGAGTTTTTTTTAATACATATTATAATGAGCCTGTACATCTTTGTCGTATATACCACAGAATACTAAGGGACAGAAGCATCACTCCGCTAAGAAATGCTATGGCGCAATAAAATTCAATTCAGCTCGCGTAGCGCTGCATACCTACCAGTCATATTTACCTACAGAGCGCCTCTCTTTCTATCGCATAGCTCTTATCTCTTCTGACGCGGCACGTGTAACGACGCGCGACCCGCCGCCGGTGTCTGGCTATGTACTTGTGGCTTCGTACCTACAGTGTGGAGTGCGCTAGGCCTACACTATACTATTACTATTACTACATAGATCTAGCTAAGTGTTGAGGCTGATGATGTGACCAAGGTTGTTGGTAAAGTGACTGATACGATAGAATTTTCAGATTTTTAGTTCATAATATCAACATTAGACTTGGTTGAGACATAAACTAGATCGAAAGGGGTGGCTCGATGGTGAAAAAGCTTGTATGCCACATTGGCAACAAAGAGGCATGGAACATTCCGCTTCTGCCAAGTAGCTACCTGGCACATAAGGAAAATAATATTGTCAAAAACAAAAGTTGTTGTTGTTATTGTCAAAAACTAAAATATTGTAACACAAGTTCTAAAAAATATCAATTTCTCAATTTCTTGCCGTATCTTCTGAGTAGTGGTTCTTTTTCCGATACAGTGGTAGTCATTGTAATAATTGACGTTCATAAGTGGGTATGTGACGACAAAATAGAAAAAATAATTATAATCTATGTTGAAATTAATTATGTACGCTTACAGTGTATTCACTACTTTCTCTTTAAACAGGAATCTCTGTTGTTCCTTGTCTAAGAAGAAACGAACCGATCAGGTTACGATAGGGTTCGTCTCGGGAAGTACTCCAAACGAAAGCAAGACGATACTCAAAGTAGATTAGATAGCGAGTACGACTACGTTACGGCAACGTTATCAAAGCACCGCCGTGTTGTAATCGACAGCTGAACTTTCAGCGTAGATACTATTATATAAACCGATTTTACACACGTATTTCTAAAAAAAGTAAAGTCTGTTTAAAAAGTTTTAAATAATATATCAAAATCATGAATTTTTTTATCAAATAATAAGTGCTATTATTTAAGACTGGAGTTTAGTCATTTTTTTTAAATATTTAATATGTCACAAAAAAGAAACTATTAATAAGATATTAAACTATGTACAACTACAAATTTATATACAAGTGGTGACCATGCGGCAAGGTGCCAAGAACGCTGGCTGCATTCCCGCGTTGAATGGCTAAAGCTAATCTTTGAGCCAGGAATGAGCCAGCCCTTTTGTCACCTGCAATTTTTTTTTATTGTTGCATATTTAATGTTTTGGCATATGGTATGGGAACTACGGTGAATACAAGTTCAAATTCTGACCGAGTAGATTATATTATTGCAGGACTCTACGAAGTTATAAAACCATATTTCTGTTTATCTAAAGATAGATAGAGATATTTTTTATTCAATAACCTTCTGTTTATTATGGTATCCCCATTTTCATTTAAATCTTTACGTATAGTATGAAACAGTCTTTATTTCTGTTTTTTCACTTACTTTTTCTAAACCACGAATGGATTTTGATACGGTGTTTACTGTCATTAAGATTTTTTTTATGGTAGGTTAATATGTACAATACATTCTAATTAAGATTTTGTATACTAGAGAAACTTCAAAGTTTTGCAATCAAGTCGTCAAAAAATTACAGCACATTAGTGAATTGCATCCGTACGAAGCCGGGGCGTGTCGCTTTATACAAAGCATCCATTACTCAAATAGTACAAACACAGACCTAGCAACATTAACAGATTGCCATATACCGTAAACTTATCCCCACATGTTACACATTATTTTACAGTCATAAATTATTTAGCCCACATTCCTTGGTGGCCAGATGAGGGCGACATCTTAAAATATGGCAACCCTTTCTTCAGCAGTTCACTTCTTCCCACCCCACATGCTGCGTAATAATTAATAAATGACCCGAGAGGTCCCGGGGCTGTCGACGGGTTAGTGTGGAATTAGTGTTGCCAAGCGAAAAATTTATATTGTCTTACTAACCATGTTAGTTACTCACAAGATTATGTAATATTAACTTCATAACTTGACACTTAGGATCACTTGCGCAAATGAAATGACGGATTAAGGTCCGGATCAAGTATCTAATGTTAGCTTACACATAAACGATTCAAAGTTAACCCGATTTTAACCCGGGTTTTCGTTGTATCTAAATGTTTTATTTCTAAGAGTTACAATAACTTCAGCAAAAATTGTTTTAGGTAGAGTTTTCGAAAATAAATTTTATCTGCGATGGCGTAGAATGTTAAAATGAATTTTATAGAAACCGAAAGTTTTTGGGATAAAAAGAATCTTATGTCCCATTCCAGAATCTAAAGTACCTACCTACATTAATCTAACTCTGTTCAGTCGTTATTTAAAAATAAATAACATGAATGGTTTGTCAATCACTGTGTTCGTTTAATGATTTTTTTAATTGCTAATTATATGCTAGGTACATTTTATTTCAATTAATTTAAATAATGTAATACGAGTATTACGAAAATTTGTGTGCCAGAAATGGTGAGACACGCAGAACTCTAAAAGATTTGTAAACTTTATTATGACCGTGTTTCCTACAAATAAATATCATTTCATTTCGTTATGAGATTATAAGTGGTATATAACAAACACACACACACATATATACAGTATATAAGTAGGTTTCTGGGATATTAGGAAGTAGGATTTCAACGCACCGCCGCAAAGCTTCAACTCCTAAATAACTCGATAATCAGATAGCCTCTGTAGTGTATGTGTATGTGTGTGTGTGTGTGTGTGTAGTGGTTGGGCTGGTTGGCTGAAATTACTATACCATTCAGGTTGCGGGTTCGATTCCCGCGACAGGACAAATGTTAGTGCACAGAAAAAAGTAAGTGCAAGCATTGCAACACCCAGACACAAAACAAATGCTTGAGATTTTTTTTTCTGCGTTCAAACATTTGTTTCGTGTCTGGATGTTGTAGGACTATAATGGTCCTCGTAGTTCCTGGTTCCCTAGATACAGGAAATCCTAGTTAGGGGTCAAGATCTACGTTTGTGATAGTAAGGCGTATTTATTATTTTTATTATATAATGATAAACAGCAGCCATTTAAAGTAAGATCTTATTTAATTGCTAAATTGAGTAAGTACTTAGCCAAGGTAGTGCTTAGCAATAGCAACCAATTTGTCTCGGCCTAGGTCGGCCGACCTACGTCTTGACATCAAAGCGTCTCCAATAATCGCAATCAAACTCACTAGCCGATGCTATCTAAATCGCAAAGGGAGTCGGACGTCTTAGGCCATTAATTACTTAAATTTAATTCATACGAGACCCCTACGCTACTATTTACATTCAAAAACGTACCCTTACACCCTTGCCCGCATCTCCTAACCCTTGCCAAGAAACTTGTCGTCCCTAAGACGCTAACTCTCTAAGAAGACTTTCTTTGATAGTGCGCTCCGCTGGCTCTGAATAAAGGCCACAGGGTCGATAGAGTTTTGATCTGTAATTTTATAGCTTTGAGTACGCCCCCAGCTTCGCTCACGCTTCGTGGATTGTGGCCTATTGATCTCTTCTTGTCTGTTTTTGTTCGAGTTGAGGAAAACTAGAACAAAGCTGTCTGATCTGTTCTATGATGGTTAGTTAAACTAATTCGTAGATAAAAATCCGTTAAAGTAGGTTAAACTGGTACAGTTATTAAGAAATCCTTATAGGTTATAGTTAGACAATGCTAAGAAAGCAATAATAATTCTTAAGTAGTAATTAGGCTTTACTCCGTTAGTTCTCACTCCGTCAGTTAACTCCATCTAAAGGAAGTCCTTGTACTTGATTGTCATTGTACTTTAGTTTGTAAGATATTTTCATGTGCCGTCTGTTTTTTTTATTTTCATCTGAGCACTATCGTGCTTCGAACCGCAATTTAAACTGTTAAGACAAATTAAACATATAAGAGGCCTTTGGGTGGTCTAAAAATTCCGACACCAGGGTTAGTCAACACCGAAACGAGAAAGAAAGAATAACAAACAAATATTTGAGTTTATTTTTCTATGTACATATATTATTATTATTATATGTATCCCGTAGCAGGAAGCGAACCCATTGGCGTTTTGTTTGTAGATTTAAGCCAACTGCCCAAGCACTACACCAAAGAGGCTGTCTTTTAATATGTAGGTAAGTACCTAAACTAACATATCCAAAAGAGCCACCACATCCAAGAAAATGCCACCCTGAATAAGACTAAATGATGGGAAAATCTAATAAATAAAGATCAGTGCACACACGAGCAGAAGGATTAGCCTTTATCACGGTGCACGTAAAGCGGTGATACTTATATGAGTGCCCCTTTATTGCATTAAAAGGGGAAGGGGTTACCCCAGACTCGTAGCGTCTTCGAATTAATAAATAAGTTAAATCGAGGGCGCCTTATTCTTCGAGCCAGCGTCTTACTTTGTTTTATCATATTTAAATTATTAGAGTCAGATGTGGAACGTGTACCTAATTGCTGTACTTTGTTAAGATAATGTACCTTTGGCGCGACTCCACTTTTGTTTTCTTGTTCTGGAGCGATATAAATTCAAGGCAGGACGGCGCAGTAACGCCCAACTTTCATGTTCCGTTTTTGTTTGGACTCAACATTTTGTAAGGGATAAAATTTGTTATGCAGCCGCCTGCGAGCCCGTAGGTGCTTTATTATACGAAATTTTACTAATTAAGATTCTTACTAAACTTACTAATTTGTGGAAGGTAAATTATGTAGACTTTTGTAGAGCTAATTAAGTATTTATTACGAATTTTCAGTAACCATCAGGATAACTTTTCTTACATTTTGGTACTCTCTAAAATTTGTTAGAAGTGATGTTTCTTGGAGTCAAGATATAAGAATAGTAACTACGGATGATAACAATGTAATTTAAATAAGATAAAACCATTTATCTCTGCTCTCATAAGTAATTTTCTTGAACAATTTCTCCCAAAAAACACATAAATTAATTTAAATTCAATTCCACCGCTGCAATAGATCAAGAAGCAAACACGTGCATACGAAACGCCTTAATTCTCCAAGAAAACAATGTCTTATTCATATTATGATATACCTATTTTGTATCGTAAATCATGTTTAAGTGTTGTTTCATTTCCTACGGGCCCCGGCGCGAGGCACACGCATCGAACGAATAAGTAATTGAAATTTGAAACGAACTTTTGATTTTAGAAAATGATTTCTCCCTTCTTGTGAAATTATTATGAATTTCCGTTCCTAAGGGCCAAACTGTAAGAAGCAAGCGTCAGGGGAGCGCAGACGCCTGGTTTTCCTTATTATAATCACGATATGTTAAAAAAATGCAGGCTACAAGACGATTGAATTGGCATCTTTCAAAATTCAACCCTAATATTTGCTGAAAATTACTGTGGCCATAGCATGCACACAGTTAAGAAGGAGAAGAGTCTACGACCCGCGTACTGGCCGCTTTAAAGTCCTTATTGAAATGTAAATGACCCTTTTCACATGCACACCTAACATATTTCTTTTACATCCAACCATGTGTACGCTTGCACTAATGTAATTTTGAATGGATGGAGAATGGATGTGATTTGAGTTAAGAGTCAGGACATTTCTACATACAAATTAAATGTCATGAAGAAAAGTAGGTACTTTTGTATTTTGTGTATTTAAAACTATGTCTGATACTGTATTTATAAAGAAGTGGTTGTACAAATAGCTATTATATTCTTACTAAAAAAATACTATTTGCCTAGTTCATAAAGCACTAAAAAACTTAAAGTACAGCAAGAATGTAATATTTTTTAAAATTAATAATGTAGAGCAGTAACTGTCATTATAACAAATGTTTCTAAAATGTGTTAACCCGTTAGTTATGTATGTATATACCAAGAGATAGAAGTTGACATTTCGCGGTATTATGACTGTTATTCCCTCAACTATCATGACCTCAGGCTCGGGATGACAAGACGTTAACGGAACCCTTGCCGATGTCTGATACTTGTTAACAACTTTGTCAGTAGTCTTGGTATTCGACGTTGAATGATTCAAAATGTATTTGAACAATAAACAGTTATTTAATGAAATGGAGATAGTTCCATTGAAATTTCGACGTATTATAAATGTTTTGTTTTATAGTGACGAGACAGGGACGGTTAAATGTCCTTAACTAAATAAGAATCTATGCAGTGACGATCCGTATAGTTATGTAATCGTTCATAGACATTATAAGTAAACCTCTTACAGCCTATTGTAGAATGAGACGACGATAATGAGGTAATAGAGAAAACCACCAGCGCTTAACAAGATACCCAAAATGCAAATCAAAACCCCACGAGAATTGCTACAGTGACAAAGTAAAATAAATTACCGCAACCGCTGTAACAGCGCCATCGCGAACGCTTAGAACATTCTTAATTCGACTATTAAAACCCAGTACAAGGAACCAGACTGGTAACAACGATAAACAACGAAAACGCGCGCGCGAACGTCGAAAGTTTGCGTCGCGCGGTGAGTGCAGAGGACTCGTAATGAGGGTTAGAAATTTCGGCACATTGCGGCCCAAACCGCACCCGGCTTCTTGGCTTATTATTAATTCCGTAAGACGTGTCCCCGATGTCCAAGACGTGCGCTGAGATTCGAGACAAAAGTCACAGGGCCGGAAGGGACGCCCCCTCCCCCTGCCTACGTGTGGAGCGTCGACAAGTCTTCAGTGTGGGACTTACAGGTGGTTTTAATAACGGCAGCCACTAATGTCGCGAGATGAATACTTAATGGAAGGATCATCGCAGGATCTCTAAGGATCCTTGAAGACGGTTGACTTGACTAATAATGCATGCATTGTTGCTGGTTTGTTGTTTTATGTACGTGTAGGTAAGCCAGAGGTCTGCATCTATATTGGAGTAGGGATATACGATATCGAATAGTAAGTAGAAATACAAAACTCTTTATTGCATACCAGTTTACAAAATAAATATATAATAATAGCACAATTCAAATTCCTTCTAATTAGTACTACCAAAAGAAAAGTATTGACATTCTTGACGTAATGTTAATTCAATTCAATTCAAAAGTTCTTTATTTCAATTTTGCCGTCACAGACGCACTTATGAACATCAATTATTACAATGACTCTACCACCGTATCGGAAAAAGAACCACCACTCAGATGATACGGCAAGAAACTGATACTAACGGCATAGTTTTTAGAAGTTTTGGTACAATATTTTATGTTTGTTTTTGACAATATTATTTTTCTTATGTGCCAGTTAGGTAATTGGCAGAAGCGGAATGTTCCATGCATCTTTGTCTTCTATGTAATTACTAACTGTATAGTATGCTTTTTCATTAGAATATTTTTCACACTCAATTTGAATTTACTTTCTGTGAGCTCCGTTATACATTTTGGAATTTTATTATAATACCGTACACAATTACCCATGAAGGACTTATTCATTTTACTCAGTCTAAACCTAGGTATTGAAATTCTATCTTTATTTCTAGTGTTTATGTTGTGGTGGTCACTATTCACCTTGAATTTGTGCAGATTTTTACGAACATACATTATATTTTCATAAATATACAGAGAAGGTTAAGTTAATACATTAATTTGTTTAAAGACTTCTCTTAATGATTCGCGAGGACCCAACTCATAAATAGGGCGAACCGCCCGCTTTTGTAATATAAAAATAGCTTCCATATTCGTGGCAGACCCCCACAGCAAAATGCCATATGATATTAAGCTGTGGAAGTGTGCAAAGTAAACTAACCGAGAACAAAGTTAATTGCCTAATTTTACTAACCACGCATGCAGCAGAACTAAGTTTTCCTGATAGAGCATCGATATGAGGACCCCACTGCAACTTAGAGTCTATGCCTATACCTAGGAATACCGTCGCCTTGTCTGTGCTGAGTTTATCTCTATTAAGCATTACATTTGGCTCTACATGTCTAACATTAGGCAAAGAGAACTTTAAACATTTCGTCTTTTTCGCGTTTAGTAACAAGTTGTTGGCAGCAAAGTTACGCCTCGTATACCACCTACCAAATAACAAAGTATTTAGTATAGGATAAATGGGTACTCCACGACTTAACTCTTAGCTTTTTCATGTCATTCGGATAATGTTCGGCGAACCATCAGGTAGACGAGTCTAGGCAGTCGAGTCTTCATTTAGATCTCTGGAACACCATCTTTGACCCCATCGATGATTAACATCAGGCAAGATTTTGAATTTTATTATTTATAGGCTTGCGTTTGACCGCTATCTTACCTGTTGTTAAGTGACGATGCGGTCGAAGATGTAGCACGCTCGCCTAGAATAAACCTGTTCACTCTTGTTTTAAAGACACCCAGATTATATAAATCTGTAAGTAATAAAAAATATTTATAATATGTACCTAGGGATAACAATATTCTTAATAGTTCCTTGCGATAGTTTGATAGCTTAATGTACATATTACATAGAATCTAGCACTTTGACGGCAATCCTCCATTCCTGACTTGAAAAGCTCTTCTATAAGAATTACCACGATATATTTTCAAAAGACAATCAATTTCACTTACAGCACCGTTTCCATCGTAATAGTTCAGGCTCGCGCGATCGAGCGCGTTATATCGCCCCCGCGCGGCCACTTGTCGAAGCTAAACACCACTAAAGCTTGCGAGGCACGCGACTTCCTGAAGGCAATCGAGAATTTTCGTAATCTCTTCGGCTCTACTAATATTGTGTGATGGGTAGGTAGTTGGTAATTTTAGTAAATAGAGATAAAAATACATGAAAAAACGTAAAAGTACCTATATAGCAATATTAATATGGTACAGTAAACAGCGTCAAAAGAGGTGGTTTCTTCGCTTAAAGCGATTTTTTTTCAGATAATCTTAAACCGTTTTTTTGTAATTATTTAACCAGAGGCAATGTGTTGTGTCTAGCGTTCAAACGTCAGCGCAATTTCAATCACTTGTATTACATTAAAGGTATTTAAAGTTCATGAAAATAATATACAGTTAATCTTTTATATTTCAGTTAAGTATAAAAATTATACCAGTAATAAATCCAATACGTATTACGATAAGCCCCAGATTGTGTTGTTTTTTTCGTATGAGATGAGCACTTCGTTTATTTAAGGAACACGCTGGCTGATAAGAGTTGCAGTACCCAGAACATTGTTCATCATCAGCCCATCACGTTCCCACTGCCGGGACACGGGTCTTCCCTCATAGAGAGAGAATGGGCCATAATCCACCACGCTGGCCCAGTGCGGGTTGGTGGATGTCACATGTCCTTGAATTTTTTATGACAAATTCTTGGACATGCCGGTTTCCTCACGATGTTTTCCTTCACCGTTTTCGGAGCGAGTATTAAATCCGCACATAACTTCAGAAAGTTAGTGGTGCGGGGCCAGCGGGATTCGAACTCGGGTGCGTCGGATCGTAAGTCGCACGAGCTCCCACTGAGCCACACTCGTTCGTGAGTCACACAGAACATTGTTGTCCAATGTTTATTCAATCGGCAGTGGTCATATCCATTTCAAGCAGACAATTTTGTTACAAAGTGCAAATCCCTTTAAGATGGCTGTCGGGTTCCTTTCAAAAACTCGTTAGGATCCCGCCATCGTGGGATCCAGCATTCTGCGGCGGTAGGTCACGTGCCGCGAGACAAAATGTCGCAAGGAACTTTGTCGCGACGACGCAAGGGTTAGAAAGTTTTGGGAGCATTGGTGTTTGTATATAGATATTATTGTATATATGGAATATACAATAAGAAGACTGGAGAAATACCTAATATGGGTAGGTATATACCTTTATTGTAAGAATAGTTGCAATGAACCCGCGATTTTACAGATAAATTTGCTTTAAAAAATTCTGACTTGATAACAGGAGCCGCACCGTTATAACACAAGCTATTATAAAAACTAAAATGTGATGGACTCCATGTAATAACGATATTCTTTAAGAAAACTGGGACCTTTTGTTGTGTCAAAAAACAAACAAGATTTCATCATTTTTCATCTTACGAACAGCCAAGGAGTGGAACGCATTGCCAACGTCTGTGTCTCCTGACAACTACAACCTGGGAGTCTTCAAATCGAGAATGAACAGGTATCTTCTAGGTAATCGTGTTACATCTTAGACCACATCATCGCTTACCATCAGGTGAGATAGTGGTCAAACGCAATAACCAGTAAAAAAAATATGGTAATTAGCGTCTACTATTACAAAGTGACACCGAACAATAACGGGATACTTCAAAAGACATCCCAATATAACTCGCTATAATTTCTTAACAAAATATCTTGTTAAAAAGCTGAACAGAATTTCTAAGTCTGCAATAGCCATTAAATAATAGAAATACCTCGTCAATTTTCAATCGTATCCCGTTCATATCGACTTTATTCGCCAGTTTAGTGAAGCGTAGTGTGCCCCTTGTTTAGCGTAGGTACTGTGTAGTGAATTACGAGGTGGGAAAAGATGGACGGTGCTAGGAAAGAAATATCGCCGTCAACGCCTTTGTGTTTGCGATATAGGGATGGGATATTAGTAAAATATTTATAACGATAAACACATCAAAATTTTAAGAAGTAAATATTATTTGCATAGTCATGAATAATACGAGTACATAGAATAAATATAATGCAGTGCTGCAGATTTTTCAAAACAAAGTTCTGGGTGGTGCTGCAAGTTTAACGAGTTTCTTATCATCAGGTGAACGTCTCGTCAGAGAATTACATTTTAAATAATATTTTTTTAGAAAAAAGGCCAAACCAACTTCAAGACTATGTCTATATTTTTTGTATATGTATTACCAAACAAAACAAAAACATCAAAATCACTTCATAATTGGCGGAGTAATCGCGACCACCTCCTCTTTTATTAAACATGTATACCATATATTTCAAGCAAAATTTATCGATATTCGATAACATCGACAGGATGACCTCTCCGATTCAGGGTGATTACAGCAGTTAAACAAATCGGCGTGTAAGAGACCGCTCGGCCAGCCACCCGCTGAGTGCTTAATCACTTAACACTTGCCAGATTAACGGGAATTTATTGCAGAAAAGTAACCCCTGCGCTTAGAAATTAGACAATTGTTATTAGAAAGTGTAGGACAAAAAAGGGCTCTTTTGCACTATAGCAATTAATTGAACATTTTTATTTGGTTTATATAAATTAGATACTTTCTTTAATAGTCGTAGTTGTTATTTTCATACCCTATGGTTGTCTGGAAGATATCGCTGCTTAGTGATAAGACCGCCTATTGTACTTATAGGAAATGTGTTACCAACTGTAATTTTGTTTTCTTTTTTTAAATGCAATAAAGTGTTATCTATCTATCTATTTATCTATTGTTTTGTTTTAAAATATTAAAAGTGTATAGATAGGATCAATTTTTGGCCCAGTTATCATGCTATAAGTACAAATAACCTAACAGTACTACATACTATGACTACATACTAATATAGATGTTTGCTACGAAACGCAACACTACGAAACAACACACTCCTCCAAAATAAAACCACAAAGCCTAATATGTCATTCTTTACGTAATTATTATAATAATCAGTGAGTTTATTTTCAAAGTACCAACACTTTTTTCTTCACTTCTTCTTTATTCTTTGGTATCTAACAAATAATACAAACTTTTCATTTCCTTTTAACATTGGGCCATAAACAGCTGTTTCTATATGAACTAAAACAATAATAGCATATAAACATTGAACCTCTCTTTGAAATATATATATATTATACATAGCTCCGGTAAGAAAACCAAATAGGGCACTATTGTAAGTTATTGTAAGTTAGCCTTCCCATAAATTATTTGATTTCCAAGCAAAACATCTCAGAATAACAAACGAAGCCCATCAATCTCGGACACAAGAGAGTCCTGAAAAAGACATTAATTCTTACAAGAATAAAACTCGAGACAAACGGGCGATGGACACAGGGGTGCGCAACCTTTGCCGTAACCGGCCCGTGAAACCATTTTAGTGACATGCTAGAGTTGTGTGGATACGCCATTATGCATTTTATCGTGTGTTTCATGTAAGCTTTAATTATATTATTATTTATTTAAGCCGTGATTAATCCACAGCCTGGACAATTACGGCTATAATATTATTATTAGTTTTTTTTGAGACCACTTTTGTCATGATCATCATTATCATCAACAGCCTGTTCAAGTCCACTGCTGGACATAGTCCTCCCCCAATGCACGCCACTGACCCCGATCTTCGGCTCTACGCATGTAATTGCTGCCAGCTACTTTGCGCAGGTCGTCGCTCCACTTTTGTATTGAATATAAAATATAAATAAAGTTTAACAGTGTCCGTGTCAGTGAACTTGAATTTTGGTCATCAATCATTCAGCTATGATTTCACATGTTTTTAACTTTGAGTACAAAATATTCATAAAATAGGGCATTAAGTTTTGAATTCCTGATAAACGTTTTCAACGGTATATCCCCAAAGAAAATGTTTATCAGGAATTCAAAAACTCTTTTATGACACATGATGCTCTCAGCAATTAATTGTAAGCCAATCCCCACTACTACCCCATCACCCTTTCACATACGACATTCGTACGGGGTCATTCGATCAAAGCGATTGTCCAATAAATAAATAGTTTATTTGCTTTGTAAATAAATACTGAAGGTCTTCCGAATAGTTCCTCGGAATGCGAAGGGCGCCGGCTAACTAACGAGAACTAAATAGGTTTGTTTTGGAAAAGGAATTCTGCTTACCCGTTTGATTCGATTGATTTGGAGGATGTTTTAGGGATATAAAGGCGGAGGCGATTAGTTTTACAAATGTTTAAATTGATTAGATAAGTATATAAGCAAGAGAAGAGGAAAATACCATGCTTTGATTCGACGAGATTTACGTTATAAAAAAAATATTAGACATTTCAACAGTGTTTTGTTAGTAATTGTGTTTTGTTTTTGTTAGACTCATTTTAACTCTTTTTTATCATCATTGTTATATTGCGCTCGTAGCGTTGCTTGCCTAGTCGAACGTAACAGATCTGCTATGTTAAGCAACATTTGCAGCGGACGCCACTTGGATGGGTGACCGTGTGGTATTTACATTTGAGCGCTAACGTCCTTCGGAGGGCATGTTGAGCCGTCGGTCCTGGTTGTTGTTGACAACAATCGTTAGGCCATGCCGAAGGCTCTCGGATGATCTAAAATACACTCCGACACTAGGGTTGGCCACACACCCACACGGGAGAAGAGAAGATCATTATTATTATCCTTGATATGATACGTTTCCACTGCTAGAAATAGTATTAGTTTTTAGCAATGCAGAAATAATGTTTCTCATCTTATTTACGAGTACCGCTGAATTACTGAAGAAAATACTTGATATCACATAAAATGGTAATGTCTAACTCGGACATACCATCTGCTCAATAAATCTCAATTAATCTCAGTCTGCATCAATAAATGGCATTAAATAAAATCGTATATTAAAGTTTTGATAATCCTTGTGTGATGTAAAATAAATATTTGTAACAGCGCCATCTGTACATCACCGTCTGAACTACAGACAGCTACGCTTTCGTAAGCTTGCTACGCGCTCTCGTAGCGACCCTCTACGGAGGGTTGAGACAACTCTTACGGAAGAGGTGAGTTTCTCGGTTTCCTCTTAGCCTAAATAACGAAGTTGGGTTCTAATAATAGTAAATCAGTTTTCAGTGAAATTAGACAAATAAAAATAAAATACATAATTTTAAATACATACTGTTATAAAAATATATAAAATATGTACTAAAATAAGTATTTTTATTTTTGTATTTTGCCAATTGATTAAAAATGGTTGGTCAGGACTAAATAAAAAACGAGTTTACAAGATTCACCGCAAGAGGCGACACTGTTAGAAGATAATAAAAATTTGGCATGCCACAGTGTGGCACCCTCATAGGAAGAACACTTATCTTCCTCTGAGGTGGCACCACTGGTACCGTCATTATTAATGTCAATACACCCACACAAGTTGAATAGATTATTCAATTTTCTCATAATTATTTATGACAGTTTTTTGTGGAATATTTTTCACTATTAAGATTATTTGTCGAATATTCAACCGCCGAGCAAAAGTGTTCATTATTGTCTACGGTTTATCACCGATAGTGCAGTGTGCAGTTTTTGGTTGACAAATTGTGTTTTGAATGACGGAATCATAGTACAAAAGGCTATGGAACGGCTAGGATGTAGGTGTATGAAATTAAATACCTGTTATATTTTATAATTGTTTGGCGTAGGCGAGCGTTCATTGGCCTAGCTAACTGGATCGATAGATATCTCGTTTCCCTACGCGAATTTTATACAAATTCCAGAAATTGGTTCGTTCTGTTCGAATAAAGATAAAATAATGACTTTTAAATGTAATTCAGTATTTCACGCATATATTACTTTTAAGATTAGGCACAAATCGAAGCCATATATTAACATATGATAATTAATTTATATATTTATTTTTTAATGCATTCCTTAATGTAGGTAGGTACAACAGATGGTCAATTTGTAGTCAGTTCACTAAGGACCCTGTCGGGCACGCATTTAGAAGAGAGGAAGACTGCTTCTAAGTATAATAATTATATAGCAAAAATTAAGCGAGTATTGATGACACAATGATAAAATTAAATGAGAATAATATGAACGCATATGATAATTAAGAGAACGTCATCAACGCCGAGGCGAAATCATAATTTATAATAACTTATTGACTTTTGACAGCCTTTGTGGTGTAGTGGTAGGACGAGTTCACACTAATCTGCACTAATTCACACTAATATCATAATGTGAAAGTAATTGTCTGTTTGTTTTGTCGTTCTTTTCACGACTAAACAAGGTGGTTGGTTTCTCGTATGCGCGAGGTCGTCTGGGTAGGTTAGTTACCACCGCTTTGCTAGTTATTCTGCGGCTAAGTAGTGCGTAAGCATTACTATGTTCCAGTTTGAAGGGTATTGTAGTCAGTGTCATTACTGGGCATTATAAAAATAAATAAATAATAAATAACGCCTAACGATCATATACATAGATCTTGGCTCCTAACTAGGATTTCCCTGTATCTAGGGAACCAGAAGCTATAAATACCATGGTCTCACAACACCCAGACACGAAACAAATGCTTGCGCATTTTTTTTCTCTGCACAAGCATTTGTGCTGTCGCGGGAATCGAACCCGCAACCTAAGAGGTGTATGAGATTTGAGCCAACCTGCTCAACCACTACACCACAGAGGCTGTCAAGTTGAGGTTGTCATTATGAAACTTAAGAGCTATTATCTCAAAGTGACGAGTGAGAAAGTAGTGCCACGCAAGATTTTGCTGCAACTATATTCTCGTAAATATATCTATATTATTGGAGAAGAAGTAAAACGGAAGACAACTCGCATGGTCGCGGTCATCTTGACAGCCAATCAGAGCGCGGCTTGTTTTAAAACGGTGCCGATAGGGGCGCTGTAAGCAACAACAAGCGCGTGAGACGGAGGAGCGGCACTTTTTGCTTGGGACGTGGTGCTGAACGGTTTAGGCTTTATAGGTCTTAGTAGTATTTTTGTTTTGTAATTGTTTTTGGTAATTTAAACCATTTTGTTTTTCATAAGTTAATTAAAATTGTGCCTAGTTTTGTTAAGTTGTTTTCTTTTTACGAATATCTACGAGGGTAGATAAAAATATATATAACTATAGGCAGGCGTATTGCTTACCATCAGATGAACGATCAGATCGTAATGTAATTACATAAAAACACGAGCCATTAATCCGATCTTGATGAAGTTTGGTGCAGAAATACCATGAAGAAATACCTAATACAATAAATGTTTCTGTTTCTGATTCTGATTCTGAATACCTAAATTTTCATTCCAATTTAACCCGTTGTTCCCGAGTGATCACGCATCCATCCATTCATCCTCACAAAGTTTCGCATTCATAGTAGAACATGTTTTTACTAGTTTAGTAGGATAGGAAGGATAACGCAGATATCTGTTGCCATCTGAACATACACGCATCTCTATAAATGGACTCACTCTGACCTTGACCTAGGGCTCAGGTGGGAACGAGGCTGTAACTGACCTTACCGGTGTGTATGGACGATGTATCGTTAGACGAGAGCCGAATTATTAAAACATCTTTATGGTTATGATGATTATTGTTATGATGGTTAATTAACTCCATCCAAAGGTTGACTGGAAGGGATCACTCTTAGCGATAAGTCCACCCATCGCACTTTAATTTGTAAGTTATTTCCATGTACCTATTTATTTTTTATTTTTTTGATTAATAACCCACGTACGATTAGTTCAAGTTGAAGTGCAGTGTTCACGACGTCTATCTTTAAATGACCTCACGCACTGACCTTGACGTAGGTTTCAAATGGAAACGAGGCCGTAATTGGGCTGAGCGACTTTCTTGGATGCCCTATTTTAGTGGACAACATACGTGTATGTGAGTACAATGACGTCCAATTTCGAAGGTAATTTTAGTCACTGAAAGAATGTTGTGATATCGTACCATTTTTATCTCTTTCTGATCTATGTTTGGCCGCTGTCTCGCTTGATGTTAGGGGAAAATGTGATCAAAGTTAGAGTACATAGATTTCATGAGAGACAGCAGTTTAGCTGCTCGGACCCGTCCCTCTGATAGTTCACCGAACATCATATTGAAACACAACTAGATGTCGCTTGACCTGCTCGACTTTCAGTGTTAAGCGCCATGAATCACTGGTGTTCTTAGATATTTTAAATACTCGTTCAGTTATGTTTAATACGTATTATGTTACTATGTCGTAATCACTAGTTTGACCTTTGTTTTTCTCAAATACCTTGTTATCTAATCCGTTATTGCGACAAGGTACTAAAATACGTACTGTAGCCACAGAATGCCTAATAGTATGCTGTAGCTCAATTAGGCCCACCGAGTCAACTATCATTCACTGACCTTGGTGCAGGGTGCAGGAGGGTGCGGGGTGGAGGGCGGGCTGCGGGGAGCGTTTGGAAGCTGCAGGAGGTGCCGGATGCTGTAGCCTTGTCTGGATTTGCGGGACATCCTGAAAACGATAAAATAGTTACATATTGATGGCTGTCTCTATATCCCATCACGTCCCAATGCTGAGACATGGGCCTTTTCTTATTATAGAGTATAGACCATTATGTACCACGCTCGCTGGCGAGAGGCGATTTGATGGGCACATGTCCTTCAATTAGACTTTAGGACATGCCGGTTTCCTCACCATGTTTACAATCGCTGTTTTAAGAGTTGAATTCACCCATAACTTAATTGGATTTTTAATTGTTATCCGCTTAATTCGGTTCGTTCGCATCTATAATAAAATCATTTCTTAGTGAATGTCTACATATACCCTAAAACCTTACAAGCCAAATTTCAACTACGTACGTGGGTATTGTACTTTGAGATTTCTTTATGAGTCAGTGAGTGGATTCCGCTTACACACGCTGGCTCAGGCTTTTGTAAAAAATAACATTAAATGTAATTCGGTAGTCATAAAATCAACAGTTAGTACCTATATATATATACTTAGCGTACAGTAACATACATTCGTCTTACATATTACTGCACACTATAGTCTTTAAAAAGTTATTTTCCTTACCCTATGGTTGTCTGGGAGACATCGCTGCTTAGCGATAACATCGCTTATTGTACTTATAGGAAATTATGTATTACCAACTGTTATTTTTTTTTAAGTGCAATGATGTGTTTTCTATCCATTTATCTATACGTCACTATCAGCGCCATCATAACACTGACCGTTTGTTTGGTACAAATATATACTGAAACCGCAACAGCGTTCATCACTTTAAATAAATCAAATCAATTATTGAAATATTTTGAGCCTAGACATCGTTCAATTTACCTACAGTATCAATAATTGTTTATGGAAGGTTGGAAATTTGATTCCTAAGGTCTTTAAAAATCATTAAAAATGTTAACAGCCTCTTTTAAATTAAATGTCATTTTAAGTTTAACCCTCTAAGCGGCTAACATAATGCGTTAGGATATTTTTTTTGAACTGAGTTTTGAGACGAGCAAGTCGTTCGCCTGATGGTAAGCACCACGCCTGTCCATAACAATTGCAATGCCACATAGAACTTTTAATTCCGTAAAAAGTACTACGTATATAATAAACCTATCATTGATAACACAACCCATTCTAGGTTTTGATGTGACGTCACAGCCCGTGATCGTGATCCCGCCAATAGAAAATCCCCTTCTTCCTATCAATGTATAATTTTATAAATTCTGAGATTTTCAACGTAGAGCTAATGGTTTGTGAACTCAATCAATTGCGATATTTAGAGCGAGTGTGGCTCAGTGGCAGCACGTGCAACTTTCAACCCGTCGCACCCGAGTTCAAATCTATCTGGCCCCGCACAACTAACTTTCTTAAGTTATGATCGGATTTAACTCTAGCACTAAAAAGTTAAAGATAAACATCGTGTGGAAACCAGCATGTCCGAGAATTAATCATAATAATTCAAGGACATGTGACATCCACCCGCACTGGGCCAGCGTGGCGGATTATGACCCATACTCTCTCTGATCTGATAGAAAGCCCGTGCCCCAGCAGTGGGAACGTAATGGGCTGATGATGATGATGATGAATCATCAATTTATGCCGTATATTTGGAATATACAACCAACCTTTCTATCTAGCTACACCCTATTTCACTTGAACCTAGAAACTCCTTTTAATAGAAGTTCTGTCAACATCAGTACAGTAGTTCTACGTGACTTGAGTACAAAACAAAATTTAACACAAATACGTACTAATCCTCCAGTTATCTCTAGGTCTTATTACTGAAACAGTAATGATCAAGTTCCTTTGCATATTTGCATCCAAAATATTAGCAAGTTAAAACAATCCTGTCCCAACTAAGCGAATTCATCGAAGTTTTTTCTAACAAACAAAATGAAGCCTCATAATGGTATTTGATTTCCACTTAACAATAATTGAGCTGTAAAAGCTCACAGCTTTTACTAGAAATCAGATAAAAGCGCTACGTAGGAAACTCTATAGGTGTATTTCATTCCCGACTACCTGTCTGGCATTTACTAACAGAACCAAGTCTTGAACAAATTTCGGCCATAAAATATTTTTGATAGAGTCGAGTTTCAAACAGTTGAATCTATAGAACGTGGGTATTATACTATTTATAAACGCGTCATGTCTCGTTGTTGCTAATTATGATTCAGGTAACTATGTTGTTTTAAGGGTTTCGTCAGAAATCAGATTGCTTTATGAGAAATACAGCTATTACTGGAATAAAAATAAAGTTTATTGTGTAATAATTGATGTACAATTAAATAAGATTAAAGTATGTATTTGATAGTATTTAAGACTGGCTTCCTATGCATTTTTCATAATTTCACTCAAAATTTAATCTAGCATAACTTAGTCCTATAACCCCTTGATGCCGTGAGATCGAATTCCTTTCAATAACGCGTATATGAATTTTTTTTATTGGGTTAATGTTTGATACATAAAGTATATTTTTAATCAAATATAGAAAAAAAAATAGGGACAATAAACTTTCAGAAAACTTTTTATTACCTGAAAGCCTCATGAATATTACAATATTTTGTACCTTACCTTTATTATTCATAGATTATTCAGGAAAAATCTTCAGTATCAGTTCGATCATAAATAATTGAATTTATATAGAGAAGGTTAGAGTAATATTTACCTTCATTTATATTCATTAAACACACTAATAACGTAGACTGTGCTGGTCTATTGTTGAAGTACCTGTGCGTTCAAACGAAAGTAATCTTTATTAGAAGTACATAAAATTAATTTTAGATTATACGTTCTCTATCTATCTGCAGACTTTATCAAGTTAGTGAACGCCAAAGGATATTGAATTTACACGTGATAGGCATTAAGTTCTATTTGATTCAACTAAACTGTATCAAGTAATGAAACCATGATTCGGTTGAAGTTGAAAGCATTAACTATCGAACTTCTCAACTATCTCCTTTATCAAATTAAACTAAGCACTTTTGTTACATTAATAAAGAAGGATAAGTAGCCAGCTTTGGTTATGATTATAAAACTGTTTTATGACTAAGATTCTTACCGGCGAGTCTTACCAGTTTTACGTCCCAATTGAAGTTAACTTGGATTTTATTACTCTATCCTCTGATTTTGAGCGTTCCGTTGACCTTACATTATTCAAAATTGCTGTTTTATGCCGAACTCATGAATTATCCAATAAAAATCGACAACTCCCTGTTTATATTTGCATGGCATCGCATAGTGATGTTCGTAAGACAGTTGTTTATCTGAGACCCATTTATTGTTCAAAAGAATAACTTGATTTTTGTTAAAAAATAAATTTTAGGACAAGCTTTAAACAAATTTGTAAACGGAGTCGCGAGCGGATTTAAATGAGTTAAAAACACTAGTAGTTTACGATTATCCACCAAGGAGTTCCATTGCCCAGCTTCAATCTCCATCATCAGATCAGCTGGCTATCACCATAACATTGCATTGTTATCGGACTTTGACAAATATGCAAAATTTCAACTCTGTAGGATAAGAGAAAGTGGTTCGGATTCAGCTTGCAAGATTTGACCCCAACAAACAAACAAACATTGCAAGTTAAATAAAAGCTTGTAAAAAGAAACGAAACAAAACGTTTGAAGTTTGAACTGAAAAGTTTTAACTTATATCCGTCTCACGCCGAAAAGTTACTCAAGGTGTAAGCATTTAAGTTTGCTTTTCGCGTAACAAAATAAAGAACACTTGTAACGTTTTACGTAGAGTAGGTTATTAGGGTTTAATTCAGGAGCTAGTAGTAAATTTTGAATGTGCTTGAACGTATAACATACACAGTTAAATTACTGCGTTGTTCCAGCTTTCGGGAACTGTGTTTTCTCTTCACACTTACATAATGAACTCAGACCACGTTCTGAGTATTTATATATTTATGTAGGTATTTATGTATTTGTGTAGTATTTGGTTTGACTTTCGCGTGATAGGTTAGCGCTAAGCATTAGCTACTCGAATACGGAATGAGAGCACTCACACTTGTACTGGGTCAAATACGGTCAATTGTTAAATCTTCGTACTTCATTGGTACTCGTGGTAAGTCTCTCGTATGCGGGAGGCCTTCTGGGTAGGTACCACAACTTTGCTTGTTATTATGCCGCCAAGCAGTAGTGCGCAAGCGTGACTGTTCCGGTTTAAAGGGCAATGTAGCCAGTGAAATGGCTGGGCATATGATACTTTATCTGATGTTTCGGGATGATGAGCGCAATGAAGTGCTACGCACAGTGCTTTATATAGTCGTGGTGGTTGTGGTGCTTTATTTATACGATCTGGGTGGCACTGCAATTGTTATGGGCACGCGTGGCGCTTACCATCAGGCGAACGACTTGCTCGTTTCATCACTCACATCCATAAAAAGGATAAAGTGAAACATAGCATTGCAATTATGACCTTTCGGAGGTTAGGGATATGAGTTACTTTTTTCTTTTTCGTGTCTGTGGCCAAACCTGGTGTCGGAGTTTATAGAGCGCTCGAAGGAATCCGACAAGGCCTAAAGACTGTTGTCCTGAGATAACAACCGAGACTAACGGCATAACGTCCCCTTCTCAGCACAGTCGCGCTTAAATGAAATAACCACACAAGCGGTCACCCATCCAAATGCTGACTGCGATTAACGTTACATAAAAGACTTAGTTACATAGAAGATTTAATAGTACAGCTACAGAAACATGACCCTGTAAAGACATTTATATAAATAGCGACTCTTGCTACCACGCAATAAAGTCCAATTCAGCTTGCATAGCACTGCGTACCGACCACGTATATTTACCTACAGAGCGCCTTTCTTTCTATCGCGTAGCTCTTACCTATTCTTATGCCGCACTGTGGTCCGACATTCAAATTTAGTGGACATTCGACCTTAAGTCTACAGCTACGGTACGAGCGCTACCAGCTACGGTACGAGCACTACAACAAATGTTATGTTGTAATGATAAGCAGCACATTATTTCACTCAGTAGGTACTCCTATGTAGTAGTACTCCTATACACATAAAAAGGTTTGAACCTAAATTAAGCTTAAAGTTAAACCTTATTTTAACACATAATTTAAAAGCCTACAAAATGATACACTTCCGTTATTCGAATATTGTTCCTAGTATATTATAGATATTCATCAAACGTTCCCGGAAAAATACACGCCAGTAGTATACAGAAAAAAATCAAATTAATCCGTTTGTGACAACGGTATTAAATTTTACAAACACAACATCCGGAAATCGATACCAATATATACCTATATCTAACAGCTGCAGACGACGCCATTTTGAAGTGCTTATTTCCATTATAACATTGTACTAACTACACTGAAATGTTCTACAAAAGTTCGCGTTTTGCTTCGTGAAGTCCAGAAGTTTTAACTCGACTGGCTAAACTAACTCCGCAATTGGCATTACGCGAAAACAACGTTTATTACAAGCGGGTACAGATTGAATTAGCCCGCGGTGGAATTTCGCTTACAACTTTGCGCAAATACGCCGAGTTCAAGTTATCTGAAAAGTTATTTAACAAAGTTTCATAGCTTTCTTGGCTGCTATTCGAGATTGGACTCTCAACTGTTTGCTTTTAGGTAAATTGTTGTTTGGAACTGGGTTTAGAGTTAGGACGTTTCGTAATCGCGAGAAGTTTGCGTTATCCCATCGAGAGCCGTGACTGTAGAAAGATTTTCCTTCTACAATGGACTGAGACTGGGACCGGCCGCTGAAATGACTTTGTAATAGCGTCCTCAATAAAACGACCCAATATCGTAGGCTTTTTACCTTATTTATGAGATAGTTTGATAGGACTTCTCTGAATTATGTTTACCTTGAAACAAGTCGGAATGTTTTTTGTTGGAAAAATCTATCATTTTGCTAACTTCGGAGTCGTGTTTACGACAAGCGTTATCCTCATATAGAATAAGTGGCATACTTTCATTGATTTATTCTTCTCGGTTTGCATGAAACAAAGACGTTCATTTTGGGACTATTGTGGAACGGTTGAACTCCCATCTTCGTGATTTAACAGTAACTTAAAGTTTTAACGAGCTAAACTTTGTACAATTAACAAAGTTGGAACTATACATACAGACTTACTGACACTTATTCATAATCAATAAATGTTACAGTTACTTACATAAGCGGGAGCAAAATACAGTAGATGTTTTTACTATTGATTTTAAATAAGTGGGTACTATTTTATATCATATTGACATATAATTTACGAAGTATATGAAAACCGATCCTTATATTTATTTTATAATCATTTAGCTTCTGAATCAGTTCCAGTTTCTGAACTGGATCTTTTTGAATTACAGCATTTAATTTTAAAATGATCATACATTTTGCGTGGCATTCATACCACAACCCATACATACAGTTTACATATTCGTAATACAATCCATAATTGAGTTATTTATTTTTTAATTTGACTAACAATATTTATAGAACCATTGTTTTTATCGAGATGCTTTCATCATTAATGCAATAAATATTTCAAATTAATACAATAAACATTTTATGTTTTTATAAACACATAACTCTTCTATCTCACTGCCTTATCAATTCACTTCTATAAAAAATCTTATGAAAACATGCCTGGGAAAATACTTCTCAGTTCATTTCCATGAAAGGCGGCGTAAGAAACTGTGCCGATACTGTTTTGAGACTGCAAAACCACGAATGTGTAGTAGCTGCACCTTATTTCCAAGTTACCTACTAGTTGGCTAACCTCGTAACACTTTTGGTCAAAACTTTTTATCAACACAACTTTCAAACACTTCGTAAAAAGTAGTAAAACTATGTTTTTAGTTCATTACCTGCCAGTTTATCGTATCCTCCCGTCCAACGTACAAGGTCAAAAAGTATTAGAAGCGTCCTCCTTACTGTTCCAAGAAGTAAACACAAATCACAAGAGCATCCCAGGTATCACGGTCGAGTTTCACATCAAAACAATATTTGAATTCCATATAAACATTCGTTTTGATCACTTCCACAGTCACATTAATACACTAAACCCACTTTCCAGTCACAAAAACGTAATTCGTCTCTCAGCATAACCTCAAAACATCTTACTGACACTCCGCGGCCCACAGGAATTAATAAAAAGTTTCTTTATAAAACAAGTGGGTTGTGAGCATGTTCCAAAATGGCGGAACTTTGCGTTAACTTCGGAACGTAGAGCGACGTGAAGTTGTAGGGTGCGCGACTCGCGCCACTCGGTGTACGGTCGCGCAACCACCCCTAACTTTTCACATCTCAACTTATTCCTAAAACTTGATCACGTCCATATTTTGCATGAAAACTTCACCAAACATAATAAAAAGTGGTTTTTGAGTCACGATTGGTCACTAAAAGTACTTTATTTAACGTCTAAAAAGTATCAAGGAATGTTAGCTCCCCGTAGAGCTCTCGGACCGCACCGCGAGCCGCGTAGTCGACAGGGGTTCGGTGGGGAAAATCAATAACTTACGGCCGACTCTCTCCGCCGCTCTCCGCGTTTAATCATACACTTTGTGAGCAAAACATTAAAACTTGTCCGTTTGTTTGTCGGAGGCGGATCGTTGTCGATCGAGGTGCGGGGGGGTGTGAGCGAATTTCGGAGCGAGCGAGCGGAGCGGGTGGCAGCGTCGGCGACTACCGAGAGACTTGGCCACTTTGCGGAGTTTACTTGCTACAAAGTTTTGCGAGGTGTTCTTACAAAGAAGTACGGGTTTGTACTGCATAGTGAGAAAGATTGGCGCCGTCCCGCGCCCCTCGTGCCAACTTAGCTGCAATGTTATCGGTCGCCGAGGTCAAATTAAAAGTTTGGTCTTTTGTAAGTTTGTTAAGTACCCAGTTTCGAGAGTATTATGTAGCTGTTTAACTTTTTAATCACTTTTGTTAAGTTACAATTTAATATATTACCTAATTTTATTAAAACTATAAAAATAACAGACCTACCTTAAATATCTATAACTAATATTTCACAGAGTTTGCTATAATTTTTAACTTTATCAAGTTACTATTACTAAGTTTCATGAAGTTTACTTTAGGTACTATTCCTTCCTACACCTACCAAACTCAAATGACGCGTCTGATTAATACTTACTAGTATTACCTAATACCACTGCAAACATTTATCTACTTAACAAACACTGGTCTATTCATAGTCGATAAGTAACAAGAGCCAATTACTACCTGCATAGTCGAGCTATAGAATACAGTGACTCATCTTTGTGAAAACTCTACAACAGCCTCATGTGTCAAGGCCTACACCTAATACTTTGCTATAACTGTCGTCAATCAAGTAAGTAGACATTCTATAGTCACTATTTTGATAATGATGCTGATAAAATTTATCAAATCATATCTTACAAGGAGATTAGGCTCGTGCCCTTGCATTGGGCACGTGATGGGCTGATGATGATGATGATGATAATATCTCACAATAACGTTATTCATAAGCAATTTTAAGTTTTTGTTCGATATAAATATTTACGTTTTTATCTAATCTAATTTCAGGATGGTGACTAAGGGCACAGAAGACTTAATACTCTTAGTACGTAAGAGCTGCATACAAAAAATAATTGGCGATAAGCAGTGAATCCTGCACACTTACTTGTCATTTGTACGTTCTGGTTGACAAATAAATAAAAAAAGACAAACATTCTTAAAACCACACAACTGAGAATGGACAGGTTATAGAAGCACTCAGTCACCTAATTGCGTGTAAACGCTCGCACACGCCTTCGATTATGTGTGTGACACACACTCCATTATTATATATGGTTATAACGAAGTTAAGTCACTGTTGATAACACTATGCTGCACGCTCGCGAACTCAAAGGAAGCCGCAAATAGATTGAATGCGACAGTTAATAAACTATTCATGAATACTCTGTATATAGCCTTGAACCTTGTTAATAGCAACTTAATAAATATTAATGATGGAAAATAAAGAAGCTGCTTGTATGGAAAACAAACAGATTATGTTTGGGAGTGGTAGAGCAGTCACTCAACAGTCATCTGCTTGTAGATCTATGTGCTCCATCTTCAGCCATAAGATAGTGGCCAAACGTAGATAAAAAACCCATAAGAAAATTTATTTAATAATAATAATTTAATTTATTTTGAAAGGAAAGAGAACGTTAAACTTTGTGTTGGTGGTTCTCTTCCAATCTATTTTCAAATGTGTTTTCTAATCAGAAGTTATATTTTTGCAATATTGCACAATAATAATAGTACAGGATAGAGCTTCTCACGACTTCCTCTAATAAAGTGGAAACTAACAAAGAAACTACGTCATGAGTAGCTCTTAAGAAAACAAGATCAGTTTCAAGGGATATTCAATTTTACCTAATGGAAATAAAATACAGATTGGCTTGAATTGGTAAGTTTCGTCAGACGACTTCTAATACCATACAAATAAATCAAGAATATTTGTGATCATAACCAATGCTTAGGCCTAGACTACGAGTAGGTAGGTACTTTACGATTAGATGATGGCGACTTTTGTTATTCTATTTTGAACTGTATTACTGAGTTGGTAAGGAAAGTTTTTCAGAAAGTGGAGTTTCCACTTCGCTTCAAATTAACTCAGTTAAAAACTTTGAAACAAGACGGAACTTTTATTAAAGTTCGAATCACTTTAAGAATTTGGGCTCGCCGAGGAATCCGAAGTGGAATGGGATAATTATTTGAGAGAGACTTATCAAAAACAATTCTAAGATGCTTGGGGAAAATCTTTATTAACAATAGATGGATAACTTCGTCTAACCATGGGACACTATAAGTAAAAATATTCGTCAATAAACAAGAAACGTAAAACCAATACATGAAATGCTAACACACTACACTTTGTCTACTGAATATAACGGTAGAAGTAATTTGATAAAAACAAAAGAAGAGGACAAAAGTCACAAAACTAATTTTAATAAAACAACAAAACGAAACAAGTTGAAAAGTAGCAACAAAAGCAAACATGTACGAGTAGCACACCGATTTAATACCCTAAGTAGTGTAAACAAGTTACGTTCAGAGTAGCTGATTCCCACCCCCTCCCATCTCGCAAACAAATCTAACAGCCAGTTTAATCTGACCTGTCTACGAGACCACCCAGCTGTCACAATAAACGACTGTGCTGCGAGGAAATAAATATTCAAAGCTCTTAATAAAGTGGACATTCGTACTTTCGATCAGTTGCCCGATGAGTCCAGCTCGTAATAGAATCGTAGCTCTATACTGGAGATCAGTCGGGGTCAGAGAAATGAGTTGGCTGATTGGTTGTTGGATGAGTCCAGCTACGAATATTGTTTAGGGTTGACTATTACTTTTTGTACAAAAATAGGACTAAAGTGTTAAAAAGACGAATAGTTAAGTCTGAATGAGTGTTTTAACTTTGTAAACCCTTTCAACTTAAAAGCCGTCTTAAGCAGAGATTTCTGATTTCTTATATTTCTGATTGGTTATTTATTATTACTCCACGGCTGTTTTTAAGAAACGAGAGTACAGAGATGTTAATATTTTAAAGTCAATAAAATCAAGTAATATTATTATTTAATTGCATGCGTTAAGTTTTTTTTAAATGAGCAGTACCTAGCCGTATTACTTACTATATAACAACTCTGTCCGCAAAAAAGGTAAAGGATGGCATCCGCACGTGTCTGGGAAGTCTTACCTAATAATTCCCAGTATTCCCGGGATCGCGTATTATCAAGTAGGTATCTATTTTGTGAGACAAAAAGTTATTTAGCTCATCCCTTTGTCAATATCAAATATGGATTTTGCAAAACTAAATTCTGGGTGGTGCTGTTATTGTTATGGGCTGGCGTATTGCTTACCATCAGGCAAACGACCAGCTCGTCTCGTCATTCAGTTACATAAAAAACAAAAAAAAAATCAATATCTATGATATAGATACAGGGATAAGATAATGTATAACTTTGAGAGCACATACATAATTACATAGTCTACCTTATATACGAGATAAGAATTAAAACTCAACAATGGTATCATAAACGGTGGTTCTGGAATCATAAATCTTTTCGCTTTTGAAAGGAATTGAACAAACACATCCCTTATTATTTTAGAAGGTAGCCTATTTGTTATCTTATTGAAATATCTGGTACGCCAAGCAGTTTACCACTACAAAAGTTCAAAGTCTTGTCTATTTAAAGAGCGCTCATTGTAGGTACTTAATCTGGAGAAAGTTGTATAAAAGACATATGCAGAAGATTACGTTTAATTTCTCGAACGCCGGTCTGACATTAAGTAGGTACGTTAAACTTATTTCATACTAGCTGCGCCCTGCGGTTTTACCCGCGGTTTCCCGGGATAAAAAGTAGCCTATGTGTTAATCCAGGATATAAGCTATCTCCATACTGAATTTCATCCCAATCCGTTTAGCCGTTGCAGTGTGAAAGAGTAACAAACATACATCCATACATTCTTAAAAAATTTTGCGTTTATAATTTTAGTAGGATTGCGTTTTACTTATTTTATGAAGTCGCAAAACCTCCGACAAACTCTTAAATAAACAATAATTACCCACAGACTGATTATGTTTTCTGCGTCGACGTTGGAAACGGAAAGTCGTGACCGACCTGCTACACCTCATATTATCAGTAAATCCCTTTAAATGCGTTAATAATTTAGCAGTAGGTGGATTATAAATGGCTGCATTTACATCGAATTGTAACATTGCAGAAGAAAAACTATAATGTAAGTACATTAATTAATCCGTGTATAAATGTGATGATGTTTAATCACTCCCAAATAACTATCGACACAAATCAAAACCCTCCGGCGCCCGCGGCCTTCGCGCCTGGGGCCTTACTCTGAAAAAGTAATAACTATCTTCGTTCTGTCGGATGAAAGGTATAGCGTTATGCAACAGGCATAAGAGTATATCTTTTAGTCCGCACGAACGAACGAAAGAAAGCAACTCGGAGTAGGCCCCTGCACCGGTTTTAGCGCCGCGCTCGCGGCGACAGAAACGAGCGGAGGCGCGCAGTCTGCGCCGTGAATCCAAAGCGGAAACTCCCGGAAGGTCATCCTAATTGTCCGAAACCTGGTGGGAGTTATTGCGACACGATCATAACGTGAGTGTAGCTGTTTATATTTATAATGAATATTTCGACTCACGATAGTTTCCAAACCTTAACTATCGTCATTTTTGAGCTGTTGAATATAGGAACGAGAGTTTTCCGAGAGCCAAACTGAAGTGGAAGTTGGCAGAACACATTGCCCGGAAACAAGATTTTTGGTGCCGTTGGTTGGAGACCGTATGGTCATAAAAGGTCAGACCATAGATAAAATGGAAAGATTACGTCAAAAATGAGGCGGGCAATAACTGGACTCTCACTGCCCAAAACCGGCATAAATGTAAAAAATCAAAGGAGGCCTACACCAATCCATTGATAGATAATGGCTAAAAAAAAAGGAGACTTGTTACTGTTACTGTTGGCCTGTGTCGTCCCAGTTTTGTTCAAAGGTCTCCCTACCCACGAACACTAAGACTAAGTACACTCACTAACACTAAGAACTTAATTGTACCATATTTCTTACAAATAAATTATTATTTATCAGTTACAAGTCAAGAAGAATTTTAAAATCTATATTTTTATGAATAGTATCTGAACAGACCACCACACCGTACTCTCAGGCGTTCAATAATGCTATCCTTTATTCAATTACCTGGTACGGTCAGCGACAAAAGTAGCTGATCATTTGTGAATATTTGATTGACACCTTCGATATTTGGTTTATTTCTCTGAATGTTAGCCTAACAGGTAACAAAAAAAATGTTGCAATTAAAAAGTCTGATAATATTCTGTGCGAATAGGGAAATTTCAAAATGTAATTTGTATATCTTCAGTATTATTGTCAATTGAAAGATTGCAAAAGTTCACCTGTTTATGTCGCTGACTATACCTACAAAACAACCTCACATTTGCTAAATTCGTCAATTCTTACAACCGTTCTATCTTGTGCTAAGAGAACTAAAAGACCCATCACGCTGATTCGGTGTAAGAGCCAGATATTCGTATGAGACAGATACGACCCTCGTCTTCTGGCTGCACCTACTAATCCCCTTAATAGATTCCGACGGACCCGCCACTGACGCACGAAACGATAAACGAGCTCCTTAATGAAGAGATAGAAGGCGACAGGTTATATTTGCATAGTATATTAGGATCAGACATGGATATAAAATTTCTGGCGTCTCGAAATGTGGTAAGTGGTACTACATGAGCAAGAGTCGCCATAAATGAGACTTAATAACTGATGTCTCGGAGTGACAAACGAAATCAAATCAAATTATCATTTATTTCAGGCAGTAACCACTACTCTACTCTTTGTAAGTAGTTAGTTTAGTTTTAATACGTAGAGTGTAGAATTGTTTTTAAAAACCAGTTATCAAAAACAACCGAATTCAATTCTGATGTATCATCGAAGTCCAAGGCCAAATATCGATGAATTTATATGGGACCACCTTGAAGCTATACTGAACCCAACGCAAAAAGAATTTTCCAAATCGGTTTATAAAATGACGGAGTTCTGAGGTAACAAACATAAAAAATATTTTTTAGAAGTCGGTTACAAATCCAATAACTCGACGACCTACTGTCAAAGACTATGATAGATAGATAGACAGATAGATGAAGACTTCATTGCAAACATTCAATTACAGACATTTCATAAAAATACAACTAAATAAAGTGTTACAATGGGCGGCCTTATCGCTAAAAGCGATCTCTTCCAGGCAACCTTTGGACTATGGTACCTTGTAATGATAAACTGAATGTATACGTAACTAGTTGCGCCACGCGGTTTCACCTGCGGTTCCCCGGTATTAAAAGTGGCCCATGTGCTTTTCTAGGACATACGTACATATTCGTATATATCAAAATTCATCAAAATTTGTTCAGTAGTTTTTGTGTCATTGAGTAACAAACATCCATCCATCCATTCATGCTCACCTACTTTCGCATGTTTTCTGTTCATGCTGAACCTAAAGTCACTATTTATCATCATCATCATCAGCCTACATCAGTCCACTGCTGGACATAGGCCTCTCCCAAAGCACGCCTCTGAGCCCGATCTTCGGCTTTCTTACCTTAAAGTACCTACTATTACTTAGTACTTTAAGGTGCTATTATTTCTTCTGTGAGATTACCCTGTCATATACAAATGTCACAAATAGTCACAATTCACTGTTGAAGCGGGACATTTATTACGAATTTAATTTATTTTGAGTTTCATATTTCGTCATGATTGCAAAAAACTTTGTGACTTGTTTATACTCAAAATAAATCAAAACATGACAAGTTAACATAATTATACAGTTATTCATTTATAGAATATTATGCGAATGTTTTATATACCTATTTAAATTTAAGACTAAAAAGCCATACGAAAATAAATACGTACCTATTATTGAATTCACCACCCTCTACACCTTTGTCTTCCATCACCTTCGGCAGTCCTTTGTTCAACGTCAATTACGAAGTTGCCATTCAGAGTTGGTACAAGTTAGTATGAGTTGGTACAATAAATAACGAGTTGGTACAATGCAAAACGAGTTGGTACAATTCATAATGGCACGTTACAAATTGGCCAACGTCGCCGAGTTTGATTGACGTGTTTTGTAAATGAGAAAGGTATTGTGTTTGAAATGAATGAAAAACCGAGAAAAATAGGTGGAAAGTTTGTTGAGAGTCTTTATGAAACGTTTTTTTAATCACATAAATTGAAACTTGAGTTATAACAACCACATATAACACAATTTTTTATTCAAAAAGATATTTTTAATTTGTTAGCCCCTAACTAAGAATCCTGTATTTAGGTAACCAGGAACTATGAGGACCATGGTCCCCCAACATCCAGACACGAAACAAATGCATGCGCTTTTTTTTCTGTGCACAAAAATATTTGTCCCATCGTGGGAATCGAACCCGCAAACTCAGTAGAGTAATTGTGATTTGAACCAACCTGCCCAACCACTACACCATAGAGGCTGTCAAAATTTTAAATGTAATTGAGTGACGAGACTAGCAGGTCATTCAACTGATGGTAAGCAACACGCATGCCCATAACAGTTGCAGCACCACCTTTAACATACAACACAAATCTTGAACATCTCAGCTCTGTTCCTACATATAGAACACTAGCTGTTCCTGCGACCTTGTCGTTTCGCGTCAACCTCTCGAGATTAGCTAACAGTTACGTAAGCAAATGATGTGAGAATTAGCTTTTCCTGCATGACTTCGTACGCTTACGTAAAGATATCTCAGCATTGCGATGTCAAAGTGCAATGAAACACACCAGATTTCAAGTTAAGATGTAGGCTACCAAACATTGGAAACTGCATTAGGATCCGTTCTATAGTTTTTAAGTTTATAGATAGCAAACACACAAACAAAGAAACAGACAAAGATTCTAAAAATCGTAGATTCGTGTTATGTACCCTTTAAATAGTCGATCCCAGTTGGTTTTTCAAAAATATCTTTAATGTACAGAATAGAGTATCGGACAGTAATCGAGAAAATATCTAAAATGTAGTTAGAACAAATGTTCGTCGAACCAGAAAGATCATTCAATCAATATTTTTGTGAAATATTAATGATTTATATTTTTAAATCAATAAATAATTCTGACATTTTTAATCTGTTCTTCATCTCAAACGAAACAACAATCACAGTGCATGACGTCATTTGTAGGCAAATGCCGTGAGTCAAGCTTGTGTTTATTTTACGTTTTTAACTGACTTCAAAAAAGGAGGAGGTTCTCTGTTCGATTGTATTTTTTTTATTATTTTTTTTTATGTTTGTTACCTCAGAACTCCGTCATTTATGAACCGATTTGAAAAATTCTTTTGGCGTCGGGTTCAGTATAGCTACGAAGTGGTCCCATATAAATTTTATCGATATGTGACCTTGGACTTCGAAGATACATTGAAGTCGGTTTATGTTTTTTCTAAAAATTAATTATTATTTATTGATTTTCATAAAATGTATTTTTGCAAATTTTTCGTTCCATTACTACAATATAGTCCCCAAACTTCACAAAACGTATTAAAATCTCTTTGCAAGTTTTATTTCGAAGACTTTCTCGTTTTCTACCTACATATGACATCACAAGTTTTGAGGTGACCTTTTGCGCGGCAATATTTGAAACATAATATTTAAACATAGTTTTAGGTACTTTTAGATCGTTATTTAATTAAAATAGTATTTTTCATGGCTATATATATTTATTGTAGTTAATTTAAAACACTTTCTGAAAAGTTGTCCGATCCCCTATTGTATAAGTTTCAAATAAATAGAATATTATTTAATATAAGTTTGTCCTCCTTAAGACACACCGCGGCTTGGCAAAATATTGCGTTATTATATACAATACAATAAACCAACAGAAATAGCTTTTACAGTACTCAATCACTGAAATGACGTCATGAGCGGGTGAGAAATGCAAAAACTTTTTATTTACATCAACAACGAAAACATTTGACAACTTACGCTTAGAGACAGCCTCTGTGGTGTATTGGTGGTGTATTGGTTGAGCAGGTTGGCTCAGAAGTCATACACCACCGAGGTTACGGGTTCAATTACCGCGACGAAACTAATGTTAACAGAAAAAAGCGCGAGCATTTATTTCATATATGGGTGTTGTGTAACCAAGGTCCTCGTAGTTTCTGATTCCCTAGATACAGGAGGAAGCCTAGTTAGATCAATCAAGATCAATGTCAAATCCATTGATCGATGGGCAAAAACAAAAAATGAAAGTAAAAATAAGTACACTGCTTAAATAGGTACATAACATACCATTCGAACAAAGCCAACCAAGCGACCTTTTCGTGTTGTATTGTGTTTCGTTGTGTTCAGTACCTAAATCATAGGTAAACACAGCCGAGACGAGTCTCAGCGGTTGCTCACTGACTGCCGTCTGCCAGCTTTAAGACATCGGCCACCAACAGGCGAGATAGTGGCCAAACATACTTAGATATGAGCGGTAAAAAATAACGATTAAATTTATATAAATTATTTGTATTAATATATAAAATTATTTGTACGAATTATTTGTATGCATTTTATGATACAAAGTTTGTATACCTAACCTATTGTACTTTCGAAATGGATAGGCATTTACTACTTAATTTATAAGACCTCAAATCAGCGTTGCCAGATGACCCGATTTTGGCGGGGAGTCCCGATTTTTAGCCCAAAATTGAATGTCCCGCGCGGGACTGGCGGATGTTTCAGTAGATAACTTATTTAAAGAATTTAACTTAATGAAATCATCCTTTGACGTAGTAGTGGGAAATTGTAAAGAAATGGCACCAGCTCTAAAACAATTTCCAAAAAATGATACCGAGAATATGTTTCAACTAGTTTCCTTCATATTAAGTGTCCCAACTTCACACTGCTTTCCAGAGCGCGTTTTATCCAAATGAATTTACAATAGTCCATAGTCCTATAATCTTCAGAGAAATATAATCATTAAAATCCGACAAGGTTTTCTATCTACCTATCATCAACATTATTGTAAACTTAGTTTGAAACTTAGATAAAAGCATAATTATTAAAAAACTACTGGGCCCCAATTCACTATGACAACTTGGCGAAATCACGTCGATTCCTTACTTCGAAATCACGTCGATTCCTTTATTAATAAACGATATCTCTATGACGCATTAACAGTGAACGGAAAGAAAACATTTTACTCAAAAGGTTTTTGAATCCTGCTTTGCCCGAAAAATAATCTGCCTCAAATATACACAGTTCTATACAATAAAGTTTATTCGTTTAAGTAGTTCTTATTCTAATTCTTATTCATGATTTTTTCGATATAAGAAAAAATCCAACAAAACTGCTCCGTTTTGGTTTAATTATAAGAAATTGTTTCTATTTTCCCTCCACGACTCTCAAAACATTTATTTAGCTTGCTCTATCCAACCACAATCGCACTGACAAAATAATTTGCAGTCAGACTTACTAGAGTCAAGTTCTTCGAACTGCTTAACTGAGACTTACTTTTAACCATCTGTTTGTTTGCAAACAGAGTTTCAAGCATCGTATCGCTGTCATAGCACTGGCAGTAAGTAGTGTTAAAGCACTGCTCACCTACGTTAGACAATCGATCACCGATTTTTTTGTCGGTGAAAATGAAACATACGGAGTTTCATATTACATTGCAACGCGCACGTCCTACAAAAATCGATCACAATATAGTCATCGAATGTCGCTGAAAATGTCAGACCGACTATCGAACCTACAAAAGTCTAACACCAGCGGGGACAGTTATCATTTTCGTATGCTATCATAAAACTGCAAAGTAAAGTTTTCAAACTAATTAAGTTCCTCTTTGACTGTATTAAATCTATCATTGGTTGGTTAGGCAGATAAAAGCATGATTATAGTGCCAAAATAAGAAAATAAACTTGCATATTTTGTTGATCATTCTAAAAATTATTCCCTATTATGAGCTTGCAGAATACCTTAAAAAATTTAAAAGTACAAAAAGTAATCAGCTGTTTAACTTTAACCATCGTTTACAAACTCAATGTAAGACGTTTACTTTGTAAAAGGGTGACAGTATTTTTGATGCGGCAAAGCGACCGCGACTTAGCCGAGTTTCAAAGCCGGGGAGGGGCCGGCCTCTAACGAATAACTTAAAAGTTGGCCGTCTTAAGCCCCCTCTCACGTTTCAAGTACGTGGCCAGCTTTATTTTTGTTAGGAGGACTTATAAAGCGGTTACCTGGGATAGTAAATTAGAAGGGTTTTGATTTGTGTGTTTGTGTTGCCAACTGCCTGGGAAGTTAAATTAATCTAGATACAGAAAGTATGGCTACTTACTGCTTACTTTCTTTCTGAGACCCTGGAACATGCGAATGTTACCAATACTTGATTGTGGTCTTCATTATTATTGTATATATTAATTATCATAATTATTATATTGTTTCATTATTATTATATTATTATTGTAATAACGAATATGAACTAACTAAGACTTATTGAAACAATGACATATTTACTGTAACAAAATGCTTACTTCTTCAATAAGTACCAAGTTAAAAGTCAAATCACGAATTCACACAAATAAACCTATAACTTTTTAACCCGTACCGACCCCAATCGTCTTGTATTTCCCCATAGAGCCATTGTCTTTCCGAGTTCGATTCCCGGTATCCCGGTCGTCCGGCGATCATACATGTAATTGCTACCGGGAGATTTATTAGACTTGTCTCCTTGTATTTACTTGGGAAAACGCTCTATCTAATCTGTTCGCTCATTATTCCTTGATTGAGTGCTTCTCTTTTGTTCTGTTATTATTTGTTATTAGATTACCGGGAGGGTGAATCAGCTTGTTTTGTACAATATATTAAGGTGAGGTAATTATTATTATTACAATAGTTTTATTGTATGTCTACTAGATGTTAAATAAAAAGTTATTGAATGAGGAGTGCCTCTAAATGTGTCTGAAAGTATTTGATTTACTCAAATTCAATTCAATTCAAAAGTTCTTTATTTCAATTTTGTCGTCACAGACGCACTTATGAACGTCAATTATTACAATGACTCTACCACCGTATCGGAAAAAGAACCACTACTCAGAAGATACGGCAAGAACCAGAGGGGCAGATTTTTTAGAACTTTTGATATAATATTTTATGTTTGTTTTTGACAATATTATTTTTGTTATGTGCCAGTTGGCTACTTGGCAGAAGCGGAATGTTCCATGCATCTTTGTCTTCTATGTAATTACTTACTGTATAGTATGCTTTTTTCATTAGAATATTTTTCACACTCAATTTGAATCTACTTTCTGTGAGCACCGTTATACATTTTGGAATTTTATTGTAATAACGTACACAATTGCCCACGAAGGACTTATTCGTTTTACTCAGTCTAAACCTAGGTACTGCAATCCTATCCTTATTTTTACTATTAGATTAGACCTAGAAAATACGTTAAATATTTTCTTTTTTGGCATTCAATAAAAGCTTTGGTATTAAAGCACCATAAATAAATCTATACTTATAATAAAACTGTAACGAAGCGGTTACTGTACATTGAAGATATTTTTGAAAATCAATTTTTTTAGGAGTATATGGTAGCAACAGAACCCAAAAATACAATTTTTAAAATTTTTGTCTGTCTGTCTGTCTGTCTGTCTGTCCGGGATAAACTCAGAAACTAGGGCACTAATTTGAATGCAGTTTTTTGAAATATATTTTGTGGAGTCCGGCGCTACACATAGGCTTTGTTTCATCAAAATCGGTCCAGTAATATTGAAAATATGACGAAATTTAGGAAAAAATATAGGTGTCAACTATAAGTTGAACCACGGAACATACCGGACCCTTTGTGCACATGGCTCAGCTTATACTGGTTTATTACTTACCTTCAGAGTTTGTAAAACTAAGGTATTGGTTCACATGATGGTATTCTAAAAATGTTTTGTGGAGTCCTAGGCTACATAACAAACTTTGTTTTATAAATATCGGTTTACGAAAACTGGAATTATTACGCAATTTAACAACGTTGAGTACCTACCGATTAGCAATTTTAGTATGAGAGTTTTCGTGAGTTTGATTCATTATAATTATAAATATTTAATAAAACGGCTAGGACTCACATAGTTTGTCAAATTAGTCGACCTAGGTTTCGAGCATGTCCGATGCTCTTCATCAGGGGCGAGTTTACACTGCGAGATCGCGGCGACTATTGGCGGTGCTGGTGGCGGTGGCTGGTGGAGTGGTATAACGTTGAGTACCGTTGCAAGGCAAATTAGCTGTTTAAATCGAGCCACCCATAGATAGCACGTCTTATCAAAGGGCGTTTTTCTGACTCGCGGTGACGGGTTTTATGGACATGGCGCTGGACCTGCACTGGAGTTTTTTTTTTGATCAGTTTGCAAAACGCTTTTTTGCTGATGCGATTATGTCGCCTTGGAAAGTAGAAGAGGAATTTTACCTAGCGGTTCCCAATTTTTTTTTGCTATGGAACACTAAATTATGTACCTAATTTTGGTGGAACCCCAACTCATATTTGTAACCGACTTTAAAAAAGGAGGAGGTTCTGTTTTTTTTCTTTGTTTGTTACGCGATTACTACGCCAATTATAATTTGATTTTGAAGATTTTTTTTTTGTTTGGTAGGTCATACTTCAGAGGTGGTCCCTTATAAATTTTATCGAAATTGATTGAGCACTTTTGCGCGGGTCAGTATATCGATAAAAAATGCTGGCCAGCGTCGGCAATTCTCGGAACCCTAGGGTTCCGTGGAACAACTATTAGTAACTGCTGGTATAGACGAACAAAAAGCATAGCAACACCGTACCGGGCCCGGAACGGCCGCGGCGGCTAGCGTGGCACCGCGGCGCACCGTCACCGTCAGTTTTGCGTACGAATCGTAAAGGGTCCATGGCGTTTCCCCCCGATGGCAATCCCACCCGTGTTATTTCCACCCGGCCTCCGTGGTCCCGTAATATGTTTTTTTAAACTGAACGATGACATTTGTTACGTACATATACTCGGTCAAAGAAACTATAACACATTTTTCACCAATTTTTAAACATCCCTAAAAGAACTTGCTAAAATGTATATATCTAAATATAAAAATAATCCACTCCCTCAGACACAGACACACACACACACATCACACCTCGAAAACCAAAAACCTACGAAGCTGTTTGGTATGTAAGTTCTATAAGGGGATCATTACGAGAGCGGACAAAAGGAATGAGAGTTTATGTTTTTAAAGATAGGGCTATCAACTTTGGTAATTAGGATTGGGAGCGGAACGGGATGATAACGGGATAAGATGGGCATGGAAATGGGATAAGTGCGAGAGTTACAGGATAGGAGCGTAATGGTAACGATATAGGAGCGGGACTGGAGCAGGAGCGGAGCGGTACGGTAACGGGATAGTAGGGAGCGGTAACGGTATAGGAGAAGGACAGGATCAGGCCAGAACGCGGCGGTTACGGAATACAACCAGGACGATAACAGGATACGAGTGGAAAGGTAACAGAATAGAGGTGGTACGGTAATGAGAAAGGAGCAGGATGGGAGCTGGAACGGGAGTATTTTGGGACAGAAAATGGTCGGAAGCATGATGAATTACTACTACACTACGCGTACGAAGTCGCGGGCAACAGCTAGTATAGGTATAAAAGAGATAAAATATGACAGCTAAATTTTTTGCTTTATAAATTGAGTGTCTGCGCCAAAAATTAACTACCTTTTATTATAAAGAAAATTTATTTTATAAGTTAAGTGTCAATTAAAAATTATTTATTACAATGCAATTACAATAGAATACTTTTATAATAAATAATAACAATAGAATACTTTTCTTTTAGGCAAAGACATGTACAAATAAAATTTAATTAAACAAAAGCCCATTTCTAAGTACCCATGTATAATATTATATTTTCATTTATATTATGGTTGTTGGACACACTTTTCCTTTCCCTGCACAGACTGTAAACTCGGTATATAGTTTAACGCCTGAATAGAGAGTATAATATATTTTCACAGAAAGATATTGTTTTTGGGTTTCCAATCCGGTACAACTGTGATTTTGAAACAAAACAAAATCAACAAAATCATGTTCCAGTTTGCCACAATTCTAAATATTGGACACTGCACTTCTCAGGAAATACTAAAAAATAAAAAATAAAATAAAAAGTATTTATTCATCTTCCACAATTTGCTGGTTTCTAATTAGGTAAGTACTTACGTTTAAAACATGATGGGAATATGTACTGTATTGAGAATATCTAAGTCGGATCGGTGGTGCCTGCAGTAGTTATTCAAACTGTGTCACAGACACCAACGCCCCCCGCAAGGATACAGGTCTAAGGTACATCAACAACGGTTATAATATATATTATAATACTCGGTCTCCTTTCCCTGTACAGATAGTTAACTACCCAGTTTACTGTCTGTATAGGGAATATATTACTGCAGGTCATAATTTATTTGACATTTGTTACTTCACTTGCCTACTAAATCATTACTCTAAATTATTACTGCAGGTCATAATTTTTTTTGACATTTATTACTTCACTTGCCTACTAAACAATTACTCCAAATGTAAAAAAAACTAGGTATAGTAAACTAGTGAGCCTCTCCGGTTTCGCGCGTGCAGTAAAACGTATTATCCACCTAAATTTATTTTACTTTATAGTGAAAAGCGTATCGAAATCTTTCGAGTAGTTTATAAGTATTTAACAAATAAACAGGCAGACGTGGATGGCAACATTGTTTTACATTTCAAGAAGAGAAGAGACCAAGATATTCAATTTCTTCTTTGTACATAGCGGAATAGCAATCTGTCACAGAATAAATTTTCTAATTAAGTCTAGGGGTAACCGAGAGCGCCCCTTGTGTATCTAATTGGGTTTTTAACGTTTCCAGCTCTTGTTAACGGTTACTTGACTCAACCGTCGAAATGATCAAAATAATAAGACTTAGCTTGTTTAGGCTTTCGCATATTGCTTTTCTTGGTTTTTGACAGTGTAATGGTTCAATTTTGATTTAAAGTATAGTATTTAAAATTCTGGGTGGCACTGCAATTGTTATGGACAGGCATGGCGCTTACGATCAGACGGTCGACATGCTCATCTCATCACTCAATTCTATATGAAAAATAAAAAAGATGAAATTACCACATAAGCGGTCACCCATTCAAGTGCTGACTGCGGAGAACGTTCTTAAACTAACAAATTTTGAGCTACGATACGAGCGCTACAGCTACGCTACAAGCACTGTAGCTACGGTACGAGCTACACTATAATTGTAAGTCACTGTCACTGAATCTGACACAGTTTAAACAAAAATTTACATCCTTAAAAACATTCACATTTAATATAAATAGTAATAACCGAGATACAAAATATTCTTTTTCTTATTCCAGGATATAAATCTGGTTACAAAATTTCATCATGGACGATATTGTATTTCTATAAAAAGAAATTTTCATGCATTTCAATTTCCTTGTAAACTTCATTTGGAATTTTCCATCTACATTCCATTTAGTGCAGCTATCAAAAACTTCATCGAGTAGGAAATAAAGAAATAAACGTAAAAGAAATCATAATAAACTCCCCCCGAATTAACGAACTAATCAGTGTGGAAGACGGAATGGCAGAAAATTCCCGTACAATAAAAACAACACTTTTCTCTTCGTAAAAAAAAACTCATTTTCCTTTATTGCAGCTGCCTAATTTGAATTGAGTGTTGTGCAGTTATGATTCAAGAGAGTGGATAATTTTAAGTAACTTTGGACTGGGATGTAAACAGGGAGAGAAAATAATTGTATATACTTAGATAAGTACGTATGTATATTTTATGAATCCTACTAATAATATAAACGCGAAAGTTTGTAAGAATGGATGTATGGATGTACCTTTGTTACTCTTTCACGCAAAAACTACTGAATGGATTTTGATGAAACTTCACAATAATATAGATTACACATCAGAATAACACATAGGCTACTTTTTATCCTGGGAAACCGCGGGTGAAACCGCAGGGTGAAGCTAGTAAAATATACGTCTGTTTATCCGCGCAACGGATGCGAAATGCACGATACTCAACCACCAAGCAGTATTGTGCAAAGATTACAGTTTGTTGGCTATACAGCAATGTTTCAAGTGAAATTACTGGGCGTTAAGAGATTAGGTCCTGCCGCACAAGATTTTGTAAAACAAACTTCTGGATGGTGCTACTTATACACTACCTACATACATCATTACATAATATTCGACCTGTTGGACGGAATCCGGAGATTTGGTTTAAAAAAGGTATTTTTCACTAGAATGAACTTAAATTTGAAAATTACTTAAATTTCGAATTATAAAGAAAAATGAACCAGCGCGTATGGAGGATGGGACTGGACTGAGGTAAGTACGTAGGATCTATGAAAACAAGAATAATGCTGATTTGCAATTAAGAGATGAACATTATGGAAAGGTAAGGGAATTTGTTGCGGGTATAACAGACCGCTTTGTCACTTCCAATCAGGTGAGATTGTGGTCAGACGCCGGCTTAGTCAGATGTAAAAAAACTGAACCTGTTATAGGCAAGCATGTTGCTTGTCATCAAATCTACGAACTGTTGGTCGTGTCACTTAGTTACTGCATTAACAGTAAAATCCTTTACAGAACAGACATTTTGCAGTAAAATTCGAAAACGTAATACCTATACACCTCAAGGCGACGGTACTTGCTCTTCTGTCTCGTTTTCTAATTTATGTGTACTAAGATATGGGGTAATAAATAGGCAGAAGGAATAACGTTTTAAAATAATCGCCTTTAAATTGCTTTTTGACGGCAAAGAAGTGGAGTAGAGTAGCAAAATAATGGAAATATTTAACAATATATTATATTTGGTGATGGTATTAGCTACATGATGTCATCATTATCATCATCAGTCTTTTATATGGCTGCTGAAAGAAGGGGCTTCTCTCACAGAAAGAGTATGGGCTTTAATCCACCATGATGCGAGATTCCTCACTATGTTTTGTGAGTGTTAAATCCACACGTCACTTAAGAAAGTCATTGCGGGGCCAGCGAATTTTGAACTCCGTTGCGTGGAATCGAAAGTCGCAAGAGTTCCCGCTGAGCCACACTCGTTCTACGTACATGTCGTGTGTTGATCAGCGTCAGTCAGTGTCGACAGTTTCTTGTGGTGGCATAGGAATCGGCATTGGCAGAGTACATAATATACCTATACCTACTTACAATACAAAAGTCCATGCTATTACATTTTATTTCCTGTCCTAATTTTGCCAGTTTTAAGAAAGGAACTGCGACCGCCTGCTAGCCAGCGTACTCGTATTGCTATGTAGGGCGCTGTAGCTTTCAATTTACGTAGGTAAGTAATTAAGATAAATTAAAATAAATTGAACCTAATGTAGTAATATACGAAATTCCTTTTTCTACCATTTTTTTGCAGAGCGTGTGTGACTCAGTGGGAGAACGTGCGACTTTCGATCCGACGCACCCGAGTTCGAATCCATCTGGCTCCGCACCACTGACTTTCCGAAGTTATGTGCGGATTTAACACTAGCTCTAAACACGGTGAAGGAAAACATCGTGAGAAAACCGGCATATCCAAACATTTATCACTAAAATTCAAGGACATGTGACATCCACCAACCCGCACTGGGCCAGCGAGGTGGATTGTGGCCCATACTCTCTCTATGAGAGAAGGCCCGTATCCCAGCAGTAGGAACGTGATGTACTGATGATGATGATGATAGTAGGTAATATATTTATCACTAGCTACGTCTCGCGGTTTCACTCGCGAGGTATTTTTTTGAGATAAAAGGAATGGTTCCCGTCATGCTAAAAATTATCCCATGTCCTATTCCAATGTACAGAAACAAATTACAAATTTTAATCAAAATCCGTTCAGTACCATGTTTTTAATGGTTCTTGAAAAATATAAATATATTATATACTTTCTTGTTCCTAGATTGTAGGTATTTATGAGCCTGTTTCGTCCCACTACTGGGCAAAGGCATGACCCTCTGTCCATTGCTGTTAAGTGCCATTCCATGTCGTAGGCGTCTAGGTCGCCGCCTAAGGCGGGGCCGGCCCCATGGTCGTGTTGCTCCGGCTGGGACCCAGTCTGTAAGGACTTTTGACCACAGCTGATTTGGCATACGACATACGTCTCCAGCCCAGTTCCATTTTATCTGGGCGACTTTCTGGGAAACATCCAGGATTTGCGTTTTAAAGCGCAGTATTGTCAATAATAATAATAATTTTCATTTTTTTCATTTTATCGTATTCCTTATAATAGGTCTCTCTCATATAATAGATCTCTCAACTTGACTCCTAAGATACTGCGCTCCATCGCTCGTTGACAAACTTGGAGTTCGAACCTCTGCTGAACAGTCAAAGACCAAGGTAGGCATGATATTTGAAAATAAAAAATGTTACCCAAAGAGTTTAGTTTTTTGCAGTTTGAATATTGCATTGTAAATAAAGTTTGTTACTAACTAAACAACAAAATCTAATAGAAAGTACCTAATCAAACAAGATTTTTGTTGAAAAATATATTTTTCACACAAGCTTTTAACAACTTCGTAATCGGTACCGCGGGCAGATTAAAATGAGCCCTAATACTAGTAGTTTACGGTTATCTGTCAAAAAAATCCATTGCCCACCTTTCGTCTCCATCATCAGATGAGCTGACTGTTACCATAATGTTGCATTGCTATCTAACTTTGAAAGGTGTAGAAAATATCAACTTCGTAGTATAAAAGGAAATGGTTCTCATTTAACTTACAAGATTTGACCCAAGGAAACATGAAAAGTTAATTAAACTCTTGTAATAAGGATAGCGATAGAGACACAACATAGTAAAACATTGTTGAATCTTACGTTTACAGAATTAATTAATTTCCCTCAATAATAAAGTATCCCTAAATAACTAAAGAGGTGTTTCAGGGCCGAGGGACTCATGTCAAATTTATATTTCATAAAAGTTTATATTATTAATTTCACCTCAACCTCGAGCTATTTCACATAGATACAGATGTATAACAGTTACGAGGCTCATAATAAACTTGCTGGTCAAACATTTTAATATTAACTACCTAAGTTTAAGTAAGATCTTTACCTAATTATTTACGCATAAGATCCTCCGCTCCTCAGCTTGAGTTTTTCATGCCCAGATTTTTATCATAATTCCATAGATTTTTTATTATCTAATTCTTATTATGTACACCACCAAAACGCATTATTTCATCCAATAAATAAAATACCCATCCAAAGGTTGTCTGGAAGAAATCGCTCCATAAGGCGGCGGCCTTATGTAACAATGGGCGCATTGTGCCTGAAATTAATGTATATGTTTTTTTGTGTGTTTATATGGTGTGCAATAAAGTGTTATTGTATTGTATTGTTTTTTTTTACAGCACTCGAGTTTTAATAGGATTGTACTCAAGTAGGTTCATCAAGAGTTCATCATTCCAAAACAAAACTTTGATTTGACATGGTTTTACCTCGTTACGAAATAAATTCTCCGAGGTGTCGAACTGGACACCGGTCGGAGCCCTATAATTGCAACTGTCAGCAACAGCAACGAGCGGCCGGGCGGCGGTCACCCTCCTCGAATGCGCTGCGAATGTCAAAACATTTTACACCATTTGTAAGTTTGTATGTAGTTTGCAAAACCACACACTTACAAATGAAAGTTCAGTCAGTGAAAAGAAAGTCCAGTCGACAAAGTTTGTTTTACTTCTCTACCTACGAGTAGGTTTGTTAGGTACATAGGTAATTATAATATAGCGATAAGGAAAATAGCGATAAGATAGCGGAAAGGGTCAAAGAACACATCGCAGCTATAAAGAACCGCCAGGTGAATAAATCTGTGATTACTGAGCATTTACTGGAGTCAGGACCTAATCACTAGATTGAGCTCCACGACCCCAAAATCCTCTCCACAGAACGTCATTTCTATTCTAGGATGGTACGTGAAGCGGTTGAGATTAAAAAACACCGTAATTTCAACCGGGAGGTTGGATTTAAACTGGCAGGAGCATGGAACCCAGTGATTAGCAAATGTTCTCGTCGCGGTTTATGTTCGACGACGAAAGCCAATGATACCGTCAGCGTAGTATGCCGTGATGACAACCCTATGCTTTTACAACACCAAGTGCGGGTAGTTGGTGACAACGCCCGCCTTTCTCGACGTTGATACCCGCATTTTCCAGTCTTCTCGTGACCACGGCCAATGCAACTTGATCGAAACGTTGAGGTAAATAAAATTAATGTTTTTAGCGCGATTAAGTCCTGTTTTATTTTTAATTATATCAGAATGAATTCAGTCGCGCACGTATCTTATTTAGATACCTACCCTTATTATATTTTATTGCACAACACACTATAACTAATATTGAGGTACAACGCAAATCCTGCCGAGGAAAATTGAGTCACCGAACTTGGCCACCCCCGTAAATTGTGATCGTTTGGTCTCAGCCACAGAAGATGTAATAGTTATACCTACTTACCTACTTAAAATGGTCTAGTTCTATTTTTGGCAGTTCAAGTATGTAAGCAGAGTGGCGCAGTGGAAGCGTGCTGGGCCCATAACCCAGAGGTCCGTGGATCGAAACCATGCTCTGCTATATCTTTTTGCTTGGAATAAGTCCTTTGTACTGTAAAACTACCTACAAATACGCCTAAAACAATGAATATTGTATATAATATTAGTTGAGTCGCTGTATACTTTTTTTAATACAATATAAGGAACTTTTTTGTTTATTACAAACATAGCACTTACCTTAAACTACTACCTTTAACATAAAATAAAGTGGTCAAGTGTCTGTCGTGACACGCATAACGTAGGGTTAAGTGGCTAGGTATCCGTTATGTCGATGAACTTTGAGCTAGGAAGTCTTCAATATTATATTTCAGATTCCTGCCTATAGCTCAAACCCATACAATGTTAAAATATTTTTTAGAGTGAGTCTTTAGCATGGTTTACCGGTATATAGGGAAGCAGTAGGTACCTTAACACTCTCGCTTGACGTTAAGTGTTGACATGGCAAAAGATGGAGCACATAGATCTAGAGGAAGACGACAATTGAGCGACTGCTCAGGTCTGTCTTCCCTGATGGTTCACCAAACATTATCCCGAAGCACGACTAAGTCACTTCCTATTTTAGCACCAAGTACCTACCTGATATTTAGGCTTGCTCAACCTATTTTCACTAACTTATATATTTTAGTATGAAACTTTCGTGAGTTTGATTCATTATAAATATTTAAAAAAACTGCTAGGACTCACGATCTCGCAGCTTAAACTCGCCCTGATGAGGAGCATCGGATATGCTCGAAACCTCGAGGGTCGACTAATTCGACAAACTAAGTTAGTCCTAGCCGTTTTATTAAATATTTATAAATCATATATTCCCCCATGAGAACACCATTTAATGTACCAAAGTACCTATACCAATACCTACAATGTTCTAAAATTAAAACACAAAATACATAAGCACAGCGCCGTAAACCCAAAGATAATATCCGCGAACATAAACCGGTAGATACCAGCCAGAGCTTTTAAAAAGTACTAAAAACTCTCGAACATTAATCCTGTAACAGTTGGCGAGCGATCGATGGCTTACCTTATTAAAATAATTAAGAAACTTTCTAACTTCGTATATTCAAATTGTTTAGCAAGACTTTGTTGATGTTTGAAAGATATCTACTATCTATACCTATACATGTAGGTGCTAGGTAGATACTTCATAAGGAATGTGGAGTTTGGCTCACTCCTCATCTTGATTTTATGCTCAAATTGTCAAGTAGGAGATGAAATCCTTCGGCATAAATATACGTAATTGACTTAGATCACGAAGATTAATTCTGTTAGATAGATACAGCTAGCTACAAAAGCACTGACATATACATTTTAATACTCTCCCTATATACAATTTATAATACCTACTATGTTTATAAAATTGACATTATTAGTTACTTATTTAGATAAGAATAATGTAAAATGTTTGTGTTTTTGTCGCTGATTATGTACAGTCAGCTGCGCTGATATGTAAGTATATACTCCCAAGTTTTCAAATGTATATAATATACTCATAACTTTCAAAACAAGTTCACGCAAACATTTTTCAAATATATATATAGTCATTTTATTTGTCATAGTGAGAAGACTCAAACGGACAAAACCTTTTGAGTTAGTGTAGTGAAGTGACAGTGACAGTCAGTGTATTGTAATATAATAGTGCTACCCATAAAGAACATAGTGTCTTCGCCTTAGAGGACGTAAGAAAAGTGTTAATGGACACATTCTTAGTTTTACTCTAATTAGCAGCTTAGGTTAAACTCAAATTACTTATTAGTCTTATTAGGCTAGATCGTAATGTTATTGAGGTGTTTTATAAGAAACTTCATGAAGAGAAAAAAAAATTGTCAAAATGCGGTATACAGTTTATCAAATTTATGTATAAAGTCCCGACCTCAACCCCATCAAAACTTGGGTGTGTATACATATCAGCGCAGCTGATTGTACATGCCTACCTATTCAATTCAAATTGTTTTAGGTAAATTGAAAATTGACCGTTGACGTGAATAGAGAATTGAGTAGTCGTCTAACAACTTCAAATTACTATCGTAGGCCAAAGTAGGTAACATTTTTAACTGCCTACTTTAGATAAGGGCAGTCGTTAAATAATCATTCCGATTATAAGCACGAAGCTTTTAACGCTATTTTTACATTTCCTCTACATACGGATACCTATACATTACTTATATTATGATAATAAACTGGCATAATCACCCTGCCCTTAAACCAGGCAGATGCGCTTTACATTGACCATAAAAACCGTATTATCTACATTCTACCCTCGGCTCGCAAAAAAGGTTTATTAAACAATCGTTAAACCACTGCAGGGGCGCGCGGTGCAGTCAATAATGATGGCAGTAAAAGAAATTAGCTGGTGATACGTACTCTTAAACTGTAGAAACGGTTTTAATAAAGATAGTAGGTACCTATTATTTAAAAATATATATCATATATATATTTTTTCTAAGACACACCGTACATATCGTTATTCACAGAGATGACAGAATAATCTTCTAAAAATATGACGTAGAGCAGTTAAGTAGATCAGAGTATGAATGGTCAGGAAAACTCTATACCTCTACATTATTCGATTTCGTAGCAAAAGGACAACAACCTACTACGTCTACCACAACAGTTTTCTCAATTCTAAAGTAACGATACATAAAAGCAAAGACCCCCTATGAGCTACGAAATAGACGTGGCGTAGACCCTAAAGAAAAATCCTCTTAAAATATTGTGTAGAGCCGTATACCATGGTATCAAAAAATCTCTACACATTACATTATTTGATTCCGTAGCATTAGGAACAGCAACCTACTTCTTCCATCGCATCAGTTCTCTGAAGTCTTTAAAGTGATAATACATAAAAAGCTAAGACTTCGTAGCTCGCTACGAGCTACGAAGCAGACATGGCGTGGACGTGGCGAATAACAAAGAAAAATCCTGTTAAAAATATGGAGTAGAGCCGTAGATCAGGGTATGAAGTCAGGAAAACTCGGAATATAAATAGGGATACCAATCTATTTCTTTCACCGCATCAGCTTCCACGAGTCTCTAAATTGACGCATAAAAGGGATGAGCCACTACGCACTACGAAATAGACGTGGCGTAGACGTAGCGTAGACCCTAAAGAAACTCGTGGTAAAGTCTGTCGTATGCCGTCTGGGTAAGTACCACCGCTTTGCTAGCTATTCTGCCACCAAAAACTAGTGCGCAAGTATTACTGTGTTTCGGTATGAAGGGCATTGTAGCCAGCAAAATTACTGAGCTTAGCAGACTGTCTCGGGGTGATGAGCGCAATGCAGTGCTATACGCAGAGCTTTTTATGGTATTAAAAGTCCTAGGTGGCACTGCGATTGTTATGGGCAGGGGTGGCGCTTACCATCAGGCGAACGACTCACTCGTCTCATCACTCAGTTCCATAAACAATAAGAAACACCTTTTTTAATACCTTGAGTAACTGGCATAGCAAGTTACCTACAACAACAAGTGCAACTACTTTGTGTTATTCATAACTTCGAAACCAAAGAAAATTGCATGAAAACCGAAAGTATCAATTTACTAGTCTCGATTTGTCACGTCTGCAGCAAGGGCGTGCATTCGGCATACGGTTAGCTCTGTCACGGAAACTTTTTTCATTAATCGGACGCCACCTAAACGATTCCTACACATTGTGCTTTCGTTACATTGACCAGAGTGTGTAAAATGAAATCAGAGTTAAATTATTTCAGAAGTTGGAACCGTATGGAACATTGGAAAATTATAAGAATTTTCTAATGGTCGTAAGCCTTTTCTGCTTTGTGACCTTTCAATTTAAATTGCCTCAGAGTGACGAATGCGGTAAATTGGTGTGCTGCTCAGGATTGCAAAACAAGGTTGTTCTGGATAGTTCTGCACCTGTTATGGACAGGTGTTGCTTATCATCAGGTTACGCCACTTAGTTACATAAAATATATTATTTTTTGCATACCTATAATATATTTACCTATTTAGCTACATATATTAACTAAAATACTTACACGTAAATTTGATAATCAATGAAATATGACAAGGCAAGGATAAATATGCTGTAGTTCTCAAATTCATAGCTAGATACTTATCACACATTTGATTTCTTGGATAGAAGACTATATTTAACGAACGCGAACTATAATTATACAGACAACAAAATTCACTCCTTTATAATTACTGGTTAAGCTAAATAAATAAATACAATTTGATACCCTATCCCCAGCTAATAGGACATGGAACTCAAGTAAAAATAATACCTGCCTAGTTTAGTCAGGGAACCGTCATTTATTTGAATAAAGGTGCCTAGGTATATATAAAATAAACAACCATAGGTAATTTATATATATTCTACTCCGACAGTATGTTACTTCGACGAATTGCCGCACCCCACTCCTCCGTGGGCTGACTTGCTCTTACACCTAGTGTTTACAAAAAGCCCGAAGCCAAGAGCTCGTAAATGACGTCCTGAAATAAGTTATCATGTGATGCCGAGTAGAGCGAAGGGGAGGTGGCGAGCGTAGCGTAGTAAGCCGGCGACTTATTGAAAACACCAGACTCGAACTAATCACCAGCTCCTACACTATCACACTAATTACTACTTATACTCCCAATGGGAAATGACCAAAAACCGTTTACTCCCCATTAAACATGAATGAGTGCCTGTCAATAATTGTTGGGTTCGAGCTGTGATTCGGAATCCCCGACAAAATAATAGCTTCGACCTGCGAGTTTTGATTTGGATGTATAGTGGGTGTATCTTTAATTGCTGCAATTATTAAGTTTATTATTTCATAAAAGTTGCTGTACAAACTTATTAATTAGTTACCTACTGTAATGTTTGCTATTAGACGGTAGCAGTTTATATTATGCTACCCTCGCTATGTGGGTATTTTAGGTGCACTGCATGCATAGAAATAAAGTCAGTTTTGCGATAGTCCGTCTTTCATTACGCCTTCCACACCTACGAAGGTATTAATAAGGCGCCAAGTGAAATGGCAAGAGTGGCTATTAGGAACCTTTCTATAAGCTAGGTAGCTAAAGCTACAACTAACTACATAACTATTACCTACTTACGTAATATAAGTAAGTATAATAATATTGAATATCCTAGTGTAACTATATATGCGAAAGTTTGTGAGGATGAATGGATGGATATTTGTTAGTCAATCACGCAAAAACTATTGTACATATTTTGATGAAATTTTCTATGTAGATACTTTAGTTCCTGGAAAGAACAGGCTACCTTTTATCCCGGAAACCGCGGCTACAACCGCGAGGAGCAGCTAGTACAATGATAAATATTGTTTTATCTCAGAAGTCACAGTACGTAGAGCTTAAAGAAAAATAATTAATTTTTGAAAAAACCAAAAACCGACTTCAATGTATCTTCGAAGTCCAAGGTCACATATCGATGAAATTTATATGGGACCACTTCGTAGCTATACTGAACCCGACGCAAAAATAATTTTTCAAATCGGTTCATAAATGACAGAGTTCTAAGGTAACAAACATAAAAAAATAAATAAATAAAAAATACAATCGAACAGAGAACCTCCTCCTTTTTTGAAGTCGGTTAAAAAATTGTTCTAAATAGACCTATAAACAGTTTTGTAATTTAAGTCTTATGTGCGTATAGGTAAGTGCCATTCACTGTGCCAATTTATCTATTAGGGTAGGTATGTACTTGGAGTGGTAGGCTTTGGCCGTGGTTGTAATACCACCCACCGAACAAAGCCATGCCGTCAAGCGACCTAGTCGTTTCGGGATGATATTCGGTGAACCATCGGGGAGAGGGGTCTGAGCAGCCGCTCATCTACCGTCTCTCTCTAGATCTATGTGCTCCATCTTAGGCCACATCATCGCTTCATATCAGGCGAGATAGTGGCCAAACATAGATCTATTAAGCGTTAAAAAAATGGTAATACTTGGTAGGTACAACGCTCAATTATTATAGTCTTTACATGAACCAAAATGTCAATTGGAAAGTGTTTACTAGCAGGTACCAAAGTAGAATTCCTTTATGGTTCTCTCCCTAACCTCATAGCAATTACAAGGCCCAACTATTTCACCTACCTAACTATACCTACATACCTAAATACTTCGGGAAACTTTGAAGTTGGCACAAGATTAGTGCGCGTGTCTCGGGTCTAAGTCCTAATTGTGCATAATAACAGTGGGAATAGGCTCACCATACATTATGACATGTAAGATGTGAATAGATCCTAAGAGCTAGAGCAAAACATGAATTTGATGTCCACACAATTTGAGCTGAACTAGGTTTGAAGCTCCGTATTAAAATGAAGTCATTTTAGATTTAGGTAAGGTAGTTCTAACTCATGGGCAGGCGAAATCTTCTTTTTACCAGATATCAAAAAAGGAGAAGGTTCTCTATTCGATAGTATTTTTTTTTGTTTGTTACCTCAGAACTTCGTCATTCATGAACCGATTTGGAAAATTCTTTTGCGTTGGGTTCAGTATAGCTACGAAGTGATCCTATATAAATTTCATCGATATTTGACCTTGGACTTCGAAGATACTTACATTGAAGTCGGTTTTTTTGTTTGATAAAACGTATACTTGTGTAGTAGATAAGTACATTCGTTCGACAGACTGACAGACAGAACAGACAAAGTGAAACCCAAACAGACAAAGTAAATTAATTTCAGCAGCTTTTGTATGAAAATCTAAAGCTAAGTTTTGTTAACTATTGGACTCAATCGTAAAAATAATATTCAACAGATCAACAAAATATCAAGATCACAAACTATGGTGACACTACTCCAAAGCCAGGACAAAGGTAAGAAACTTGCGTCTCGCAGTCTGCGGTCGCGCCTCGCTCGCTAGCAATTTGTGGCTAGTGTAAGGAAAGGTACCTACCTGTTTACTGACTTTGATGACTATTGTTTTTCCTGTGTGTTTGGTATTCAATAAAGCATTATTGTATTGTATGTGTTAAATCTTTATCGCCGATACCTACATCATGCGTTATTTAGTCTAAAATAATAGTAGTAGGTAGATACTCTTTCAGAAGTCCTTATTAGGCATATTATGTATCGCTCCTTTATTGTGTTTGATATCTAAGAGAATTAACGTCAAAATTAACGTTAAAAAATTGATATGTATCTACTTAATAAGCAGTCATTCAAAGCTTAGTGTGGCCACTTTTGCCCGATCTTCCCCTAATCAACAAGGTTATCCGATGGACAGCCTTGTTAGAAACGTTGTTAGTCACAAGAAGTACAGCATCTGATGTCTCGGGGTGATAAGCGCAATGCAGTGCTACGCAGTGCCTATTATGTTATTAAAAAATCTGGTGGACAGGCATCGCGCTTACCATCAGGCGAACGACTTGCTCGTCTCATTCCAGTTCCATAAAAAAAACATAGATAAAAATGCGCCACGTGTATCTGACACGTGTTACGCAGAATGACGAGTCTAACGGGAAATTCAAATGAACTCTCATTCACGACACGATAGCTTTCTACGTTTTAATTTTTTCTTCGCATTGTAGTCCAACAAAATCGACACAAAAAACATGTTTAATGCCATCGCCTCGTGAAGGTGAGCAGAAGGAGGAGAAAATATTAAACATAACATACAATCAGACAATCTGTTTATTTCCTAAAATTACCTATCACTTTTCTTTTAAGCACCTTCTGTCTTCTCTTCTCTAAACAGTTGCTAAAGTCAACTTTTCATAGGTTCATTTTTATAAAAATAAACATAACGGTTGGTGACGGTCGGTCTGTGCACACAATAAAAAAAAGGAAATTACAATTGCCGCAACGGCGCGTTAATTAGATTGATTTGGTCCAACGATTAATTAGGTATAGGTAGCTAATTTTAATACCGATTTTTTTCCTCTTCTCAATGTGAAAATATATCTAATACGAGATAGTTAGCCGATATAGCTCCACTTTGAATAGCGAGGGATCATCAAACAATCAACTATTTACAGTAAGTTTTAATTAAAAATTTCTATATTACGCTGGAAAATATATACAATTGAAAAGTATATATAAAATCAACCTTAACCAAGCAAAAATATGATGGCCACACAACCACAAGAGAGAAGACGGGCTCAATCGAATATATTTCCCAACAGGAATGTTTCTTAAACACGTAATCCTTACACCACTCCTCTTGTTCTTTGCATTTTTCTCGATTCCGGCAAGTACTTTTTTTCAAAAAGACAATAAGAATTTAATATTTTCAAACTTCCCCACCAGTTTACTTATTTTTAAAGAATAATTAAATTTTCCTTTAAAAAGAAATAAACCTAATTTAAAAGTATTAAAAACAAACCGAATTAAAAGTAAAACTAATTAATCTTATTAAATTATGGACTGCACAAAATTCTAACTCGAAAACGAGATCAATTTTTTTTATAGAAACAAAGAAACTATCTGGTTCATAATAAGGAACCAGAATATATTTAAGACCAGAATTCAAAAATGGCTGCCCATTTATGCGCCAAAATTTTGCGCTACCCTGTTTAACACAGACATGTGCAAGCTTGGGCTTCTGGAGATGCTTGTTTAATTCCTTCGGTTGCATCAGATATTAATATATATTAATGACAAATAAAGAGTTTGAAACTTTTGCTATGATTCAAATCCATAGAAAATAAACAAAGTGGCGGATCGCCATGCATCTCCATACATTCTCAAACCCCTTTTAATAAGTGTGGATTTGATTTGAGTGGATTTTTTGTTGATTGGTTGACGGTTTCATTTAAGAAATGATTTCATATGACACAAAATGGCCATGTCGTCTTCACAATTTTTCAAATCACATAGAATGGCCGTCTTTATACCAGCCATAAATTGACTGACAGTTGGATGTTTATTCGATCCACAATAAAATCTAATGCAACCGAAGCAATTTCTCAACGGATCTTTGTTCAACCGGCGCGTGGATGGACTCCGGATACGCATATTAGATCGTAAATTCGTCCAGAGTCTTTCAACAGCATTAATACTTCTTATCCAGCCAAGCTGGCATGGTGGAGGAGATTTTGCACCAAGGAACTTCATCCTGGTGATGAATTTTTTCGTCTCTTCGAAAAAGATGAAATTTGGAGAATGCTCTTTAATTTTCGACGATTGTTTCCGTTCCACTCGAGGACTATCCGAGTTCAAGGCATCGAAGAGCTGGTCGAATCTGCTACACAGTGCTGCCGTAGCGTGCGCTTCGCTGGGAATCTCTTCTGAAAGTAGAAAAGTTAATATGATGTTATTATGATGATGATGATGATGATGATAAATAATTTTAGAGCAAGAAAATATAGAATTATTAGACCATCCGCCGTACAGCCCCGACCTAAGCCCTAATGATTTCTATACTTTCCCTAAAATAAAGAATAAATTGCGTGGACAGAGATTTTCATCACCGGAAGAAGCTGTGGACGCCTACAAAACGGCCATTTTAGAGACCCCAACTTCCGAATGGAATGGTTGCTTCAATGATTGGTTCCATCGTATGGAAAAATGTGTCAATAAATACATTTTTAAATAGTAATGTTGTGTCACTTCCTTGATTCCCGAAATGTTCAGTGCCGCCCTCGTACTGACGCAATTTGGCACAGAGATAGCTGGCTAATCGATCTGGATCGAAAGTCACACGTACTCCTAATGAGCCACACTCGCTCCAATAACAAATAATAAACATAATAACACTATATTTCGCACCAAATAAAGAAACAATAAAAAAATTACAAAATACATCAATTTGAGGTACAATAGACGGCCTTATCGCGCAATATATTGCAGCCTGCTACTCGGAAGTTCTGTTTATCTGTTTAAAACTGTTTATTATCTCACTTATAGACTTAATATAGACTTAATATACTTCTCTTCTAATATTTATATTGTATAATGTATATTATTATTATTAATTTCACGCTGTCTATCTTATCTCATTTTTTTTTAATTAAATATTTGTTTTGTCTCCGCTGGTACAATTTGTTTACTTTTCGGCAAACATCTGAGGTCGAGCAAAGGGGTACGCTGAAAACCAGCCCTGTGTAAACTCACTAGAGTTTACACAGAACGATGCTGAGCCTACCCCTTATTGCCAAACCATAATACTGTATAAATATTGTAGTTATATTAAGTTATGTTAAGTTATTGGCAATAAAAAAATAATTTTCTTTCTTTTCTTTCTTTATATAGTATATATATTTATATATTTTATAATATACATGTTTTTACTTTATTATGATATGTACTTTTTGTACCTATGTACCTGTATTATACTTATGTTTAAATATATTGATTATGTCGTCGTCATGATATTATTATTTTATACTGGTTAGTTTTTTATACACAACACCACCGTCTCTTAGTTACTTTCAGTCCTCTCCATCCAAAGTTTGTCTGGAAGAGATCGCTATAAGCGATAGGCCGCCGTAATTATTTATTGTTGTTGTGTAACAATAAAGCATTATCTATTTATCTACCCCCAACTGGACTTCCCACACCACTCGCTTCACTCGCACTTTCCTTCCTCGCACTTGTAAGATGTGGAACGACCTACCTTCGTCGGTATTTCCTTTGAGCTACAACATGGAGTACTTTAAAAGGGGAATTAATAGAGTCCTTAGGTCGGCAACGCATCAGCAATGCCTCTGGTGCTGCAGATGCAGATGACGGTAACCGCTTACCATCAGGCGGGCCGTCTGCTTGTTTGCCGACATATTAAATTTAAAAAAAAATCAACATACTTGAAGCTACTTTCGCCAGTATTCCAACTGCTACTTTATGACTGAACACCTCTGCCGCTAGATTTACTTTCATCTTTTGTTTAGCGTTGGGTGCTATGTGGTTTTCTCTTAAGGCAGGAGCAAAAGCAAAGGAGCTGTTTTTGTCTGCATCATAAAAACTTTTCACATGACTCCACTTCGCTACACCTTTAATCAGATAAATATCATATTTTATAGTAACCATGCATAGTACATTTTTTTTATGTAACTGAATGACGAGACGAGCTGGTCGTTTGCCTGATGGTAAGCAATACGCCAGCCCATAACAATAACAGCACCACCCAGAACTTTGTTTTGCGAAATCCTGCGCGGCGCTGTACTGCGCTCACTCTAAGACAATTAGCTGTTGAGTCTCATAATGCCCAGTAATTTCGCTGGCTACAATGCCCTTCAAGCCGGAACACAGTAATGCTTGCGCACTACTTGCCGGAATAACTGGCTTGAATAACTGGCAAAGCGGTGGTACCCACCCAGACGGCCTCTCGCATACGAGAAACCTACCACCAGTAACCTTACCTTTTGGACCAGAAATTCAACTAGGAACCATATAAATGCACTATTCGTATAATGCTTATAAAATTATTAATGTTATTCATGAAGGTAACCTGTCGGGGCTCTTCTGAGAATGGAATAACATACCTATAACAGTTTTGCCGTCAAACCGTAATTTACTAATGCATTCAACATTATATTTCAAAAAGTTGTTTCTTGTGCATTTCAGAAGATTTGGAGGATCCAAAATTGTCACAATTTCTCTTCCCTCATGATAGAAATATGGTTTATCAGCTGAAGATCCGAGGGCATCCAGAGCTTGCATATTCACTGTTGACATGTCACATACTGTGCCAACAACGCTGAGTCCTGCATTGAAGCATTCATGCAAAACCTGAAAGAAATAAAATCAAGTTAGGTCATGGAAGACAATCAATAAAAAACTCACTTCTTTAAGTATTAGGTAATGATAATCATAGTGTCAAAATCAATAGGGAATATGCATGTTTCTTTTAAATGCATGAATCGATTCATTATTGAATACTATTACTGAAAAAAAATGTTTAAAAATTTTACGGCATCATTTGTCAATAAAATAACTAAATGAAAATTTTTATCAATTTAAATCAACATAAACGCGCCATTTGTATGTGACGTCACAACGCGGGGATCTAGGACCTCATTGGTCCATCTATGCTAAATGTGTGTGTATGTCAATAATTTACCAATAGGGCGTGCTCTATGTCAAGAATTGACCATTAAGCAGCGACGCGCGTGACGTCAAATAGTGTTAGCTCGTACTCAAGTGTTTTGCGATTACATTCCATTTCTCCAAAAATAAGAAAAATAAACATTGAAATCGTAAATAGTAATTTTCAAATTTTTCGACAACACATGCATATTCTCTATTAACAAAAACCCACCTCTTTTATTATAACACATAGTTTGTGTGAAGTTAACGATTTTCCAAAGAAATAGAAAGCCAAAGGTTGCTTCCACTTTTTTTGTACACCGGCAAGCATGAATAAAAGAGCTGTGCAGGCAATTTGATTAATCCGTCCATGATTGCCAAGGTCTTCATAACCTTCTATAAGATCCAATTGCTCATTATACTGAAGACTTGTTGTTAAGGCCATCTCATCAAATATCAGGATGCAAGTATTGTCATAATCTAACTGACAATCTGCCATACCTTTGAGTCTCTTAAAGATTTCTTCATTTATGCCAGTTTTTAATGGGATTCCATTTAATAGTTTATTTAAAGTGCTTTGGCTTGGTAAGGCGAACATTCTCCGTAGGAGTCTATAATAAGCTGGAGATTTTTTATATATTTTAAGGGCCAAAAGTTTCTGCTTTAAATTATACTTCTGTCTTTGTCGTCTTTTAGGACAGTTCTTCAATTGGCTTTGAAGCAATACAATGAATGAGTTGGTCATATTTAAATTTAGAAGCTTGATTACATTTTCATCTTCACATATACGTCGAATACTATCTGTCTGTTCTATTATTCTTAATCTCTTTCTTAGAAGACCAATTTTCTTGACAAGTCGAGTACAGATATAGTAGTGTTTTTTTTCTTTTGGAGTGAGTTGTCTGAGTTTTGCTGCATCAAGAACCTTCAAATGAATGCCTTTTTTCCTTTCTTTCGAAGTTGAGGGAATTTGGTCTGGGGTATGCTGAAATATATTTTTGATGATTTGATCATAAAAATAAATACACTGACAACACACAAGATATAAATTTACTAGTAAATCACTGGCGATATGAGAATATCTGATGTCTCAGGGAGATGAACGCAATGCAGTGCTATATACATATATATGAAACATTCTGGGTGGCACTGCAATTTTTATGGGCAGGGGTAAAGCTTACCTTCAGGTGCTATTATATTTATTAATGAAATCCATGCTCTGAAATGAATATCACAATTTAGGCACCTATAGTTTTAACTAGGTATTTTAAACTTTGGATTTGCTCATACAATTCAATGTATAATATACTATATCACTCACCTTGTCGGGTTCAAATCCATTTTCCTGCACTAATGACACTTTGATGCGTAAATTATGCCATGAAATTAATGACATACTGATCGGCTCCAGGTACAAAAAAGTTGCTTAGACGTTTTTAGAACTGTCCGTAAAACACGACTCTTCAAAATGATTTTTGCACAATAACTTACTAATCTTTTTATTGTGATAATTTTTCAATTCTTGTACTTTCACCAATCTTTTTTTTGCTAGCAATACTTAGCTCATGCTCTGGCTCTAAAATAAAAAGAAATACTTAGTGATTTTTCTGAGAGTATGTAATAAAATAATCATTATAACTAGATGCCGAAATGAGTAAAAGATGTACTGAAAGCATAGCTGATTATAATAGCATATACATATGTAAACTTCGTGAGTCAAAGGCAAGATCGAACGAATTAAGTTCATAGACATTTTGTAATGCAAGCCACGTAGGAACATAGATAGATAGATTTTTTTATTGCACAAACAAATTTGTAGGTACATAGACAAACTTAATGCTAGTAAGCATTATCTTCCAGTTAACCTCGGTGTAATGTGGACTTTCCATAACGAGATAATAGTTAAAAATGACATTTTCTTTACCTTATCGTTGTCTAGACGTTATCGCTACTTAGAGATAAGACCGCCTATTGTACATATAAGAAATTATGTATTACCAACTGTAATTCAGTACAATTAAGTGTTTTCTATCTATTTATCTATCTACCGTAAAACATTAGTTTTTCCAGACTTAGGAAATCGATGAAAAGTAGCTAGTCTGTGGACATGTTCTCGTAGTTGTTGTAGACCTTACCTTGTTTGGAGGTAAGGTTATAGATTTACTTGAACTCTTGATTCTTCGTGACCTTTGTGGAGGCGTTCAACGAAAACAACCAGTCTAAATCAAAGGTAACTACACTTCTTGTATGAATGGCATTTGTAAAGTTCTGCGGAGTTCAAATCAATGATAACAACCAACTTCCTAGTCTGTGATAACAATAATAACATTATTCTATAGAGAAATATATCATTATTCCATTCCAAACAAATTTTAATCTAGGATTCCAAATCCAGCCAGAAATTATCTTCAATCTTCAAATACAAGAACCTCAACGGTGACAGTTAGGGATGTTCGATCCGATCCGATACTTGTGTGGATCGATAGTTCGATACAAAGGAATTCGATACACCCGATTTTTGTATGGCTTTCGATCCGTTAGTGTAGTGGATCTATACATACATGTAGAGGAATGGATCAAAAAATCGGATCCATTTGTATTGAATTCTAAAAGAGACACAAACAAACTTTAGCCATAATATTTATTCGTCATCTTGATACCGCGGTCCATAACTACAAAGTATGGTCTGGTCTACTACAACGAACAGGTTCATATTACACTAATATAAATATTTTTATGACGGTAGATTTTGTTTAATCAGTTGTTATTGCATCTAATACTTCAATACCTTACCTCCTATAACCTTCAGGTTCGGCATGATTATTTGTGATGATAGATCATTTTATTTTTGTGTCGTCGTCGTTTTGCTGTCGTCAAAGTCGTTTGGAGAACACTGAGCGATATAGCTCTACGTTATTTGTCAGTGGTAGGAACATCTGTGCACCTCCGAACGTCTTTTCTCGTTGGCCAACCACACTTTAATGAAAGCCGCAATCGTCTAGATCCAGGTCGGCTATCAAAATTATTATTTTGACGTACCCTACCACTGAAATAGTGGTCAGTGTAAGAAAATATATATAACATACATAAACAGACATAAAAGACAACATGTTATTAAACATACTTCATACGGTACTGGATCGATCCAAAAAAACTCGTATCGAATCAGTAGGATCGATACTTGGATTGATAGTGTATTACGATCCATTGCGATCCAGAATATCGCTACAAAGCAGCTAGATCGAACATCCCTACCCTAGTGACAGTGACAACTGACAGCTTTGAAAGTGTTGCCAAATTTGTGCTACCTAACTTACTATTTAAAAAAAACATCCAAAATTACCTCTCGGTGGATTCCGCATTTCTGTTGTAGAGAGTTTTAGCATCATTGAGGTCTCACACTATTCCTCAATGATTAGCATAGTAATGTAATGTGAATCAGTCGTGACGTTGCGGAAACTCATCTCAAAACTGAAACACAATGAAAATATATTACACTACATGTTCATTGCGTTTCAGTTATTAGCATAGTATAAAGACACAGATACATACTTATTTTCTTCGTATTGTATGAGTCGGAAATACTTACGCACGAGCACGACGTTTACTATGAGTGCGTTATGGAGTTCGTCGGGGAAAAGATTACCGCTACCGACCGTTTCTAATTTAAATTTGATTTCCGAAATGTAACAGCTACAGCAATGGAATTAATAAATTAAACTTATTAATTCCGTGGCTACAGCTAATCACTTTGACATTTCAAACAAGGGGATGGTAAGTAAAGATAAGATCTTTACCTACCATCCCCTTGTATGGTAAGTGAAATTGCCGTTTCTCTTCGAAACGTGTGCCGCGAGTGGCCGTCGGGAAGGAACAATTATAGGCTTAAAGAATTTCTAATAATAATATATCGACGGGTGAAAGCGGAAGTGGCGTAACTTGAAAAACCCAACTTTACACCAGAGCCAAAAAACTATTTCAAAAATTCATAACTCATATATTTATAGAGTTGGAAAGTTGAAAATTGGTATGTATTTATATTAATCTAAAGCCTATCTGATGCTTTTGTCTAAATTGTCGTAAAGTTTGTGTATCATTGATTTTTCACAAGTTACGCCAATTCATGTTTCAATTTCAGGCAGCAGAAATGTTGTATCTGTGAGATGAAATATATAGATAACTTAGACAGACATGTTTTTTGAGGTACGGGTTTGCTGTATCTTAAATATGAAACCTTCGACACATGTTTCATTTAGCTGTATGTCGTTTATTTTATTAAATTGCATCAAAGATTTGTTTTAAGTACAAATATGGCGACAGATGTTTTATAAATGAAATGCTGTATCTTAAACTAAATATTTTTATTAAATTTTGGAAAATGTTATTATAATCAACTGACCATAAATAAATTATTTTTCAAAAAAAACTAAACCGACTTCAAAACCACAAATGGCACTCAAAAGTAAAAAATAAATTAATATAATTATCATAAGCGCTACCCACTCATATATTTGAAGTCGGTGCCAGCCAAGTCTAAAAGGTAGTAGATAAATACTACCTAGAAGTAGTACTTACTATATACATAGTATTTATCTACTACCTTTTAGACTTGGCTGGCACCGAATTCAAATATATGAGTGGGTAGCGCTTATGATAATTATATTAATTTATTTTTTACTTTTGAGTGCCATTTGTGGTTTTGAAGTCGGTTTAGTTTTTTTTGAAAAATAATTTATTTTAACCTTTTTAGTGAAAAACAAGTTTTAATTAAATTAATTCAAAAAGTTTAAAAGACAAGCTTTTATGATCTAGAAGCCACATCATGACGAAGTTTAAAACGGGCTATCACAATTAAATGCATGTGCAAAAAAATTTCATGTCTGTCCTATTCTCTGTTGAGGAGTTCCCTCGCCGGAAGTCAATCCTTGGTGTATCTGCCATGTCATGATGGAATTTAGAACAGGCTATAATGGTTAAATCCATTTACGAAATGTTGTGTCTGTACTATTCACCGTTGAGGAGTTCCCTCACCGGAAGTCAACCCTTGGTGAAGCAGGTGAAGCAGTCGAATACAAACCTCCACCTTTAGAAAGTTAGTTACGAAAAAAACAAGAACCGACTTGAAGATTAAACTTATATTTTTTTGTTTTTGCTATTTTTTTCAAAAACTACTGAATGAATTTCGATAAAATTTATATGGGACCACCTTTGAAGTATTACCTACCAATCAAAAAAAGAATCATCGAAATCAATGCATAATTGGCGGAGAAATCGCGTAACAAACACACAAAAAAAAAAAAAAAAATAAATAAAAAAAAAACATACCGTCGAATTGTAAACCTCCTCCTTTTTGAAGTCGGTTAAAAAGAACATACAGGCTTCTAAATGAGAAATATATTTTTGCAATATGTGGCTGCACTAATTAGTGTTGTAAAACTATCGATAGGCCTATCCTATCGATAGTTTTACAGTTTTCTAAAGTCAAACTATCGATAGTGAAACCGATAGTCCTATAACGCTACTGTAACACAGCCAAATAATGCAGAAAAATATTGCCCTTTTTGAAATCTCTTAACAATGAAAGTTACGTGAAACTATTAAAATTATTTATTAATCACAACTCTCTTCCTCTTCATCAGTTTCAAGCAAAGTATCTTTAACTTTCTTGTCGTGTTTTAATTTAAAATATTCGTCAGCAAAGCGTTTGGGGATAATCTGTTTGTCCACCAGCTTTTTAAGATCTGTATACTTTTGGATTGAAACAGGGAGCTTATTTGAATACAAAGACAGTTTTGGTTGCGCATTGTCTAAACTACATAGAGAAACTGAAGTTGTTTCGGCATCTGGGAGCATAGATTTTTTTATAAACATAATGTCCGGGTTTGTCTTCTTAAATGTTGCAATACATAATTTAGATATTTGTAATTTTTGATTCTTCTTAAATGTTTTGCTCTGAATTTCTTCGAACCCAATAAAGTCCCTGCCTTCTAAAACGGACACGCGATATGGGGATGGCTTTCTGCGTGCCATTTCCATAACAGTTGCCCATTGGGAAGGAGCCCATACGGTCGTCTTCTTGACAGCTTGCTCTATTACAGAATGCATACTGTCGACCGGCATATAAGTATGTCCTGGAATAAGGTAATTTATTTGTATTACCTCTACATTAATAGCTATGGACATAAAATATCTCAGCATACTCAACATAGTTTTGTTTTTATTTTGTCCATAACATGAGTCACAGTACAAAAGCACAGTCTTCACATTTCCTCGTCTGTCTACTTCTTGAAGGTAATTTAATAAACAGGTGGAAATCTCATTAGACCCACGACGGGCATCGACTTCAGTCCATACATTACAGAATCCTCTCTGAGTATTACTTTCATAAATTGTAAGATTGTACACAGCTATTTTTCTACAGTAGTACAATGCCATGCTGTCACCATGTGGTGTATTCAGAACTTTTTGCATGTCAAAACTTGCGCATAGTATAGTGGGATCAATACCATTAAGGTTTTGGTGGCATTTAAACCTTTTATAGGAGTCTTCTTTTTCTTGTATGTGGCTATTATATTTAGTCATCTCGTCATAATTTTTGACATCAAATGTCTGTGTCATACAAAGCATACATTTATCTTTCTTAGGGACATGAATTCCAATATTGTAATTATCTTTTAACCAATTTGAGAAAACTTTCAAGGACATATTTTGTTTGACGTTTTCTTCAATACAGTTTGTTTCATAAATCCGATATAAATTAGACATATTTTTGAAATCATCTGGCAAATACAGTTTGTTAGAATCCTTCCTGCAGTAATGAGATGGTACTAAAGGTAAAGATGATATAAATTGTTTTGCATGGTCTATAGTATCTTCTGATGTTTTGTTTGTACCACCATTTTTTCCTCTTTCATCTAATTTTGCAAACCCTTCATTTGCATTGTCTAAAGTATACCCTAAAAATCTTTGAGTTATATCCAGCGTGTTCAATAGAAATTTTTGACATACTTGTCTCCTTTCCTCCCCTTCATTTATATAATATTCAAATGTAAATTTTCTTCTTGATGATTCGCCTTTATCCGTAGTTTTATTCGCAGTATTTTTTTTAATTGCACATTTAGCTATCCAATCTCTTTGTCGTTGACAACTACCAAGTTTCCAATAAAAATTAAATAATTCTTGACGTCTAGTTTCTGAAATATCTCCACAGTTTCGTTTACATTTCACATCTTTACAGGGATTAGGTTTCATAGACTTTGGTTGAACTTCCGCCCCTTTTTCATTTATATAAGTTTGACCAAGAGATTTTTTTATTTTATTGTCTTTTTTAATATATTTTTTTGGCTTAGCCTTTGTTAACAGCACGATTTCTTCGACATTTTTCTTTTCGCTTATTTTCTTCTTCAGTTTCTTGCCTCGTTTTCTTTTAATTTTTGTTTTTCCCGCCTTGCTTGATAGAGAATCATCAGATGTTTCATTACTATCGAACGCGCAGCTTGATTCTTCTGACGGAAATGCCTCACTAAGCAGCAATGTGTCAGCATCTTCTTCTTCAAAAAAATCAAGGTAAGATTTATCAAAACTTAATTTTCTTCTGCAATTTCTTTTTGTATCTATTCTTTTACTTGATTCTTGAGAATTTGTGTTGTTGTTGGCTACAAAATTTGTATCAATTGGAATTGAACTTGAGACTTGGACTTCACAATCAGCAGTAATATATTTTTTATCGGTAATAGTTACGTTAGCCATTTTTTCAGGAGCAATTTTGTTAGTGTCCGAAGAACTTATATGTACGTTACGTGACGTTTGTACACGACAAACGTTTTGTAAGCAATCTGTAATATCTTTATTTTCAAGAGAATCTTCAGCAGTGCAAGGGGACTTCATAAGTGTGTTAGGTAAGCAGTCCTTATTTTCAGGGGAATCTTCAGCAGTACAAGGGAACTTCATAAGGGTGTTAGTTAAGCAGTCTTTATTTTCATAAGAATCTTCAGCAGAGCAAGGGGACTTCATAAGTGTGTTAGGTAAGCAGTCCTTATTTTCAGGGGAATCTTCAGCAGTGCAAGGGAACTTCATAAGTGTGTTAGGTAAGCAATCTTTATTTTTATAAGAATCTTGAGCAGTGCTAGGGGCATTCACACGTGTGTAAGGTAAGCAGTCTTTATTTTTATGAGAATCTTCAGCATAATATACTTCTAGACTCACTAGACTTTCGTCAGAATCAACAGTAACAAGACAATTGTAAGATGCATGACTAGTATTTTGAATAAGATCAGATATACTGATATTTGAAAGCGTTTCCAAGCCTGTTGACGTCTGAACAAAATCGTCACTTTTTTTGTCTTGCTGCTGTATACTATGCACTGTCGATATATTATTATTTTCAATAATTCGCTTCGTTTCAGACATGTATGATTCCGGCTTGCGAAAGGTGGGAGTAAGATCTTTGACACTTACTTGGGCTGGTTTAGAACTGTGGGGAGTAGTTGGAAGAGACGAGTGTTCTGGCGAAGATTTAAATTTTGTCGTACGGTACGATGTTGATCGTAGTTTTATTCCATCTTTATACACAACATCTTCCAAAATCTCAACTTTACGTTTCTTTTTTGGTCGGTCTTCATCAGTTAATAATGTTGACTTCAACTCTTCCTTCCATCGCTGACGTTCTGCCATCTAAAATCAAGTAACAAAAAATATAAAATAATATTACTTGTTTCATAAATAGCTAACCATTTAAATCCAGTCTAGCAATCAAGTCCACTAAACCAATAATCTAGTCCACTGAAATATTGAAATAAATTCAATTTAAAAAAAAGACCCGTGTCGGGAATCGAATCCATGATCCCTACAGGCGTTCCAACATGCGAAAGCCGCAGCGCTACGGAGAGAGCGCTATTGATATTATCTATAATATTATTATAATATTGATTTGTGCTTTTTTCAACAACAAAAACATACAATACCCTGCATACAACTACATACTGTTCATGTTAAGCATAAAACAAGTTAGTTTTAACACTTAGGTACAATTTTAGGACCTAAGTAGTTAAAAAACCAAATACAAAAATGTTTACCCGTATATACCTACATACACAGTGAAGCTCAATAACGGTTTAAAAACAATAATAATCATGAAAACAAATTACAAATAAATAGAAATAGCTTAATTATTATGATTATAACTCACCCGAGCTCGTAGAATTGTTTTATAACACTTTATTTATCACAGCGACAAACACGCTTTCGCAACTCGACGCTCGCGCATCGACTGAGGTGCGACCGGAACGGCGTATCAAGAATGCACGCATTGGTTGGTATGGTTCTAGATTGGTGTAACTGATCTCTGCATACAAAACTAATCTCTATTGTTTTAGGCTAAGTATGATATTAGCAAAAAAAAAAATGTTTGAAATGTAGTAACTATTTCATCATGTATGTACTAGTATGGAACAAATTGTTGTATCTCTTTAATGACCAAAATGTCATAGAGCAGAATTGTCGTATCTCTAGACAACGTAAAATTTAGGGCGACAGAAATGTCGTATCTTATTCCAAGCAGTCACTGTGACACATAAACAAAGTAGTATCTATTTTATTTAAAAAAAATGCATATTTTACCCTAGTTACAACAATTTTTTTTATGTGCAGTGCTAAAAGTAAGTAAAAATCCAAGGTCGTATCGATGAAAAATTTTATCGTAGGGAAACGAGTCCCAGACCATTCGAAGCGGTATTTTTTTTTATACAAGAATATGGTAAAAAGTGATTTAGCTCAAAATGCAAGTTACGACATTTCCGCTTTCTCCCGTCGATATATTGCTAAAACACAAAATAAACGCCGGTAAGCTTAATATAAGTAGCTTAGTATGCTAAAGTAACAAGTAGGGGTAACATTCATTTGAAGTTTCGTATTCTGTTAAGACATGTACTAGTTTACGTATTGATGCGTAGTGGTATATATTATTTAAACCATTCCAAAATACAAGGATTATAAACCTGTTTACCACACAGAGAAAGTAAATAATACGATTTCGTCATTAATATGCTATATAATATGATACGTTTTCATACGTACGTAATGTAAAAAATAGGTAGATTTAATAATAATAACTAACACTTCTAAGTATAAGTAAACCTAAATATTTTAGTAACATACCATGGGGTTACTCTATGTTGGGGATAAATATATAGTACTATTATTTATTATGTGCTCATAGCGCATAGTCCAGTCCAAGATCCTTAGTTTTCAGTGTTCCCAAACCTATATCTACCGGTCTACCGATTTCTCTTCCCATCTCTGATCACTTTCCACCTGTAAATAGTATGTTTGGTACTTACTGGAAGTACCATGTCCTATTTACAGTGCCTACTCCTACATGTGATATGTTGGAGTAGCACTGGTGCACTTCAATTGTTTGTATGGCATTTGTGGAGATACCAAACATCAAAATCTGTAGACACACACAGACTTCTTTCTGCATTTATAATAGTAGGATTTATAAATAATCTTCTGCTAATTTCACAGTGCTATGTATTTGAGTGAATACATATTATGTGTAACCTTGAAACTGTTGTCATCTCTAGTTGGTTTATGTAGGTAGTGCAGAAATAGAAACACATTAATAATTAAATTTACTTTATTACTTTAAATCCATGCGAGAATGGACACCAATATCATACTCTAACAATGTCTCCATAATTCACCACAAACACATTGGTAAAGTCGATTTAAATATCAAATAGAAAAATTAATATAGGTTGTTCCTAAATAAAATTACGTAAAATATTAATTAATTTCTAAATGATTACATTATACTAGTTGGCATATTCTGCTAATTAGGCAATGTCATAGAAGTGCATCTAAAGAACTGTCTGTATACGTGCAAAGATTAAACGCATCAGTAAAGGGAATAAGTACTATTTCATGCCATTGAAATCTGAATTTTTAAGTCGAGTATATTTGTATAGAAAACATCATTACGCTTACATAAACTACTTAATTCTACGCCAAGGAAAATACAATTCTTGTCAACAAATACTAACTTAATCTATTAAATCGTACACTTGAAATGGCTAATTCAGTTACACACTAATCTACAATTTCTCAACTATTGAAAGGTTTAATACGTCGAAAAATGCCAGTCAATTGTTAAAATAATTAAATACATGCCTCACTCAATCGAACAGTCTTATTCATTGTCAAAGTAATCATTCAATTAAAAATGTATAAATAACGACAACTTTCGGTCATTCTTACAAAAAACGAATACTTTAAATGCTCGTGTGTTAATTTCAATAACACGTAGTCGAGGTAAATAGCCGTTGCTAAATTCGCATCTAAAAAAGTAACTGCTATTTATTAGCAGAGCTAAGACAGGTGATAATTCTCAGGGCAATGCTTAGCGACATATATTTATCTCGACCGTAGAGTTCACGATCAGAAGTTAAAGCCTATAAAAACTTATAATAGTTACCCTATGATCCGATTACACGCATTACATACGTACGCGTACATAAATGCCGATATAATCAATGCAGGGCTTTTATAATCTCGAAAGTTAAGAGGAACAAAAACAAAAATGTAACAGTTCAGTAAATAAAAATCGTGGTAATTTGAAACATATTTAGCACCAATTAGAAAAATAAGCTCATGTTTGCAAGTAGCTGCTTTTTTGTATCACATGTTTAATTTGTATATCATTTCTATGGCATTATGTTATATTTCTGTCTTCACTTCGTCTGCTTCGCTAGACTAAGACAAGCTTAGCATAGTTTGGAAACCAGACAAGCAAATTCAATTGTTGTTTGAGGAACGTAACTCAAGAGTTATTTCCTCGTCGAATGCTGTTTAAATGCTCGTCTTTAATATTTAAGATATAATATAATCTATAACGGACAATAATAATTTTATCAAGGGTATTAGTTCAATTACTTGTTATACCGGTGGTATAGGTAAGAATCTCATAGAGAAAACCCGGAAGGTTTAAAATCTTAAAAATTAGCTCGAAAAGCAATATCAATAAATCGGCATCGACACGCACATAAATAACATTTAAGTCGGATTTACTAACGATGAAAGTTATACCGAGCGTCTACACCTCGATCTCTATATTGCGTTAATATTTACCGACGGTATATCAATATTCCTCATTGGTATATAAATATTCCTCAATCATACATGAATATTCATCGGCGATACATCGATATTCCTTATTGGTACATCAACATTCTTCGACAGTATATATCAATATTATTAGATGGTACAATAATCATCGACAGTATTCGGTGATATTATTTGACAGTACATTACTAGAACAAGGTATATCAATACATCATATCTTTTTGATGGTATATCTAATCAGCATTTATAGGTCGGTGTCGTACCACGCCGCTACGTTGTTGTTATCATGAGGCGGTGGCTCAGGGAAGCCGAGGTCAGCCGAGGCGGCGCCGGCGCCTTCTGTCTCCCCAATATCCATGTCCATGCCGAAACCGCTGCCGATTTCTAGGCCCTGCATCGAGTCTATCGGTATTTGATCGTATCCTAGAAAATAGAAATGAAATAGTGAATATTCAGTTAGGAAATCTAATCCATCGTGAATTTTCGCGTTTAAAAATCGACAAAATCCTGTAGGTTGGTCAGAATTTTAGACATTACAGGAAACATCATTTCCTATGTATTGTTTACTAATGGGTTTGTTAAACGCGTTTAATTTAATGTATGGAGGCTGATATGGTACCGATCTACCACTTTGTCTTTTTTTCAATATGGGTAGAGGACATATAGACAAACAAAAAAAATTCTACAATGCCCGAAAGCGTAATTAACGGAGATAATTGAACGTAAAGATTGCAAATTGCACCAAAAATATTCAACATTTTTTTTACTAAAAGTGCTCAAAAACCTCTACCAATTAATTAATAAGTTGGTAATGTTGAGTTGTATGATAAATTAACATTCAATAACAATTATAAAATATTTGCCTAAGTATACATGTGGATTAAAAATTAAAAATCATTGCATTGCTATATGCATATGGATAAAAGGTAGGTATATTTATAGTATGAAAGTTAATTAGAGAAAGCAAATGGGACGACTGTATTCATGAGTTGACTCCATTCAGCAAGCTCTATACCATACATACTTATTGTTTACTGCAAGCCTGTACTGCCAATAAAATATATTATTTATATATATTATTTAATTAGTAACCAAAATAAACCCAAACCTGTTAGGTGACAGCAAATAAATAAATAAACCAGTATATTTAGGTATTAGAACACAAACATAGTAATAATTTTCCCGTCACCTGTGTTTAGTGATATATAGGTCCCGGATTAAGCTGCATGTAAAGAAGAGAGAAAACATTGTATTTATAAAGATAATCATCAACATATTTAGGAACATAAAGGTGCTAGCTAATAAGACGTATAGGTGTAACACATGTGTAAGATCTAAAAATAACATAAAAGTGATTCCCATATAAGAAAGAAACAAGTATTACAGACCCGCGACTGATAAGAGATTAAAAACTAAATAATGTTATTTCTTTCTTTTTAATTTAGCAGAAATAATTAATGTATACTGTCCTTAAGGGCAGGATTAATAAATAGGGAGATGCTAGTGTATGAGATGGAACATTCTGTAATACTTGTACTATAATTTCTACACCATTTCCCAAATGTTAGTTGACCAAACTGTCTACAAAATTGGTCAAAGCTTACCTTGTTGATGAAATGACGGTCGAGTCCCGTACAATCCCTCGTAACCCTGTTCTGGTCCGAGCATGTCCTAATGAAGGGGGATTGAACAAAATTAAATAAAAAACACAAAAATAAAATAATAAACTCAAAATAAAAATTACACACTGATTACATGACGAGACAACATTTAACACATAGACGTTTAACTCCTCCGTTACTTATTTATTTTCAGCCAGATAAGTTTATTAAAATAGTCCTTTCAAAAGTTTGTACTAAATAGCGAGGATCAGTCATTTTTTAGACCCTAACCATGCTTGCTACTTTTAGCATTCGCTTGTATAGCATAGCTTTTCCGAAGGTAAATGCAGCGAATGTGTACGCATCACTGTGCATATTATCAGGCCTAGCACACTCCGCACTGTAGGTGCGAAGCTACAAGTACATAGCCGGACACCGACGGCGGGTCGCGCGTCGTTACAAGTGCCGCGTCAAAAGAGATAAGAGCTATGCGATAGAAGGAGAGGCGCTCTGTAGGTTAATATGACTGGTAGGTATGCAGCGGTACGCGAGCTGAATTGAATTTTATTGCGTCATAGCAAGAGTCGCTATTTGTTTAAATTTCTTAGCGGAGTGATGCTTCTGTCCCTTAGTATTCTGTGGTGATACTATAGAATTTCAACGATTTTGATATCGCCTTCAAATCGCAAAATTTATCCTGCAATCAAAAAAATGCCCATCGCGGCTGGTAAGTCTAAAAGTAGCGTTTGTGGCTAGGACTTTATAACATGAAAAGTAACACTCATGTCGACTAACAGTTTCAATTTAATTTATTGCGTGATATTTTTCACATTTTTCATAATAATACATCAATATGTTTCCATGAAACTATTGGTGTGCATTGCCGATCCATTTGTTGATCAAATATATGTATAGATCATTGATTTGTCCAGCAATTTCCAACAATATTGCTCCTAATTAAAACTGCCGTAAGCAACTAAATACCTGTAAATCGGGCTGCATGGCGAGATCGTTGGGCCACATCTGGTGATCATCACGGAAGAGTGAGTTGGTCAGTTCCATAGACAAACGCTTCTTGTAGTCGTGAGGTTTGTCCTCAGACATACGGAAGAGAACCGCTGCGGCGTAAGTAGCAACCCCTGCCAACGAAAAATAAATGTTAATTCTACGATCAGAAGACTTGTTTCTCAATGACTACCAGAAATGCCAGACACACGGGGCAACGTAAACATTAGTTTTGGAGTCTTTGTGAACTGTACAAAAAATACTGAATGGTCTAAAAGTCACGCATAGAGTAGAATTCCGTTTTGAGAGATGAAACGAAACATGCCAAGCCAAAGAGACAAAAGTAGTCATAATTCTATTCTACTCATAACAGCTATTTCAGTGTCATCCGATTAAACGGAATTCGATTCTGGCGACGACTTTAGATTTAGTAACAACATTGCCACCTTTGCCCCGCGAATCTTTGGCGTTAGTTACACAATTCGAGCCAATTGTGAAGGCTAAAAATCACGCGCAAATACCGTAGCCAATCACAAGAGACCCCTTTGATGGAACTACGAACTTTCTAATTCAGAGTCAACACAACACCGAGAAATAGATTAGAGTAAACAAAATAATAAAGTCAATCATCGCTCACTCGAATCCTCTCCCGAAACACCTAGCAGTGCTGCAATGAAATTACAATACTTTTGAATGCTTTGCAGACCAACAACTACATAAATACTAGCGGAATGGGCCATCATACGTTAGCCTAAAGTGAAGGTGGCATGCTACGAAATATGTCATTAGTGAATCCCCACTTGGTTTTATACTATTTATACAATTTTATTGGACTATTACAGCATATGTTTGCTTCGTATTTTGACTTTAGTTGGCACTAAGTTACATTTGTGTAAGAAAATAAATAAAATTACCAAGCATTTCTACAGTGTGCCAACTAGCTCCACTTCCTATGGAGAAAATCACATGAACCTATACCGTATCGTGTCGTTAGCACTTAAAGCACTACTCACACACAACACACACCGAGAGGTAAAGTGCTAACCTTCGTTCCGCGAATGCAAAAGTTCTGTGAGCGGAGCGGTAGCGCCCTCAGCTTCTATCATCTCAGCGCCTTCCTTCTCGACGGCTAACTCGCATAGAACGCCGGCCGCGACGCGCTGTGAATAAAAAAAATATTGTTGATCTAAGGAAATAAAATCGGTTGATTACATAATGCAACAAGTTACGTCAGTAACCAACAGCATCCTGAGCGTTGTAGCAAATAATTTTAACTCTCATTTCATGATGTTTGCACACCATTGTTATGGTAGGATGTACCGATTCTAATTCCAATTATTACCATCTGCTTTGTGCTACATTCTGGCAAATAAATAATGATTATGATTATGATTATGAGGCACTGGGTAAAAATTCATAGGCCCATAGCCCATCTAGTCACACAATGAATTTAGAACAGACTTAAATTAAATTATTAATTTATATTGACTTTGATTTAAAATTATTTGTTGACATATTGATTATTGTATTGTTTTTATTGACATTATTGATTATTTTACTTTGACATTTTTAATGAAACAAATTGATTAATAAAACGTTAGTAACGTTTTATTACCTTGCATTTTTACTAACAAATATGGATAATAATGTCTGAATTATTAATAAATGAATTGAATTGAGTAACAGATACAAAAAATCCGTATTAAAAAATAATCTAAGAACCACGTTTTTATGGATTTAGAATACATTGTCATCGTGTTGTGAGTTACCCTGAAAGTTTTGGCCGGATAGCTAGAGAAGTGCTCGAAATTTGAGTTTCAAGATTCACCCGGAATGACAGACAGACAAACAAGAAAGTCACTTAATAAATACGTGATAAAAAAACATTATGCTCAACTTAAAAAGTAAGCCATTTTATGCAACCATGTAGGCTTGTGCATATTTGCAACTCAGACTAATTAAAAAATGTGTGATCAGCCATTCTATGACTTGAAGATTGTGTGACATAAATATTGTTATATTTTAATAATTTATTAGTTATAAGCAATCTGTTTTCACATAGCACATTTACTTTACAGTATTTTTCAAGTTTTTGAATCAAAATAAAATATCACCTTTCTTTTTTTTTTTACGCTTAATAGATCCATGTTTGGCTACTTGGCATCTCACCTGATGTGAAGCGATGATGTGGCCTAAGATGAAGCACATAGATCTAGATAGAGACGGCAGTTGAGCGGCTGCTCAGACCCGTCTCCCCGATGGTTCACCGAACATCATCCCGAAACACGACTAGGTCGATAACCTAGGTAACCTATCTAGGTCACCTTTATATAATGGTAAATTTAGCTACGTCTGTTGCTATAATTAGCCCAAAACCTAGTCCACTGACCTGTATATTCTCAATTTCGTTAAACAACAGTTGCACAAATATCGGTATGACATTCTGTTGGCGGATCAGCTGACGGTTGAGGCTTTCGCGCGCCAAGATATGGAGCGCTCCGACGGCTCCTTCCACGATCTCTTCCATTCGTACGCCATCCGCGTAGGCACCTCCCGCGCCGCCGCCGCCGGACGAAGTGCGTTGCTGTGGAAATAAACAATTTAAGTTTTCTGACTACTGAAATAATCCTATATTTTTTGCTTTTGTTGATTTTTTCAAAAAGTGCTGAATCAATTTCGATAAAATTTATATGGGACTACCTCTGAAGTATCACCTACCAAACAAAATAAGAATCATCAAAATCAATTCTTAATTGGCGGAGTAATCGCGTAACAAACATACAAAAAAAACATACCGTCGAATTGAGAACCTCCTCCATTTTAAGTCGGTTAAAAATTGACATCTATTTGCGACCTAATGATAGCTTGTGTTTTTTATTATTGTAATTAAGTAATGAAACGAACTAGTCGTTCGTCTGTTGGTAATCGCCACGCTAGCCCATAACATTAGCAAAGCCACCCAAAACTATAAACACCATAAAAAGTACTGCACCACTGCATTACGTTCATCATCCCGACACATGACATATTAAGTCTCAAGCCTAGTAATTTCACTGGCTGGCCCAAACCGGAACACACACAAACATTGGCAAAGTGGTGTCGTGGCAGTATTGAGCAAGGGCCTCCCGCTATGACTTCCAGGCTCAGGCTCTGTTGTCCCAGTGTTGGGCAAAGGCCTCCAACAGTAGTCAATAAGGGCGTTGAGTTCGTTCTGCTATCTCCTGCGCGGTTTGCTGCGACGCTATTCCGCTTAGGATGCCACATGGTGGTGTTTAACGTTCATAACTCTTCTGATACACAAGTGACGTGACCAGCCCAGAGCCATTTTTAACCGACTTCAAAAAAGGAGGAGGTTCTCTGTTCGATTGTATTTTTTTTTTATGTTTGTTACCTCAGAACTCCGTCATTTATGAACCGATTTGAAAAATTATTTTTGCGTCGGGTTCAGTATAGCTACGAAGTGGTCCCATATAAATTTCATCGATATGTGACCTTGGACTTCGAAGATACATTGAAGTCGGTTTTTGTTTTTTTCTAAAAATTAATTATGTTATAGTTTTACAGCTTTACCTGTTACGTCGGCAATTTGAGTCTTCAAAGAAGGATCAACTTACTCGCTGTGTATCGTTAAATGCGCGCATCAGGAGTCTAACAAGGTGATGCACGGCGCCGTGCTCGCGGAGCGGCGCGTAGTTGGCCGGACACAGCGCCAGGTTACGCACTAAGCCGACCACGGCCTTCACAAGCGGCCAGCGAGACGGCGGCTGGAGGAGCTTCACTATCACCTGGAAATTAAATATTTTAATTTAATTATTTTTTTCTCTTTATTGCAAAAATATGTGTTACATGTCACTCTACACTCTATCTGTGGAAACTTATAATTGGCCTTCTGTATATTTATTTAAGCACTTCTACTTTAAAACCTAGCTGTAAGATTCCCAAAAATTAATAAGTAAATAAATAAATGTGGTTGTTGTAACTCTGTCTTTTGTATTAGTTATTATAACTGTGTTACAAAAGACAGCATCTAAAGATGGTATTATACAATACAATACAATACAATAACACTTTATTGCATACCACAAACATAATTACATGAACAAACTATAAATCTTAACTAGGGTAATACAATTGGCGGTCTTATCGCGTAATGCAATCTCTTACAGACAACCTTTGGATGGATTGGACAAATGTTAAAAGAATAGACGGTGGTGCACAGCAAATAATTAATATAAACGATAATAAAATAAAACAATCATATACAACTAAAATAATATACTATTAACGACAAATACAATATAAGTATATATATTATAGTTGGGGGTTTTACATTACTCTCATAAACTCCAACTAAAACGTGGGAAAGAGCTGAAGTAAAGTTCTATTTCACACTGGTAGGTGTTTACAACATCGTGAGGTTACCCTATTCAGGTTTGTTTATTTGGAATAGTAATATATTGTAGCGTTAAGGAGTCAGCTTTCTAAAGTGTTTCTATCAGTGTGTTCATGTGATCTTTATTATTCTACTATTTTAAGGAGGTAAAATTGTTTGTGTCTAAGTATGTTTGTTTGTAGGGGATCTCTGGAACTACTGATCCGATTTAGAAAATTTTGTGAGTTGTCGCGCACACGGCGGGCTCGGTGATCTCCTCGCGGGCTTGTGTTTACACAACACAACACGCTGCAGTACTGACCGGCAATCCATAGTGCAGCCGCACTGCGTTCTGCGCCATCTCGCTCTCGACGTGTCGCGACGTGAGGTGCCGCAGCGCGCACACGGCGGGCTCGGTGATCTCCTCGCGGGCTTGTGTTTACACAACACAACACGCTGCAGTACTGACCGGCAATCCATAGTGCAGCCGCACTGCGTTCTGCGCCATCTCGCTCTCGACGTGTCGCGACGTGAGGTGCCGCAGCGCGCACACGGCGGGCTCGGTGATCTCCTCGCGGGCTTGTGTTTACACAACACAACACGCTGCAGTACTGACCGGCAATCCATAGTGCAGCCGCACTGCGTTCTGCGCCATCTCGCTCTCGACGTGTCGCGACGTGAGGTGCCGCAGCGCGCACACGGCGGGCTCGGTGATCTCCTCGCGGTCGCCGGCGGACACCACGGTGCGGACGAGCGCGTCCACGCCGCCCGCCTGGCACACTGTCACCTGCTTACACGTGTAAACATTAGTATACATTTTATTAAAAAAGAACCGACATCAATTCTGATGTATCTTCGAAGTCTAAGGTCGAAAGTCGATAAATTTGGAACCACCTCAACGCAAAAAGTAAACGTAACATACAGTCGAATTGAGAACCTCCTCCTTTTTGAAGTTGGTTAATAAGGGTTGAAATTCGGCGAGTTGCAATCCCACTAATCTTATAAATGAGAAAGTGTTTACTCAATATAACCTATATTATCCCATACGTCAGAAAGTTAATTGATTAATTAATAAACTTAAAACACGAAATATAAAAATTCATTTTAAAAACGTTTATAACGAATCAAACTCACGAAAACTTTGATACTAAAATGTCCTAGCTTGTTATGAAACATTAGTTTTGTAGTCGGCGAAATTATTGGGTATATATGAAACATAATATCGGATATCTCAGGGTGATGAACGCAATGCAGTCCTACACAGTGCTTTTTATGGTATTGAAAGTTTTGGGCGGCACAACAGTTGCAGCAGTTGTTATGGGCAGGCGTGGCGCTTACCATCAGGCGAACGACAAGCGCGTCTCATCACTCAGTACCACACAAAAAAATAACTATAAATAACACACAAAAATATAATATAACACAAATATATAAGATGATGATGTTACCTAGCGCCAAACGTGTAAATTGAGGAATGAATACCTTATTACGCTGGTTGTTGCAAGTCAAGTTGGACAAGATCCCGGCAGCGCAAGTGACGATATTAACGTCGGTCGAAGCGAGAACTTGCACCAAGGACGATAGAAGACCGTCCAAGCCGTCAACCTGCAATAGATTTAAAATTAAAAATAGAAAATATAGACGTAAACATATTAGAAACTTAGGGAGTTTGATTTAATCGTCAATTTCTTCTTACCTTGGTGGCAGCATCGGACAGATTCCTCAGAGTCCAAAGGCAGTTCTGGACGAGGCGGCCGCTTGGGTTGCCAAGATGCATGGCTAAAGCTTGCATGCCACCAGCTTCAACGATCGCCGGTTTGTTGCTGGAGCATACTGACAAAACCTATAGAAGGACAGTTCTGATGAGTCAACCACATGTACTAACAAGCTTTATGTTGAAGAATATATATTTCAAGACAAGCTTTTAACAAATTCGTATATCTGCAAGCAGATTAAAATGAGCCCAAGCACTACTAGTTTACGATTATCCATCAAGGAGTTCCATTGCCCACCTTCCTTCTCCATCATCAGATCAGCTAGCTGTCACCATTATATTGTATTGTTATCGGACTTTGACAAGTATGCAAAACATTCACGCCGTAGGATAAGAGGAAGTGGTTATGATTCAACTTGCAAGATTAGACCCAAAAATTGCAAGTTAAAAGCTTGTAAAATCCCCCAATATGAAGTATACGTAAGAGTTATCTAATCTATACATGGGTTCATATTTTAATTCACACATATGTTTGAAAGTAAAGTACATACCCATTATGTTTCTAAGATCCCTACCGCAGCTAACAAAAGAGCTGATGACCTTAAAACGGCTGAACCGATTTTGATAAAACATATCTAAGCACCACTGCTAGAACACCAGTTTTTAAATAAAAACCGCATCCAAATCGTTTCACCCGTTTAAGAGCAACGGTGCCACAGACAGACACATAGTGGTCAAACTTATAACACCCCTCCATTTTGCGTCAGGGGTTAAAAACTACAACAAGTGGAACTTGTTTTTAGAACATACCTTCAAAACTCTGGAAGTGGTCCACAGTAGCTTTTCGTAATCGTAGGAGCGCATAATGCGAACCAACTCGATCGGACCTTGAGAAGCGAGGATGATGAGTTTCGACTCTTGATTGCCATAAGCCAAGATTTGCAGGCAGTCGGTCACAATCGCCAGGAACTTGACATTGTTCCGTTGAAGTAGCGCAACCATCTTTTGCAGGCCTCCGGCTAGACGAACGGCCATTTTGGAACCATCTTGGTGTAGAAGTAAGTTGTGAAGAGTTGTGATGGCATAGAATAAGACAGCTTCGACGGGAGAGCTCAACAGCTTGACGAGAGCAGGAATGCCGCCGCTCTTGAAGATGGCTAACAGACCTTGTCTATGGTGCGACAAATTGTGCAAGGTTCCCACAGCTCCTTTGGTGGTTTCCAAATCATTGCTGTTTGAGATCGCACGGACTAAAGCGGCGACCATCTGAGGAGAGTTCATGATGGCGTGACGGGAAGCTTCCTTCTTGGAGAGTTGGTGTACCATCATCGCAGCTTGTGACACCACAACTTGGTCTTCGTCATTGAGAAGCTTGATCAACTCTGGTATGGCCCTGGGAATACATTTGTGAGTTAGTTACCGATAATGTAGTTCTTTATGCTCTGGTTTCCATTGCACCAATGGTGAATAAACTGACTGCCACAATACAGTCATTGTTGACTGATGTTCAATTACTTCTATTTTCATGCAAATATGGCGTATACAACAACAATGTCTTCAAGCAGGGCCAGAGAATTTATTATCGTGTGTGTTAAGCTTTAAGTATATTAGGAAAATATTTAAGGTATATTTTTTTACTTTTCCAATTATATCTATCAGCTCCCGGGAAGTGAGTGTGAGTGCTTTTCCACATTACTTAAAAAAAAGGTAGCAATTTATTTATAATAATAAAAAATTATTAATAACAAACCTGGTAGCCAAATCAGCATCATCCTGGTAGTTGATTAGGTTCACAACAGCATGCTTGAGCATCTGTGATGGCTCGGCCAGACGTTGGACTGCTGTGGGCTGAGCTGGGTCAAGCTGAGTAGAAGGAATCTCGATGCCCTCTTCCAGGGTCTCGGGAAACATAGCAGCGCGGACACGCTGGGAACGTGTCTGCGATAGCTGCTGGTTCATATCTAAAGAAATAGTCATATGTGACAATAAAATCTATACATGTGGTGCATTAGCTCAACCTGAATTTGGCAGTTCAATGTTACATTGGCAATGTTTTTGGTAGCCAAGATCAGCTTTCCATCTGACAAATATGATGCAACATAAAAATATTTCTAGGAAACGAGAAAGTTGGGATATACAAGAATTATATGTATGACTCATGTATAAGAGCAAGAAGATGCAAGAAAAAAGATTTTTCTAAGTAGATTAATTCTGTTATTGTGAGCAACTGACATTAAGCTTTTTTTTTATACATTATTGGCTTGCGTTTGACCACTATCTCATCTGATGGTAAGCAACGATGTAGCATGCTTGCCAAGATAGTACCTGTTCACTCGAGATTTGAAGATTCCTAGATTATAAGTATCGGGAAAGATTGACTCCGGCAGGGAGTTCCACTCGTTAGCAGTGCGCATAATGAAAGTGGAAGCGAAGCGCTTAGTGCACGCAGGAGGAATGTCCACCACATAATGGTGGCGCGTTGCCGTTGGTTCGAAACTTGAAACTGAAGCTTGAAATACTTCAAAATTGTAAAATACATATTAAACTATTATACTACCATCAACTTGTTCCTGAGTGAAGCCCTGAGCGAACCCCTGGTCGAGGTCGAACATGAGCTGGTCTCCTTCCATCTCATCATCTTCCTTTCCAGTGAGGGATGGAACCTTAGAAAAAAACCTCAAGTCAGCTATATCACTATAAATCTGTGCAAAAGCCACTGGAATCTAAACACAATGTTTACCCACAAAGCAAGAAATATAATAGTTACAAATCCAATAACATTGATTGATGTTCCTTGTGAACATACTCTCTAGGATTTTATCCACAAATCGCTAAATTCAACTAGACAGGGATCTGTTCCTTTCATTTGCAGAATCTGTTATTTAGGTGTCACTAGGTATTAGACAAACAGCTAACTACTAAGATGTCTTAGCTAGCTGTCACCAAAGTTAATTTATTCAATTCATTGATTTAAAAAAGATCCTTCCTTGCTCCTAACTCTTTCTGTAGTTCCAGACTTGATACCAGAGTTGCAGCTCTTTGCCAGATAGAATCGGTTATTACTGTCAGATACATTAGACGGCCTCTGTGGTGTAGTGATTGGCCAGGTTGGCTCAAAGCTGGCATAAACCACTGATTTTTGCTATGACATGTTTGTGTACATAAAAAGAACAGTACTTGTTTTGTGTCTGGGTGTTGTGGGACCATGGTCCTTGTAGTTCTTTGTCACTACAGGAAATCTTAGAGGCCAGGATCTATGAATGTGATCATTAAGCTTTGTTATTATTTTATTAGGTTAAGGCCTATTCACCTGAGTAGCAGCTCCGGAGTTGATACCAGAGTCAACCAGGTAGGAGTTCTGCTGCCACATAAGAGTCTGCTGCTCCTTGCTGGGTGCCATAGGCACATCGGAACCACCATAGTTGCTGTGAGACACTGGAAACAGTTGCAATTAAAGATTATGTAAAATTTTACAGAAGTCAAGTGTGTATTATCCAGGATATGCATGTACATATACATACAATATGATTTAGGGCACTGCTATGAGATTAGAAACAATAAAAAGTGTCAATTCCAATTTAAGATGTGTTCATCAAGATGGATGTGGCACTAGGTTAACACTTTTGGACATGAAATATTAGACAAAACATTTTTTAACCTCTGGCTTACCAAGATGGTTTCTTATATCACATATTTTACGCTGGGACTTAGGTTTTGTAATGATATATGTATCTATAATAATTGAGGAACTAAGTACATAGGTACATTTATTGATTGAACAGTCATAGGTTGTATGTAGATATGATAATAAGTTAAAATGAGATTAATTAATTGTATACTAAATATTGAGAAATTCAATGATTCACTGATTAGGCATAGATACAATACATCCTACTCTGATTGAAATGAAAGTATAACATGTTTATATAAAGTCAAACATGCTACCAATAGGCAATACCATTTGTATGAGTCACATTCACAATGATCTTAGGAGAGAGCACTACTACTTAAGTAGGTACCTACTTGTAAGTTGTGGGGCAAGCAGACATTTGTTTATAGGAATGTTTTTAACGCAAAGGTCGCGAATACTCACTCGTGCGGCTTTGTGACGACGGTATCTGATAGCTCATGGTTCAGCCGATGCAGAAATGCACCCTGCGCCTGTCAAAAAAAAAACATGATGCGCTTTGGATCGTACGCAGCCCTATCGATTTTTACGAAACCGTACACAAAAATCAAAGGGAATATTTTAGTTGTCTTACAACAGCTCTATTTGGCTTATGTTATGCACATCTAACGGCTTCAACTACCGATTGAAGCAAAACAAACAATGCTCTGTGAACTAAATTCCATACCACACCCGACCCCAAATTGTTTGTAGCCAGCTAATACGAATGTATCTAGTCAAAGAAGCCTGCAAATTATATAAAATTGATTCTTTATATTTACCTTATCTGCGTAAGCCGCAAGGGATTTACAAAGACACAATTTTATTCAGATTTCAGTAAATGATTTCAAGTACAACACATCGACCACCGACACAAAATTGACATTACAATATGGCGTCGGTCGGCCGTCGATTCACAGAATTCTGTTTACATTCGGATAGGACTGTGAGACACATAGCTGTTTCTGTCTGACTTATAGTTGGTGCATAATCTATCTCTGTCACACATATGCCTCCAGGGGCGCCAACCAAAAGAAATATTAATAATACGTTTCATTATACGTAAGTAATGTCCTACGTTACTGTAAAACTGAAAAACCCATGAAAATCTATTTGGTAAACTCCTAGAAAAAGCAAATCTTAAAAGGCGACTGTCTGTGACTGTTATTTTTTTTCAATGTTTCTAACTCAGAGGAAGAACATCTTCCTCTGAGGTTTCTAATAATAAAGTCCCTTTCTAATAATAAGTAAGTATAATAAAATTGATCTCTTGCATGGCCAGTTTGCTAAATCTTTTTTTTAATTCAAGTTTATGCAAAGAGTTTATAATATTGTCTATGATTTTTCTACTTTAATTTGCGCGCGAACTTCAAACTATTTTGTCTGGCAGTCAAATTGTAGCATTCTGCATTAACCATTGAGGTGTGAGACCTCAATGGCATTAACCATTGAGGAATGACACTATAGAGTCCTCGACAGCGTAACACTTTTGGAAAGCAATAGTTTTTTGACAGTAATTTTGGAGTGTTTACCATACCTATGAAAAATTCTCCCATTCGCTTGAATGAAAATATAACGTGTTCTGCGTTGCATTGCAGCCACTATAACTTCAGAAGTTCGTGGTTGGTCTGTAAAAGGTAGGACATCTGTACTATTCTGTACCCCAGAGTGAAGAATAGGGAAATAGGGAATATGCATATGTTGTCGAAAAATCTAGAAATTACTTTTTATGATAGACTCCTATAAACAGATCAAAAGGTGAAGGTCTCTTTTAGGTGGCCGAGTAATGAATACATTCTAGCGTGGCCACAGAATAATAGTATAGATTTCCTACCTTTTACAGACCAACTACCTACGACTTTCTGAAGCTATAGTGGTGGCGATACAACTCAGAGCTCGAATGACATTGCGGTAACTACATTTCCTTACGGTATGCTTCTTATGCAATCATTAATATTTTGTTGTTAACCAGGTTTTATCTAGGATTAAACCAGTCAGGTAAATAAAATAATCAAATAAAATATATGACACATTTATACAATATACATACATTAATTATTTCCATACAGGTAAAATTTACAAAAGAAGAACTAGTATTTTGACATAATTTACAAGACTGCAGCACAACTGATACTTAGGATATAGGTAGATAGATAAACACAATGTTAAAAAAAACACTTGAAGTATTCTAAATAGCATAGTGTCTCAGTTAAATGTCATACTGTCGGAGTAGATCACAGACGTACTTATGAAAGTCAATTATTACATTGACCATACCACCGTATTGGATAGCACTAACTATACATAACTGTCAATTCACTACACTAACCCGAAACGGTTTGTCCTTTTGTGTCCTGAACAGCCTTGACGTTCACATGATGATGAAGTCTACGTTCATGAATTCGTTCTCACTATGTGGCGTTAATTAGGATTAGAAATCCGAGATTCGTTGCTTACATTTTTATTGTAGGATTGTGATCCATCAATGGAATTGGATGATTGGCCATAGTAATCGACAGCAAGGACCTGTAAGATAAATTTATTACACAAAATAAGAACTTATTTACAACATATGTTCTTACATAAGAGGCGAATGCCTTTACTATTAAAACAATTCTACTCTCTTCTTACTAAACTTTAACTTTTTAATTTCAAATTAAATAAAAACTATAATCATTAACTACTTTTATTACCTATATCTTAATTAAATGGTTTAAGAATGCACAATTTTAATACAGTTAACATTTTACACAAATATGCAATTTGTTACCCGACGTAATGCGAACTGAAATGTTTATACGATGGCCACACTGACACACGAAACTGGTCAATGTTGTTTTAACAAAATAACACCGAAAACTGAATATATCAAGCCAAATGCAGGTTCTAATTGTCGAACCCGATGTATAGTTACATCCACATAAATTATAGTTACCGAAAAACATCAATAAACACAAGAAAAACACAAACGTTTGAAAACTTAATCTTTCAGTACAATTTTCACTTCACCATGAATGGAACACCCGAATATTTTTTCACATTTAATAGGGGATCGGACAGTAATCGAGAAAAAATATAAAATGTAGTTAGAACGAATGTTTATCGAACCAGAAAGATCGTCCAATCAATATTTTTGTGAAATAATAATGATTTATATTTTTAAATCAAGAAATAAAATCTAAAAATTCTGACTATTTTAATCTGTTCTTCGTCTCAAGCGAAACACCAATCACAGCGCATGACGTCATCCGTAGGCGGATGACGAGTGCCAAGCTTGTGTTGTGATTACTTTTCGTTTTTGCTTTTCATAAAATCTTACAATATTTAGAATTAAGAGATAATAAAATAGTCCATTAATAGGTGCAATTCTCCCAAGTGATCATTATCTCTTTGCTTACAACTTGTTTTGTACAATAAATAACATGGAACCAAGCTATATAAAAGCCGACAATAGAACTCTGCCGAGAGTGGATATATTGATGGTTGGCAATTTCTTTGCCTCAAACTCGGACTTCTGTGCTGCTGAATTTCGAAATGTTAAAACATCTATGTAAGTATTTCAGCTATTCTTCATTTGATCTAATTTATGTGAGTATGGAAATAACAAAGGGAAACATAACCTAAAAAGTGTAGGTTGTGATAATTAATGTAATGTTATGTCCTTTTTATTTTTATAATGACTTACTTTAATGTTTTACTTTTGCGTCTTTTTAGATCAGCGAGACAATCATACGGGGATGATGCGATAGGATACGTCCAACTTCGGCGAGATATGGATTTGTGTATGATCAAATGTAAAGTGTGTCCAGAGCACAAAATTCGTTCAAAGGCGTATAATGCGACTATGATAGTAAATGAAAAAGAAGAAAAAGTAGTCAGCGTTCAGTGTCATGACTGTGCTGCATCAATGGGAGGTTGCAAACATGCTGCCGCTTTTCTGATGTGGGTCCACAGGAGAAGTGAGGAGCCATCTAGTACTGAAATACAGTGTTACTGGAAGAAATCTAAACTGGCTCAGATTGGTACCAATGTTAAGTATGTTACTGCAAAGGACCTTTCGTCTGGTAAAAGAGTATCTTCTACCCAGACTGCTCCACACAATAATATGCTGGAACAATTTCTCCAAGCAGCTGCTACCCGAAATGTCACAAACTGTGAATTATTGAAATATAATAACTGCAGAGTGAAAGAGCATGAGAAATTGTCACTTCATTACTTAATCATTGAACATTGTGATGACGGTGATTGTGACACATTTTTGGATACAATAGCTCAGTATTTTACTGAGAAAAACATTAAACTGATTGAAGAAAACTCTCGAATACAATATAAGAACAGGTTGTGGCACGAGCTCAGGTATGGGCGTATTACAGCTTCAAAATCCTACGAAGTTAGCAAATGTCATACTGCAGATGGGTCTTTGATATCTATGATCATGGGAGCCAAGACCCCAGACACAAAAGCAATGAAGAGAGGTCGGGAATTAGAAACAAAAGTGAAAGAAACAGTGGAAAAAACACTTGGCAAGAAAGTGAAGACCTGCGGATTATTTATTTCCTCACAATACCCATTTATAGCTGGTTCACCAGATGGTATTATTGACAATAAAGTATGCGTTGAAATAAAATGCCCAACCAGTGAAAAAACATATAAAAATTATTTGAAAGATAATAAAGTGCCAGAAAAATATATGGCACAAATACAAATTCAAATGTTTGTCACAAATTTGAAACATTGTTATTTCTGTGTTGCTCACTGGGATTTTGAACTCAACAACCATGTTGAAATGTTATTAGTAAGCTATAATGAGGCCTTAGTAAAGCACTATATTTCAAGTTCAACTCAATTTTGGAAAAAAAATGTATACCCTATATGTATATTCTATGAAAGTTTATTAAAGTTAATATTAGGTATGTACACATAATAATTCATAAATAAATAACTCTATAAAGTCCTTTCCTTTTTCTATGAAAGTTCAAAATAAAATATTTTTTTTACATATTCAATGGTTTTATTTATTAAAGTTAATATTAGGTATGTACACATAATAATTCATAAATAAATAACTCTATAAAGTCCTTTCCTTTTTCTCCATCAGCTTTGTACAACCAGTGAGGTGCTTCCCACTATGGAATCAAAGATTTGACGGTGGGGACTATGAGGCTATGGAGGATGCATGGTGACATAGTACTTGTGGAAAACTGTAGGTTTCTAGGCGAATATTTTTTTTATCTAGTTGTACTATAAATGGTTTGAGAATATTAGCAATGATTGGTATATTTTTTTGAAATACTTTGCCTGCATATGATGTCGTATTCCAAATTTATCTGCAAGTTCTGAAAATGTTGTATTTAATCTAATTTTTTTCAAGCATAGTAGTACATGGTCTGTTGGAATGTTGGTGTTTCCTTGTACTAAATCAACCAAAAAGAAACAATCCTTTGTTATGCCTATATAAAAACGTGGTTTGGCTTCAATTTTTTTCAACATATTATTCAGGGATTGCTTTGCTTCTCTTTCCTGTTCTAGTTTAGCTTCTTCTTTGTTTAAGCTACTACTGTCAGATGGTATTTTACACTAACGATTGAACAGAAGGTGATGATGGTTGAAATGATATTGATGGGGTGTAAAGTGATATGTCACTATCAGATCCATCGATGAATTATCTGTTTATTTTAGACACACTTGGTCTTGATAGCTCTACTTGTTCTTCTACTTTGAACGGAGATGTCGATGTGGTTGTTGTCCACGTTTTAGATGGTGATGTTGCAATGTTTTTGGATTTGTTATGTGTTTGTGTATACTTGCTTCTGAAGTATTAAACTTTAAAAACAACTTGTACACCTTTATCTTGGCTTTTTGGCTGTTCTTCTCTTACAAAGTCAGTTTGTAAATCTAAAACAAAGGTAAATTGGTCATTATTGTTAACCATTCCGAAAAAGGTATTGGTTCAAATTAAACTAGTAGGTATTTAGCTAGGTACTTACTAAGAGACTGAGTTGTATTTTCTTTTTCCATATTAGTCTCCAGTTTAATTTCTGCAAGGGCTTCTTCTATTAAAGACATTCTTTGCCTTTTGACAGCAGCGGGGCAAGATGTACTAGTAGTTGATGGCAAACTTCTTTTCCTATCAGTTTGACATTGAAATTTTGAAGGAAGGCATCCAGGTTTTATCATTATTTTTTTACAAAGCCCATAATATGATATCGCATGTAATTTTCCATATCATTCGGCAGCTATAACACAAATTACAAATTATTTAAGCACTTATACTAAACTTCTTACTTGTAAATATAACCTATACATACACAAAAGGAACTTATTATTTTACACACCGCTTAAATTCTATCTAAAGGTACTTACATCGAAGTGTCCTCACAAAAGAAAATCGCTGATGTTATAGACATCCCTTCGTGTTTTCGTCTTGCTAGATCCATCCATTTTTTTCGCATTTCTGCTTTTCGTGGTACATCAATGAATAATTTATTTGGAGTAGCTATAGAATTATTTCTACATTGAGGTACTGCACACCAACGATATGGTTTTCGTTCCATTCCGACAATTTACTCAATATAGTCCCCAAACTTCACAAAACGTATTTAAATCCCTTTGCAAGTTTTCTTTCGTAGAGTTTGAGTTTGACGCACAGAACAATAATACTGGTTTGACGTTTCGGCCAGCGTATGACGTCACACACCTGAGGTGACCTTTTGCGCGGCAATAATTGAAATATAATATTTAACTTTAATTTTAGGTACTTTTAGAGCTTTATTTAATTAAAATGGTATTTTTCATGGCTATATATATTGATTATGGTTAATTTAAAACACTTTCTGAAAAGTTGTCCGATCCCCTATTCTAAATTGTTTCTAGTACACATTCACAAAGATTCACTTAAAAATAATAAAACATACCACAACACAAATTAAAAAACCACAAGCCGACCCTGCCGGGCCACTATTTTGACTTAACATGTCATGGCCAATGTTAAGAAAATGGGTTACGCGATAGAGACAATATGATAATAGTTCTACCTCGTTCTTTATAAGAGCCTGTTGTATAGCGCTATCCTTTTTTAGGTCGGAAAACTTCGTAATTATCCCTCTATAGTGTAAGACCTCAATGGCATTAACCTTGAAAAAATGACGACGAGCTTTAACAATCTTTCTGCGTACAGTCGCTTTAATTTATTGTCTATGATTAGTATTTTTTTTTCAATGTTTCCAACTCAGAGGAAGATTTTCTTCCTCTGAGGTTTCTAATAATAAAGTCCCAAAGAATAATAAAATTGATCTCTTGTATGGCCAGTTTGCTAAATCTTTTTTTTATTCAAGTTTATGCAAAGAGTTTATAATATTGTCTATGATTTTTCTACTTTAATTTGCGCGCGAACTTCAAACTATTTTGTCTGGCAGTCAAATTGTAGCATTCTGCATTAACCTTGAAAAAATGACGACGAGCTTTAACAATCTTTCTACGTACAGTCGCTTTAATTTATCAGAAAACGAGTCAGATATCCACGTTTTCGTGCACGAATACAAGGAACGTATAAAAACACAGTTGGCAGAGGAAGATGAATGCAATCCGACTCCGTTCACTTCATACGCCGACAAGAGATTGAGCATTGTCGATGTGAAGTGGTTGCAGGACAACGATACAAGGTTCTTTAAGGACACTGGTAATGATAGTCTGATAAAACGGGATTATTTGTCAGAGTGTGGATTCATTTGCTGCATGCTTTATTCGGAAGACGGGGAGCATATTATTGTTGGGCACTCTTCTGGGCTGGTACAGGTAAGATGATAATATTAATTTGATAATCAAGCAACTCGCTAATAGATGTAACTCGTTGGTAGCTCGCGCCAAACTTTATGGTCGCAGTGATCAATTTGAATTCTCTTTGGCAGTGATACACTTCGATCAATATATGATCGAAGATCGAAGGTGATACATATTAAACTTAACTTTCGTCTGCGCAGAACGCAAATTTGAGAAACAAATTCCATACTGCGCAGGTCACGTGGTGCGCCGGTCGATCAGCGGCCATAAAACTCGCTTTACCATGTTCTTGTCGATATTATTTATTATCGATGATAAGTACTATACGTATACATATTGATTTAGGTAGGTATAGGTCTAGGCATCGATTGCCCTACGATTTTGTTACAGGTTAGGTACCCAGGTATACACACACCTATAGGTATATAGGTAATACAAGTTAACTGTTGTGTTTAGGTTTATACCTACTTGCTTACCTTAGCAGCAGTCTTTACTTATTGGAATCTGAAGACAGAAGATTATTAATTTAGAAATTTTGTCTGAAATTATTTCAAGAGCTTGAGCTTGAAGTAGTGATTAATTGTGTATTTCTTTGAGCTTGAAGTTACTTACTTTGTGTTTGACAAATTATTTAAGTTTGTAAATTATTGAAGTTTTCCAATTGTATCCACAAATAATGGGTTATTCATTAGGCATGAAATTGGAAAACTGACACATTAAAGTTGCAGCGCCACCCAGTATCTTGTTATGCATAATCCTGTGCAGTATGTACTGCGCTCGCCACTTGCCCAGTAACTTCGCTTTAGAGTGCCCCAAAATTGCACTATTAGGCATATTAATACAGCGTGTAGCAAAATTGGGACCTTAAGGGAAGGTACCTATTCCTTCGCAATTAGGAAGTTTTGTTCTTAGGGATCATCGGTTGAATTTTGGAGAAAATAAAAACTTCATGTTTCGGGGATTGAAAAAAGGTATACCTAGACGCAAAAATCTATTCCTTAGTTAAAAAAAATAACATGGTCCTGTAGTATACTAGTCTCTACCTTATTTACGGTTCATATACTTTATTTTAAGTACGTCACGGCATCCCATAAAATCTAGTTGGTCTCCAAAATGGTTGAGCAAAAACAAATCCTCCGAGAATACGCCAGATTAATTAACGATAGCATCGAAAACGAGCATAGCCCAAAATTATGGTACCCCATGTTCTTCGCCGGCAAATGTGCAAAACGGGACGTTTTCGCCTGGGTCCGGCAAAATTACGACAGGTTTCTGAAGGGAGGGCCCAACGAGATCGTGTATAATAGATGGTACTTCTCAGAAATGGGATACATTACGGCCCTGGAGTTCGCACCTAATGGAGCCCATATTATCGTAGCACATTCGTCTGGTCTGATTCAGGTAGCTAAATGAGTGAGCGAATAAATTCGGATTTGTTATTTTTGGGCGCAGGTGTCTGGCCCGATAGGTTGTCTGTCTGGAAATGGGTAGCGTAGGTAGCCTATCTCGGACGAAGTTTTATTTGGGTAAACGGTAGGTACATGAGCGTTTATTCGTAGGAAAGTAGGTAATCTATTATAAGGCCTAAACATAACAAAGTAAATGTGTTTTTCTACGACCTAAAAGAGGTTGGCGTTTTCCTGCTTATAGGAGCTGTGTGCTATTTTTTATTATATATTTACGCAGTACAGGGATCTTACTGGCGATCTCGTAATTAGATACAAATGACCAAGTATTATTGCTGAAGTATGATCGTTTTACAATTTGTTTATTCAGTTCAATTACTATTTGAGATTTTCATTGACAAAATTATAACTACTAATAATACTACTAGCTTGCTAGTCATTCGTAACAGATCTTCTAGGTTAAGCAACATTTGCAGCGGTCACAACTGGGATGGGTGACCGTTTGTGTAGTATTTACATCTCAGCGCTACCGTGCTTCGGACGGCACGTTAAGCCGTCGATGTCGGTTGTTGTTAGGACAACAGTCGTTAGGCCATGTCGGAGGTCTTCAGGCGGTCTAAAAACTCCGACGCCAAGGTTAGCGTCACACACCCACACGAGAGAAGAAGATTGGCAAAATAGCCACCGATGATTTCAAATACGAGGACGGAGCACTTGTATCACCCGTGACTACGGTTCAAGAATCCCAGGTAGCTAGATACTACACAGCACTACAGCAGCAATGTCCTCGTAACAGCAACATTCCGTTTTAGATGCGCCATGGGTCTACTGGTGCAGTTATGTGCACGCTACGCAATATTCAGTTTCCACCGAAGCCCGTATACGCTTTAGAGTACAGTAGGTTAGACGAAAGGATCTGCTACGCTGCCTGCATGGATGGAATCATATACAAGATAGAAATACCACAGGTAATTTTCATAATTTTCAGCATAATTCTATCCTCTGCAGGATTCTAAACCAGTCTTGCCTTAAGTTCAAGTCTACTGATCTGTAAACTGCAATCATTCAAGAAGTATTTCTTTAATTTTCGCTGTAATCTGATTAGCTGTTATGAATTAGAGAATGTAATGAAACCTGAACACAAGCTGTGCCTCTTATGAGCGCAAACGTAGGTCTGTGTTTTTTAATATCTTGTTTTTTTTTACGCTTAATAGTTCTATGTTTGGCCACTATCTCGCCTGATGTAAAGCGATGATGTGGCCTAAGATGGAGCACATAGATCTAGAGAGAGATGGCAGTTGAGTGGCTGCTCAGACCCGTCTCCCCGATGGTTCACCGAACATCATCCCAAAACACGACTAGGTCGTTTGACGGCATGGCTTTGTTCGGTGGGTGGTATTACAACCACAGCCAGAGCCACCACTCCAAAGCGCGTAAGCGGGTTTCATCACGATGTTTTCCTTCACCGTTTTAGAGCGAGCGTGTAAAATCTGCACTTAACTTATTATAAGCCACACTCGCTCTAACTGGTTTCCATCAGACATTTGATATTGCAGTATAGGTTAGTTGGTTAAGATCAAATTACTCTTACCGTTATGAAGGTTAACTTACGTAAGAAACCTTCTTAGTTGCTTTCTCTAGCACTGATCACGTTTCATACACCTATGCATAGTACGAGTATGTATTCATCAGAAACCAATAAATTTTCGGAAGATCATCCCATAAAACTTGTTTTCAATTTTACAAAGGTACTATTTATTGCTTACAAAAATACCAAACTGCAAACAAAGGCCTTGGCGTCGGTCTTCCAATGGTCCCATATTTCTGTCGTCTAGCTTCAATAATGTAACTGCCTGCTCCCGCTCAATTCGAATCTGTGAATTATTAAACGCGACAGAAACGGGCGATGTGTTTCATTTCCTCCGTTTCTAGCAATATTTTGAATAACGTTTCGGTACAATTTCATTTCAGAATTGAAATGCATTTATTTTCTACCTTTTCAATTCCCGTAAAAGATTAGGAGGAATAAAAAATGAGAGGTAAATTATTCAATGATGATTCTAGAGATATATTACCGCCAAATGTGGTAATACTAGAAAACGAAAATGATATAGTACATCCAATTAGATGAGGTAGGTTATATTATTAATAAATGATATATGTAGATTATTAAATTTTAGTAATAATTAACCATTAATCCCTATCTATCATCTTTGTATATGTAAACAATACTATACCAGCCTTTCATTCGCCACTTTCATTGAAATATCTTGATCAAAGAGGCAACGGTATCCATTACAAAGCCTTAAGAGGCTTCCATAGGAGGGTCACTCGAAATTGTAAACCCGTCCCAAAACATATAGGTACCTATAGTTCAATAACTGTCAATTTCTATACTAATCGATTCATTTATAGCTATGTACTTCAGTAGACGACCCCCCAGCATACTGTATCCGAGTGGATCCAGCACTGGAATGCTTGAATATGCAATTCTACGGAGCGCCTGGGTTAGCGTCGTATGCTACGCCGTTTGTATCGCGTAAGAACATTATTAACTGTAGCTAGCATTTGTGAATACCCAATACGTACTTCATCGAAGAAGGTCCTGGAGTAGAAATGTCTGAACATGCAATTCTATGAAGCCAGCCCAGTACAAAGTTTGGGATAACGATAACGTATCGAAAGCCATGTTTCTTGAATCGCGTAAGGACGTTATTGACTTTCCAATTGTTTGATATTCTTGTTACACCTCTACGCACATAATAGATGATCAGACATTAATCGAAATAAAATCTAAAATGTAGTTATAACGAATGTTTGTTGAATCCAAAAGATCATTCAATCAATAATTTTGTAAAACAATAATGATTTATATTTTAAAATCAATAAATAAAATCTAATAACTCTGAATTTTTTATCTGATCTTATCTCAAACGAAACACCAATCACAGTGCATTACGTCATTTCAAAGTAAATACCGTGTGCGAAGCTTAGGTTTATTTTATATTTTTGCTTTTCATCTAAATCATAACGATATGTTTTTAAATCCATGACGTCATAAATTCCATAAAGTCCTTTAACTTTAAAAAACGTATAAATCTCTTTGCAAGTTTGCTTATGTAGAGCTTGTCGTTTCGTTTGCTTCCATATGACGTCATACGTTCTTATCTCTCAATATTTGAAACATAACATTTAAAAATAGTTTTAGGTACTTTCAGGACTTTATTTAATTCAAATATTATTTTTCATGGAATATATGTATACATTATGGCTGACTTATGAGGAGTTTGGTACTTACAGTATTTGCAGAAAATATCTAACCAGTCTACGGCGTAGAGAGAGTGCTACGTCATATGTGCTACAGTACACCACATCATGCTACGCTGTAGCGTACAGTGTTCTTTACTGGGTTATAGATTATACTCGTCTCATTTAAAAACTTCGATATACTTGATACCATCTGAGCCTAACATTTCCAGTAACATAAGTAGAAAGGCTTTCTAAGGCATTTATTTTTTTATTTTATCTTATAGACAGATCGCCAGCCCTCTCCCTCGGTATAACCGCTGACCAAACGCGAGTGGTAGCGGGCTATGGCGACACTTCGGTAAAAGTTTACGATATGGAAACTCAAGAGGTTAGTCTCGGTTATATGGACCGATTTTATGATAATACCCTTTCTTTCAATAAAGAGTTATGGTAAGTAGAGTAGGTGTTACATTTATATTGGATATCTATAGAATTTAATTTCTTTTTTGGGTATATAGAAACATTCATAAATATATATTTCTTTTTATTGGTAAATGGGCATACGTTTGACGACATCTCGCCTGATGGAAAGCGAAGATGCGACCTAAGATGTAACACGCTTGCCCATGAGATGCCTATTCACTATATTTCAAGTATCTACGTAATTTAACGTAATTTAAATGACAAATAGTGGCCTTCATTCTTCTTACTTTTTAAAGTTCATTTTTGTGCCTATTTAATAAATATCATTTGCTTTAACTTGACTTTAAAACTTTCCACAGTAATTGGTGCTAATACTTTAATAATAAAATTATTATAGCGTGTTACATAGTTATAATTATAACATCCATAATAACCTACTGGCCAGTATCCAGACATTATGACCATCAATTTCTATGAAAGCTGCGTCATTAGATAAGATTAGAGAGATCCATTACCCTGATCGGCTAATCATAGTCGTATTAAGACTATTAAGGCACAGTGCGAGTATGTTATAATAGCCTAACTCAGTTGGGAATTGACTAGCACTACATATTTCTAGGCACTCGTAAACAGGCTAGTTCTGTGGCAATAATATCCTGCAACTTAGTGCAATACTTGCCGTAATATTGTTTCGTCATATTTCACTGTCAAATAGTTCTCAGCGTGATGACTGTAGTCTGCAATATTTAGTATTATAGCCCTATTAATAATTGTATGTGAGTGTGTTAATGTGTAAGTGGGTAAGTGTGTTTGTTCCCATTTCACGCCGCACTGGATCAACGGATTTGAGTGAATTTAGAAATTGAGATAGCTTATACCCTGGATTAACACATGGGCTACATTTCCTGAGAAACTGCGGGTGAAACCGCGGGCGTAGCTAGTTATTTAATTATTTTAGGGAGTTTGTTGTTTCTAAAAATAATCTGTTTTTCTAAATACTTACTCATTTTACGTTATTGGGCCTCCTTGGCTTCTAAGTGTAAATCGCGTTCTTTGTCGCACCGCAGGACGTTTATAAATAATTTATTTCAAACAGTAACATCCATATTTCAAATTAAGTCAAAATAACTAAACCATTAAATTAAAATTAAATTACAATCCTAATCCTAATAATACACTCGAGAGCAATGAATCCGGGTCACTTAAAGAATCCTAAAAATCTCGGAAACTAAAAATGCTAGGTTAATGCAATAAATTGTATTTAATAGACAATGTAATACTCCTTAAATGAAGGTATTAAAACTTCTTAGTTATTGTAAAGTTATATCATAAAAAAAGCAAATTTGAAAAAGGGCCACTTTCGAAGATGGAACTACGAAATTACAGCATTTGGTTTTGCTTTTGTTTGTAATCTGTCATTTATGTGGGTACATAAACCATGTTGATAGTGCTCTATATTCATTATTCAAGCTGAAATTATGTCGCTTACGCCTGAAGAATGCACCAGAATACTTACAATGCTGGAAACCGGCCGGAGTCAGCGCGATACAGCCAGGACTGTCGGTGTGTCGCTGTCAACAGTACAAAGAGTTCTCCGACGTTACGAAGAAACTGGTTCTAACCTACGCAGACCAGGAACGGGCAGAACCAGGTGTACCACAGCACGAGAAGACCGATACTTGGTGAACACCATGCTTCGAAATCGCTTTCTCACAGGAACTGAACTCACCAATCAGTTTCGACGCCTCGGAGGAAGTAACCCAAGTGCATGGACAGTAAGACGTCGGCTTGCTGAATCTAACTTAAAACCCCTTAGACCTGCAAACGGCCCTAAACTGGAGCGTGGGCATCGTATTTCGAGACTAAGATATGCCCAGAGCCACGTAAATTGGAGTATTGAAGATTGGTCAAAAGTTATGTTCTCCGACGAATCAAAATTTATGCTCTACAAGCACGATGGAAGACACAGAGTGTATAGAAGACCAGGGGAAAGATTCAAGCAAGCATGCATCGAAGAAAAAGTAGCCTACGGTGGTGGGTCTGTACTTGTGTGGGCCGGAATTTCTTCTGAAAGTCGCACAGAGCTGGTGATCATAGAAAACGGCTCTTTAACTAGCGTAAGATATGTGGAAGAAATCCTCAATGATCCCGTTGGTCCATTTATGGTCAATTTAGGTGAGGATGCTATATTTATGCATGACAATGCCCGACCTCATACAGGTAGGATTGTGAATGACTACCTTCAAGAGATGAACATTACTCGTATGGAGTGGCCAGCGCGCAGCCCGGATATCAACCCGATCGAGCATGCTTGGGACGAGCTAGGCAGATGCGTAAAACAACGAAACCCTCCCCCAATCACGCTTCGTGAGCTCAAAATTGCTCTCACAGAGGAATGGGAGAATATTCCCCAAAATCGTATAAGGAACTTGGTGTACAGCATGCCAAACCGCGTAAACGCAGTAATGGAAGCACGAGGAGGCAATACGAAGTATTAAAATTCAAGAAAATCGTAATAAAGTTCAAAAATTTCATGTTTCCTATTTTTGTTTTAAGGAGAGATCAGTAGTTTTTTTCTTTATGTAATTTTGTGTTAATAAAATGTATGGTGACTCATATTTTTTTTACTTTCATTTAAGGAGTATTACATTGTCTATTAAATACAATTTATTGCATTAACCTATCATTTTTAGTTTCCGAGATTTTTAACATTCTTTAAGTGACCCGGATTCATTGCTCTCGAGTGTATTATAAATGCGAAAGTTTGTGTGTGTGTTGTTTGTTACCACGTATCACCGTAACTACTGAACCGATTTTGATGAAATTTGGAATATACATATACATATAGTGTAAGTACTAAATTGAAACATAGGCTGCATAGAAATTTTTAAAAATCAACCCCCAAGGGGGTGAAAGAGCGTGGTAAAGTTTGTATGGACACTTTTTATTCCTTGGTTCAATTCGCTCAAATCTCGGTACAAATAAAGTTTAACATAAATTATCAAACATGTATTTTTTATTTTTTCAAAACTACCCCTAGGAAGGGTGCAAATGAGTTCTAAAGTTTTTATGGAAAATTTTATTTCTTGGTTCGATTCACTAAAAACTCGGTTTAAATAAACTATAAAGTAAATAACGAATATTTTTTTTTTTTACAAAATTACTACTAGGGGGTGTGCAATAGAGTTCTAAACTTTATATGGAAAATTGTATTCTAAGGTTCGAAAAAAATAGATAGTTTAGACGTAAATGACGTAGGTAATAATGCAATACACCGTCGTCGTTTCCATAATAATCGGTGATGGGGCATGCCTGTCTAGGCAATTTCGTATATTTTATACGGCCATGTTTGGCACAGGAAATACGAGAACAAACCGTCGAACACGTGCTTAACAATTGAAGTGAGTTCGCACATACAGAATCACGATGGATAAGGAAATAATCATGACAGCGCAGCCGACTACTTTTCCTTCTTGCGACACATCAATCTCTACGCGGGCGAAGCCGCGGGGCGCAGCTAGTATAAAATAAATCAAATGAAATAAAAAATAAAAAATAGTTGAATCCAATTAAAATAAATTAAGTAAAATTACATTACAATTAATCAAATCACGTCAAAATTAATCAAATCAAGTTAGTTTAACGTCATAGTAGTGTCTATAGAATTCCAAAAAAAAAAAATGACTATCAGTAGATAGTAACTTTTAAGAACTCATTAAGAACACTGTAGCGATCATATCGTTTACAACTACTGGGCTATATGGACACCACTATTCGTGTTTTCTATTATTAATGGTCTTGTGTTAAACTCTTCACTAAGATTCACATCTTTAAAACAGTCATAAGATTAATGTATGGCTGTGAAGCGTGGACGCTGACCCTGACAAACTAGAAAGTGCTAGTGACCGAACGGAAGGTTTTAAGAATAAATTTAGGGCCTGTAAAGAAGGAGGATAGAACGTAGAGGCTAAGAAAATAATAAGGAAATTGAAGATCTAGTGGCCAAGCTAAATATTATTGGCGAAATAAAAGCGCAAGGACTTCCCTGGCTCGGCCACCTTGAAAGAATGGGTGAGGATCGGGCTGTGAAGCGAGCGTATTTGGCCGAGTGCCCGACGACCAGTCGGCCCACCCAAGTACCGCTGGAGAGACGAAGTGGAGAAGGACTTGCGTGAGCTCCAGGTCGAAGAATCGCAGGAGTTGGCGCAAAACAGACTGAAGTGGCGTCTTCTATTGTCGGAGGCCAAAACTCACTTTGTGTCACTGCGCCTCCCTTATTAGTTATATAGTTAGTGTCAAACTCTTCCAAGTAATATACTCCCTGAACACTTGCACACATCATTGTGCCGTTGAACACCTTTATTTTATAACATCATAAAAGCACAAAAGCCTTGCCTAGATTTTGCATACTTAATAAGCTTATATACACGCGTAATGTACAAAGTGAGTTAGTTTTTTTCAGGCATGTTCGCTGGAATTTATGTACATTGGATATTTTACTACGTTTAGACTTCTTATTTAGGGCCTAGTTAAAAAGGTGCTGGCTCTAAGCAGGTGTTTTATTGTTATTAGCTTTTATTTCGATGTGGTTGTGAGAGTCTGCATAGTTGTCCTAAGCTGTGTTTATGAAGTGCTTAGCGACGTCAAACATTACTATTACCTAAATTGTTGTACGAGTTAGTTGATATTATTGTGATATCGTTACGATATACAGGGTGAATTTTTCAAGTGGGCGTGGGTGGCCATATCCGAAACTATTACGAATAGCAAAAAATGCTCTAAAAATAGGTGATAAAAAAATCCAATCATACAGTTTCAGTTGTAGTTTTTTCGGCATGTGACTGTTTTGAGCGTTTTTCGCTATTCCTTATAGTTTTACTCGTGGTCGATCTTTCGTATGCGGGAGGCCGTCTGAGTAGGTACCACCGCTTTGCCAGTTTTTCTGTCGCCAAGCAGTGGTGCGCAAGCATGTTTCGGTTTGATGGGCTTTGTAACCAGCGAAACTAATGGGCATATGACTTGATATCTGTTGTCTAGGGTCGATAAGCGCAATGCAGTGCTGTGCAGTGCTTTTTATGGTATTAAAAGTTCTGGGTGGCACTGCTACTGTTATGGGCAGGCGTGGCGCTTACCATCAGGCGAACGATTTACTCGTCTAGCCCCATAGTTCCATAAAAAAAATTAGTTTCAGATACGGCCATCCACGCCCACTGGAAAATTTCACCTGTATTTTCACATTGTGTAGTTCATGTTTGATGTGTCAGTTTTTGATACAAATTATCGCGTTCTACAGCGACTGCGTAAACGCGGAGTTTGTAAACATTATACAATACACATCATTGTAAACATTAAACTTTTACTTAATTAATTTAAAATTATAATGTTTTAACCTACCTATCTACGTTAAGGTAAACGACAAGAGTACCTAAAAAATAACATTACCAATGTAGCGCTCTTGAGAGAGTAATTTCTTTCCCTTAGGAGCCATTCATTCTTGTGTCTCTATCAATCAAGACTTCAGCTCTCAGCAGCATCAACCTACATTATGGCTATCGGTCTTTCTTCACTCCATTACACGAGATATCGAGTTGTTTTATTTTGTTAGCCCTCTTTCACCTATTTTTCTCGATATTTACCTTTTATGTACCTTTTTTTAGTTGTATGTATTTGTACCTAACTAACTATGGTAAAAAGTTTTGCATGTCTGCAATGTGTATTACATTTTTGACAATATGTGCTAAGTCAATGTAAAAAAAAAAGGTTTAAAGCTATAGATATCGAGTAGTTAATACTGAATGAACAAAAACGTTATTGTAGGCATTAATTGGTTTTTAAAGCGGCTAGATCTCCTATAAAGGCAGAGGTTCAATTTCTGTCGAAAAATCGAAGGCTCTGAGAAACCAGGCATCGAAGGTGAAATATATTTTTTTACAAGAAATAGCAATAATACAAACATACTCGAAAATATCTATCTAACATATCGATAATATAATCAATCGATTAACGTTTTCCTGTTTTATCCATCTAAAGATTATCTAGAATAAATTGTTCCAAGCGACCACCCATTATACTTCAAATCTACGATGTATTTTTTGTTGTATTCAGTCATTATTTTATTAAGTGTGAAATAAAATGATTTTGTATTGTATTGTTAATTTCGCTTTAATTTTATATCGAACATAAAAACACAATAAAACCTTCTCAAATATTATATCAGCATAAAATATGTTTAGCTTGATATTCATCATACGTAGCTAAACTTTTTTATGATCGTGTGACGAGGCAAAAAGCTTTACGCTTCAAATCTCTTTAAAGAAACTTGATAATTAATGACGTTACATACATCTTTATGGCAGTGACGCTATTTTGAAAGTGCTTGCTTATTGGCAAATTGTAATACATAAAAGTTGGTTCAACTAAAGCAAGTAAAACCTTCACGATAGTAAGATATAGGCGCTTATCTACCCGTAGCAGCAGTTAGAAGTATACACCAGTCTGTATTCATATTGCTTGCTTCCTTTACTTTTATCATTCTCTATAATTATTCCCTCCTATTTCGTCGCTATTGGAAAAATAGTTACCTACATATAGATTTCTTAAAATCTCAGCTTCTAATTCTGAATGAATGTGACTAAGCAATCGTTGTTTTTTGATAAAAGTGACATTTATTTTGGTAATGGAACAGATTTAACGAAAGTAGGCGTTCTCCACTTTTCATTTCGATCCCATAAGACCTTGCGTCTGCGTATCTTTGATTTCTTTCGGCGCGCCACAAGCTTTTTCACTGTCTCACACTAAAACTGTTATTGAAGGTTTCAGTGACAAAGGGTTCGTTTCAAAAGATAAATTCAAATAATTTAATCTGACACCGTACTTCGTATTACGAGTATTCGTAAAATGAAACCTCCGATAAAAGATTACAGCGTAATCCAGCTTTACGATGATATAAATTCAACATTGCTGCAGTGGTTTTACGAGAATACTTACCTACTTTGGTCCCTTCATCCTGCGCTAAAGTAGGTCGCTATCATTGGTCAAGGCTTTCATCAAAAGTTAAAGGTCATTAAGTTGTGGTTACTTCATAAACGGACACCTTACAAGCTTGTTCAAGTTGTGTGAGGACAGTTAAACATAAAGTACTAAACTATAAACTTGGCTTAAAGTGCTGGAGTTTAATGGCGTTTTAAGAGTTTACACCTTACTACATGGGCAGTAGGGTGAAAATCCATTACGTATCTGAATACGTGTGCATTACTACAGCATTGTAGCAATGTCAAGATCACCTTTAAATATTTACGAAAGTTCAATTAAAATAATAAATTACAATTAATGGGTGACCGTCCTTGATGTATTTACATCTGAGCCATACCGTGCTTCGGAGGGCACACTAAGGCGTCGGTCTCGGTAGCTGTCTTAAGAAAGCAATCATTAGGCCATGTCCGATGCTTTCAGGTGGTTTAAAGCTCTGACACCAGGGTTGGCCACACACCCACACGAAAGAAGAATAAGGATAAGATCTAAAGGTCACCTTCTCATTCTTAATTAAAAAGAAATATGTAGCTATAACTAAATAGGAAGATAGATATAATTCGCTCCCAATTTGACGTAAAATACCTACATCCATTTTCATTTGGCAGTTATTCCAGTTTTCTGCATGCAAAATTCAATCTGCTTCGTTACCACTTTAGTCAGAAAATCCGTATCCACAGAGGTACCTTGATTGTATTTGTAGTAGATACTGGACATTGAATGATTTTGTATGTACCTAACATTTGTGATGCGTTACTGAAGGAGTCAATGTTTCTCTGATTCGTAGGATTTGTTCTTATCTATTCACGTAAGCACTTTGGACTGTAAAAATGTGGTTATAAGTTTATTGGCCTGTATACAATCTGTATGTTTATGATTAAATATTATGAAGACAGAGCCAGCACTTTTAAAGTACCGTCTCTTATACTAGTAAAATAAGTGTCTAAAGTCTTTCTTGTCGTAATTATTGTTAGATGTCTTAGACCATCTGCAAACAATTAGATTTTTAATTATCACCTTAATAATGTTCCTAATTATTTCCCTCTAGACGGATATCACCTACAAAGTACACAAGCTGCGCATCCAGTTCATTCCGAAAAAGCTGCAACGCATGCATTTCGGCCAAGTGTGCGCTTTAAAGTGTCACCCGCAAAAGCCTCACATGTTCGCCAGTGCAGCTTGGGACAAGACTCTACGGGTATCGTACATTTGATTAATTGTTGATTGTTATACCTTTCAATTGTATAAATTTTGTAAATACAATAATCAAGTTAGTGCATCACTAGTTCTCGTCATCTTATTCTTGATTATCTACAGCTCCCCTCTCATAAGCATTATTTTTATTTTCTTATTTAGACTTATTTAGACTTCATAATTTTCTCATGTCTGTAAACCCTTAAACTTATCCACCACTAGATTTTTCAGCGGTGTTGCCCGCCTTACATAAAATTACCTTCAGGTTCTGGTTCTAGTTTTATCTCCCACTCCCGCTAATACTAACTCACCCTACGGGCATTTTACAAACAAAAAACATTTCAGTCTCTAGGCAAAATAGGAGAAAAAACATTCAATGTACAAAGTTAACAACAATTTCGGTGTAAGTAGGTATAGTCAGATTAGTTTGAATTAAAATTACCTGAAAACGTTATCTCATTCAGGGATTCCCTTTATGTCTGCGTCTAAGAAAGCCAGTCATTATCTAAGATCGTAATTAGGTAAGACAACGAAATCTAGACATTCTTGAAATACCTAATTAGCTCGAGAATTTAGCATAAACGTCTTTAGGCAATCTCGTCTTATTTTCAAGTATACGACGAGCTAATGCTCGTCGTATACTTACTTGAAAATAAGAATGAATATATAATAATAATATAAATACTCGGTTAATACCGACTGATTTAAAAGTCGTAAAAGGTAAACTAGGCTATAATTTCAAAATTTTATTTAAAATTGTGTGTTTGATGACCCTACGACTAACAACTCGCATGGAAAAACCTTTCAAAATACTGGATTTAAAAATGATTCAGCTTTAGGTGGAATGTTTGAAAAATTTTCATACTTCTTTTAGTTTCGTGTTCGCCGCGCCTGTTAAGCCGGCAATACACGTTGGCCGAGCCTGAACCAATACGAGTTAGGACAAATAGGAAACAAATGACGGATAAACGTCCGAACACGATTGGTTGAGTGAAGGCGAGCGCCTTAGATTTGTGCAGTAAAACTGACATTGCTCTGGTTCTCCGAAGTGATACGAGTCTCGGCGAGTGACTCTGAGCAGTGACAAGACACGTCAAGTGAACACCGTCTCGCCTTCTCTCTGCCAGCCTGGCGAAGAACAATGCGAGCACTTGATGGGCTGTCTACCACGATGGTATTTGGATTCAATTGACTATGTTGAACCATCATGTATTGCCGGCTTTACAGAAAATAATATTGCTTTAATTTTCAACGCTGCTAGAGTTTGTTTCAGTTTAGACTCGTTTATTTTCTTCGGCTGCTCGTTGCTCTAGCGTTAACCAATAAAAAGCTTAAAAATATATATGTATGCTATATTGCTTAAAAGTTAAATTGCTTAGATAATGATGAAGCGAACAAGTTAACAAGCTATTCGACTGACCGGAAGTCAAGACATTCATCAAGTTCTTGCAATAAATCTGAGAAAAAACTATGCAATAAGTAAATAATGAACTATTATATTATTACTTTTAATTGTTGCGAGGATAATATAGCATATTATATGAGATAATAATAAATACGCCCAACCATCACATATGTACGTCCAGGGATATGGTGAATACGACTAGTTTTGAAAAACATTATCTATTCAAGTCCAACACTTGTCTTCAATTGAAATACGACAGCAAATAATTTGAAACAATAAAACACCCAGTATATACAAGCAACCTCAATTTATACGACGAACACTGCACAAAATTAACGTGGGCGGCACATCCTTCCACACAATCTACAGTCGTCGACTTATAAACGACACACGTCATGTATTCCGCACACCGCGAAACGAGTAACTCCTGCTTACATGTACTGAATAAAACATTGCCATCGACCACCGCTAACTCAAAGCAACTCTGTCGAGATACAAATGCTCCACTCGACTGTTAAATGCTTAAAATATTTAACTCCGACCATTTTAAGGGACTCTATCTCTTATGCACGTGATAGTAGGTGTGATGTATAATAAAATGTAGTGCTCAACTCAAGAGTGGCGTCTCTCTCGCACTCCCGATCTGTCATCAGTGACGAGCGGACGTTCCCTTTGAGCTGTGCACCTACTTACTGATATTTGGTTGTTTTACTTAAACCTAAAGCCTTAATTAGTGGACACCACATTTGGCGACGAGTAAAAGCGTAGTAAGTAAAATTATCGCTCAAATTATGTACCCGCTAACGGAAATTGGTCAGCAACAAAATTTAAATTTCACAAAGTGATTCAAAAAGAAAAAAATAAGTGACGCGTACTTTGACACAACCTAAGTGAAATTAAGTAATCGGTATTTTAAATTATTTGTATATACTTATTGTAGTCGTTTTGTTTATTTTGTCGTTAACGAACTATGCGGGATCTGCGTCGGCGACCCGCTGCGGGATGTGCTGCATAGAACTATAGGTAAATGAATGTGTCATTACATCAGGCTATATTTATTCAATGAAAAACAAAGTCATTTAAATAGGTATACATCTAAATACATACAATGTTTGAAAAGTACTCAGTCATGATGATTAGGCATCTATGCACTTTAATATTGTTGACCAAATCCGTTTGCAAATATTATGATACCTATCGAGTAATCGAAACATATTATTCGATCAAATAACCAAATGTTCCAACGAAAAAATCGTTGATTACCCGTTTTATACAATGTACCACTACAAAAAAACGTTAAAGTTATGTAGTCATGTTATTGTTAAAACTAAACAAGTGTCATGAAACCCATTAAGGCTTAGTAATGAACACGATCTACGTCGAATCGAATGTATTTTGCAATGTCTATCGTTATCAATCAAAGCTGGCCCTTATTTATTACCTATCAACGGACTTTGGTGTGAATCGCATAGTTACGAGTTTAAATTAAATCTCTGGAATCACGTCCACAGTCATGTTATTTCCTGTATCGGTGTTGCTAAATAGCTTTAATATACCCACAATATACTTACTAAGAGCCGATTACGACAAATGAGGTGTCTCCACGGACCCATTTAAGAAATAATAAATGTACCTAGTTGCAAAACATTTTTAGTTCGAGTTTAAAATCAAAATAAGTGTACAGGTACTTAATATTTTTGTTAAAACTAATAATTATTATTTACGCATTTTGATATTTTAATATGAAATTTTTACTTTATACTAACTACTTACCTACTACCAACAGAAATAAATATATACCTTTCTTTCTGTATAATGTGTACCTATATACTATATATCTATATAAATCACAAGTTTGTTCATCAAGTCGTTATCGATTTCTTTTCACTACAATTATGCCCTCCGAGGTCCCTTCCTTTCTTCGCAGATCGTCCAACATGTCCCAATCACAAGTAGCGGCAATAGAACCATTCGATTGTGAAGGTGATCCAACCTCCATAGGTACCCGTTGGGAGAGATATAAACGTGCCCTAGGAATATTCTTTTAGCGACAAGCACCAATGATCAAAACAAAAAAACGTACAATGTTATTACATTCAGGCATGGCACTACAAGACCTACATTTCAATATACCCGGAGCTCAAGAGACTGATCTTGATGCGACGGACGTTTATGACACCGCGATTAAAAAGTTGGACGGGTATTTTTCCCCAAACCAAAGTAATTTATTCGATAAGCAAATCTTTAGGTTAATAAAACAAGAACCTGACAAAAAAATATATATATATATATATCTTGATTCGTCTGAGACAACAAAGCTCAAATGTAATTTTATTTTGCTAATAAAGATGAAAATCTTATCGACCAAATAAAGGAAAATGTAGTTCGACTAAATTGAGGAAGAATATTTTGGTACTAGGTGACACAGCAACAATTGAAAAATCATAGCAGAACTAAATTATTTAAACTGTAGAACGACAATTAAATGAGTTCCGCGATAGACACAGCACAAGTACAACAACTACCAGACTTAATAAAAATGACACTAAAACAAGTATACGTTTTATCGAAAAAAAAAAACCGACTTCAATGTATCTTCGAAGTCATAGGTCAAATATCGATGAAATTTATATGGGACCACTTCGTAGCTATACCAAAGAAAACTAAATGGCTATAATGAACCCGAAGCTAAAAGTAATTTTCTAAATCGGTTCATAAATGACGGAGTTCTGAGGTAACAAACATAAAAAAAAAAATACAATCGATTAGATTGTATTGTATGTATTGTGTGTATGTGATTGTATGTATATACAATCTATGTCCTTTTTTGAAGTCGGTTAACAACGAAACGATCTACTAAAAAAGAGGTTTATTTCTGCGGCCGGTGTGGCAGTAAAAATTACAAAAGTGACAGTAGTCCCTGCCCTGCAATTAATGCAAATTGCATAAAATGTGGTTTTAGAGGTCATTCCCAGAAACACTGCAAAACAAGGGCCGATAAAAGAAAAAGTTCTAACCTCTCATCTAATGACAGCAGCTTAGCTAAAAATCCCAAAGTGGAAACCCCCAAAAATAGATTGTCTACATCTGTAGACTATATTTCCCACATCGACGACGATGCAACAATAGATTGTCGGGTAAGTGGAGTTGACAACAAAATGCACATTGATTCCGGTAGTAGATCTAATATTATTACTGCTAAAACTTGGGAGCACATGAAACAATCTAAAGTTATATATAGTCTTGAACCAACAAAAATCTTCTAACAAAACGTTCCTTGCTTATGGTGCCAAACAACCACTAAAAGTGTTAGGCTCATTTGATGCACAAATAAAAGTTGGTTTTAAATCATTTACAACAATATTTTATGTCATAGAAAATGGTTTAAAGAATCCTTTGGGAAAAGAAACTACCATTTTCCTTAATGTGCTAAAACTAGGTTTTGATGTAAGTTCCATCGAGCAACAACAATTTCCCAAGTTCAAAGATGTTCGATTAGAGATCACTATTGACAAAACAGTTCCTCCAGAATGTCAACCTTACAGACGAGTCCTAATTCCATTGATTTCTCCGATGGTACCGATTCTAAAGCCTGACGACGTTGTTCGTATTTGTTTGTATATGCATGCTGCCAACAAGGCCATTATTAGAGGTAATCATTCCTTGCCAACAATGTTTTATTGAAATCAAAAATAAATATGTTTTCAATGCTATAACTATTCAGTTTCTGGGCCACGAATTTTAGTCATCAGGCATTAAACTACTTGACAAATACATCAAAGCAATTGCGACATTTAGACCACCGGAAACAATTGAAGAAATCCAAAGTTTTCTGGGATTGGTCAATTTCGTTGGAAGGTGGGTTCCCAATTTGTCAACCGTAACAGAACCCATTTGGCAATTACTCTGGAAAAAAGTGTACAGAATGCCAATATTACGAAATTTTGGCAAATAGAACAAGGATGGCTTTTGACCAATAAAGAAATTGTCTGTCCAAAATTTCTACTCTTGGCTATTATGACCCAAAATACCGTACCCAATTAATTACTGATGCGAGTCCAGTAGGTTTAGGGGCTGTCCTGATTCAATTCGACGCCAAAGGACCTCGCATTATTGCTTTTAGAAACAAGAGCCTGACAGACGTTGAAAAACTTTACTGTCAGACTGAGAAGGAGGCATTTGCTTTAGTGTGGGCAATTGAACACTTTCACAAGAACTTATATGGGAAACAATTTGAGCTTGTCTCAGACCATAAGCCTTTGTAGGTCATATTTGGTACGCGATCAAAGCCCCGTGCACGAATCGAGCGTTGGGTCCTCCGGTAACAATCCTATGTTTATAAAGTCATTTTTAAACCTGGGAAATCAAATACAGCCGATCCATTATCCCGACTGTGGACCAGCACACAAAAAAAGTCCAGAGTCGAATATCATGTTAATCAGATTTTTCAATACGCGCAACCCATAGCATTATCTCTTAAATTGATCATTGAAGCATCGAATGATGATGATGAGTTAGATTAGTTAAAGATGCTTTGATGAATAATGCTTGGGATGCGTCAATAAATAATTACAATTTATTTCAACATGAACTCTGGTTACATGATGTGGTTTTGTTAAAAGATAACAAAATGGTTATTCCTACTAAGTTGAGGAAACAAGTTTTAGCAACGGCCCATGAAGGCCATCCAGGCATTGTTAATATAAAAGCTAGGCTTTGCACAAAGGTCTGGTAGCCGAAAATAGACAAAGACACTGCAATTCTATAAAAAAAAGCAAAGGGTGTACTTTAGTCTCAGCCCCTAATCCAACAGTACCCATGGAAAAGCGTGAACTCCCTTCGAAAGCCTGGGTGGATAAAGCTGTTGATTTTTGGGCCCACTGCCAGGTGAAGATTATCTTTTTGTGATCATCGACTATTACAGTCGATACAAAGAGATTGAAATCAAGAAATCTAGCTCTACACAAGACACTATGAAAGTGTTAAAAAAAAATATCTCACGAATCGGAAATCCTGCTAGTATAACAGCCGACAATGATAGACAATTCTGTAGTCCGGAATTCAAAACATTCCGTATTGAACAAGGAATTACGCAATTCAATACGATACCTCACCTAAATCCCTCATCCGAGTTGTGTTCTATGGGAGACAATTTAGAAACAAATTACCTTTTAGATGTACCTTACCTAAAATAAATACGATGATACAGAAATAAGAGACAAAAAAAAAATTGAAGAAAGAAAGAGAAGAACTATAGATAAAGAATTAGAAACTAGCGAGAAAGTATATGTGAAGAACTTAATAAAAGAAGATAAATTAGTTTCGGAATTTAATCCAACACCTCATACCGTAATTATTACTGAAGGAAGCGACATAAATGTAAGGAATGATGAAACTGGTCAGGACTACAGAAGAAATATAGTATACCTAAAGAAAGTAGAAGGTCAGTGAAAAGTCGTCGATCGTGAAGAAGCGTCTGATAATTAAGTTTAGTTTGATATGTTGATCTAAGTAAAATATTGTTTAGTTTGTTCCTAAATGCTAAATATTGTATTTAAAGCAATTCATTCATATATAAAAAGGAAGAGATGTGATGTATAATAAAATGTAGTGCTCAACTCAAGAGTGGCGTCTCTCTCGCACTCCCGATCTGTCATCAGTGACGAGCGGACGTTCCCTTTGAGCTGTGCACCTACTTACTGATATTTGGTTGTTTTACTTAAACCTAAAGCCTTAATTAGTGGACACCACAGTAGGAATTCTTATCCCGTTATTGCCGAGAGATATCTAACATAAAAAAAGGCTTTTATTTGTGAAATTACAGAATGCATAATCACTTCATTATATGGCTGCATGAATTTTAAATGAATGCAGATATAAGCGAGACTCTTTGATGAAAAGTACTGGATATAATTTACCGGCTGCCATTTTAAAGCTTCGGGATTGCTAGTGATTCATTTAGTAAATGATTGATTTTACTTTGCTGTATCAATGCGGATTTTACATTATATATTATTTCTGGTTTCAGTTTTCTCTACTTTATATTATAACTGTAGTATGTTCTGCATGTAGAGTAATTCATACTTACCTATTACCGCAGAATAGGTTACAGCACTACGTGCAGAAGGTTCACTCTGTCACGACACCCCGATAAAAAGCTACTCTCGCTACCTAGCAATTAAGCACAATCTAGCTTGCACGTCTCCGTTAGGATACCCTAATATAAATAGCTACTCTCACATCCCGCGATGAGGCACTATCTCGCTTGTAGTACTACGAAGTATTCGAACTTGAAATAAAGGAGTGAACCAGCCCTGTTATTGGTAATAGCAGGCCTAGTTCACTCCTTTGTTGTTTCAATCAAGTAATAGCCTATTACTTAGTTTAGTAGGTAGGTATTTGATATACCTATTCTGTGCTTTTCCTAAATGTTTGTTGTATTGCAGATTTGGGACTTAAGATGCAAGGTTGGGTGCGTCATGACTTTCGAAGGCGTCGACGTTTGCAGTGATAGTATCGACCTCAATGTAAGTACCAAGCACTTAACAAATTAGTTCTTCAGTTAAATATATTCGAAGGCTCCAATAAACTATACTACCTATCGATATTTTTGAAATATCAATGCAGACGATGTGGTTAGTATAAAGAAAGCAAATATGCCCTTGATTTTTAGATTGAAAACGCTAGATAACTATCTAACAAAATGCGTTATAAATATAAACGGCTAAACTCACGTTATGATTGTGTCGGAATAACTCCGACCAGGTTTCGGACAATTAGGATGTCCTTATTCCGGGAGTTTACGCTTTTGCGCTCAGTGTGCGCCGCAATTCCATAGCGTAAACTCCCGGAAGAGACTTATGAGACTTAAGAGCTAATTGTCTCAAGGTGACGAGCGCAGTGCAGTGGCATGTAGGATTTTGCAAAACTAAGTTCTGGGTGGTGCTGCATGTGTTATGTGCAAGCGTTTTGCTTACCTTCCGGTGAATGAACTGCTCGTTTCGTAACTTAATTCCATACAAAAACCTAATCGCCAATTTAAGTTGAAATCAACTATAGGAAATAAAAAAATATTATAAAATTATAAAAAATATTATAATTGTATAATATTTTTTATATTATTATATGCAGGCGTCTTTTTAGCGATATTACAATGTTAAAAAGTTTTTTCGGAGGCTAAATTTCAGCTAAATACAAGCTATTCTCGCACAGTCGGTGTCTAGGGCATTTCGAAGAAATGAAGATTGACTATTTCTCTGGGGCATATTGAAATGCGGATTGAAATGTTGTCAGGCATTTTTTCTTTCATTACATTTTTTAATTTTTTTACCACTCTGTTAGCGATAACCAAAACTTTTTAATAAATTAATACTTTTGTAATAAGTAAAAGTGCAAAAGAGAAGCAAATAAAATAAAACTTAACATAACATGTTTTCCGTAGTTATTTAGTATGTAAGAAGGATCTTAGTAGGAGAATTTAAAGGTAGATCTAAAACGTAAATCCACTTCAACAACAAGCGGTCACACTTAAAGTCTGTTTGCAACCTCAAGTGGCGAACCTTTAACTACGTAGAAGGCAGTTTAATTAAAAACTTGCCTTTGTCATGTTGAAAGTTGCCGCCCTCGGTTTCATCCGCAGCTTAGTTTCGTACTTACCAGATGTGTAAGCAGGGAAGGGGCTAGTTTAGTGGAGGGGGGTTTATAAAGATAAACTATGCCCTAAATCTACAAGAAGTTTAACCAGCAATGTGTAAGCTTATGTTCTACTTTTACAATTTATATAACTCCGAAAAGGGGTTTGACAAGAATCAACCCAGTATCAGTTCAACCCCAATAGATAAGTTGAATAATCTTAAAAATAATATTAGGTCTCTAAAGGTAGATATGCCGTTAAATTATCGGAAACCTACCTACATGCTTATGGTGTAGAATGGTTTCATCGAATAAAAATAATAAATTCAAAGGTTTTGAGATGCTATCATTGCTAAGTCAGGGGGTGGTAACAAATCTGGAAAACTGTTCGGAATTCGGTCATCCTGTAGGATTACTTATATTAGGTAGGTATTAATCACACGCGCGAATTTTAGCTTTTTTCGGTCGTGGCTACTAAATCGCGTTATAGCGACTGCTATCTCTGCGATTGGCGTTCAATAGTATCACAGTGCAGGGTACAGTCGCTGCATTTAGCTTCCAAAAAGCCGTCGATTCGGCGATCGCCCACGCTAAGCTTTAGCGTGGGCGATCGCCAAATTTGGTTTGGTTAGGGCCTTAGTTTCCTATATTCTAGAAATGCACTCATTACTAGAATATAGGAAAGTGTAATACCTCTGAGAGTAATATTTTGTCACTCATACAATTCTGGAATAAATGTCAAAATTTGAAGTCACATGTACCCCATCATAGGGTCACTCTAACGATGTAGGAAACATTATGCCAAAGCCATGCCATCAAACGACCTAGTTGTGTTTCGGGATGATGTTCGGTGAACCATCGGGGAGACGGGTCTGAGCAGCCGCTTAACTGCCGTCTCTCTCTAGATCTATGTGCTTCATGTTAGGCCACATCATCGCTTCACATCAGGCGACATAGTGGCCAAACATGGATCTATTAAGTGTAAAAAATATATATGGATCTTCAGTGGTTGAGCCTGATTACGTACCTGGTACCTCGTTATGAAGTTTGACGTTCTCCCATAGTTTTCCCCCCTTTTAAAAAATATTATTGTACCTATACAGTTTTGTTCTTAAAGGAATTATTTAGGTTTATAGTACTTAACTTGTAATATAAACCGAAAGTTGTTGTTTTATATTTTATCGCTGGTCTGTGTTTGCCTCTTTTGTGATAAAAGTATAGAATAATATAACTGTAAGCAAGTAGGCAATAAACGGTTTACTGCCGTGCTTACAGTTATATGAATTCTTTGAACTACGAACTTAAAATATTACCTACTGCTATTAATTTTCTTGAGTATTAACACACTAAACGACTTAATATCGTTAAGTTTGATGATATCTGTGTACAAGTAAAAGCGAAAAGTTCGTCTAATTACTTCATTTCTTTGACTTGACTTTCATTTATTTCTTACGCGAAATTCTCATACAATATGTCGCGTGAAAAATGCTTTCAGGCGTTAATATGTTCTTGCAAAGAAATCTGGCTTGTAATATTAGATGGTCTGTACAGTGTTTGTATCTATGTAAATAGATATAGTACAAAACAGTAATTGGCGATGGTAACACAAAAATGTGACAGGAGAAGTCAATGCGGTTGGTAACACTCGGCAGTTCGAAGCTTTTCCAATGTTGAGGTGGAAAAATTACGTCAAAGAGACGAATTTATTATTTTTGGGAGAACGGCAACCAACCAACCAAAGAAAGGCTTATGATCAGCAATGAGCGACAACAGTCTGATGATAATGATTGGTTTCAGACTATATCGGCTCTATGTGTGCATGAAATTGTCTAGTTGGCCGAATAATTTAGAGGTTCTATTCCGGTAATCCTGCTTCCAATTGCTTTCCACTTAATATTATAAATATGAATGTTTGTGGGGATGGATACATAGAATGGATAGAGAAACTACTGAACGGATATTGACGAACTTTGGTACGTAAAATTAGGTAATGAAAAAGGACATAGGCTACTTGAAACCGCGGGGCGGCGCTATTACTTATTTATTAAACCCCTGCGAGAAAAAACTACAGGTGGAACTGTGAGGCAAATGCTCGTGTTATAACAGCATAGAGTTGTGCTCGGAACTTGCAAGAATCCTTCCATTTCCATTCTTTCATCGAAAATCGATTAGAACTTCTATTTATACTTTCGTTGCGTTTGTTTCAACACCCGTTGGCTAAAGTTTTATTTGTTTTTGGTCAAAAACTGTACACGAATGAATCAAACATTCTACGGATTTAGGTTTCTCGTTCCAATTAAACCAAAATAACAGGTAGGATTTCATGGAAAATGGACGTTTGGTGCGAGCGGAAAATTTGATATGACGAGTTTTTAATACCTTTTTTGATTCACGGAGTTCTGTTTGTATCAGTACGAACTGAAACTACGTTTTTTTTACATGTAGTTTGTATCGGTAATCTGAAATTGCTTTTGATCATAAAATAAAAGCTATACTCTCCCAAGCTACTGGTCAATCAATGATATGGCACAATGGAAACCGTATCCAAACAAAATGGAAAGAACTTTATGATAGATCTTTTTTAGGGTTTCATAGATAAAAAGGGAAAACTCTAAAACCTTAAAGATTTTTATTTTCCGTTTGTCTGCCTGTCAAGGTTTTTCTCTTGAATGTAGAGAAAACATAATTATATAATTATTGTTTATTGTTTATTGTTTAATTGTTTATTGATTTAGAAACTTACAGCTAGGTACAATAATATAAGATATATGTTATACTTATACTAAAAACAAAACAGTATAGTGTACCCTTAAAGATCTCTCTAGGTCTCTGTTGAGCCTGTACAGCGGGGTTACAGTAGGTCACTCCGGCTACTCCTATTTCTATTTTATTGCGTACATGAGTAGGTAGGTATGTTTAGAAATATCAAAATCTAACAACAAAACTAATACGCTACTTTGGTTGTTAGTAATTTAAAAGAAAAATATTTACAGGATATAAATGGTGAATTATACTAATACAATTAAAACAATTATGTATTTGTACGTATATTGCTATTAGTTGAAATATGATGTTTATGAGAGTAGTCGCGTGACTGAGTGATAAGTGATGACTGTGTGTGAGTCGTGTGATTGAGCGAGTTGTGTACAATATTTCAGTTTGTGTTGTGAGTGTGTGTTAGTGTATGTGTGAGGGTGTGTGTGTGTTCATGGGTGTAATGTATCATATTATAATTCGCAATATTAATATTATAATTTTATTTTGTATTTGTTATTATGTAATTTTACAGCATGTAGGTATTGTGTTGATTAGTCAGGTTTGTTTAATAGTTTAATAGTTTAGTGTCAGTAGATGACTTTTTAATAATTTAATTAATTTATATCGGCATTTTGTGGCAATCGGAATTGATTGACTTAGACGATTATATAGTATAGGTCCCATACATAAATAACTTTTCCTTCCAAAATCAGTTCTAACATTGGGGGTTTTAAATATGTGGTCTTTTCTCCGTTTTTTGTTTAAACCTTGCATGATTTTGTTGTCAAGAAGACTATGCTGTCTGATAATAATAGATTTGACAAAAAGCTGTCTGATTGTCAGGAAAGGCCAGTGCTTGTATAGTTTGTGTGTAGGGTATCTACGCGGCTTAAAGCACATAACTTTTAGAAGTGCTCTTTGGGATTATTAAGTTAATGTCAACATCAAAATAATAAGAGCTATAGCTCCTTCCTCATTTTCTTCCTTTTTCCTCACTCCTTCTCTTTTTACGTCTTTCATACCTACTTTCGTTCATTTCTGCCGCCTTCCTTCCTTTCCATGGTGCATTGGCTCTAAGATGGGACGATCCACACAGAAAAACTCCTCTCCTTCCTTTCTTCTACCCTTCTTTCCTTCCTACTTTCCTTCAAGACTGGACAATTCGCAAGATTCGAAAGAGCGTTGCAAATTGCTATTCTAGGAGGTATAACCAGAGAACCTGTGAAATCATCAGTTTACTTATACTATATATATATAATCATGTAATTATAATGTATTATGGTAATATTATAGCTGCAACGCATTAAGGACATAAATTCAGTTCAAGCCTTTGCGTTTTCACTACGCCACCTACGCTTTCCTTTATGTAGGTACACCAGCCAAAGGTTCAATGTCAAGGCCGTCACGCCATCGTGTTCAAGTACAACCATGATTTCCTCACCTATACTTTATAGTTCTTTTAAACTGTTTACTAATAAAAGTTCAGCCGTATTTGGGTTTCTTCTTTTGGGCTACTCTTTAAAGATGCATTTTTTTCCTTTAATTGTTCACACAGCTCGGCTTCATAACTTTTTAGCGTACTTTCGATTGTAAATTGATTTTAAAATGTAATATTTTATAATATTAAATTCAATATGAATATGCCAAAGTGAAAGGATAAAGTCTGAACTAAATAAATTATATGAATTAAATTGAATAGAATACCTATAATCTAGTTAAGTACACGCAGACTAAAGTGAGTTACCTTTCAAAACTAGGAAAAGTATTAAAAATATGAAAATGTTGATGCATCGCGGCATAATAATGTATCATAGAGTTTGTCAAGTTCTATATACACGAATTCGACTAAAATATAAAGGATAAATCAAATTACAGTCGCGCGTAGCGACATATAAATTAAATTGTTCTATAATTATATTGATTCCATTGTTTGCACATTACGAGTATTTACTTGCTACTTGGGAGTAAAACCGATTTAACACTTGAATTATAGCCGCTCTCGAGTTACTCGTGCGGCTATCTCGTGAGCCCAATGCTCGGCTATTGCTACCCCAGGAGGAGGTCTATATATAGAATTGAATTTCTTCTTCCAGCGCGAGCACTGCCTTGTGGGGAGTTGGCAAACCACAGAAGCCCTGACAGTCTGGGATTTGGTCAACAGGAAGAAGCTCTCCATAGTGCGAGCACAAAACAGGAGACCCGATGTCGACGGGGAGTATATTTACGCCTGCAGATATTGGCATTCTACTGATGTGAGTATGACCTACTTCGTATAAATGGTCCAATAAGTGCTAAAATGTCCTTTTAATGCCACAAAATTACTTATAATACGCTTTTAATTTCACATTTCAAACGATGCGAATGTATTTTACAATATCGTGTAATGTTTTGGAATTTAATTTTGAACATGTTTCTAACCGAAATCCAAAATAAAGTGTAAGGAAGGTACTTGATCGCCATTGTTAAAATAGGAAAATATTATTTCGACAAAAATATTCTGTCAAATTATTAATTTACTGAATAAGCAACATATTTTTAGGGCTGATATAATTAAATCAAATAAATTTATTGTGAGAAATCCGTCTAGATCAGTCTTCGCAAGCAGCACCCGTTTTCGAGTATGACTTGTGAATCACTCCCGTCTACTAATACCTACTAGGGAAAAAGAAAAAGAAAATTTAATTATTTAACTGTACATGGTCGGAAATAGGTAAAATTATTTCATCCAATCACAGCCTATAATTAATGTTTTCATAAATCCTTCAAAGTTTACCTTTAATCAAAAGTATACTTATCGTGTTTCGGTGAACTTGAATGTGTACAGTGTTTGGTAAGAAAATACAATTACCGTTGAATAAACCTCGACTGTTATTCAGAGGATTCCGTCGCTGGAAGGGACGAATTGTGCTTCTGGGGAGTACTATGGAAGTATAAAATTACAGTCAGTCCATTGCGCTCCCACGACTTTGACTTTTCACCGAAAGAAAGAGAGAGGAAGAATAAAGTATAAACTTTTACTTACCTATACCACAAAGTAATTAACATCTGCTAATACTTACCTACATCAAACGGGAAACAATAAAAATAAACCTTTACAAGGGCAAGACTGTATTGTTGTTATAAGAATTGAAGTCGGCATTTATAATCGCGATTTTGAATCTTTCTTAATCATTTCTTATATTGCTTAACTCATCGGTATCGCGAGGATCGAATTCCTTACTATAACGCACGACTCGAATTTCAATGGGTTAAACGTTTGCTTTTTAGTATAGGACCGTAGCTAAAAAACAAACAATATATATAAACTTTTCGATGTAACATTCAATTTTGTGCTCAGTTCGAGTTTTCGAGGTAGCCGGTAGATTCTAAGCCCAACAAAACTTTTGTCTAGTTTGTTTTTCTTAAATAGCTGCCCTGTAATAGGATGGTCCCAGGTAATTACAGTTTCGTAGTAACTAGTGTTCAATCTGTGGTTTCGGGTCAAGTTGTTGGATTTTATGCTTTTGCGGTGAAGTCCTTTCGACAATCGTTTTGTTTTAGTTGTTCAAAATAAGTAAAGACAATTCAGATTGTCTGTTGGATGGTTGTAATAATTAGATATTTCAGTCGTTGAAGTTCAAATGTCCTAACAAAGCTTTATAATTCTGCTTATTGCTTCTCAAAAGTACAGTTCACAATCTAAGTACTTATAGATGTGGTCATGATAATTCTAAACGTAGTCGTTTTTATAAGACAGAATTGAGTTTACGTAATTATATTAGTGAGAGACTATATCACGAAAACTAAACAGAAGATTTCTATCACAATATAGGTTACTAATAAGGATCTTATAATAAAAATTGGCATTTTCATTATTTGCATAACAATATACCTATAGAAAATGGTTTTATGTAGTACTTGTAAGGACAATTTATTAAATTCTCATTTATTTACAGTACTTTTTCAACTCTTTTACTTTCTATTTCAGTATAACCGCAAAGGTAAATACGCCATCATCGGCGGTAGCGGAACAAACTGCGTAGAAATAATCAATCTCCACAATCGCTATATCACTTGTTCGTACCCTGCCAGTGGCACCGTCTTAGCTGTAACCAGTTACCAAGACCGAGTGGCCTTCGGAGGAACAGCCACCACCTTCAACATCGTCCAGTTCCATGATCCGAAGCATGAAAAGGATAAGTACCAGAAGGAAGTTGAACCAGACTTCGATTACAGCAAAGCAGTAGCAATCTTCGATGACATTGAATCGGACAGGGCCTCTTCTTATTACTCCACGGACAATATACCAACTTGGAGCAAGTCTGCTAGCGCGCCTGCATCAAGACAGTCCAAAGTGGTGCTGTGATTTTGCTTTGTGTTATTGATTACTGCTTTTACCCACCCCACTTTCACATACGCCACTCGCAAGGATGACGAATAAAATGATGATGGCTCAAATTACGCTGCCACGCAAACCACCCATTAGCAAACGAAGCAATGCGTTTCAATTTTACTGAAAGATATTTACCTTCATTTTACATCGGTGAAATCCACTCTACAGATTATTGCCATCACGATGATTTTCGAACCTTGTTCCAAACAAATTGGACCGCATCTGCAATAACCATAAAAACCCTCAACACAAACGTTTCGAAAGTCCGACAACACAAAATTGAAATCCTGAAAACAATCGGATAAGTTTTTGTAACAGAAAAAGTCAGAAACTCGCTCGGTCAACATTGAAAAATTAGAGCCGGCATTGCGAATTCAGCCGAGAGTACAATGGCGGACAAGTTGCAATAGAATTTAAATAAAGAAGCGTTCCCTAGCAGCGCGAACTCCTGTACGGGGCGTTGGTGAACTTTCAACTTTTACCCGCTTATGTAGCGCGAAGCGTACCTTACCTACCTTCCTCCCCTTCCTAGCTCCCACCCGCTGTGGTAGCGGGTGGCTTTCCGTACTTGGACCGAATATTTACAGCGCAACCTAAATATAGCGTGCCGCTGCTCAGCTGGCACGGGCGGAGAGTAGGAGGGTAAACATTCCCCCTCCACCCGCACCCCTGCTTGTTCGCTACTGGGTAGAAGGCCATTCGAGCGCCAGCTCCCGAGGTGAGCGGACATCTCGTCTTTAATGCAGGGTTCGTAACGCGACCATGACCGCTAGAACGTAAGGGGTAGACGCTCGCTAAGGCAATAAAGTCATTTTCACGGCCGTGATGTTTCTGACATCCCACGGAAGTTATGAAACTATGCTTCAGTAATTATAGAACACTAGTAGAATATAGACGATAATAACTTAGAAGAATAGGTAGCCTTGAAACAAAATAATGTACGCAAATAATTAAAAACGATATATTTGAACACGTAGACGTCTTAAGTGGTATTTAAAATTCTAAATAAATAATTTTGTCTAATCTTACTTTCAAACACAGAAAATATATTATTCAACGTAATGTAGCGTAAACACGAAACGAGATTAATGTCTGACAAACCAACTGACAGCTTGTTTGCTGCAGTTAAATAGAAATGTGCTCAGATTTATTATTTACAAGGATTTATTTTTAATTTGGCAAAGCCTTTGATGTCGTTTACTAATGTAACATGGAATGTTACACCGTGTTCGGGTAGCAAGCTCACTGTACACAATATATCACTTTTTGTTTGTCTTTTTTGTTTTTGCGTGTTTGGAACGCAGCCATTAGTTTCGTGATATTTTTCACGAAGCCGATCTCGTAATAGGTCCATAAGTTAGTTTTATGTATGAGTGGTTTTTGGCTAATCCGTCTGTGGGCGAAATTGTCGTAGACATGTCTTTTATATTTATTGGGTTATTAATTAAACATAATTGATTGCGTTTGTTTTAAACATTGCTCTGTTTTATATTTAGAGGAAGTGTTTCAAAATTAAATTATAGCTAAAACATTGTTTTTAATTTATTCAAGGAGAATGTAGTTATTTAATATCACTTCAACACGAACAAAATGCAAGCTTCATAAGCATTCCGAACAATGTTAACATTGAGGTAGAAGCCATAACAAAGAAAAGAAAGCAACTATTCGTCCGAGAACAAAAGCCTTTACAAATAGAATTCTAAAACGAACAACGAGAATAAAGGCCATGTAAGATAAATACCAATTCTTTATTTCACCAATCAAGTAAATAGCAAATCGAGCTGCTTTCTAAATCTTCAATTTCAAAAAAAATATCTACTTTTGTTTCATTCAGAAATAAATTCTACTCTACAGTAGTCACATCAATTCCACTTAGACATTATCAATGAACATAGTTTTATCAATCAAATTAAGTATAAACTCCAATTATCCGGTTACGTCATAAAACGGAACGGGTTTAGGGAATTAAAAAGCTGAGATTGGAGATTCGGGCGTAGCGCCGTAGCTCGTAGCGGCGTAGCGGGGCGAGGGCGGCGAAGCGCGGGCGGCGTAGCTGCATCGATCCGCGGGCCGTGACCTTGACCCGCCCGCTCCCGGATGTAGCTCGCCTAGTTGCGCCATTGTCGCTTTATACAGCTTCTGGATTTTATTAGCCGGGCTTTTATTTCGCTTACCTCATATAAGAATGTAGGTGCGTCTAGACAATTCAAAGCTCGTAAAATTGATGGGAGTGGATTGATGGGAATCTCTGTCTCAAGGTTTTTTATTTTCTGTGTTTGTATAAATGGTGAGCTACTTAATAAATTTAGTAGAGGAATAAGTTTATTAGATAAAAAAATACACTTTGTCAACGAGACTACTTCTGCAAAGCTAAAATTTTCTTAAATTGTTTCGTGTATGTTATAAAATTGTGAAATTGTCTTCAATTTACAGACCTGATGAATTATTTATTATCCTCAATAATAAAACTCAAATTATGAAGTCCGTCCTACAGCACAATTCTTACGAAATCCTAATTTGAGCCTTTTTAAGTAAAATAAAGGAAGAGTCGAAAAAGGGACCAACGGAAATAAAATATACAGCAAAGTCAATTTTCCCTTAAGTTAAAAAGACATTTTTATTGAATTTGTTTGTACTAAATTGTCACCTTTTCCTGTATTCAAAGTAAAATAATTTAAAATAATGAATGTTTCTCGTGAAGAAAACTTTTTGACGTTATGATAGGTTACTAAAAAGTGTTACCTAAGAGATAGATATTATATTCAATCTAATCAGGTTGGTAAACAATGCTAGGATTATAGGTCTGATTTGGGCAGATCTTAAATTAGTACCACTTCTTGGGCCTAAATGCCAACAATACATTACATACGAGAACTGCAAAAGTTTAAACGCAATTAAAATAAAATGGGAATTAACAATTGAGCGTTCAACTGAGAAAAACGTCATTATGTCATACTACATCAGTAGCTTATAATGTTTGGCCTGGTATGAAGCCAGGATCTATGTATGTGGTCGTTGGCGTCATTCGTTCTTTTATTTATTATTTTATACGGACAAAACTATATTTCTTCTATTATTTTCACACACTAGTATACCCTGGTGCCACACATTTCTATTACGTCATAAGCTCTCGCAAACAAGCAAATGGCATAATACAAAAAGAGAAGCGCACATGTCTACCTACATGTACAGGGATTTTCAACAAGAACTTTGTTTTCTAAAACAAAAACAAACTTTTCTCTTTGTAATACAATAAAAATTTCAATCATCTTTATCTAAATTCTTTATTTTATTTTGTTTTAGAAAACAATGTTCTTGTTGAAAAACCCTTTATAAGCAATACGTAACATAATCAATAACTATACTTCTGTTAACTATATATAACGCAGTGAAATACCAATGTCGCTCAACAAAGTAGAGTAGTAAAGATCTTTGACGTCAGACGACGTAAAAAATACCATGATTTCTTTGTCTTTTGTTTACACTCTGGAAAATTCTGTTTTTTCTAATGAGAGAGAGAGAGAGGGGGGGGGGAGAGATAGAAAGAGAGCTTACTATAATTTAAGTTCTACTTTGTTGGCGCTGGCGGATCAGATTACATCTACATATTATTGCATGTTTGCAAACGCTATAACGTCGGTACATCCTCGATCTATAAACATCGTGATTAAAGTGACTTATAAATCGTTTCATTTACAATTAGATACCACCACCAATATTTTACGCCACACTACGTTATCTCGATCTATTGTATGTTTGTTTTTACTCCAATTTACAATCGTTGTTCATACAACATACATCTAAAGATAACTGTCCATAATTGAAAAGTGTTGTTTTGATTTGCCATGAACCAAAAACACCATAGCGTTATTACAACAAGTTAACAAGTTTAAAGTCCCAGTGTCATTGTTTACACTCTGACGTCACCACGTTGCATACAACATGCAAATACATGCAATCCGGCCTGCGGGACCGCGGTTGTGCATAACAATATATGCTAATCGAAAGATAACTGAGTGCATGATTTAAGAAGGCTATTTGAGCCACAAAACAGCGTTTGCTCGAAGTTACTTTTCGCTAATAGTCTTTAAAACTACAATGTTGAAAATGTTGAATCGCAAGGTGACAAATTCCTAAAATGTTGAATTTTGAATATCAGTGTCCTTTCCTGAGTCGAGAAAATCTATGATCTAAAATTATTTTCGTAACATTTTCATTGTAAATGTATGACAGACCTGGGAACCCAATTTATAAACGAATAGGAAGAAGGAAGTTGCCGTATAAAAATATGAATATGGAGAAACGAACACGAAATTGGGCACACGAATTTCACTGGTATTTTTATGTATCAATATTATATTATTCATATAAAATGTTCCAGTTTCCAGAACAGGATAAATAACATTTAGAATGTATTTTTGTGTTGCAAGTTGAAAGAGCAACTGAGAAAAATACGAATAGCACTTTATTTATCTCAGTTGCTCTTTCTAGATGCTACTGCTAGGAATAGTCTACCTTTTATTAACGATAACATCAGACTACATATTATTATTTTAGAAAATATGAGATATACCTAAATAAAACTCCGCGGAAATATGTACAGAGTTAACTTATGACAGTGGTTGGTAGGTTACTACATATTACGAGACTTTTACATGCCACATAATGTCATGCTTTAACATGATCATGTTACACTTACCTAGATATAGTTAAATACATCTAGGTATTGTCTTAGCAATACCAGTCATAGCGATGGACAGAAAATCATGGGATGAGGGAAAGGAGGCCTTTGCCTAACAATCGACGACGCAAGCTGAAAATATAAAATTATAATAATAGGTACTGTTTTGTACGTAAAGTATGCGAGCGCCGCCGCCGGGGGGCAGAACAAAATATATATAAATATACTATAGGTATGTGTCTAAAGACCTGATATGATCGAAGGCTCCATTAGAGCTTCGAGAAAGGTCACAGAATCAAAAGACCATCAATATTCAACGTCACTTAGAAGGTCATCAAAACTAAATCACTTGCCTTTTAATATTCTAGTAGGTAGCAAACAAGCCTCCCCTATTATAGCTTTTCATGTATGTGTATAAATAGAGCAATCAAGGACGTCCGTCGTTACGACCTACGCCACAGACAGTGTAGCAGTTTCTACGCTTCGTTACGATATAGAAACAACTTTCGTGTTATTTCATTTTTATTACCGGCGCGCACGATGTTGATGCGATAGATAAAATATTAGTTTTGTTCACGAATAAGTCAGTTGTCTTTCTGCAGATGGTGTTTTATGGTGTATGGGACAAATGGATTAACAATAATTCTTCTCACAGAATGTCTTAAGATTTTCATTCAAAATCTGGCCACAAAATTAATACCATTCATTTCAAGATCATTAAAGTTAAGTACTAGCTTTTGTTGCTTTTTCGAATAAATAAACCGAGATAAGCATCTTGAGATTATATTGCGTTCTCTTGAATTGTTTTGTTCTTAACATCGAATATTTTGAGCGACAAATAAGTCAGAGAAATGGTAACTTTCGCATTTGTAATTTTATCAATATACCTCACAATCAAATCTACAGTATGTTGCCAAGAGACCAAAACTAATATTATTTAGTGTTTTGCTAAAAGATTCGCTTTATGCAGTAATATTTGTTATTATACAGTCAAACCGACTTCAAAAAAGGAGGAGGTACTAGGTTCCACTATGTATATACATTTATATATTTTTTTATGTATATTTTTTTTTACACTTAATAGATCTATGTTTGACCACTATCTCGCCTGATGTGAAGCGATGATGTGGCCTAAGATGGAGCACATAGATCTAGAGAGAGACGGCAGTTGAGCGGCTGCTCAGACCCGTCTCCCCGATGGTTCACCGAACATCATTCCGAAACACGACTAGGTCGCTTGACGGCATGGCTTTGTTCGGTGGGTGGTATTACAACCACGGCCAGAGCCTACCACTCCAAAGCGCGTAAGCGGGTTTCATCACGATGTTTTCCTTCACCGTTTTAGAGCGAGCGTACAAAATCTGCACTTGTTGAGCGGCTGCTCAGACCCGGCTGTTCAACGATTTCACCGCCAACTGTTGACTGATTTAAAAAAATCTTTTTGCGTTCAGCTCAGTACAGCTACGAGGTCGTCCCATATAAATTTCATCAATATTTGACTTTGGACTTCGAAGATACATTGAAATCGGTGTTTTTTTATTTAGTAAAATGTATACTTGTTTGTGATAGGTTCATAAATCACACAACCTTTTTCAAAAGCTGTGAGAGAGTTCATTTACTTTGTTGTTACTTATTATCTAAATGAGGGCTGCGAAATAAGCTTTTAGTCAGAATAATAAATAATATAGTGAAGTGTAATTGAACTTTATATTTACACTTGGGCTTCAGTTGATATCATTTTAAACAGTAAACTTTGAGTGCAAAATTAAAACGCAGTAATAGCAAGAAATGAAGAGCAAGCACGGGTCTCATTTTAATGTAGTGCAAACTTTTCCTGGCTATATTATTTTCAGTAAGTTCAATGGCTTTAGAATAATTTCACAGAACTCTGTAATTTGAAAGGTTTCATTTGTAAAATTAAGACATACATTTAGCCAGAACTTAATTATAGTTATAAGGTCTGAGATAAATCGATCCGCTTTGAAAAGTAGGTCAGATTCTGTTTCTCTAATCCAGATTGATTACTTTATCAGCTGTTTTTTGAATACCAGTGTTTCCGTAAGCGGGACTGATTAATAGGTCAGCACAGGCCTAGTTCCATTATTAATTATCCTTGCCCCATAATTAGCTGTACCTGCAAGGGACCACGCCGCAATTTCAACGGGTTAGCAGGACGACCACGGACTACCTTTGCATCATGGGACGTATTCAGGAGAATTTTGGGGTAAGTAGGTACATCTGAATGGATCTGTTCATGGAACGATACTCATCCTAGTATGTTTCAAGAACCTATGTACCTCACATAACTACCATAAACCTTAAAAGTTCCACCAATATTGGCCTTTATACGATATTTGCAGCTTATACCCATTGTTGGGCACTGGTTGTCAGTTCGAATTTTGTCTGTGCATCTCTCATCCGGAAAATGTCAGTTTGCCTGACCATCCTTTATCGCCTTCACGAAATCAAATCCTGGATACGCTCATGCTTTACACCGTTTACATCGCTGGTTCTGATCGTGCCCAGAAGCTTAATGTATTTTAAATGAACGAGACAATTATTTATTTACAGGAAACTGTGCCATGTGAAAATGAAAGGGTAAACATGATGAAAATTTTATGGGGCAATGAAATAGCTTGACGCGCCCTCGCGAGTCGTTTGCGAAATAAGCAGTTTGTGGATCGATGTTGTTGTACGTAGGTTTCTGTTTTATGTGTTTGCGGTAATCAAACACAAATAATTTCAATTATACTGAAACAATAATGTTTTGCAATTATGTACTTGTTGTAGTTTTACGCCGCTACATAAATACAAATTAATTACAGCGTGTATCGTAATTTATTTATCACAGACTACCGCCTGTTGAAACAAATATCAGTGAATTAAAACGTATAAAACAATTACTGGATTAGCACATTTTAGCCAGTATTTAATATATTTGTTGAACCACATCGCAATAACGTTTTGTTAATAATATAATTTGCAAATATCGAACTAGTGATTATGAAATGGTACTAAAATGTATAGCAGACTATGCTATATATTATGTTCAATGTAGAACAGAAAGTTCTTACCGGCCGCGATCCACTTGCAAAATCTTATTTGATTTCTGAAAGCACCTGCGTCACATGCTCTAGTTAAACTTAAGCCAGTTTAAACTAAACGTTGACACTTCAGGTCAAACGTGCGGCCTTTAGAAACTATCTAAAATTGATGATATTTACATAAACATAGAACCAAGATTTCCAGCAATACTGTACTTGTATCTTCTTGTTACCAAGTTACTTGAATCTACTTTGAAGATAAACAAGTACATATTTCAGAAATTTGTTTTACACTCATCAATAAGTCCTAAACCAAGCAAAGAGATACATTATCCTACTTTCTAAATTTTTCACCAAAGAACAGATTCATTCATTATTCAAAAGCAAGACTCTTTTTATATGGCTTATGTCCAATACGTCTACTATAATACCTGGGATTTCTCAACAAACAAGTACAACACTCTTTCGTGAAAAGACGGACATGTTAACATTACCTACTGTAAGCCAGTAAGGCTTCTGGCCTGGAACATTTGGACCCATGCCAACTATGTTTATTCAGTAAAACGGTTGGTGCGTGTAATAAACATGGCTGGGAATGTATTCACATGATAATTTCTTCAATTCCGCCCTGACTGTGCTACTTTTTATACTGAAACAAAAAAGTATACCTATGGTACTTGAAGGTTACCCACCTACTTATATTGTTTTTAGATATTTAAATTGCACGGTTCCGCAAAAATTTGACGGGGCGACCTTATTTTCAGTATATCCTTGTTTATATTTGTGAAATATTTTTTGAAGATTTGGGCAGGGTCTTGTTCCAAGTTTCGTTTAATTTTTGACGACCCTCGTGAGACGTGCTAAAAAAACTCGTAACATTATTTTGTTTTGTCTCTGGTGTCAAATTTTAGCCTGTGAAACAAAGTCACAATTAATTTAAATTATTTGCACTAACCCCTTTGGAGAAGCGACATTGCTTCATGAATATTACATAAATATCTTACAAGAAAACATTAGTTTTGTGCAACGCTCATTCATCGAAGGATTCGACTGAGTTGCAACCATCGAGCAGAGAGATGGCGTTGGTAGCCACGATTTGGGCTAATTATCTGCGCCTCGATTGGTCGAGACGAGAGTGACGTTTCGCTGCGACGTATATTGCGATGACTCTCTCTTAACACCACCGTCTGTACGTACTCGGACATTAAAAAAACTTCGGTGAAAAAAATCCTGTGAATCCCTTGCAAGAAATAATATAAACTGTTTTTTTGTGGACATAAGTAGTGCGGCTGTGCTCTGTGACTTTTATTTTAATAGAATTTCACATCGGTTGTGAACTACGCGTTATAGGCCAATGGACATTTTGCCGGCCGGCGACCTCATAAGGCACCGCAAGCGCCTCGTCAATATCTACTCGGTGTCTTCTCTCCAAGGTGGAAACCAGCCCTGGTTGGATCACGAGGTGAGTGAGCGCATTTCATGACTGCACTGTTGAATTACTTATGTTTTCTTGTCGGATTCCATAATAAGGGTGGCCATTTTTTTAGGCCTATTTTCAAAATCAACAATCTAATCATTTAGTACGCAAGTACGCAAGGTGTGGCTAATTACACGCCACACCATATTTGGTCCTTAGAAACGGATAGTTCCAGTTTAAACAATGTTGAGTAGTGCATAATTGTAATATGTGCACTTATACATGCTGTGTTAATGTGGAGTAGGTACATAGTAATTAGTACTTACATACATTTTATATGAATAATTGTAGTCTTAGCGCATAATACCTACATACTTATAGGTACATATAGGGTCTCGATCCAAAACAAGTAAGACATACCTACATAGGTTTACTATAAACGTGCATAAGTAGGTACATATTATTTAGTACATTTTTCTACTTATAAATGTTGTTTTGCTGGTAAACGTTGTGTATACCTACCTACCTAGGTGTGTTTTGTTTGGTGTCGTTCTGTTTAATGTTATTGTATTGTACAAAGTGGTATTTGTGCATTAAGCGATATTTGTACTTACGTGGTTGTCTCTTTGATACTTACGCGATTCGTTTGTGCATCTGTTATTTACGAAAATATCATTTACGTTTGATAATTGTGAGTACACATTTTGTGGCGTCTATCAATGACCTATGGTAATTGAGTGTATTGTGTGATTGTGTGCTTACGTAATAGCACAGGTACTTGTGGTCGTGTGATAATAAGTAACATATGCTTTCGGATTTTATTTTAAGGTACTATTTGTTAACGATTATTGGTCACAATGGCGCTAGATCATAGTTTGCAGGACGCGACAGTCAATGAATCTAAATTGAAAATATTAACGTGTAAAAAAGAGGCTATATTTAGCAGACTTAACAATGTTTACGGTTTGTCTAAGAATATTTCAAACTTTGAGTCAAGGTCAAATGAACATTTTATGACGGAATCGGAAATGATGGATGAGTTTCGAGACAAATTTGAACTTTTAATCGATCAGATTAACGAGATAAATTTAAATCTCGATCCAGATGCGAACCCGAGTTACAATGACTTGACTAGTTTCGATGATATGCACATCAGAGTAAAGCGTGTGAGAAATAAGATATTAAGTACCATGAAAACTTCCACAAATTCTGTCACGAAATGTTCAAAAGCCTCAAGTGCTATAAAATTACCGCCAATCGAACTGCCTAGCTTCGACGGCAAAACCGAGAGCTGGCCTATATTCTATGAATCTTTCAAATCGAACATTCATGATAACGATGAGCTGTCTGACTCGCAGCGTGTGCAATACTTAGTTGGTAAACTCACACATAATGCGCAAAAGGCCCTCGCGGGTCTCGTACCTAATGGCGAAACGTACCACGTCTTATGGGACAGTTTAGTAAAAAAATTTCAAGATAAGCGCGCATTAGGTACTTATTACTTAAATAACATCTTCGACTTGAAGAATTGTCAAAACACGGCAGGTAGCCTCGACTCTTTTATAGAAAAATATTCGGCGTCTATTTCGGCATTAAAGCAATTAAACATACCGGATTTAACCGATTTTATATTGATGCATTGTGCACTAAAAAAGATGGACACTCAGGTTATACAAGCATTCGAACTGTCGGTTAGTGACAAGGATATTCCGTCGTATAAAGATCTGATATCATTCGTTCAGAACCAAGTAAAAATTTTAGAAAGGTCGAATGCGAATAATTCGAGTTATATATCGAATTCGCGCGCTAAGTCTAATGTAAACAAACAAACGTCGTCAGCCGCCGCTGTGCGTGCACATGCTTTCGTTGCAAGCAATGAGTTGCCTACGAACGAAACTCGCTCTTGTGTTCTGTGTAATAAGGGCGATCACACGCAACTTACCGAATGTTTACATTTTAAGGGTATGAAATCGCCAAAGATAAGATTTGATTTTATTAAATCAAAACAAGGCTGTGTAAATTGCTTGAGTGTTTCTCACACTGTCTCTGCTTGCACAGCGCCTGCTAATTGTGAAAAATGTAAGAATAAGTGGCATCATACATTTTTACATTTTGATAAAAATGAAAATACTCGAAAGTCCAATGTAAAATCGACCAATACCCATATTCAAACGTCTCAAGTAGTGTCTACCGATTCTTGTGTCTCTGCGACATGCGTCTCGTGTGTGCCCGCTCATGTCTCGCGCGCTCTTGTTCCGCCCGCTTCCGTGGTACCGCCCGCGCCCGTGCGACACGAGTCATCCGTGCTGCCGCCCGTGCGGCCGGAGCCGTGTCGTGCGCCTGGTGATACTCGCCGCCCCGACTTATGCGATTGCGCGTCGGCTTCGAACGTGCCACAGTGTAGCGAATTGAGTAGGACAGAATTTTTGGTGCCACAGGAACCTTCACTGTGTTTGAATGCGAATTCTGGGACTGATAGGAGCACCATACTTTTAGCGACTGCACAGGTTTACGCGAAGGCAAATAATTGTGCCGAAAAAAAGATAGTTCGCTGCTTGATTGATAATGGTTCACAAAATCATTTAATAACGTTGGAGTGTTGCAAGAGGCTGAACTTGCCCATAGTTCCTCTGAATAATTCTGTAATCAGAGGAATTGGTTTATCTTCTCGACCTATCCACGGATATGTGGACTTCGAAATAGAGTCTCGGATTAGTCCACATGATAAATATAAATTACATGCATTAGTCGTTGACTGCATAACCGACCAGTTGCCCTCACATGTAATTGAAAAATGTGACATGACATACTTATGCAACATATCGATGGCTGACCTAACGTGGAATATTCCTGGCAATGTGGACATTGTGCTCGGAGCACAATTGTTTCCATATATATATCTCGGTCATAAAATAAACTCAGGGTCTCAAGCGCCACCCGCTTTGTTGACTTCATTCGGATACGTGCTGATGGGTGATTTTCCCAGCAGTGCTCCACTTTCATCTTCACCACGTGAGTCCACGTTCACTGCATTTGCTTTAAATGAGTTAGATTCGTCATTGCAGAGGTTCTGGGAGTTAGAGGAGATTCCGTCTAAAGGTTTTTTGAGTCCAGAGGAAACAGAATGTGAAAATTTGTTTACTGCTTCTGTGTCACGTGATGATGATGGTCGTTACTCGGTTGCTTTACCTTTTTGCTCGGATCCAGCTAATTTAGGTAACTCCCGAAATGCTGCTCATCGACGTTTCGTATTATTGGAAAGGAAATTTAAACAGTTGCCTGGGCTTCGAGATGACTACAATACTGTTATTAATGAGTATATTGAAAAAGGTTATCTCTCTGAAGTACCTGATTCGGATGTCAGTAGTGACGGATATTACATTCCTCATCATGCGGTCATTCGTAAGGACAAGCCCTATCCTCGTATTGTGCTGGATGCTAGTGCAAAAACGCATACTGGTTTGTCATTGAATGATATACTGCATGCCGGGCCTAACTTACAAGCTGATTTATTCCTGTTATTATTGGAGTTCAGACTGTTTCCTGTTGCAATGACGGCTGATGTGCAGCAGATGTATTTACAAGTTGGTGTTCCTGAGGACAATCGCAAATATCTGAGGATATTATTTCGATTCAACGCGAACGAAGAAATCCGAACGTTTCAGTTCAACCGTATCCCATTCGGTCTGAAATGTAGTCCGTTTTTAGCGATGAGAATTTTACATAAACTGGCCTCGGATATGGAAGCACACTTTCCGGAAGCTGCTCATGTAGCGAAATCAAAATTTTATATGGATGATCTTGTGCATTCAGTTGCAGATGAGCCTTCCGCTGTTCTTTTAGCACAGGGACTCATATCTTTGTTCAAGTCCGGTTGCATGGATTTAATAAAATGGACAAGTAATTCATCCACTCTACTGGATAATCTCCCAAATTCGCATCGGAACTCTATCAGTTTCAACGAGAACGATAATGCCTGTTCAAAATCGAAAGTTTTGGGTTTGTCTTGGGATCCAGTTGACGATAGATTCTTCTTGACAACTACAGATGTACAAGAAAAATGCACAAAGAGAACTATACTGTCAGTTGTAGCTCGCTTATTTGATGTGCTAGGCCTCGTAGCACCAGTGATATTATATGCAAAGCTGCTCATCAAAGAGTTATGGCTTGCCAAGATAGGTTGGGATGATACTCCACCTGGAAGCATTATTCGGCGTTACTCGGTACTCACGCAAGAATTTCCACTGCTGTCTACACTAAAGATTCCGCGTCATGTGGGCGTGGTTAGCTCGGGAGATGTAGTAGTCGTGGGATTTTGTGATGCGAGCTTGAATGGCTACGGCTGTGTCATATATTTACACACAACCGATTCTTCTGGGAACATATCAGTCCGGTTGCTGTGTGCGAAGTCGAAAGTTTCTCCTACAAAAATTACGACACTGGCTCGTCTGGAGTTGTGTGCAGCAGTCCTACTGTCCAAATTGATCAAGATTGTTCTTGACACTTATAATGAGCGCATTCAGATAGCTGGTGTGTATGCCTTTTCGGACTCCACGATAGCGCTTTCTTGGATCTGCTCCTCCCCGCATCGTTGGTCAATTTTTGTCGGGAATAGAGTTGCGCAGTGTCAAGAAAATCTAGCTCCGCACAATTTCTATCATGTCACCGGTGCAGAAAACCCTAGTGATTGCCTCTCACGAGGTCTATTGCCGTCCCAATTGGTATCTCATAGTTTGTGGTGGAATGGACCTCAGTGGCTTCAATCCCCACCTAGTCGATGGCCTATCCGTAAATTTATACCCTCTGATGTTGGAGAATTACCGGAACACAAGACAAATGTAATGACTACGACTGTAAGGGTGGAGCCGTCGTTATTATATGAGCTGTCTCGACGTACATCTTCTTGGGATAAACTGTTAAGAGTTACAGTGTATGTCCTCCGGTTTATCAGGAAAATCAAAGGGCCGTCGAATGCTATTGAAAATTTGATAATGGCTGAGACCGCTATAATCCAAACTGTTCAACGGAATCATTTTTTGGATGATATTAAGTTAATGAAAAATAATAATCAACCTTCGAAGAAATTGCGAAACCTTTCAGTTTTTACTGATACTGAAGGAACTTTACGTATAGGAGGACGTCTCTCAAGGTCGGACTTGCCTTTCGAGGTTAAGCACCCTGCGCTCCTCCCTAAACATGATCATGTCGTGGATCTGATAATAAGACATTTTCACGAGTTATATTGTCATGCCGGTCCTGGACTTCTGATGTCCATAGTGCGGCAAAAATTCTGGATATTGGATGCCAGGACAGTTATAAGGGCACGAGTTCGCGAGTGTAACTCTTGTTTCCGTGTCAACCCCTCACATCCGACACCGAAAATGGCAGATCTGCCCCCTTGTCGTATAACGCAAGCGAAGGCATTTGTGCACACGGGCGTTGATTACGCAGGTCCACTACGGATACTTCTTTCGCGTCGACGTGGACAACATGCGCAGAAGGCTTACATATGCTTATTTGTATGCCTTGCTACCAAAGCAGTTCATATTGAACTTGCTACTGAACTTTCTAGTGACTGCTTCTTAGCAGCTTTCAAACGGTTTATTTCGCGTCGTGGACCAGTGTCCTGTATGTATTCAGATAATGGCACCAATTTTGTTGGTGCTCGTGCGAAATTAGATGATATGTATAATTTGCTTCTCAACTCTCAGCACAATGCTACTCTAAAGCGAGAGCTCGAGAAACATCGTATCGAGTGGAAAATGATACCACCTCGGGCACCGCATTTTGGTGCACTATGGGAATCAAACATAAAAAGTTTGAAGACTCACCTTTATAGGGTAATAGGCAACCAATTGCTTACTTACGAGGAGTTGCAGACTGTGATAGTGCAGATAGAGTGCATAATGAACTCGAGACCTCTAGGCGTTATCAGTTCTGACCCGTATCCTGAAGTTCTAACACCGGCGCATTTTTTAATGTCTACTCCTCTGACTTATTTACCGGCTTCAGATTTATCTGACACGCGTGTTAATCTCGTGAAGCGCAAAAACATGCTTGATTGTATGGTTGCTTCCTATTGGAAAAGATGGCGCACTGAGTATCTGCACACCCTGCAAATCAGACAAAAGTGGCAAACCAATGATAATCCCATTAAATTAGGTACTGTCGTACTTATGGGTCAAGAGGATGCTTCGCCATTATCTTGGCCTCTAGGTATCATTACTAAATTATTCCCTGGGACTGATGGTGTTGTTCGGGTAGCAGCAGTCCAGACGAGGCAAGGTTCTTTCAAACGCCCGATTGTAAAATTATACCCTCTCCCGAGTCAATAACTCAGCCATGTAGTGTAATGCCCTATAAATCTTAATCGTATTGTAAATCTGAAAATAGTTGTTAGTTTAAAGTTAATATATAAATGTTATTGTTATACATTTTTAGTTTAGTTACTAAAGTAGAATATTCATATCAAACATATTAATTAACTTAAATAGCGTATCTGCAGTAGGACGGACTTACTCAACATTGTTTAATCATGACTATTCTGTTCGTGTTGAAAGTCTTGCGACCTTCCAAGGCGGGGTGCATGGAGAAGCGACATTGCTTCATGAATATTACATAAATATCTTACAAGAAAACATTAGTTTTGTGCAACGCTCATTCATCGAAGGATTCGACTGAGTTGCAACCATCGAGCAGAGAGATGGCGTTGGTAGCCACGATTTGGGCTAATTATCTGCGCCTCGATTGGTCGAGACGAGAGTGACGTTTCGCTGCGACGTATATTGCGATGACTCTCTCTTAACACCACCGTCTGTACGTACTCGGACATTAAAAAAACTTCGGTGAAAAAAATCCTGTGAATCCCTTGCAAGAAATAATATAAACTGTTTTTTTGTGGACATAAGTAGTGCGGCTGTGCTCTGTGACTTTTATTTTAATAGAATTTCACATCGGTTGTGAACTACGCGTTATAGACCAATGGACATTTTGCCGGCCGGCGACCTCATAAGGCACCGCAAGCGCCTCGTCAATATCTACTCGGTGTCTTCTCTCCAAGGTGGAAACCAGCCCTGGTTGGATCACGAGGTGAGTGAGCGCATTTCATGACTGCACTGTTGAATTACTTATGTTTTCTTGTCGGATTCCATAATAAGGGTGGCCATTTTTTTAGGCCTATTTTCAAAATCAACAATCTAATCATTTAGTACGCAAGTACGCAAGGTGTGGCTAATTACACGCCACACCACCCTTTGAATATTCAAGCCGGTCATGAATAATAGCTATTATGAATAATAAAAATAAATCATCGGGAGTAGTCGTAAATAAGTGTTCTAAACTTATTTCAACTGTAAAATAAACGTCCTCTATAAGTTTAGAGGTGACATTGAAAATGTTTTGATGTCCTTTGAGATTTCGAATCCGTCGCATATAAAATCTCGGCCCTGTCATGAGCTTTAGAAGCTATGAAATCTAAGAAAAAGTTCTTGGAAATCTTAAGTCACTTGCTTTGCTACTATAAAAAATATGCGTCAATCCATTATTTATTTCTTTGATTTACGCAAGTCTTTAGATTGGTTACCTACATCTACGTAAGTAGCTATGTAAATAGGCAGAATATAGTGGAATAGATAACATAAGTTGAACATAATTGAACAGCCAGTGGAATCGTCGAACATTAATCCCTATCGCTTTCAAATTTAAAAGGCGTTAGCATCCTTCAAATTGCGATATCGATCATTTTTGGCGATCGTGATTGGGATATCGAACAAATCTAGTTAACCCTAAAATCCCGGTGAAGTTAGCGAAAATGTCCCTTGTACTGCAGCACTAGTAAAGACGTAGTAGTAGACGTGTTCTAGAGTGGACCGTGAATCAGCAAATGTAGTGTAGGACGCCCTGCAACTACATGGAGCGACGATATACGAAGGGTTGCTGGTAGGGTCTGGAGAAGAAAAGCCGAAGATCGTGCTCCGGGGCGTGCTGTGGGGAAGGCCTATGTCCTTTTTGCCTTTCGACCCGTCGCACCTGGGTTCCAATCCCGACTCGGCCCTGCACCAATGACTTATAGTTAAACTATATAGTTAATTGCGCTTAAGAGTGGTAGGCTCTGGCCGTGGATGAAATACCACACACCGAACAAAGCCATGCCGTCAAGCGACCTAGTCGTGTTTCGGGATGATGTTCGGTGAATTGGTGAGACGGGTCTGAGCAGCCGCTCAATTGCCGTCTCTCTCTCTAGATCTATTTGCTCCATCTTAGGCCACATCATCGCTTCACATCAGGCGAGATAGTGACCAAACATGGATCAATTAGGCGTAAAAAAAATGTCCATCTGTGGACTGATATAGGCTGACGATGATAATGATGATGAGAAAAAAATTACACAGGTTTGATTTCTTAATATGCCCAACTTATTTGATTCCAGCCAACCCATGCATCCGCCCTCACACTTATAGGTAATTCGCAGCGGCCGAGAGCCACAATCGATTTGCCTACAGAGACACATTTGAAACATTGCCAAGTGTTATTGCAACGGCTCCGAATGCAGACACTTTAAGTTGAACAAAAAATGAAAATATAAAACTACACTAAGTAGGCACCTATGTATGTACGTATGGTGTACGCTTGTGTTAGTCTACAAAACCGGTTGGTTAGTGTTGCAAAATAGTAAACACAGAAGCTAGATTACTTTCGTATACTTACTAACTGAACCCCTGCCCCTTTTAAAAGCTAGGTACGTCCGTGATATATATAGTATAAACTAATCGAGTAAGTAGTGTGAATCAACGTTAGTCAGAGAAGGTATATAAACTACATAAATGAAAGATGACAAGTGCATAAACACTGAAGCAATACTACAACAATAGGCTTTTCTAACATTTCTTTAAACCCTCACACAGTCTAAGCTACCATTTTCGCTAACCAATTCTTTCCCTATGATTTGGTAAACTTTTATGATTGCATTTGCCTAGTGACCCGGAACACGCGGGGACTCTAATCGATTAGCGTACACAGACACAGTTGGAGCATCGCCAAGTGTTATTGCAACGGGTCCGAAGATCGTGTGCCGCCGAATTTGGTCACGCTAGTTAAAATTGCAAGACCTCTCATAATTACGTGTGAAATAAGAAGTAAAGAACGTAATATTCGTCGAAATTGTGTATTATACACAATATTTTTTAAATCATATACCAAACAAGGAAAGAACACTGTTATATTTACATAGGTTACCGAACATCTTAATCCAAAAAATATTTGAAATGATGAAATATTTTAATAGTTATGGCCTTTGTTTTATTTACAGTTAGCTACCATCTACTATCACTTTAATCTTCTTTCACAGCCTGGGCCTCATTTCACTATGACAACTTGGCGATTCCTTGCTTCGACGTGATTTCGAAGCAAGAAATCGCCAAGTTGTCTTAGTGAGTTGAGGCCCTGATCGTAAACTTTTACAAAATAATGAACGACATGATAATAATCAAAAAGGTTACGTTGTGAGCTATTAAACGCTTCTGGAACAAAAACATCGTATATCTTTTGAATAGGTACCTACTCAAAGCAATTTTCTGTCAGCAATTGACCATTACTTTAAATGGAAATAGACGATCCGACCTACTCTAGTTTAGTATTCATACATGTAGTTACCTCAAACGAGAGCCTCTAAAGCACGTTTATAGGTGCTAGTAAAAAGTAAGTCAAGGGGCTACAACATTTTCGACACCATAAAAAGGCGCTGACACTTCGTGCCTCTCATAAACCGTGTCACAAACAACAACGTACTAACAAATTCGGCAACTATCGCAATCTCCGTAACAGTAGCACATTGTCAAAACAATCAGCTCGAGGAACACTTAACATTGTTTTCTTTGTAGCGAAGTTTGTGAACTATTAATGTAGGGGGTGCTTCAGTAGCAAAATCACTGTCGCTGGCAGTGCGCCATGGTACCATCTAGATGACGTGATACAGCCCGGAGGAAATTACTAACTACGTGGACAGACGGTGAGTTTTATTTCATACGTTTCAAGTGTGCACTAGCTATGTCTAGGCGTCGTAATCGGCGTTGCAGTCACCACTTGGTCTTGGTGGTCATTTGAGTGGTATTGTCGTCTTAGCGCAACTGTGCTTCGGAGGTCACTTTAAGCCGGCGGTGGTCTCGGTTGATGTCTTAGGACAGCAGTCGTTGGCCATGTCAAGGTAGACCACACTCTCACACCAAGAAGAAAGAAAAAAAGAAAAGAAAAAAAAGACGTCTGTGAATTATTTTCTATAATTACACACATACTAGTCCTGTCAAACCTACCATTACTTAGTTACTTTTATTAGCTCTAGATGAGCTCTTAATTGTCTAGCTGAAATTCACAAACGTACCTAGGTATTATAATTATAGTTGAAGGTAAGTCAAATTTCCTTTCCAATTATAATAATCTTATACAAAACTGGTCTGAGAACGTGAGTTAGGAACAAACAACGTGGTTTAACGTATAGTCTAACTTCTGGGTCAAGTTTAGCTAATACCTAACAATATTTGGAGTTCAAACCAAACTCCACGCCGTACACGTCCATATTTTATGCGCATACCTTGCGATGTTAACCCAGATATAAATAAATATCAACTCGTGCGTATCCTGGCATCTGGGTCAAGACTGGGAAAATTGAATTCCCTCACTTCAGCAATACCTGATACGTAAACCGAACAAATACATTCGTCCTATTTTCATCGGGGATGATCGCCTGACGTTTCTATAGTGCTTCACATCGGATGTTCCTTCAATGTGGTAGAAATTTTTATTCCGAGCGCGTCACTGCAGGCTTAATCTGATACCATGATACCTAAATGTATTATGCATGACTACGCATCTTTTTAATCTACCTATCTTTTTATATCTAACACCTTTGACGTAAATTTTCACGTAGATATAAAGCATGTAGGTACTTCATAAGGAAAATTGTTATGAAAGTTAGAGAATGACGAGTTAAATTGGAATAAACTCATTTATTCTCTATATCATGTTGCGAACGAGTAGATATCTCTTGTAACGTTGCGCAGATTAAATTTTAAGAAGGGTGAACGACCTACAGGCCTCGGAGGCTTTGTTGGATCAGTACAAAGAGGCTTCCTTTTTAAGAATTAATAAGAGAACACTTTAATTTTGCATCTTTATCGCTGCTATCTCCAGTTAATCGGCTTTTTGTTTGAATACTTTATATAACTTTTAAGCCCATTGTTTGACAGATGATTTTTTATAAAACAATGTAGTCTCCATAACTTTCTGTTGTAATAAGGCCTTTTATACCAGCAGTATAATTTATTATGTCTATATATATATGTATTTAGTTGATTGGTGCTGGTTAGTTTCGTGAAGGTTTGCCAAAATCTAATCATACCTACCTATCCTCGTAGTAAGCAGGTAACCTATACACTATGCTTTTCAAGTGCTACTTAGAATTCAAATATTATTATGCTAAGTAGGTTAAGCATTTTAAGACATTTCTTTGCTAATACTTTCAACTCGTAAGAGCTCGCATGTTTCCCAGAACTGTGGAAAGTCTCGCATACAGCCTGAATCACTTAAAAGGGTTGCCTGACATCATTAGCATAATTTTATGTTGAATGAAGTGCTCCTTTTTTGGTTCCAATGCTGAGGAAAATGGAGATACAAAGCACTTACGTATTTGCGTTTGTATGAATGTGACTCATATCCGTTTTTAACCCTCAACGTGGCGCAATAAAGGGAATATTGTAAGGTTGAACAATTTTCCAGACACAAACTTTTATGTGCTTATAACAGTGCGTGTGGCACCGTAACTAACACAACTAATTTATTTACTTATTTATTTATTTATTTGTTTATTTATTTATTTATTTATTTATTTATATATTTTTTATTTTATTTATTTTAGCAATCCAAACAGCGTCTTAGCTAATTTATATCAATACAATATTTCTTGGTTATAAGGCCAAAATAGGATTACACAACTAATGTACTTAAGTTAATACTAGCATCATTACATAATATAATAGTATGTTTACATATCCTTCATTGTGAGTTAAGTTTACAGAATAGATGTTTGTATTATTATTTTAAATATAGTTGTAAACAAAAGTTGAGACATATCTCTATAATAATGTACGTATAAATGTATAAAATGTAATTTAACAAATAAAAACAAATTAAACAAATAAAAAATATTTAACAATTATGTATGTAAACTTATCATTATTATTGATTATTATTGCGTGGCTCCGTGTGTGGATGTGTTTATGAACAGGTGTATGCGTGTGTGAGTGAGAATGGTTAACTAACTTTTCAATTGTATAATTTAATTTTTGCTATGTGTTTCCTTTATGCGACTTTTGAGAGAGCTTTTAGATAAATGAAAGAGATCAAGATCCGAGTAATACTTATTATAAGTTTGTGCTGCTCGACACAGAACTGAATTCTGCGCATAATTTGTACTTACATGGGGGACATGTAGCAAAGGCGTATGCCTTGTGCGATATGCAGGTGCCAGCAGCGAAACATTAGCTAGGAGTTCAGGACAATCTATGTTACCGGACAAAATATCATGTAACAACAGGACATCATATTGCCTCCGTCGATGCTCTAATGAATCAAGACCATAATATTATATTATTTATTTATTTATTTATTTATTTATTTATTTATTTATTTATTTATTTATTTATTTATTTATTTATTTATTTATTTATTTATTTATTTATTTATTTATTTATTTATTTATTTATTTATTTATTTATTTATTTATTTATTTATTTATTTATTTATTTATTTATTTATTTATTTATTTATTCATTTATTTATTTATTTATTTCAGGCAGTATTAATGTACAATAAAGTAAAATTAACATAGGCCCATAGAATATATACCTTATAGACTAACATATATACAAAAATATAACACTATAACTAAGTAAATATTTAATAAAACGGCTAGGACTCACGTAGTTTGTCGAATTAGTCGACCTAGGTTTCGAGCATGTCCGATGCTACAAATTACGTGAGTCCTAGCCATTTTATTAAATATTTATAATGAATCAAACTCACGAAAACTTTCATACTATAACTAAGTATTTATAACCAAGAGAGGGATATGCTAAAACCAAAAAATCTATCTATACTAATTTATTTTATAACAAAAAGAAACGACTTTTGGAGTCGGTTTCTGATGTATCTTCGAGGTCCAAAGTCGAATATCGTGGAAATTTTATGTGGAACCACATTTTAGCTATACTGAACCCAACACAAAAATATTTTTCTTAATTTTTATCGGTTTATAAATGACGGAGTTCCGAGGTAACAAGCATAAAAAAAATTGTATTGAGAATCCTCCTTTTTGAAGTCGGTTAAAAATCCCAACACCTTTGTACATGTTATATAGTGCAAGGATGTCTATTGTCTACTGATAATATAAAAGCAAAAAATACGAACTGGTACATAATTCAATCAAAATAATAGATAGGAAAAAAATAATAGATAGGACCATGTGAAATAAAAAAAGTTAAATTTTATATAAAAAAAGACGTGTGGCACTCGGAGACTGCCGCGGTAAAGCTATTGTATAGCATTCGGAGTGGGGGGTGTTAGGTTATTTTCGTTACGGAATTTCTGGATTCGGTCTCCACGCTCAAGGCCCGCGATAGAAGCTATGCAATAGCTTAAAAAACATTTGAATTAGCTGATTCTGCTGAAACAGAACAAATTTTTGTAAGTACCTATTTTAAGGTTTTCCTTATTTTTTACTTATTGTTTGAAGGTTGATGAACTCTACAAATAATTGCTTTTTACGATCTTCTGAATATTTTAGTACCTAGCTATATAAAACTTTATTTCACCGACTAACATGACGGTTACGTTTGTTAGGCTCTCTTTATTCTATCTAAGTAGATAGGTAGGTACTTGTTTAAAATATTTTAGGCAAAACATCATCAAAACTTGGCCACACTATGCTAACTTGGCCGCACCATGCCTACAGATTAAAAATAAACATTATAATTAATCTCTTTCACTACGCAAGCTTTGGACGTGTGAGCCATTCATTAAAATCAAAGAGTTGTTTGAAAGTTTTAAAGAAGCCAACGTCGAGCCGTCCACCGCTCCCGGCAATTCTAACTGGGTTAACAAGCGCGGTGTTCCCAAGTTCCACTAATTAGGAACAAGCTTCTTGCAACTATGTTCTCCTGGTACCAGTGGATTAAATATCACAGTGCGTGCTCTTATGCAGCCAGAAGGTATCTATTTATATGTAAAGAATACCTAATCGTTTCAGAGTGACGATTTTAGATGCGACGCCATGCGTAGTACTTTTTGTACAGGTATGTATTATTAATTTCTATTTAATTTTACTAACATGAATGATGGACAAGCGTGGCGTTAACCTGATGGTAAGCGATAAGCCTATCCATAACAGTAACAGCACCACCAAGAACTTTGTTTTGCAATATCCTGCGCGGCCCTGCGTTCGTCACCCTGAGACAATTAGCTGTTAAGTTTCATAACCAGTAATTTCGCTGGCTACAGTGCCCTTCATATCGGATCACAGTAAAGCTTGCGCACTACTGCTTGGCGGCAGAATCACTAGCAAACTAACTTATTAACGTAGTAGGAATGAGCTTTTTTAGCTAGGTATGTTTTCCTAGTACCTACCAGTGAATAAAAAAGCATAGATTACCAATGCAACTCAATAGTAGGTATATTTTATATAAGTTTCTGATGTTCCACAGTTCTGGGTTATGCTGCAACTAATGGCAACTATTACGGGCAAGCACGTTCTTACCATGAAGTGAACAACCTGTTCGTCTGGTCACTGAAATGAATAAAACAGTGGTTATCATTTTTGCTGACTTCGATAAGGTGAATTAGATTTTATTAAAAAACGAATTCATATAATCATAGTCTCTATACAATGCTATCTCTAGTTAATGTACCTACTTACCAAACTATCCATAGCATCCGCTATTATTCGATTTCAGATGGGCGCTAGAAGCAAATTATTCAAATTGTTTCGAACAGCATTCCGTTTGCATTGTTCTGAATAGATTGTATTATTCTATAATATTCTATTAGAAAGTTGCTTGTTTTGATGTGTACCTACCTAGTTACCTACCTACCTACTCTATTCAATCTATTATAATATTACAAAAACTCTAGTCAGTGTGGCCCGGAGCCGAATTGTAGATATGTTAAGAGCTGTATAATTTCACAAAACAATTTGTTTTCTAGTGTCTACGATTTATTTTTAACTAACTGCGCTTTGCGGTCTCTCCCGTAGTTTCCTGGAAAAATATAGCCTATGTCCTTTACCAGGACCTAAAGAACCGACGTACCAAATTTCATCAAAATCCGTTCTTTTTTTTACAATAGACTGGGTCTGCGTTTGACCACAATCTCACCTGATGGGAAGTGACGATGCGGTCGAAGATGTAGCACGTTTACCCAGTAGATTCTTGCCACTCTAGATTTGAACATACCCAAATAGTTCAGTACTTTTTGTCTGATTCATGATGAAACGTCCATCCATTCTCCATCCATCCATCATAAACTTTCGCATTTATTATTAGAAGGAAGGATGAACTAAAGATTTAAGACAATAAATTTAAACATTTTGATAGCTATCTAGAGCGTGATGCTGGCAACAATTGTAGTAAGTACATACATTATGCTAATACACATTAAGGTCATCATTTATGTCACATAATAATAAAATTTATTCCATTGCTGTTTTTATTCAATTAGGCCCTGTCACTTTTTAAAAATGATTCATATAATATTTACGACGATTCTTTGAATTTTGAATACAAAACCAAGCAAACATTTTAATTAAATGAATATTTATTTCAACGAAATGAACTATATTTTATATTGTTCGGCCGACTCAAAGTTGTAAAAAGAAACTCATCTTACAAAAAACCTTTTCAAGGAATCAGGTATCTAAAAGCAACTGAAATTGCGGCCTACAAAAGCAACTTCCAGTGAAAAAAACGCTATCAACCTACTTTTGTACAAAAAAGTTAAAACTTTCCTTATAAAAAGTCTACGCGGGAAACTCTGAGAACTCATTAATTCTCCTTCTCAGTTTTTAATTGGACGTCCTTAAAGTTTGTTCTTTTACACTCAGTCGGACATAGTTGATATTGTAGGCAAACTCTGGAATTAGTCAAGATCTGCATCTTGCCTCTAATGCTTTGTTAATATTTTTGATTGATTATCAGGTAATAATGGGAAATATGTATTAAATTGCACATTGAGCTGTTAATCCCAATAACTATTTTCAGATGCTGTTAAATGGACTTCATAGATAAGGCTTCAATTCTTAGGACCAACTTTGTAACGAAGAAATTTATGCCCTTCTACATGCTGACGTATTTTTTCCCTCTTAAATGTCCCTACTCCCTACTCCCTAGTACCTAACTTATTATTGCCCACCTTTGGTAACAAGCAGTCTCTCACGATATCTATAGATCTATGCCCTTGTATATTATATCAATGTTAACTTTATTAACACTTGGGTTGTTATCAATATATCGCAAGCCTGTAAGTTGGGTTGTAATATCCGTCTTGAAGGAGGCCTCTCTACAGCTCTGCGGGAATACCCTAGGAGGAAGTTATTTGTTATAACTTGTTCCACAGTTCTATCTTTTTTACTTCGCCAGTGAAAAGTAATTGCAAAAATATTACTTCTACTTCAACGATTTAAGCACTCCACTCAAACTGTTGTTCGCATAAAGTTGTAAGTTATCGTAGTTAAAGTCGTTCAACTGTGCTACATTGCTACAATCACATAATATTACAAAATTTTATCATTCTGCAAACATTCTATTTAGGTACTTCGTTTGGTTTTGTCCTAGTTTTCGTAGAAAGCTAGATTCACAGTTTGATGCATCCTTGTACAATATTATACCTATTTGGTAAAGATAAAAATATACCTAGTTACCTTAGTTGCATATAGATTGTACTTCAAACTATCAGATTTTTTTATAAATCAACATCAGGGCGGCCATTTAATCAACATACATTACAACAACTAAGGTTTTACATAAAAACTTGATGCTTAAAGTACTATCAGACGACCATACTGCCTATATACTTAAACTAAGTAATTAATAAAAATATGGTCGTTAAAATTGATAATAATAATTATTAATTTAATTATTGTAATGTATAACCAATAATGAGACTTACGCGATGCCTACTGCGCCACCGAGGCTGGCCGAATGGCATGACATGAGAGAGGCCTATACCCAGCAGTGGGATGTAAAGGGCTGTGGATGATAAAGATGATGATAATAACCAATAAATACTCGAACTGGTGAGGTGAGAGACGGTGAGGACGTGGGTTAAATGCTGATCCCGCGCACTTTCCGCCTGCCCGCGGAGCGGGTGAGAGTGACGCGTTGTTTTATTGGTATTTACCCGAACTGTAATACGCAAGCCCGCCAAATCGCACTGAGCCAGCGTGGACCATACTTTTTCTATGAGATAAAGCGCATGTACCAGCAGTGGGAAAGCAATGAGACGAATACGCAAGTTGAAAATAGCAAAATATAATATAGGTACTTAAACCTAAGATAAGTACTAGGGATAAGTGACAAACAAACGACTAGGGTTAAGTGACTAACTCCGCTCAAAACGTGCAGCGCCCTCACAGGGCACATGAAATAATTACCTATGTAATTATGTAAGATAACATTCGGCAGTAATTTTCATTATTTGCTTCAATATTAACACGATATTATTAGACCTTATAATGACTACAGATACCGAGGCTATAAATGGAATTTATGACGCCATCCACAATTGGCAGCATTATCACTAAGTCATGAATAATATCTGTAGCACAATGTATATGTAACCGCAGAAACTCTGCATTATTTAGGCACAGTCAGGGACCGAGAATAAAGACTTACTGCCGACAGATCTACAAAAAATTTGGCTGCGTAGATTGTCAATTCTTTTTACAGAGTTATGGAGTACTAGCGGCGGCCCGCGGTTTCACTCGCGGTTTTCCGGGTTAAAAAGTAACCTACATATGTCCTTTTCCAGGAGCTAAAGAACCTAAATACCAAATTTCATCAAAATCCGTTCTGTAGGTTTTGCGTCCATCCTTACAAATTTTCGCTTTTATAATATTAGTGGGATAGTAAGAAGAATACTGCATTTTAATAATGACTATGAATACAATGAATGACACGTCTCGAAATGAGGACTGAGAAACTAGTAAATAATTAAATAAAATAATTGACGTGTGCGACGTTGGATCCGCTACGTAATACTACGTGGTCTGTCAGAATTGGATTTCTAGTAGCAGCAGAACTGAAAGTAAATCACAGTGATACGTTATAGAAGAAGGTTTTGTCGCCAGTGTACTTAAACATTGTTTTATTTTTAATAATATTTTTGATATACCTATATAACAATAATATTTTTCTTGACTTTGGCTTTGTGTATTCAGCATCAAGTGAAATATAATACATCTTTTTATTCCTATTTATAGTTCCGTCATGGAACTAGACAGTGGAACTAATGCAGATAAATAGTTCATATTGGGAAAACTTGCTTCCAATAAAATAATTTTTCGCGAAGAAGTTCTCGCAAGAAATTCATGCTCTACCTTAAATTTGCATATACCTTATATACATTGTAAGTTCAAGTTATAAACATTAACAAAGATTCAACAGTTACAAAGCCACCATTACCAAGCTGTAAAATAAAACAAAATCAGCTTCATTACTTTCTTGCTCTACCCACCAATAAATAAAAGTACTGTCATCAGCATCACATATTGTAAGGTCAAACGATAATATGGCACTATATGATATGGTCCTAGTTTAAAATTATATATTTGAAGGCGACATAACATGCTGTGAATATTTCATCCTGAAACTGTGGCAACAGCCAGGAACCAGGTGGAAGCAATCGGATAAAAACAGGAAGCTCTGTCGAGAACGAGCCATTTATCTCAGCTATTGTTCGCGAATTGGGAGCGTTTGAAGAGACCTTTACGTTCCGTAATCTGCCATAGGCGGAGCCAGGGTTTAAACGGGGGAGGGTGTATGAAGGCCAAAACAGGCCTGCGAACAAGGCGATTTGATTTCAAGATAGGCCCTTGCCGATAGCTTGACGCTTTCGACCAATTTTCCATTTTTTGTCATCTTTCGACTTTCACTGTACATCTCTTTCTTCAGAGGGGTTGGACCCCAATCACGCCTCCCTCGATACGTCCATGATCACGACCTACTTCTTGCCATCAGCTGGTAAACAAACTAATCTCCATTAGATTATTTATGTAATGAAATGGATGCTTTTACGCAGAGAATCTCTACTTTTACGGGTTGTTTCCGAAGCTTTTCCTTGAACGTTTTAATGTAGGTAGACATAATAGGTTTATTTGAAAAAAGAATATATTTTTAATCAACGGAAAGTAATTTCACATATTTCACTAAAATGTTTCCTCATTTTTATACGCGTACCTATATATTTAAAACAAACCTAAACAAAGAAAGGTTCATGTTATAATATTCAGTAACGAATTTACACTGAAATTAAACAATAATAAAGTTATACAACTTCCTACTTCCGAGTACTGTACAAGAAATGTGCTACTTATCTGTGTTCAAAGAACTTATTTATTTTTATATTCCTAAATATACTCCAATGGAAGAAATGAAAACTTCAATTAACAGAAAGCTAAAAGCAATTACTTCTGACAGAGTTTTGTGTAAATAAATGTGGAAATGATCCTTTTGAAACAATGAGACAATTAAGTCTCAAAATCCCGTTTTAGTAACGCCGAGAGCAATCGCGTCACTAAGGGTGAAGACGAAGGGAGGCGTTTTCTCGAACAAAAGATATTTCTTTTTTATGGTCTATTAAATATTTTCAAGGCGATAACAAGACAGCATTATGAAATATATTGGAGATCTTTGTAAAGTTACTTTTTCATTGAGTTTAGGATTCTATTTTTAACTCGTGAAGTACTTACCTAAGTACCAACCCTAAGAACCTATACGTACGTATCTTTTTTGAAAACTATATAGTATGCTTTTGTAAGTTTTGATGGTTTTGATAATGGCTAGTCTTATTTACAAAAATATTAGATCATTAATTTTTGATACTTAATATGGTACGTTTTTCATACAAAATTCAACTATTATTAACTTGTTCACTGAATATGCCTAAATTTATGCGTGGTGAACTTTTTACGGGTGGTTATTAACGCAAAATTTTACCGTTTTATTAATTTTGCTTAAATAACCACCCAAATTGACGTGTTGATTTTGTATGAAAAACGTACCACACATGTTGAGTTTTTATATCGACGTCCCAAGTTCATCATTATTAGGAAAATGTATTTATAATTTTAATATAAAAATAAACAAGAGTGTGAAAAAAAACGACCTATTAACGATGTTAATTCAAGTTAAAAACTAATTTACTCATGAGCGCGCACACACCACACACACACCCTCACACACCCTCTCTCTCACAGATAACCGCACTCTCACACACACCCTTACACTCTCTCTCTCTCACTCTCTTATACATCAGGCACATATTTTATTTCATTTTACATATTATTTTAACGTAGACCTCTATTGGGATGCTTCCGATACTACTATTATGTGAACAAAATTGTAATCGTATATTAAGGTTTCCACGACACGGGCCTAGAGCCTAGTGTGGAGCCGCCGTTCTAATCCATTAGAAATTTAATTTTGTTTTACCTATGTTTATTTATAACTTTAAGCTTCCACTGTAACTTTCGTTTTTTGAAAATAAATATCTTATCTTATCTTAAATTGCGATGGCAAGTTCACCCTGATTTTCCAACCTTCTTTACGAAGTAAGATCAATATTTTTTATATATGACTTATACCAAAACTATTTTACCGTAACTATCGTAAACATTTAGTTTAAATAGTAAAAAATTAAAAAATTGGTTTAAAAAATCCAAGTATAAATCTTAATTTACAGACTCAATTTTTTATCCTAATCATAAAATTTCTTGAGCAAAGCATCTTGGAAGGATGTAACAAAATTCCTTTATAGGTACAGCGATAAGCCCCGAGTTAGTTCCCGAAACCTTATTTTAGACGGATAATAACGTTACTATAGAGGAAAAGATTTTCCGTTGCCATTTTCCCGGCGAGGTGAAATGTCGAGAAATTCAATAAAGTGGTAATAAGTGGATTTTTGCCAGAAGTCATATTTTCGTCTATTCCTCCATTGTAACCTTTTATTACAATCTGCGACCTTTCGAGTTGCTGACGTATTTCGACTTACTTACCTTACTTGTTTATAACGGAAATCAGATAAATCAGATAGTTAATTCTTTTTGTAGGAAAATCTTGTTGGTCCGTCTTGCTTACACACCCACCATAATTATGTATGAGAGTCTCTAATACTATGTAGATACGTGTGTATAGCTACTGTAGGCACTCGATTTAAGTATTTTGGAAATGAACATGAGTACAAGAAGAATGTCATATATTATACACTCTACGTAGGTACATATTAACAAGTCGCACACATTTAAAACTTGGACAGAAAGACCGTATTTCATTATGCGAAGCATTTGTCAGAGCGAGGATTCTTTTTCATTTTGTTAATTTACTCTTCTATTGTATGTACGGACATACGAGATCTGCGCTGTGAAATACAACGAAATTCTCGAATCGCGAAAGTGAAAATTGCTTTATGCGCCTTACCTTTGGCTTATTTTGGATAGATAGAAATATCTTTATACTGCGCAATTAATAAGAAATTACTGTAGGTTTACTACTTTCCGGGTACCTAATTTTTTATGTTAAGTACATACAATAGGTGGTATCATACTTCAAAAAAAAATTCGAGTAAATATCGAGTTTTTTGGGTCCATTTATTCAAATTCTATTGAAATTATCGAAAAAATAAACCTACAAACCTCAATAATGATAACTTCTCTTACATGTCCAAGTTTCATCAAATTTGGTTAATTTTTAGGGGTAAAAAAACGTTTTCTCTTTTTGTATGAAAATTTCAGCGTGCCGTTCTCTGACAGAAATACTTATATATAAGAATTCAAGAATCTTCTTATATATAAGCTTTACCAGTTAATTTTTGTTATGACATATCTACTACCGTTGCTCTACAGGTGTTTTATGAATTATACCAATTCATCAGATGTTACCATTTACCTTACACTTAGATATTAGGCTGAAATCAGTTTCATTAATATTCCATCTCCATGCTACCTCGGTTTCAATTGCGCCATTTGAAGCGAAGTAATTTTACTACCCACCGTACCTACCACAAAGAGAGTATATAAGTGTCAGATTCATCATGATAGAAGAACTGGTGATGGGCTATTCGAAGCACTTTTTGCTTGCTGTAAAGTTTCTTCGGCGGGGTCGTGTGTCTGGTCGTCCTCTTCCCTCAAATATGGGTGAGGAGAGCTATGGCTGGCACACGCGTCAACTCGTGAACGAGTGCTGCAAGTGGGAACTGGTTCGACTCTGGCAGCTCATGATTAGTTTAGGAAAAAAATATGAAATATATGTTAAAAAAAATATGAATAACTGATATACGCCTTGAAAATATATGAAGAGACGAAAACGGCATGGACGCCTGGTCCGTGGACAGGCAGAGCAGACGGGGGTTTTAGCCAGTAGGTGGCTTAGGCCAAGTCTGGCACTACCCGGGCTCTCCCTTCCCAGGTGTCCATGAGGATATCCCCCGTCGCGCGACGGTACAAAAAATAATGTCAGATTCAGTTTAGAATTCAGTTAAGTAACTTTTTTTTTATATGTAACTGAATGACGAGACGAGCTGGTCGTTTGCTTGATGGTAAGCAATACGCCAGCCCATAACAATAACAGCACCACCCAGAACTTCGTTTTGCAAAATCCTACGCAGCGCTGCACTGCGCTCGTCACCCTGAGACAATTAGCTGTTGAGTCTTATAATGCCCAGTAATTTCGCTGGCTACAATGCCCTTCAAACCGGAACACATTAATGTTTGCGCACTACTGCTTGGCGGCTGAATAACTGGCAAAGCGGTAATACACACCCAGACGGCCTTTTGCATACGGGAAACCTACCACCAGTAGAGTAGGTACTCGTGGTAGGTCTTCCGTATGCGGGAGGCCGTCTGGGAAGGTACCACAGCTTTGCCAATTATTCTGCAGCGCAAGCATTACTGTGTTCCGGCTTGAAGTACATTGTATCCAGCGAAATAACTGCATGGGCATACAAGACTTAATATCAGATGTCTCAGGGTGATGAACGCAACGCAGTGCTGTTTATGGTATTAAAAGTTCTGGGTTGCACTGCAATTGTTATGGGCAGGCGTGGCGCTTATCACCAGGTGAACAACATGCTCGTTTCATCACTCAGTTTCATAAAAAAAAGATGCCGATGTCGACTGTACAATGTAATTTGATAAATGTATAAATAGGAAGCATGTGTGATTCTGAGTAGAGAATTAATGAAGACGTCCTAAAACAACAGGATGTATGGGAACTCATTACTCTGTGTATATATGTGTACCTATTTATATATGATATTTAACTTTCCGTATTACGAATGTAGGTACAAACCTTTACTAAGTTAATGTTAACTTTCATTACAATTTTACAACAACACAATATAACAGCAAATCTGAATTTTATACCGTTTACTGCTTTTATGTACTTATGTTTTCGTTGAAAATGAAAGATGAAGATATTGTTTTTTTAAATACTTATCCGAACTGTCTACTATCCGAATGTCAGGATTGTTTAAGGATTTTCCAAAAGCACCACTATTATTTTAAATGGATTTTAGACCTGTTGTTTCGGGTTAGTTAAGTAATTAAAACTTACAACACGGAGTTATTTTCCACACGTAGTCGTAGACACGCTAAAGGCGCTACAACAATAGAACCGTAACATTTGGAAGCGAGCCAAAGATTCGCTCAGTTCACAAAACATTGTGGAAAGTGCTCAGGTTCTGGCCTTGTATGGATACAAACATATACGTACATAATAATATTATAGTCCATCATTCGCTTCTTGTTGACTTTGAACATTAAAAAAGTGTTGGCACTTACCTATTTTTTTATGGAATTGAGTAATAAGACAAGCAAGTCGTTCGCCTGGTGGTAAGCGCCATGCCTACCCAGAACTTTTCATATCATGAAAAGCACTACGTAACTGCATTGTGCTCATCACACCGAAACATCAAATATTAAGTCTCATATTATGCCCAGTAATTTCGCTGGCTACAATGCCCTTCAAATTGGAATACTGTAATGCTTGCATACTGCTTGGCGACAGAATAACTGGCAAAACATTACCTACCTGCCCAGACGGCTTTTTGAATACGAGAAACCTACTAAGGCTTTAAAAACCTACAATATAAACTATTGTACTGTCTTCCAGCATTTATGTATACCGGCCACCAGTGAGCAGGACAAAAGCTCCAAAGAAAAGCTTATCAATTCGTTTCCGTCAACCTAAATAAAGTAAACAATGAAAAAGGGACGTATTACGTAGGTATTTTAATGTAAATTACCAGATAGCTTCCCTGAATACCTAGAATAACGGCAGCCACTCGCTCTTAGATACCTGGGTTTATTACTTTTAAACTAGCAACGTAAAACCCACCGGCGACATGAGTTTTAATATTATCTAAACTGTTGGTACATCTTACTTTTAAGTTTTACGTCTCATTTTATATTCTATGTCATTAAGAATTCTTTCAGCTGGCTATGTGTCGGTAAAGTTACATTTAGCTAGAGATAGACCGGTTAGGACTTCCGAGAAATGGTTCATTAAGTTTTATGCGGTTATCCGGTTAAAATACGGTTGGTTACGACGGACTAGCTTATGTTTAAGTAATCGCTTTGTTTAGGGTTTTTACTATTTGGCTATCAAGCACTCCAATATTCAATTGTTCAAGTTTCATTGTTTTAACTACAACGGTACAGAATCATTGTAAAATATAAGTAGCTAGCTAATTTATTTATTTCTATAGATTCACAGAATAGTATTTAGTCACTTATAGCTAGTTACATTTAATTTGAACTTAAGCCAAAAATAATATATACCTATATTATGTAATTTAATAATTTAGGTAGTATACATTTTACGAGAACAAGTGTATAAATGTTGAGGCAGTCGCAGCTAAAGTGAATTGTAACAGTAGGAACACACAATGCAATCTATTTATTATCTAAGACATGTTATTAGTACCTACTTAGTAGTTACTAATGTATGTATTGCTAAAGATGTTTCTACAAAGCGTTGCGAACGTCATTGTGTGCAAGTGTGCGTTGCTGAATGTTGACAGCTATTTGGCAAATTCAGCTACATTTCAGCCAGGCTCTATATCGACGAGGTTTGTGGTGCAAGATAGACGTTTTTGGATTCAGGTAATTGAAAATTCATATTATTTATCCAGCAACACGACATGAAAATTGTAAGAGTTCGTGATAGCATTTACACGTAGCGCGTGGCACAATATGTATAATAACTACACTCGAGAGCAATGAATCCGGGTCACTTAAAGAATCCTAAAAATCTCGGAAACTAAAAATGCTAGGTTAATGCAATAAATTGTATTTAATAGACAATGTAATACTCCTTAAATGAAGGTATTAAAACTTCTTAGTTATTGTAAAGTTATATCATAAAAAAATCAAATTTAAAAAAGGGCCACTTTCGAAGATGGAACTACGAAATTACAGCATTTGGTTTTGCTTTTGTTTGTAATCCGTCATTTATGTGGGTACATAAACCATGTTGATAGTGCTCTATATTCATTATTCAAGCTGAAATTATGTCGCTTACGCCTGAAGAATGCACCAGAATACTTACAATGCTGGAAACCGGCCGGAGTCAGCGCGATACAGCCAGGACTGTCGGTGTGTCGCTGTCAACAGTACAAAGAGTTCTCCGACGTTACGAAGAAACTGGTTCTAACCTACGCAGACCAGGAACGGGCAGAACCAGGTGTACCACAGCACGAGAAGACCGATACTTGGTGAACACCATGCTTCGAAATCGCTTTCTCACAGGAACTGAACTCACCAATCAGTTTCGACGCCTCGGAGGAAGTAACCCAAGTGCATGGACAGTAAGACGTCGGCTTGCTGAATCTAACTTAAAACCCCTTAGACCTGCAAACGGCCCTAAACTGGAGCGTGGGCATCGTATTTCGAGACTAAGATATGCCCAGAGCCACGTAAATTGGAGTATTGAAGATTGGTCAAAAGTTATGTTCTCCGACGAATCAAAATTTATGCTCTACAAGCACGATGGAAGACACAGAGTGTATCGAAGACCAGGGGAAAGATTCAAGCAAGCATGCATCGAAGAAAAAGTAGCCTACGGTGGTGGGTCTGTACTTGTGTGGGCCGGAATTTCTTCTGAAAGTCGCACAGAGCTGGTGATCATAGAAAACGGCTCTTTAACTAGCGTAAGATATGTGGAAGAAATCCTCAATGATCACGTTGGTCCATTTATGGTCAATTTAGGTGAGGATGCTATATTTATGCATGACAATGCCCGACCTCATACAGGTAGGATTGTGAATGACTACCTTCGAGAGATGAACATTACTCGTATGGAGTGGCCAGCGCGCAGCCCGGATATCAACCCGATCGAGCATGCTTGGGACGAGCTAGGCAGATGCGTAAAACAACGAAACCCTCCCCCAATCACGCTTCGTGAGCTCAAAATTGCTCTCACAGAGGAATGGGAGAATATTCCCCAAAATCGTATAAGGAACTTGGTGTACAGCATGCCAAACCGCGTAAACGCAGTAATGGAAGCACGAGGAGGCAATACGAAGTATTAAAATTCAAGAAAATCGTAATAAAGTTCGAAAATTTCATGTTTCCTATTATTGTTTTAAGGAGAGATCAGCAGTTTTTTTCTTTATGTAATTTTGTGTTAATAAAATGTATGGTGACTCATATTTTTTTTACTTTCATTTAAGGAGTATTCCATTGTCTATTAAATACAATTTATTGCATTAACCTATCATTTTTAGTTTCCGAGATTTTTAACATTCTTTAAGTGACCCGGATTCATTGCTCTCGAGTGTATAATACTGTATAGGTTAAACAAGGAGATACGTATATATGGAACTACCTCATTCGTGTAAGCCTGAGTATATTACATTTAATACTTTCCCAGCAGTGAGAACATACTAGGCGGATGATGATGAAGATGATACTCAATGTAGTTATTTTGTTACAGCTTAAACTATCATTCTAAGACCATTTAAATTAAAATACACCACAAATAATGGTACTTAAAAGCCATTTGTACCTAAAGACGTTAACAATTGCGTAAGTGCCGTGCTCTAACCTACTTCAAGGTAGACTTAGTGCTACATAATCTACAGGTTATATCCAACGGGTTTGAATCGCGTCTGCTCGCAGCTTACGTCTGAACGAGCGGGATGCGGACGCGAGCGTAGGCGGGCGCTACATCGATCGCGAATCGTGACCCCTGACATTTTGGAAGACAGCAGCTCAGGGTGACGGTCGAGCCCGCTCCTACTCGATTTTAGCAACTTTGAAACCGGGCCACTTGATTAAAACTTGTTGACTCAACTAGGCTCTTATATCTTATTCTATAGAAAGGTTTTAGCGTCCCTTTGGTCAATAACTGGTCACTTGAGTTAAACTTATTGAATCGAGATTTAAAACTGAACAAAAAGTAAAGTATGATCTAATTTCGAAGCGGTGTTATATTTTTATTTATTTTTATTTTATTTTGTTTGGGGGGCTAACAGCTGTTGTTACAAAACATATTGACAAATTAATATAAGAAGAGCCAATTAAAAGCCTCCGCAAGTAACAATGAAATAGAAATGAAGAATTTTTACAATTAAATGAACATAGCAATAAAAAGTGCGAGATGGCACCATGCAATGCCATTTACAAATTAGAACGATTAGGTAGTGATGACGTTAGAGCCGTATTCACTGCAGCCCGCACTGTTATATAAGGAAGCATTAGAGATTTTACTAGCGACATTTTAAAAACAGATTACTTGATTATTTTTTTTGTCTCTGATGCTGATGGAATAGATTTTAGATAATTTGAGCACTTTCAATACAATAGAATAGAATATTTTTTATTCAAAAAATATTGTACACAGGGAAACAATAAGTCAACATTCTCAATAAACAGTTACAATGGGCTGTGTTATCGTAAAGTCAATTTACCAACAAAATTGTGAGAAATAGCAGTAATTATACTGTATCAGAATGTGCTTATGTCAATCTGCTGGATTGACATAGTAAACGCGCAATTTGTTATGTAAACCGGCAAAGTATTTATTAAAGTAACGCCATATTGACCTGAAGAGAGCCAATTTACTTCATTAAAGCAATTAGAACCCGTAAATGTCAACGTTACAAGTCTGTCTAATTAATAGGCTATTTATAGACATTTTATCAACTTTGAAGATTGTGTAAACTTTTAAGATAAAAACACTTACTTCAGTTCGCCAAATTGAAGAACCTTAGGCATAATACCCTAGTTTAATCACGAAGTGACATATATCTTAAATATCCTGCAAACAAGTGTAAACTTACATTCTATATGCGAAAACTGCTAAATGGCGTTAGGATAATTGTTTTATTAGTTACTTAGATATATATCACTGTACGTATGTCTCATACCAGGGAATATGCCATTCGATTTCTACAACGTGTGAAAATATTCACCCTATTTGGAATTCCTGACTCAATGTGCCCCCTATTGAGAACCCCATTTTGGTAAGTCGTAGAATCTACATTTGCGATTCATAAACGAAGCCCGTATCATAAAAACAAAGTAATACGTACATTGAAACAATACGCGAAACAAAATTAAATCATGTTACTAAAAATATCTGGCATTGTTGTCGAACACAAGCCGTCTGTTCTGAAAGGCATTATTCGCTATTACAGGGGTGTGAGAGCTAGCAACCCTGTCGGGAATCTAGGTCACGCACACACTCCGGTGCTAACGCACACTACAGTAATAAGAGTGTGAAAATACAGTGCTTAAATTTTATGCACCGTTATAATATGAGGCACTCACACTATTGGGTGTTGTTGCAAAGACGCCTAACTATGTTGGCTTGGCACATATTAGAGTTAACAAGGTTTTTGGTTGTCATTGTTAGATCTGTTGCTTTTATGAGCTCTGGCTTCGTATATTAAATTATTACTAAATTTGATAGTAAGTGATAGGGCGTCGTTATTGGTAGTCAAGCAAGGTATACTACTGGTAACGTTTTATATATTTCTGTGTCAATGTTACAGCAAAATACGCAAGCTCCGAGCTCCTCTACCTGCCTCCACCACAATGTAAGTACATACATACATACATACGCATCGACATCCTACGTCATAGTGTATATATTAAGGCAACAAAATATACAACTGTCAGGGTTCATTTAGGTTTAACTTTTAATCTATTTTATAGATTAAAAGTTAAACCTAAATGAACCTATTTTATAGGCGATTTAAAGTAATTTTCTATAGACGAGTTTCAGCAAACGAAGTGTAGAACGCCATAATCGCTCCTATGGATGAAGTGGCAAGACGTTTTCAGTGACAAAAAGGCAAAAATTAAGTAGACTGCTACAGTCTAGCAATCATGATGGACATTCTACTAATATCATGAATGCGAAAGTTTGTGAAGATGCATGGATGGGTATCCAGTTATCCATCCATCCATCCATCCGGATAGATGAGTGGATAGATGGATTGATGGATGGATGGATGGATAGATGTTTGTTACTCAATCACGCAAAATCTACTACTGAATGGATTTTGATGAAATTCAGTATGTACCTTAGGTCCTTCAATATGACATAGGCTATTTTTTAAACCTGGGAAACCGCGGGTGAATCCACGAGGCGTAGCTGGTTCAATTGTATTAAAAATGAGGTATTTGTGCAATGACACCTTGACTTGTATTGCAGCTAGACTTTACTAATCCCTACTATAGCTTCGTTGTAAGGACAATACAATACAATACAACACAATAACACTTTATTGCACACCAAATTACATAATAATATAAACAATTATATAAAACAAAACAAAAAAAAATATACACAAAATACATCGTAGTTTTGACGTACAATGGGCGGTCTTATCGCTTAGAGCGATTTCTTCCAGACAACCTTTGGATGGATAGAACAGGTATAAGATCTAATGCGGTTTGGTGGTGTACATAATAAATAACAAATATATTAGTCATAAGTAACTTATATAAATAAGGACCATAGCTTTTTAGATGTATAAAATTACGAAATGAAAATTAGTTGTAGCCGCAGTAAAGATACTCTGACTAATGGAATTTGTGTGTTTCAGGTACTCGGTAAAGGCTTAAATACCGTGCTTTTGACATGTTTATTTTAAATTCTCCACAAAATTTCTGGTAATGCAAACCAAACATTGTTAATAACTCAATATCCGTTGTGCTCATACGTGTACGTACGTGTTAATAATTTCCAATACGAGCGAATATTTCTGGTGTGTACGTTAATATAGCAAGAACCTGGAAGTCTGCAACACAGATGGAACGAATACTTATTTTTTAGACATCACTTGTTGGGAATTTAATAGTTATATGATAGTTAAATGTGTTAATTTCCGGTATGAAGTTGAATGAAGTATCTATAAAAAATATTTATGGAACAGCAGATGAGACAAGCAAGTCGTTTGCCTGGTGGTAAGCGCCACGCCTGAACATATCAATTGCAGTGTCACCTCGAATGGCTACAATGCCCTTCAAACCGGAACACACCATTGTCCTAGACGTGTGTTTCAGGATAGTGCTCGGTGATCCATCAGGGAAGACGGCTTAGAGCAGTTGCTAAACTGCCGTCTTCCTCTAGATCTACCTTCATAATATGTGATCTATCTTGCGCCGAGAAGTGTACAACTCTTGGCATTTTATGCTGAGCTGAGCCCATTCGGCACATATATTTATTATTTAAGTTTTATTTATAATTTCTTGTTTGTGTGCCGAATGGTTTTTCTTTCTTTTCTTTTTTTCTTTTCTTTTCTATCTTCAGTCACATCGTCTCATAGCATCAAGCAAGATATTGGTAAAAAATAAATCTCTAAACAATAAAAATGTAAATAAAAAATGTAGAAATACATAACTTTAACATTTAAAATAAAATACGTCGTTTATGATAATAAAACGTTTAATTAAATTAAATACTATATTATCTTTACAAAATAAATAGTACCTATATGTAAAAGGTATATCCCAGTTCTAAACGAGTACCTTACCTTCAATATCAATTGAGCGAGTGTGGCTCAGCGGAAACTCGTGCGCCTTTCGATCCGACGCACCTGGGTTCGAATCCCGACTCGGCCCTGCACCAATGACTTATAGTTAAGTGCAGATTTTGCACGCTCGCTCTAAAACGGTGAAGGAAAACATCGTGACGAAACCCGCTTACGCGCTTTGGAGTGGTAGGCTCTGGCCGTGGTTATAATACCACCCACCGAACAAAGCCACGCCGTCAAGCGACCTAGTTGTGTTGCGGGATGATGTTTGGTGAACAATCGGGGAGACGGGTCTGAGCAGCCGCTCAACTGCCGTCTCTCTCTAGATCTATGTGCTCCATCTTAGGCCACATCATCGCTTCACATCAGGCCAGATAGTGGCCAAGCATAGATCTATTAAGCGTAAAAAAAAACCTACATATTTTTAAAAGACAATCTTTTAACAAATTCGTTATCGGAACCGCCAGCAGATTAAACTGAGCCCAAACACTAGTAGTTTACGATTATCCGTCAAGAAGTTCCATTGCCCACCTTCCGCTTCCATCATCAGATCAGCTGGCTGTCACAATTACAATGTCATCGGACTTTGACACGTATGCAAAACTTCAACTCCGTAGAATATGAGGAAATGGTTCCGATTCAACTTGCAATGTTTGGGACAAATCGAGAAGTCGAATAAAAGCTTGTAAAACCCATAGCATTTATAACTAACTATGATAATCTAGTTCCCAAATGGAACTATAATAAAGGTTGCCAGGGTTCGAAGTGGCGCTCAAAGTGCAAAGGTAAATGCAGCCTCTGATTCTATTTATAGCTCGCCCGGGTAGAGCTGTTCTACGATTTCCTATTTCAGAGGATATTTTTATTTGAATATATTTTTATCACGTTTTTAAGTCACTTTCTTATTTGTCTGTCTGTCAGTCTGTCGTTCCGGGTGGAATCTTACAACATCTATTTCGAGCACTTTTCGATTAACTATCCGGTTGAAACTTTCAGGGTAGCTTAAATTCGACGACAATGCATTCTAAATAAAAAAAAAACATGGTTTTTAGATTTTTTTAAATATATTTTTATGGAACTAAATGACTAGATCTGCAGGTCTTTCACCTGATCGTAAAACACACGCGCTCATAACAGTTGCAGCACAATCCGGAACTTTGCGTGGCACTGCACTGCGCTCGTCTCGCTGAACAAACAATAGCGCTTAAGTCTCATAATGCCCAATGCACTTGAAACACAGTGCCTTTCAAACCGGAACACAGTGATGTTTGCACACTACTGTTTGGTGGTTAAATTCTGGCAAAAGTGTTATACTTTCAGAAGTGGGCTTCCATTACTATAAGGCAATATTTGATGTTGAGAGGCATTTTTTAAAGTATTTTTGTTCAATAAGATAGTTTCACTACTAAAACTATTTTATTGAACAACAACAAAATGCAAGCATTGTAGCCAGTGAAATTACTGGGCATTATGAGACTCAACAGCTAATTGTCTCAGGGTGACGAGCGCAGTGCAGCGCCACGCAGGTTTTTGCAAAACAAAATTCTGGGTGGTGCTGTTATTGTTATGGGCTAGCGTATTGCTTACCATCAGGTAAACGACCAGCTCGTCTCGTCATTCAGTTACATAAAAAAAAAATATATAATTATAGTATTGTTTTTTTTGTATATATATATATATATATATATATATATATTATATATCAGTACTAGTTTTTATTTATTATATAGCCTTTCTGACCGGAGCTTTACGCTCAGTAGAAAGTAGAAACTGACTGGGTTTGCAGGTGGTTCAACTTAAACTTCGTCTACCTTTTCTTTTCACATTTTTAAAGAAACGACAGCAGGAACTTTGTAGGTACCCAACATAAACCTTTTAGATAAATGTAATATCTCGTTATTAAACTAAATATGCCCGCTAGAGAAGAGCACCAAGAAACTTTGCGGGATGTCTCTTTTTTTCCAGGCTTCCGTCACACGTAGTTATAGTTGATATCTACACGAACTGCTTTGTTTGTAGCCCAAATCAGAATTAGCCGAAAACCTCACCCACATCACAAGACACAAATGTTATGATTACCCTATCGGCTTATCAATTTTCTTTTGTCATCAAAGCTAGCAAACAGAATATTACCTACCAATCTCGCAAATCCGTATTTAAATTGAACAAAAGGTCGAAGTGCGTCCCGAGGGCGTAGCAATTTGCAGAAAGCCCGCGCCTGCTTTCCGCTTCCCAGTATCGAGCTATCTGTCTCCCTCCATCAGGTCCCGGGGAAACCTAGATACGTAGGCGACCTGTGCATAGCCTGCGAAACTGGCGCAATCGATGTTCAGCTTTATTGCTTGTATAATAAATTGGAAGCGCAAAGGGGTATGTTGTACCGACAGCTCTTGTAATATGTTGTAGAGTAATGTAGGCAGTAGGGGGATTGTGGTGATTTGGTATGCCTCGCTTTGTTCATTCAGGGAATTCTCGTGCGAACCGATAAACAATTGCTGTTGCTCTGAAATGTGGCTGTCGTGGTTTTACTGTATTTTAATCAATTGATGCAGTGTATTAGGTAGAATTCTAGGCCTGCGTCAGCATTACAAACGTTTGTCATGGATTTGCATTTTGACATACGGTTTCATTAAAGCAATGAGTGTTCATTTCGTCGCTTTTGACTTTAAGATAACTTTAAAACCACCCCAGTCCCTAAGTTAGTAGTTAAGTAGAAGTAGTTCTTCTTTTACTACGTAAGCCATTTAATTTACGAAATTCTCACTAGTGGGTGGGCACTATGACTTTCTTCATTGCACTGTGAATAATCTTGTAACAAGCACGAGCTGCACTCACTCGACCTGTTGCTCTGGCTATCTCTCCCAAATCGATATTCTACGTGAGATGCACCCGGTAATAACATTAATATCGGAAATGTTAACGGCATTTTATTTACGGATTTGTTGGAAATCCATTGTTATTATAAATAAGGACTGAAACCGACATTTTTCGTGATGATGAAGAATTTAACAATAATAATTCACTTCAGCAATGTTTTTTTAGTACACCTGCAATGATGGCTCACGTAGTAAAACCACGCGTAATCCGTTCAGAGGTGAGCTTGGACGGTAAAATATCTGTCATAAGTAGGTGTACAAGAGCCAGTGTGGCTCAGCGGGGACTCATGCGCCTTTCGATTCGACGCACCTGGGTTCGAATCCCGACTCGGCCCTGCACCAATGACTTATAGTTAAGTGCAGATTTTGCACGCTCGCTCTAAAACGGTGAAGGAAAACATCGTGATGAAACCCGCTTACGCGCGTTTCATCGTGATGAAACCCGCTTACGCGCTTTGGAGTGGTAGGCTCTGGCCGTGGTTGTAATACATATCGGTGGGTGCACCGAACAAAGCCATGCCGTCAAGCGACCTAGTCGTGTTTCGGGATGATGTTCGGTGAACCATCGGGGAGATGGGTCTGAGCAGTCGCTCAACTGCCGTCTCAGGCCACATCATCGCTTCACATCAGGCGAGATAGTGGCCAAACATGGATCTATTAGGCGTAAAAAAAAAGCTTGTGCCGCAAAATTAGCAAGTTGAAGTGGCAATGGACCGGCCATATAGCTTGTAGAACCGATAACCCTTGATGTAAAAAGGTTCTCGAGTGGCGAATACCAAAGGTGGACTAACGGCCTGGTGAGAGTCGCGGAGGAAGCCGCTGGATGCATACAGCGAGCAACCGCTCGTTGCGGTGTTTTATGGGGGAAGCCTATGTTCAGCATTGGAGGTCTTTCGGCTAATGATGAAGTAGTGCTGTCGTTCGAAGGTTTAAGGACCACGCTTTTAGAACATGGGGAAACTTTGCCCTCTATACATTAAACTCAACAAAACAAATGTTACGTTCCTCAAAGTAATATCTCAGATTTCTAGATTATTAAATAACTAATATTTAACCTTACACAATTGACTCTGTCGTGCACAAGTCCCATTCCCCATGACATGGTAATACAAATACAGAATTGTATTGACCCGGCGCTGCCGTGGTAAGTGATTCCAGTCGCAATTGATTACTTCTGAATAGGCGTACTTTGGTTTTCAAATGCTTCCTGTATTCAACTGTATACATTGTTTAGCAGGGTTTTGATTGCCGTTTTATGAGATCTTTATGACTTGACTTTAAATGCGAGATGTGGTTCATAATTGACTTGGAGCATACAATTTAGAGATTGCCATTTGTTTTTGAAATCAGGTTAAGGTAGAAGTTTTGTAGGTATTTTATAGGAAGCATCCATTACGTAGTCATAAAAATGTGTCCAAATAGAACGTGCAAAATAAACAATAGAGGTGTATCCTAGGTAGGTATACATATTATACTACCTTTTGCTAGTGACTTTAGCTTTTGGTTCTCGAGGGGTTGGTTTTACATTAGTCACAAATACAACATTAAACAACCGCTTTCAGAATCGTAATAAATATTTACATTTAAGTATAACTCTTTCCTTTTTCGCAAGTGCCAAGGTGTAAAAGCTTCTTGTCCCAAATTCCTTAGATTAATACAAACGGGAAAGCCTTAGAGCGCGAAGTTTTACGACCGTCGTAAAGTGCCTACCATCAATTTTGGGAGTTCGGAGTGGAACCGTGAAACGTAGGCAGCTGTACAACAGAGAACGTTTTAGTACCTTGTCACTGTAAGTACACAGCTTTATTCCGCCTACAAATTAGCACGACTATAAAAGTGTAGACTGTTGATAAGGTAATTTGCAAAAGGCGATGCACCCGTTTTGTTATGAAACCCAAAAAGTCGTTTTATTGCTAGCTACCACCGTATGTATACAGACAGTGCAGAGCAAGCGTCAAAACAACTTCTCACTAAGCCTGCAAAGGTTAATGCGACAGACTCGTGATCACACCGTTTTGCTAGACAGTATGAACCAAGTGTACAATACACCCTGTGAACCTAGATTGCTTTCCGTCTTGACAAACAGGCATCATCAGTTGGTAGAAACCTCTTTAAACTATGTTTTCTGATTACTTTTTAAGCTTTATAGCATCCAGGCATCTACTACCATCCTAACTGACCAATCCTTTAGTCTTTTTTATGGCCAAAAACGCCATTCACAGAACTAAGATGCTACTTTCCACTACAAAATAGAGAAGTTGATATAACGATACGAAAACAAAGAAACTTCGGGGACATAGCCCTGAGGGAAGACACTATAATATTCTAACATTCTACTAAGAAAAAGTTCTACCTCGTTTGTACCACATACCTATGGTCCTATTACATTGTGTTATTTAGATTAAAGGATCGTGGATTGTTACCCACATACCCAGTCACCTGTGGCCCGCCCAAATGTGAAATTGACATCGCCACAACGAAACATGTGTGCTGGAAAATTTTTGAATGACATACCTATACGAGCTATACGTTATAGTGAAATTTTAACACTAAAACAAGAGAACAAATGAGAGTATTAGGTAAATCTTGCCTTCCAGTGGATCATGTTAGTATCAATAAAAGTAAGTGCTTGTGCTCCAATTTTTACAGAAAGAGCAGTTCATTTATAGAGAACAGTAAATTTTATTTAGAGGTAGCTATATCTTATGCCACCCATACACATTCAATGCTTCCCACGCCCATACATACAGTACTCAACTGTACCAGTAATAGATAAGGATTAGGAGGACTATCTTTAAAAGGTCAAAATACGCAAGAATATTGACAAAATTTAATATAATCATCTATGACAGATGGTCTCTAAATCTGTCTGTGATAGTCTGTTGGCAGAGAAATTGAGAACAACAGGTCGTGTGACTCATTCTTGTAATTTAACTGGCGAAATTATGGACTATAGGCACACAATACATTACTGAGCTGAAAACCAGCGTTGTGGATTCTTAAACAACATTATACTGAGCACAGAACTTTTTGACTGCACTGTACACGGCAGCGATCTCCATACACATGCTGTAATTGTTTGCCTTGGCCTTTAACTTGTTTTATTTTGTTCTCCTATTACACTTGTATATGTGACATGTTTTTGTGTGCAGTTTTGTCCTAATAAATTGTTTCTCTCTTTCTTTCTTTCTACTGCGTGTACGGTTTTCGGTGTTTATGGAGACGGGTCTGAGCTGTCGCTCAACTGCAGTCTTCCTCTAGATATATTTGCTCCATTTTCAGCAACGTTGTCGCTAAAAATCAGAAAATATAGTGTCTTAATATAGGCTTATGAGGGATAAAAATTAGAAATCACATCGCCAAAATTGCACACAAAATGCACTACTTTTTTGTATTGTATATTTTTTTCATTCACGGTTTTACCCTTCGTGGGAATTTTAAAATACTTAAGAATATACAGGCATAAAACCAATGTGTACCGGCTCTAATCCTACAATAGCCTAACCTAGCAAAGATCAAAAGCAATGTCTGCTGGCCTTAGACCTAGGGGACATCAATAGCAACGTCTGCCTCTGCCGTAATGTTTTCCTTAGCATGAATAAAATAATTGATGACTATTGTTAGCCATTTCGTCTAGACTAAAAGGTCGACTATATACTACCTGACCTTATTAATGACACACTGGAAAGGTCGTGTTGTTTATAGGCTCTTGTTGGATATCTATTTCAGGCTGGAACTATGTTACCGAAAATGTCCATTGAGGCAACCAGAACATTCATCTAAAGTATCACATTTGTATACACCGGAGTGTCTAAACATAGGTACAGGTTGTTCATTTTAGGGTATGCGTAATGACTATATAATAATGTCGAAGTGGTTATAAGTTTTGTATGTATTAATTTGTATAATAATTGTCCTACCTTTTAATTTAAGTATTGAATAAATTATTAACTATTATAGTGGCTTTATTGGTTTTAAATTTTAAAGTCTTGTGGCTTAAAATTTCATGTTTTGAGGGTGATAATCATAGATGACGCACATTCTCCATGCAACCCTGATGGCACAGGGTCTAAGTTAAAAATGTTAGTTAGTTTCAAATTCTGTTTATAAAATGTCAGACTAACATTAATTGTGTCACAACACAACACAGTTGTATTCATGTCACAAGAATAGACATGAAGTGAATAGCATAACTTTTTTCCATCGGCGTGCCACATATCTTGTCCGATACTGTACAGCTTGTGTTTGTCTTGCTTAGTATTGATGGAGACAGAACTTTCTAGGACATACAATATATTAATCCAGATTTGTAAAATTTACGCACAAGGCTTTCGTTTGACTAGGGATGTTTTGCTTAATTTTATAACTAGTATATGTTTACTTTGGTACCATTAAAATAATTAAATAATTGTATATAGGTAGAGCTAAGACGGCGGTCTCTTATTCACACACGTTTTCTTGTCGTTAAAACTAATGTGGCGGCTGCACCACGCCGTTTAACCTTCATGTCTGTCAACAAATTTCCATAGAGATCCATACAACGCTATTATACTTATGTAACCAAAGGTTGTCTGGAAGAGATCGCTTTAAGCGATAAGACCGCCCATTGTTACACCACTGTAAACATTTGACTTGTACTTTATCTCTATTTTTAAGGTGAATAATAAAGTGTTTATCTATCTATCTATCTATCTAACCGAGTCTACATACGGCTAATTAACCATAGATTTTGACGGCCAAGAAACGTTTGTGAACAAGACGCCTTGTCTGTTTAATGCAACAAGAATTTTATTGAACGTAGATGGCATAACATAGTAACGTTGAGACATTTGAACCAAAAATATGGTGAACATTCCTCCTGCGCGCACTAAGCGTTTCGCTTCCACTTTCATTATGTCCACCGCTAATGAGTAGAACTCCCTGCCGGGGTCTTTCCTGATACTAATAGTCTAGGAATCTTCAAATCTCAAGTGAACAGGTACTATCTTGGCAAGCGTGCTACATCGTCGACCACATCGTCGCTTACCATCAGGTGAGATAGTGGTCAAACGCAAGCAAATAAAAACAACAATTACAAAATATTTTGTGACTACCCGCGTTTTCATTCGCAATTTTTTGGGGTAACTTTTTAACCCTTCCTCTACTTCATATCTGTGGTAGCTAAGTTGGTTACGAGCTTTTCCTGTACTGAAAGAGAAAGCTCCGATTTCAAAATTTGACTGCGGTGAAATATTTTCCATAACTAAAAAGTTTCTTACTCTATTTGTAGTATTTTTTTTAGATTTTTTAATTCTCTTTGTCTCTATTTGTTTGTGAGAAATCGGTCTCTTCCGTAAATGCCATTGCAGCCCTGTAACGTTCAAAAATATTTATGAACCAATTTCCTTTGACAAACGGCCCCTTTGTTGTTTTTGTTTTTAATATATTGTTTAAATTAGCACCAGGAACATGAATTAAGCGGAATTAAGGCAAGAATCGATGGCACGAGCTTAAATGATTACTTTAATTCATGTTATTCTGCTTCGTTATAGTTTTGTTTCGAGGACTATACATTTTTAAAGTAGTCAACATTACAAAGGCGAATTTGTTAAGTCTTTCCACTTTGGTTGTTTCTAGGATAGTTAATTAATGTCTCAGAACGATTAAGTCACGGTTTGTTATGAAACTTAAACTAAACTGTTACTGCAAGATAGTTTAGAAACACGCAAATATAATCAGAAATGCACAGTAAGTAGGTACCTACATATTTAAATAAATATTAATAAATAAAATAAAAACTTATTCAGGTATATTATAGATACGGGCTACGGCACACCTTTTTGATCGGTATTAAATTATAATATGAAACCTATCAACGAAAGCGAATATGATTATTAGTAAAATTGTTCTTTCTGTGAACCGCGTTCAAGCAAAGCCGGATTTAGATAAGCCCACCTTCTTTATACATGAAGATACTTGTGTGACATTTTTGTATGAGCTTCTTGCTAAGTGCGGTGCCGCACTGCATCCGATCCGAATCCAAAAATATGCTGTCCGAAGTAAGCACAGTGCTATTTCTAAAACATGTTACGCACTACAGTCCTATTATCCGATTTCTCGTATAATCATTGATGACGGATTCGGATCGGGATGCAGTGCGGAATCGCTAAAGCATAACTGTAAATCAAAGTACCTACGAGTTTGTTTTTTAGTCAATACCAATTGACTGGATGGTTACATAAAAACTACGCACATAACAGAATCTGTGAAAAACAAATAAAATGCTAATTAATAAAACAATCACAAATAAAATGTTTATTAACAAAATGGAACCAGAATTACATAATTCACGCTAACAGAATTCCCTCCACTAATTTCTCTTGCCAAAACTTTGACAGATCGTAAATCTAACTTTTGCCGAAGTTAGAGATGTCTTAGCCATTTCTATTACGAAAAATGTACGAGCACTTGCGATGAGCTTCGAGACACGTCAGATTTTTCTCATTCGTGATCAGTCATATGAGTAATCTGTAGCAGTCTGAGTATTAGGATTAAATCCGTCTACATTGGCGGTCCGTTCATTTACGAAGTGCAGGTTTTGAGTGAAATATGAGGGTAGTTCGTGCTGTCAGACAGATAACATTTTAGGGAGTTTAATAGAGTACCTACTTAGCCATTGCCTTGAAATATTATGAGTGAGTAGCTCTCCTAGATCTCTTGATTTTTGTTAACCTCGATCGTTTTCACTTTGACGAGAGTGATGGCACTCTATATTTTTTATTATGGAACTGAGTAACGAGACGGACAAGTCTTTCGTTGATGGTAAGCGCCACGCCTGCCCATAACAATTGCAGATCCTTGAATACCATTAACGATATTGCGTATCACTGCATTGCGCTCATAACCCCGATACATCAGATATTAAGTCTCATTATGCCCATAGTAATTTCACTAGCTACTATGCCTTTAAACTGGAACACAGTGATGCTTGCGCACTACTGCTTAGCGGCAGAATAACGAGCAAAGCGGTGGTACCCACCCAGACGGCCTCCCACATACGAGAGACCTACCACCAGTTAGACAATTTTATTTAGACATACAAGACTCTGAATTTGCTGCTTATTTTAATAAGGCTCCACCAGCTATAAACATGGCGGCAAGTGTTGCACTGAGTTGCACGATGTAGCAGGCAACTCGCGTACCCGGCTATATGATTGCAGCGACAAACTAGGCCGTTGACGACTTTAAACTGAACCGAGCCATAGTATACACTTTGGCAATAAATACTTTATCAAGTATCAAGAGAGAGCAGAATTACTGAACTAGGCTAAATCTAGAAGCATAGGCAAGTGACCACATAAATAACATTGCCCAGACAAAACGTGACCGTACATAACCCAGTTTCCCGTTAAGTTATACCGACGTAATGTGAGTATGGATCCAGATTTTACGACTACTTTAGGCCCACTTATGGGCGGCAGTAAATACCTGCTGTGAAGGGAATATGTGTGTTTGTGTGTGGTAAATATTTTTGACAGTTTTTGTGGTCGCGTGACGCTATACCTACAGGAGAACAACGAAGAGAAATAACGATTTTTTTAGAAAAAAAAACAAAAACCGACTTCAAGACTAAACTTATATTTTTTTTGTTCAATTTTTCAAAAAGTACTGTATTCATTTCGATAAAATTTATATGGGACCACCTCTGAAGTATGACCTACCAAACAAAAAAGCATGTATCGTTTGTTAAGCATGTATCTAGAATAGAATAGAAAACCTCAATATTTTATACAACATAAATAAAAGAGTTAAGAAATGGAATTTACGCTAATTATAGATTTGCGTTTGACCACTATCTCACGTGATGGTAAGTGATGACGTGGAATAAGATGTAACACGCATGTGTAGAAGATTCACTCTCGATTTGAAGACTCCCAGGTTGTGGTTGTTAGGAAACACAGACGTTGGCAAGGCATACCACTCCTTGGCTGTTCGTATGAAAATCGGCCAAAAGTTAGTTATTAAAAATATATTTACTATACATATTTTTTATATATTTATACATATTTATAGATTTTTAATATATTTAAAATATATTTTTTATACATTTTGACATTTTTTTTTCATGGGGGTATCTCACGATAAAATTGTGAAGGAAATTATGTATAATGATTAAAAAAAAAATTTGAATTCGAGTTTTTTTCGATTTTTTGAATTTTCTGAGAAGATTTACTATAGTAACATATTTTTTTTTCACCATCGGAAAGTATAGATTTCAAGTAACAGAAAACATACCAACTTTTTGAAAAAAGCTGATATTTTGACGGGTGAATTTTCGATTGAAAATTAGGGTGCTTTTTCGTTTTTAATTCAATATAAGTTGAAAAAATAAATATTTCTAATCAAATAAATTACAACGTATTTGGGACATAAAAAGGTAAGTTTTCACCAAATTTCGTGAAAACAAAAAAAAAAATGTTGTAAAAGATAAAAATAAAAAACCAAAAACTTGGTTTTGTTAAAAAAGTGTGAGTACAAAAGTTTTAGATCTTTTTATTACCTACAAGTGTGCCATTTAACTTTTTTCCATAGGACTTTTAGTTTTGCCGGAAACCGAGAAAAACCGTTTTTTACCCTTAAAAACTCGATCGACTCGAGATTGCCCGTAAATTATTTTTCCTTTCATTTTTATAAAATTCCCCCCCTTTTCTAATGGGTTTCATCCTACTTACTTTTTATTATTTTTAAAGGCTTCTACTCTGGTCTAATGGGACCACTTCGTAGCTATACTGAGCTTAACGCAAAAATAATTTTCTAAATCGGTTCATAAATGACGGAGTTCTGAGGTAACAAACAATAAAAAACCAACGAATAGAGAACCTTTTTTCCTTCTTTTTTTGAAGTAGTTTAAAAAAATTTAACTTTCAAGCTATGTTCAGTGGCCTTGCAAGTACAATTTTCAAGCAGCTGTATTGAAAAGGTTATTACTTCATGAAGCCAGCTCCTGACAGCAGCTACATATCATAAACACCATAATGTATCCCCGCATGTTACGCTGCTTACATATGCAAATAACTTTTTAACTGTTTCCACATGTTTCACTCGTGTAGGCTCCATTTTGAGAGTGTGGCGAAATGAGGCTAAAATGTAGTAAATAATTTTGTTTTGGTGCGATGATGCTTAATTTTTAATGGTTGATATATTATGTAGTAATACGGTAGACGTAAGGTGCTCCCTCAGCGGTGTTTTAGCATATTAGATATTCAGTGGTTTTAGTATTAGGTACCTACTTACCTCACTCACGGGTCTGTCTGTTTGCAGTCTTCCAAAACCAAACGGAACAAGCAAAATATGAGACCGTCCATGTTAAAATTTTCAACCGGCTTCAAAAAAGGAGGAGGTTCTCAATTCGACGGTACGTTTTTTTGTATGTTTGTTACGCGATTACTCCGCCAATTATGAATTGATTTTGTTGATTCTTTTTTCATTTGGTAGGTTATACTTCAGACGTGGTCACATATAAATTTTATCAAAATTGATTTAGCTTTTTTTTAAAAAACAAAAACAAAAAATATAAGTTTAGTCTTGAAGTCGGTTCTTGTTTTTTTCCAAAAAATTAATTATAGCATTCTATATTTATTTCGTGTATAGATTATTATTTTTGTGAACCTACAATAAAGAGTTATCTTTCTATTTTGTCCACAGTGTACCCTAGTGAGCAGTGACTCTTCCAATGTTGATTAGAAGAGATAAAGTTACGATAACGGAGAAACTATTCGGTCAGAATATTGATATCCGTGGTATCAAAAGTAAGCATATTCGAGACGCAATGCCATTCCACTATTAATATGCTGGACGCTGATTAAGTTATCTCTTTAGATGGGAAAGGCCTACACAATATATCTGTAGATAATTAACGTATTTGTCAGTCTCTGTGAAGTGGTTGGACAGGTCATATCATTACCATATTTATTATAGGTTGCGGCTTTGGTTTTCGGGACAAATCTTTGTACACTCTGGGTGCGTGCGCTATGGTCCTCGTAGTTCCTATATACAATTTACACAACGTGTTAATGAAACAACGCAACACCTGAGACACCCCAATTGATTTTTTAATGTTGTAAAATGATAAAATAAAAATAATTTAATTTCGTTAAACATTGCAAAAGACATAAGGGTTTTTGTATTACTATATAAGAGATTCTAAATGTTTATAACTCTGCAAATATCAATCTCGTGATCCACAGTCACTAAAAAGTGCGTGCGTATTTTGTTTTAAAGAAAACTCAAATATTCAAATATTCGCATATTGGGTGCCATGAGAAGTTTTAGACAAGACATCATGAAAATGTAATTTATAAAAAAAAATAACCTATGGAAATAAATAGTGATACCGATTGATGAAACTATTTCCTACAACACCTTCCCACACTTCCCAGTTCTATAATAAATCCTTCACAGTGCAAGCTGTTCGTCTATGGAATGCTCTACCACTTGACATCAGACGTGCCAAGTCTTTGGCAATATTTAAGCAAATGGTCAAGGCCCACTATCTATCTTCCTACCAATAACACTGCTATTATTATTATTTTTATGTAAATAAGTATTATATTGAATGTATTAAAATAATATTTTGATAAGTATATATTAGTCTATTTTAATAATTATATTTTTGTTTTTGTGTGTATTAGAATGTAAATATTAGCATGTATGTATGATTATATAGGTATTTAGTTGTAATTAACAAATTTTGTTGTACACCGCCGTCTACTTCTTCTTCCGATACTGTCCATCCAAAGGTTGTCTGGAAGAGATCGCTTCAAGCGATAAGACCGCCCATTGTACTACCTTAGTTAAGGACTGTGTTATTGTCTATTTCTATAATTTGGTATACAATAAAGAGTTTTTCTATTCTATTCTATTCTATTTCCAGATATTGCGATAACTCATTAACACGTTGTATGTTTTATCATTGCACGCAATAGGGGAATAGAGAGATAGATATTTTCTCACACAAAATACATGAAGTTTAATTCAAGTGATAAGAGATATTTAAGAGGCATAATAGAGACTAACTAGGTACTATACCTTCAGGTCCCGTACGATCTTTTAGTTTACAGCTTAATTTGCAACCCTGAAACATCTTATCTTGTATCTGGTTCTTACGTCATTAAACCTTACAAGAGTACTTGACAAGACCGTTTCCATATTCATAATATAATATACAAAATGAAAACATGCTACTTTGAGTAGTAGTACTTTGAAATAGAGTTTCAAATTCTTAGTTGATGGTTAGGCAATATCGAATATTTACGGTGAGCTGGAGGGGTTAAATTAGGGTAGATATAGGTCAAGGTAAGGCTTAGGGAAAGTTGAATAAGGGTGGGAATCTTGCCGAGGGTAGTTTAATATAGATCGAGTTGTGATGATGCAAAATTGAGTTACAGCTTTTAAACCTCAATTGCGGTCGGAATCTGTAGACATGGGTATATATGTATATAATCAATAATCAATTTAAGTTGAGCTCGGAAATATTATACCATGATATTACAAAACCGTATCTACAAACATCGAGTAAAGATCTATAATTCGATGTAATTACGACAAGTCATACTTTGACTATAGTTTCTTAGATTGGATTCTCTGCCAAATAGCCTCTAAATACGCCGTAGCTAAAACGATTCGTTATTTTGAAGAAACTACGGCACAATGTATTTGCGTATTTCCTTTTTAAAACGTCTTTAATTTTGTTTCAGCGATATTTTTGAATGAGTTGTCGATAAGGTTGAAAATACAAAAGAAAAGGTTCCCAATTTCAGGCCCATTTTATAGTATTTCATACGTTCCGTTTCGTTACGGCGTCACATCAAAGGCTCAGAGAGATAATCTTCACGACTCAATCCCTAATGTCTCGAGTCCCCCAAGAATTGCTTTCCAGTTCCGACCCATATAAGCAACTTTCGGAGCTTTGCTGCGATTCATAAGAACGGCTTACTAAATAAAACGGGCTATTATGTGCCATAGGGTTTTCAAAGTTGATTAAACTTCGCTATTCATTAAGTTTTAATTCGTCAAGGTTTTAGAGGATTACTTACCTGTACTTAACTGTGAACTTTATTTCGTTCTTAGTGCTTAGTTCTAATCTTGTAGCATAGCTCCCAGCCGTTCATACCTGATCTCGTAGGTTAAACATTCAGCGGTTACCACTTGTATGGGTGACCGCTTGAGTGGTATTTACATATGAGCGCTACCATGCTTCAGAGGGCGTGTTAAGCCGTCGGTCCCGGTTTTTTTCTTAGGAGTTGTAGTAGATCTCCCGTATGCGGATGGCGGTCTGGGTACCACAGCTTTGCCAGTTATTCTGCCGCCAAGTAGTAGTGCGCAAGCATTACTGTGTTCCGGTATGAAGGGCATTGTAGCCAGTGAAATTACTGGGCATATGAGACTTAATATCTGATGTCTCGGGGTGATGAGCGCAATGCAGTGCTACGCAGTGCTTTTTATGGTACTAAAAGTTCTGGGTGACACTGCAATTGTTATGGGCAGGCGTGGCGCTTACCGTCAGGCGAACGACTTGCTCGTCTCCATCACTCAGTTCTATAAAAAAACAACAATAGTTAGGCCATATCAGAGGCCTTAGAGCGATCTAAAAACTCCGAAACCAGGGTTGGCCACACATCCACACGAGAGAAGTTATTACTAGGGGGATATATATAGGTGTAGGTTCTAATCGGTTCAAGTCTTCTAAAAAACACATGAATAAATAAATATAACAAGCCGCTTGGGAGGCTTCCAAATTATTGTTATGTTTTTTGCGAGTTGCTTTATAATTTACAACAACATTCTATTACGTGCTTTAAAATGAAATCTACCTCTATTGCCTTGAGATTTTAGAATTACCATTTCCAGCACATTTCAAGGCAATGATGATGCTGAAATTCAAGATAGCAGCCCTAACCGAACTTTTGTAATAACAGTTAACACCGAACAAAAGTAGAACATCTGGAAGTTCGCTTAATGTGAGCCGCGCCGAGGACGTCTCATTCAAATCTTCGGACGGTTTGCTGTTGTTTTTATCACGTATACTTCGTCGAGATTGCGTTTTATTGCTATCGCTACTTTGTTTCATATCCGGGCCGATGGGACCATGTTTTGTGTAAAGTTCTTTTAAGAGCAGGGAGAGATCATAGCGCACACTCCATTTTGAATATATGATTCGCAATATGTGTACCCAAAATAAGATCGTTAAAATATAATGGATACCATCTCACATCGGTATTCCAGACAATGAAGAAGCTTACCGTCTGGTTAAAGATAGAGTCGCGGATGGGATACCTTTCGCTTGCTTGCCCTTGTTCACTGACCTCCTTTATTTAGTCAAAGATAAATGCACAGAAATGTGGGAGGAGTACTTTGACGAGAGATCACTAGCCAAGGGCGTATGGTATAGGCGAATCCAACCCTGTCTTACACGTTCGCCGTGGTTTGTTGATGCTACTTTGGGTCGAAATGATAATAATTCGGTCCGGACACATTCCATTCAAGTCGGGCAAGTCGAGGTCACCAAATTGTAACGCGTGCAACGTTGTAGAAGACGTGTAGGTACCTACCATATACTGGTGCAGTGTGTGCGGAACGAAGTTGAAAGGACAACAGGAATCGATTGAATCAAAGGAGGCCAGAATGCTATACAAACTTGTAAAGATAGTTCAAGGCGTAGAGTTTAAGATGAAGTAAGCCTATGAGGGTGGCATGATCATGTATGATCAAACCCTCTAAAAATTATAAAAATAGATTTAAAAAAAATAGCGCACACTCTTTGCTTTTCTTTTCAGCTGATTTGGCTGTATTGTATAATAATATATTTTAAATGTTGTTTATGGAGTAATAATATCATCATAACAGGACCGCTTTCAACAGGCCTCGTATGTATATGTGAGTGTTTGTTTAATTACCACATAACCTTGTACTGACTGGATTTTGATGTAATTTAGTATGTAGGCAGGTTTTTATGTACTTTAGGTCCTGGAACTAAAAAACTGATTTACCTTATGATAAATACCTTATATATAATAGAATGCAATAAAGAAAGAAAGAAAGATAATTAAACCTAGAGTGTAATTATATTAGGACTGCTTCAATCTCCAGTTACCGTCTAACTGCGTACATGTAGTCAATAGCTTTCAGTCCAATAAAGATTATTATCTATTACCTTTGATTGGAATCTAACGATGGTTTAGGTAAATAATGATTGTAGCACACCATCTATACTTATTTTGTATTTGACATGAAGTGTTCCAATACGTCATGTTATACAAGCAATAGAGCGAGTGTGGATCAGTGCGACTTTCGATCCGACACACCCGAGTTCGAATCCCGCTGGCCACGCACCACTGACTTTCTTATGTTATGTGCGGATTTAACACTAGCTCTAAAAACGGTGAAGGAAAACATCGTGAGGAAACCGGCATATCCAAGAATTTATCACAAAAATTCAAGGACATGTGACATCCACCAACCCGCACTGGGCCAGCGTGATGGATTATGGTCCATACTCTCTCTATGAGAGAAGGCGTGGCCCAACAACGTGGGAACGTGATGGGCTGATGATGATGGTGATGATGATGATACAAGCAATAAGCAAGTCGTCATTAGAAGTAGCTTATTGCTTTTATGCCTCCCTTAGCTCATTTCCGATCCATTTCCGAAGAAACAAACATGAGCAGATCCAATCAAATAAGTTTACCCATTTATATTTGTCCCAACATCAGATTAAAAGTCAGGCAAAGGTCGAAGGAAATCCTCCCACGTGCTTACTGTCGATAAAAATGTCTGTACCTACTATTTGTTTTTCTGTAATTCTTATTTTATTTTAGGACTTTTACCCTTCCTTGGTATGCTAGTACCTACTATTTGATAATAAAGAAAAAACTGTTCTCTTTATTAAAAATATGTAAGTAACCAGTTTGTAACGGTGATACCTTCATTAATTTGATTTTCAGTATTAAAACTTATTTTAAACTACCTACGTCCCGTGGTTTCACCCGCGGTTTCCCGATAAAAAGTAGCCTATGTCCTTTTCCAGAACCGAAATACCTACATGCCAAATTTTATCAAAATCCGTTTAGTAATTTATGCGTGCAGATATCCGTATGCAAATATTAATCCATCCATCCATCCATCTATCCATCCTTACAAACTTTCGCATTTATGATATTAGTAGGTAGTAGGGTCGGATTAGTAGGTATATTTGGTCCATGGTAGGAAGTAGGACTACGTTTGGGTTTATTGGTATGTCTGATTTTAGTTTGTGACTCTACTGACTTACTAAAGGTACATAAATCATAAAAGCAGAAATTCATCAAGCATGGAGCGAGTGTGGATCGGGGAGTGAGTGTGGCTCAGTGGGAGCACGTGCGACTTTCGATTCGACGCACCCGTGTTGAAATCCCACTGGCCCCACACCACTGACGTTCTTAAGATATGTGCGGATTTAACACTCGCTCTAAAAACGGTGAAGGAAAAATCGTGAGGAAACCGGCACGTCCAAGAATTTATTACAAAAATTCAAAGACATGTGACATGTGACATCCACCAACCATCACTGGGCCAGAGCGGTGGATTATGGCCCATACTCTCTCTACGAGGGAAGGCCTGAGTCCCAGCAGTGGGAACGTAATGGACTGGTGATGATGAATCATAAAAGGTGTCAAAATAGTAGTGTATGTTAGTCTGTAAGGTATTTATAATACGGGCCTCTGACGCGTATACTTCTGAATACCATGTTATTATTGCCTGAATTAAATAAATAAATAAAAATAAATAAATAAAATAATGTGTATAAAAAGTGAACCTTACCTTTATTCACAAAAAAGCTACTAAAAATACATTATTAACGTTTATCCAACAAAAAGCTATCCCAGGAACCTTTCAGACCCATTAGGCCTGCAATATAAATCAAAATGTCTGTGCCAAAGATTGCTAATCCATCTCTGGGATCGGGAAACCGGGTCAAGGATCAAAAGAGGATAAAAAGGATCCCAGTTCGTTTGAACTCTGTGTATTTGGGACGCTAGAACGACACATGGAATAGGATGAATTAACCCTAAAAAAGGTACTTAATGGGTTTCCTGTCTTTTTAGGATAGTATCGGGAGCTAAAAGAAGTTCGGTAGTTTAGAACTAAACTTAAAAAACCGATAAATGCTGGCGTCAATTGTATTAATTCATCATTCAAACTTGCTCAATTTGAATCCAAATATAAAAAAAAAAACATAATAACCGGCCAAGTGCGAGTCGGACTCGCGCACGAAGGGTTCCGTACCATTATCTATAAAAACGACAAAAAAATCACGTTTGTTGTATGGGAGCCCCCCTAAAATATTTATTTTATTCTGTTTTTTAGTATTTGTTGTTATAGCGGCAACAGAAATACATCATCTGTGAAAATTTTAATGGACGGACAGACAGACAGACAGACACTCAAACAGACGGTCAGTGGAGTCTTAGTAACAGGGTGCCGTTTTACCATTTGGGTACGGAACCCTAAATATAGAGTTCATGAAAATTTTAACGCTAGAGTTTAAATGAAAACATTAAAAACCTTTAACGATAACTCCGGAACAAGTCTAGCTATCCTAAAACAACTTCAAGTTTAGTTCCTGTTCTTCCTATTTTGTTGGTTGTATCCTGTCCTTTCTTACAGAGCAAAGAAACGATAAAATGGAACTAGAAGCTCTCGATTCCGAAAGGGGCCAATAATAAACTAGCAACGAGGCCTCCCTATACAGCCAGTAAGGAGACATGCGCGTGGTACGCCAACGATTACACAGCTTCTTTCATACCGGGTAAACGGGGTTGCAATAACTTCTGCGTAGATGATAAATACACAGACAGTAGTCACTTACTTTAAAAGTTATGTCGATCTTGTTTGTAGATACTTACACCATTGTGTACGCAGCTACCGTCTTGAACTAATTTACATCTTTTTACTTAGTTATTGTACAAGAGTTAATCTCTTGTACTGTTACTTAAGATCAAATCATAACATTCTAGAACACTTTGCCACTGCTTATAACCATCAATCCTATCCAAAACCAACCTACTTCCTACACAATTATCCTAGGTTATTACTACAGTCCCATATTATACAGCAGTAACTCATCCTACTCATTCTAGACAAAAGCAACCAAATGTACCCAAACATCTTAATCCTAATCATGTCGGCTCCTATTATAATATCCTTGTCACTCGGCACCTAATTGTAATGTCCTGGTTATAGGCACCAAATTGTAATGATACTGGTCACGGGCTCCAAATTGTACCCACCTGCTTTTTATATATATATATTACTCTAACTACTCCTATCTTGAGTTACTACTGAACCAAATTATAACATTCCTAACTAGCCTAGCCTAATCCTAGCCAATAAATAACAACCACTTAATACTACCTCTGCCTCATACCTACTTAATAAAATTTCACTAATAATATAAACTCTAACATTTATACACTCATTATCCTACTCCAGAATTATTATGATTTGATTTATGTTTGGCCAATGTGATCATATAGTAATTAGAATCCTTTATACGTTGTGATACCGAAATAATCCATGATCTTTTAAGGTAATTAAAACAATTCATAACTAGCCCTAATAACTAAATATAAAAACCTGTACTATTATAAATATGAGTATCTCTCCTAGGTATTGTTACACTCTCAGTCATTCTAATTTGTATTTAAAGGGATAATTTTGAATAAACAACATTAGTTAAGCAAAAGGCAAATCTATTAAACATGGATATATATTTGTAATGAAAAGTTTAAAAGATTATTTAGAAATTGACATTCTACATTTGAGAAATAAATGAATTTAATTTAATATAGAATAGTCTCGACAAAGGTTACAGCACCATCCATCCGCTGTTAACAGTGAATCTCGTCCCTGACTGGATAATTCTCCTTCGAGACTGTTCTCGGAGGTCCATGTACCTCAATCATTGGGAATTCATAAATGTTATTAATGTACTGTCTAGTCTGTCAGTTAAAATAGTTCTACAAAAAGGACAAGAGGACATTTTCTTTTAGCAAAAGTATGTCAGTCAGTTCGTTCCTAACCACACATCCATACAAGTTACTTTACTAGGTATTTAACAAATAAAACTTTCGCTACTCAGAGACAGAGCGCAGACATGGTACTCCGCTCCAAGTACCATCCTTCATGTTCATCCATCATCTAGTTCATTTCGAGACTTCCTCAAACTAGATTTAGTTTAAGAGAGTCTCTATTTAGGGCTATACAAATGCCCATCAACTTTGTTAGAATTGAACTAATGCCTAAGAATTATAATAACTATGAATATTCCTAAACTAGGTAAACTTCCTGTTCATATAAAATCTACTCCTGATAGTAATTTATCAGAGTAAAAGGTAAGTTCGTACTTTTAATCAAGTCTCCATAGGTAATTACCAAAGTAATATTATACCGCTGAGATAAGTATTCCATTTAGTCAGAATAATCCAACTCTACAAACATAGATATTAACAGTACCTAATTTGTACCAGCCATGATAATAAGTAAAATATTATTTCAATTCAATGGTGTAGGATTTAGTTATCCAAAATAATGATTCAATCACTTATCAGTCCTGTTTCTCAGGAAGAATCTGAATTAGACATTCAAGTTAAATGTAATAGTAGATTTAGACAGTGACTAATAAAATAGTATCTGCCACTTTAATAAGTGAAACAGAACCATACAACCAACTTGGCAAGTATGTCTAAAAGTACCATATGTGCTTAGTTTCTCTTGTTTAAGAAATTCGATGCTTATGGTAGACCTGGTCAGTGACTACAATAATAGTGTCTCTAATCCGTCTGGTATAGAGTTCACACTATAGGCTGCTTTTTGCTCACCTAGTTTAACCGAAATGTACCACTTGCACTTTTCTTTGAAGAGTCAAAATCTGAATTATTTATAATTTTATCTTTTCAGCTTTCAACCTTTAAAACATTGATCTGAGTCAATAAAAGAATCACTATCTGTCAATAGTTTTATTTTAAAGTGAATATTCACCCAAATTGGAAAAGGATTATTGTTAATTAGCAATAGTTTTATCCATATTTCCTATTTCCCTCGGCAATCCTGAAAAGTCCTATTAACCTATGTTTCCTAAGTGTTCCTATCCATCTAAAAGTCTCCTAAAATGTAGTTACTTACCAATCCTGAAAAGTCCCTATTTGTTTACTTTCCCTAAAACGTTTCCTATCCACCTAACTTCCCTAAAACCCTACTTTCTACCCTAAATATATTCCTAATCTATCTAAAAGTCCTAGCTAATAACAAATCTAGGGATAAATCCCACATTTACATTTAAACGTGTAAGTTTTCACGGTGTAATGAAAACCCCCCTATAAAAGACGCTTTCCGTAGCCACAGAAATTGTCACCTGACTATTCTACCGACGGGATTGAGAAGGTATCTCGACTAATCCTATCACCTGTGTGTTTAGTTTCCTTACCCAAGACCGAAGTCGGATGGGCTTGGAAACAGGACAGAGACATAAAAGGAAATAAATAAATATATAAATAAAGACCAAATCCAATGACTCTGTTCATAGTAAGGCAAGTGTGTTACCACATGGATTCACTTCGACGAGCCCCTTGCCCTCAGATAAACAGAATGCATTAGAAATGAGAGACTGGTTAGTCGAAAAGCATCAATCGACTGCTTGCTCGTCTCAGGCAAGCCCCTTCCGTTAGGAAGTTGAACCAAGGAGAAACCATTTAACACCGCAAGGCGGTACCCCTTTGGCCATGACACTTCGTCATGTGTGTTCTGTGATCAAACAACTAAGCTCTTAAACCACAAGCCGCGTTTTCCCTAGTAATAAAAAAAAACCCACTAAAGAAAACTTCTGTACACTGCCATCGCTATAACACTAAGAATCCATTATCCGAACCTCAGAACCCACAAAGGACTGCATCACAATCCCCTATAGACTCCAAAACCCAAACAATAAATCCTTTAAACAACACTAAAAATTGTAAATTAAACTCACTGAAATTAAATTAATTAACTATGGCAAACTCAGAAATCTTCCCTAGTAATCCCACCAACTAATATCGGGAGCCCAGCCACTCAAACACAGAGAGCGCCAACAAGAACAAGTGATAGAACAAGTCCTTGAACAAGTGCCCCAGTGAACCCTTGCTTCTCTTTATATAGCTTTTTGAGTCGCCACATCAGCGAAATCCTAGTACATCCTGCCACATCCTTTTCTCGTACACTAAAATCTTCTGTAACTCCTACGTGTTTAAATCGATAATCCTGCATTCTACATTAATAACTGGTACATTGAGCGACATTTCCATTTTTACCAATCAAGATTAACTATCATCTCTCATGTATTTAAGTCATTATTCCTCCATCCTTACGTTAGCGTTTTAGGCCCTTTTAGAATTTATTAATTTCCGCGCATGCGTACTAACTACTGCGCATGCGTAGTAACCATCAACTGCGCTTCATCGCCCCGCCCACTTTAATTTGTTTAAATGTTTATTCTGAATATTGTTCAACAGTAGTGTGCAAACTTGCTCACTTTTTCCAATTAGCTATACTAAAATAACTTTATATTTGTCCTGCTGAAAACCTTTCTCTGTTGATATAAGTATCTCAAATTATTGTTCGAATAATACTAAGCTAAGGTTATAATTCTGTACTATGTAGATTAATTTTTAATGATATTCCTTTATTTTATGAAATTTAATTCTCATTATTCTTACGCATACTCTATTAACTATATTCCTATGCCTTTATTTATTTAATTACATTAATTAATGCTACTCCTCATCTGTTAAAGATTCTGAAACGTTTATTACATAACCAAACAAGATAATCATTTATTTATTTGTGAAATGGACAATCGGGTTAAATGAACCTGACTTGTCACATTATGTACCTAGGAGTACCTAGTTCGAATTAAGGACACTTTAACCAGCAATGGTGCGGCTCAGTAGAGGCCACTGCTTTTATGAGTGTAAGTTTCTAATTACCCTATCATCGCCATAGTATCATCAGACGTACAGCAAGACACCATTAATAATTATTTATGGTTGACATCCCTATTCGCAACAAGCGCTTCACTAGTTACGAATTTCATAATACGAACGGCCAAGGAATGGAACTCTCTGCCGGCGTCTGTGTTCCCCCATAATTACAATGTGGGAGTCTTTAAGACTAAGAGTTAGCAGATTTCTACTAGAAAAGAAAGAAAGAAAATACATTTATTCGGGACATCACACAACATTACACATAACATACTAGAATAAGGATAAAACAAATAACAATAAATTTTAATACAACCAGTGAAATGTTGCGCGATGTCAGGAAATGGTTCCGACTCAGCATACGCTAAGGTATTTTTAAGTACCTTAGCACTGATTTTCAATCGGAACCCTGTCCATGACATCACGAACTATCAGACAAAACATTACAGTAAAAAAAAACACATAAAAAAAACAAATACATAGAAAAAATACAGAAATATACACAAATATAACTAGACGAGCGTGTTTAATTTCCAACCGCTTCATCAACAGAGATAGCGGTCAAACGTAAAGGTCAAAATAGGTAAGTGATGTTCTTAACAAGGCCCCTTACTACGTCTATACCCTCTACATCGACATCGTCTCGACGAGGCTCCCTAAAGGGACTATTTACCGAAATTGCTTAATTCACCATTTACCGAAGTGACTTCGGATGCTAATGGCGCTTTCAGCGTTACTTAGCAACCAGTAATTGTCCCTGTGATTTATGATTGCAAAAATGTTAGGCAGTCTATTCCCTCTTTTAATAGTTGGGCACTGTTTTGTGCTTTGGTATCAAGATTTACTATGCAAAGAATAAGTAATAGTCGTACTTTGAGCACTGAATATTAATGCTTCGCCCTGCTGCTAGTCGACAGGACCATTAACCACCCCGAGGTGCTGGCGGCGCTGCGACTGCGCGTGCCGGACGGAGCCGTGCGCGCGCGCCGCTCCCCGCTACACTTGAAGTGCCCGTGGCTAGAACGAACCTGCTCAAGTTTGCCCCATTGTCGCGCGCCATACGACTAATTAACCTCTTGTTGGAGGCTATTGATATTTTTAACTGTAGCCTGTCGAAGTTCTCAGAAGTGGCTCGAATTTTTTTGGAAAATAATTATTTATGTTTAACATATTTAAAATAACGAGTATGTACAATGGGAAGCCTAATCGCTATGTGCGATTTATTACAGGCAATGTAACTAAATTATACTACAGATATATTATACTACAGATTTTCGTAACTTTCATGTGACAAAGATAATTATTAAATGATCCTACCTTTCCTGTATTTTTAACAATATCTTTTCTTTTTTTGAAACGGCTTTAACGGAAGACCAGCGCTGGTCGAACGACCAGCACATAAACGTGACAGCATGAGCCATATCTTTATACTATAGCTAAGTTGAGGCTGGTTTGCGGCAAATTCAGCTCATTTTAACCGACTTCAAAAGGAGAAGGTTCTCACCTTCTCCTTTTTTGAAGTTATTATCCGATTGTATTTTTCTTTTTATATTTGTTACCTCAAAACTCAGTCATTCATGAACCGATTTGGAAAATCCTGTTTGCGTTTGGTTCAGTATAGCTACGAAGTGGTCTCATCTAAATTTCATCGATATTTGACCTTGGACTTCGAAGATACATTGAAGTCGGTTTTTTTGTTGATAATACGTATACTTGTTGAATTTCTAAACTAGTTACTTGTTACAGTTATATATTTTTGTTGCAAATAAATGTTTCTTATTCATAAAATTATAAATGTGAAAGTTAGCATGTTGGTGTGTAAGTGTAGTAATTTCTTCACGCTGTAATGGCTCAACGGATTTAAGTGAAATTTCGAATGGAGATAACTTAAATTGACCCTGGATAAACACATGGCTGTTATTATCCCGGAAAACTGCGGGTGAAACCGCGGGGTGCAGCTAGTTTTCATATACATGGCTTTTTTTTTTATGTATCTGATTGACGAGACGAGCTGGACGTTTGCCTGATGGTAAGCAATACGCCAGCCCATACGCCACCACCCAGAACTTTGTTTTGCAAAATCCTGCGCGGCGCTGCACTGCGCTCGTCACCCTGAGACAATTAGCTGTTGAGTCTCATAATGCCCAGTAATTTCGCTGGCTACAATGCCCTTCAAACCGGAACACAGTAATGCTCGCGCATTACTGCTTGGCGGCTGAATAACTGGCAAAGCGGTGGTACCCACCCAGACGGCCTCTCGCATACGAGAAACCTACCACCAGTGATGGTCTTCTCCAATGAAGAAAACGTTTATTAATAAGTATGTTTATAACTTGGAAAGGTTCAGCATCGAAAACATTAAAGTACTACTACAAAAGTAATACAATAATGGTCACATACCTACATATAATCAGAAATATAATTTGCTAAGTGCAGAGGATCCTCACATCTGGTTGGGGCTATAGGATTAATCAAACTTACGATGAGAAGGGATCAACCTACTTATAAGGCTTTGCATAGAGTCTATATTTAGGTCAACACCATTCCAAGAACATATCCAAAAGTTCTGCTATTATAGAAGCTATTAGGGAATTAAGGTTTCTTCATACACTTTTGGTATGCCTACGGCGAGTGGTTTTATCAAACCTTTCGCTGCTTTACCCGAATCAAATTTTACCGCCTTTGTTACCCTACTAATATTTTTTTTTTTACTGGTTATAGGCATGCGTTTGACCACTATCTCACCTGATGGTAAGCGACGATGTGGTCTAAGATGTAACACGCTTACCTAGAAGATACCTGTTCACTCTCGATTTGAAGACCCCCAGGTTGTAGTTGTCAGGAAACACAGACGTTGGCAATATTATAAATGTCAGAGTTTGTGAGGATGGATGGATGTATATTACTCAATCACGAGTGGGTAATAACCGTGCCGGTGGGTACATGGGTCATGACCCGCAAAAACTACTGAACTAATTTTTATGAAATTGTATGTAGGTACTAGGTCCTGGAAAAGGGGCATAGGCTTTTTATCCCGTGAAATGGGTGAAACCGTGGGGCGCAGCTAGTTGATTCATATCTAGATGGCAATGAAGGCCAAAAGATCCTTCATAAAGATGCTGCATTTAGCTATACCTACCTACGAAGAGATTACACAAAATTCTTATGGATGATCTTTTAAGTGCCATGGTTCGTACCTTTTATCGAAGTTTTTAGATAATTCGTTGGTTGCTTTTAAATAATCATCACAATTCATGAAGATGTATTATAATGCAAATAGATTAGAAACATAACAAATGATACTATTGCAACGCCTGAGAGAAACCTCGAAATGGAACTTGAGTGCAAAAGCCATGAATCGTGGCGCAGGTTGCAGAGCTGTCACCTTGCTAGTTTTGGCACTTACTTCGACTTGCTTCTCTAACAAAATATCGCGAGAATAACTATTGTTTTTTTTACTGTAGGTGCATTTTTTCATGATTCTGTGAACAAATAAAAAGTAATAATAATAAGCCTGTGCGGTAATTAAGGGTATAATAAGCTATTTCCGTTCCGAATTCCACTCAAACCCGTTGAGCCGTTACAGCGTGAGGGAACAAACACACAAATACACTAAGACACTTACATACAAACTTCCGCATTTATAATATTGTTGTGATTAATAATCTGATATGAGATATTAGCTTCAACATTTCATGAAGGAAACGTCATCATGCATTCTCATGTTCATGGTCATAACAAAAAACCATATGGAAAAGTAAGGGAAAGTCTTCAGTTCCCATACAAAAATAAAACCCTCTCTACTTTATTACACGCAAGTAAAAGATAACCAAAAGTAAGGCTCGACATAAAATCTTGCAATAAGGATGTTTTATTTCGCACTTAACGCTTGTATCTTTCGTGAAACAAAGGATTCAGACGCAATATATTTTATAGGAATTGTTTTTTCTGATACGAAGATATTCGTACGAAGCGAATGCGAAAATACGAAGCTCTATGAGAACGCGATAAAGATGGAGGGAGATAAAGTGATGCCTGCTTATACTAAGGAGTGATGTTATTTGGGGTTTGTTTGTGCCATATTGTTTGCTGATGTATTGTATACATATGGATAAGTATAGATATAGTTTTGGTTTTAGGTCACGTCACTTATTGTATCTACAGACATGTTCGCTCAAAAAGACACGTCCCACAAAATTTATAACATATGCGTTAAAAATGTTGATAACATATGCGTAGCGATGCCATAAATACATAATATACGTATGCTTTTATTACATGCTTTTACTACATGTACTGTTAGTTTTTAATCATTTTTTGGGTTCCGTACTCAAATGGTAAAACGGAACCCTATTACTAAGAATCCGCTGTCCGTCTGTCTGTCTGTCCGTCTGTTACCAGGCTGTATCTCATGAACCGTGATAGTAAGACGGTTGAAATTTTCACAGCTGATGTATTTCTGTTGCCACTATGACAACAAGTACTGAAAAACAATAAAAAATATTTAAGTAGGGCTCCCATACAACCGACATGTTTTTTTGCCGTTTTAATAGATAATGGTAAGGAACCCTTCTTGCGCGAGTCCGACTCGCACTTGACCGGTTTTATTTTAATATCATGGATACATGAACTTTGCAAATGAATAGTGATAATCAATTTGCTATGGAGGGTGCGCCTTCGTGAATGAACAGTACTTTCAATGCCCTATATCGTTCAGATAGACGAGAACGTTTTGGCTTTAATAAGTTATTATGATTATAATTTTACTAGCAACTGCCCAAGACGAGGAATGGCCCAAGACTTCGTTCACGTCGACTCAATAAAATTTAGCCTTTGTCACTAAGGGATAGTGAAGGTTTCTATCTGTGAAAGAATTTTCATAATCAGATTAGTAGTTTCAGAGATTACCTCCTACAAACATACTTACATACAATTTTACCTCTTTATTATATTAGTATAGATTAAGAGATCTTCAACCTTGCTCAAAAATAATTTTAATATCGATTTTCTTACTAAAATAATATAGAAGTGAAGCGAATCAAAAAAGCGAAACCACGGCAGAGCCAGAATTGCTAGACTGTACCTATTCCACTTCTTGTTCTTCTTCTAGTGTGGTTGTGCAGCCGACTTTGGTGTCAGAGTTTTTAGACCGTCCATATTCCTCCAATAAAGCCTAACGGTTGTTGTCCTAAGACCGACGGATAGCCCTAAAAAGCACGGTAGCGCTTAGATATAAATACCACACAAACGTTCACTCAACCAAGTTGCGGCTAGGCGAACTATGCTACCGAGCGCTGTATTCCACTATTAACGCTTTCTATTTCAATTCATACAACATGCAAATGTATTTATTGACATAGTAAGTGTTATAATTTCAGTTTGAAGTTTCTACCCCTTGAAGTAGCTTCACGCTGTGTTTCAAGGACTAACGCTTTCTCCGAATTAAGATACATAAAAATGAATAGATAAAATAAACAAAGAGAAAAATAAGAAAAAAGACATGCTATGTGTGTGTGTGAGATGGTGGGTGTGGGTGTTGAGTATGTGTGAGGGTGCATGTGATATATGTGTGATATGTGTATACCAATATCACACATACACTGTGTGTGGTAGCGGTGAGGGTGTGTGTTGTTCAATGGTTAAATAATATTCCTTCCACATTGTCGAAGACTTAACATTTAACCATTCAGAGTAGGTATTATGTAAGTTAGGGTACCTAAGTTATGTTTTACCAATTGTAAACAGATATCGATACAATATAAATTCTGATCCCTGACTCTGTCAAAAGCTATTAAGTTCTCTTCATCAGCTCCTTTGTTAAATTAACCCCAACACGAGTTCAAACATCGCACTTTGAATAATCTAAATTAGGTCCCAAACCCTGTTCATAGAATCGTGCTGACCTAAATATAGACCGCTTGGGTCTGCGATAGACTGCTGTAGCCACATATAGGTCATCCCTCATTGTAGGTCTGATTGATCCTTGTTGCTGGGACAAAGCGGAATTGAATAATTAATCTGGATTTTGGGCCGATGGTAATTAATTGCGGATACGTGATACGCCATTATTTGAACATTGGTACTAATAGAAAGATCGAGCGATAACAGCGAGTGTGGCTCAATGGCAGCACGTGCTACTTTCTATCCGACGCACCAGAATTCGAATCCCTGGCCTTGCTCCATTGACTTTCTTAAGTATTGTGTGGAGTAACACTAGCTCTAAAAATGGTGAAGGTAAACAACGTGAGGAAACCGGTATGTACAAGAATTATTCACAAAAAATCAAGGACATGTGATATCGATACTCGTCCTATGAGAGAAGGCCCGTGTCCCAGTATTGGGAACGTGGTGGGCTGATGATAATGATGATTATGATGATGACTAATAGAAAGGCCATAATGTTCCGTTCATCAAAATTAACGCATTTCGAGGATACACCCTCATCTACTTACAGAGATTTGAAAAGCCTGACCTTCTACAAGCTCGATAAATGTAAAAAAACATATTTAGACAGTCGTTTCCTATTTTAACTCTATGTGTTGCTAATTTTCTAGCAGGAAGTTTCATTTAAAAGTTTGCAGCGCAATATAGCGCTATATACCAAGCAGACGCCACAATGACTGCAACTGATACTTTCGTGCAAATTCAATAAATAAAATGTTTATCTCCTATCGGAGTCAAAGACAAACATAAGCATTTGTAACTTTGTGACCTCCGCAAACCCCTCGCAGAGTTGCTTCTTTACCGAAATTCCCAAAGACTTCGTTTTACCTTTCAAGGCTCCGCAGCGGTGCATCCTGGGCGACGTATTTTTAGCTGTGACCCATTTAAGCGGGTTGCTGCCGGGCTGCGCGTTCTATTGACCCACATGCACGCAGGCTCTGACGTCATACCGAGCTCTGACGTCACGGCCCCGCTGCCCTTTGTTCAGCTGTCTGATTGCGATGATTGGTTGTTGAACATTTGGGAAGGAAGGAGGCTTTTTTGGAAGTAAATAGAGCAAAGACACAGCTTTATTTGTGTATCACGCTTGGTAGCGCGTATATAAATAGCGAAGTGAACAAATGAACCGTTTGACGAGAAACATATAGTAGGTAGAAACTGGTTTTCTTTTATTTCTTCATATTGCTTAATGTAGCTGATTATTATAGTCGTGTATTTGTAAGTCTTTTGGAAAAGAAATGAATGTTAGGAGCTTTTGTGCTTCCGTCTATTTCCGGAGGAATACTTATTATTTGTGTAGACGTGAGAAATAATCGAGCGATCAGACATTACGGAGGATAATGAGAATATAATGTCTGATTATAAGACCATCCGCTTATTATATTATGTTTCCTCTAGCTTAACCTCTTAAGAGTTTTTCTTAAGAGTATCATAATTATACCTATGTACCATAATAAATGGTTATGCAGAATGTAGACACTGCTAAAAGGCAAATAAAAAGACATTAAAATCTCACATAAATCTAAGTCTTGCCTGCATTTTTCATTAGTATTCTCCGCTTTGTAGACACTACTCTTCTTTGCAACGCCAACATTTTGCAATGCAAAATAACAACCAAAAAAATCAAATCCCGTAAAGGCGTTTCTCGAATCCCTCAATCAGTAGCTGAGATTGAGAGCTATTTACACTGTGTGGAAAGATTTATATGTTATTGTGTGTTTTGCATGCATTATTTGTGGGAACGAAAAATTTATAACAAGCAGCTTTTGCTCGTATATACTTTATAGTGCAGGCAGAAATTGCAATGAAACATATAAGTAAACATTATTTTTGGCACGGTCCTAGCATAGATCGATGGTCAGTGGTACCACCGGCCTAACTTCATTAGACAATTGTTGTAATATTAGATTAATTCCTACGTTTACTAAGTCTCCTTCTCTCTCTCTCTTTCTCTCTCTCTCTCTCTCTCTCTGTGTGTGTGTGTGTGTGTGTCGTTTTTACCACTTATGTCCCATAACGGCTGAAAGGATTTTGATAAAATTTGGTATAAAGATATTTCTTCGAACGAGTTCTACGAACAGTTTCCAAGTAAGCAACTATAAATCGAATTCTACGCGGGCAGCACGGCGCAGCTAGTGTAGTAGTCAAAATTTTTGCATAGCTAGTGGTTCTTTTACCACAGTTTAAAGTACTTTTAAACTTGAACTTTAATTGAATATTTCAGTGCAGTAAATTTGCATAAGAGAGCCACTCATAAAATCAGACTATTTACGTTTTGTACAATCTTATCCTGCTAGACAAATAATTACTGATTATACCATCCACAAACTGTGTTAGTAAAATGGGTCAACAACAAAGGTTTCTAACAATTCTAACCGTCAGCGACACAACAACAACTTTTAATGGCATCATAAAGCAGAATTAAGTACATTTTATATCTCACCAGCCGCGTTACCAACAAATGTTAGGCATAGTAAAATGTAAGCCAGTACGGCATCTAACTTTCTAGTTGGTATGACAGTCATTGTCAAATACATTCGGTCGTAATGACTACATGAGATCTAATTAATTGAAACTACATGTGTCTTCGATACTAAAAACAACCATAACATTGGTACAGTTTGCGCAATACGTTCGTTTTCATTTGTACGTGACAAGGAAATAAGATGGAAGAAGAGAAGAATATGATTCTTGAAGTGTAAGTAATTAGGTATATTATTTTAATAAGGAAAAAACTAGCAACATACACAGGTGTATCCTAGAAAGAATGCTGAATCAACAAGACGATCGGGACATCCTTTTTTAATATGTACATACGTACAGCGAAGAAGTGGAACGCCCTGCCATCGATTGTTTCCTGTTAAATGCAGCCTGGGCGTGTTCAAATCAAGAGTGAATAGATACTTACTAGGCAAGCGTGCTTCATCTTCGACCGCATGGTCACTTCGCATCAGGTGAGATTGTGGTCAAAAATGAAATACACATCTTTTATGTTTTAGAACTATGTACAATTAAGAGCTATTTTTATACAATCAAAATCAAATATGTTTAATATATTACTTTGTTTTTGGTTGAATTAATAATTTATTTGAATTGATTCTAATTAGAACGTCTTAGTGCTACCTCAGCAAAGTAAATCTACTGGTTTTATACTGCACCACGAATGGCCACAACCGAGGGTGTTTCGCTGAATAATAAACCACTTACGCAGAGGAAACGCCTCAAGTATGCACTAGTCTTTATTTTTCTCTCTGGAAGAAATTAAAAATTCCTAACGCATACCAGATTTTTATTCAAATTGAATTTATTTGAAAAGCTGGACGTTGGACACTCCGGTTTTATATTTGTTCTTCTTTTTTATCATCTTGTTATAGGAAATCTGTTAGTATTCAAAAAATGTCGATGACAGTCGGGGCTTCTCAGATATTTTCAGATGTTGGATAGTTTGGGGGTATATGAGTAGGCATTTTGAGGGATGAATATGAATAAGTAAATTTTTAGGGTAGGTACAAAATACGATACCGAACATGATTTGAACCCTCCTCTCTAAAGCCGGCGGAGACGATAATCTCTAAAACTCAATGATTTTCAGTAAGTAGGTGGTATTGTTTAACAACAATAAAATTAATGTCAGTATATAGTTCTGGACTCTTAATAAATCCTGTATTAATAAATATGTTCACGTTCAAAGTCTTTATTTCAGTTTTCGCATCACAGACGCACTTATGAACGTCAATATGAAAAATACATAGATCCTGGCCCCTAAATAAGATTCCTTGTGGCTAGGGAACTAGGAACTATCACGACTGTGGTCCCACAACACCCAGACACCATACAAATGCTTGTCCTTTTTTTCGTGTGCACAAACATTTGTCACGACGACGCGGGAATTGTATCCACAACCTTAGTGGTCTTTTAGATTTGAGCCAACCTGCCCAACCACTATACAACAGAGGTTGAGTTTTATCCTTTTCACAGGTTGTTACAGGCATAAAGAGACTTTTATAATTCTTTAAACAATAAAACCGGTTAATCCGTTTGTTAAAACATCGTTTACCGATCTTAGTTAAGTAGATCTTCTGTTACATAAGGACCGACGTTATTTATTACAACAGTTATAAGGGTAAAACTACTAAAGTAATGTAATCCACTAACATGTTTTTTATCCTGTTTTATTAGCGACATGTTTTGTCTAGTCCTAATTTATGTTCTTATTTTCCGTATATTTAAGGGGCAGACTCAGGGGCTGTTTCACCAACTTGCCAATAACTGTTAATTAACTTAATGTGATCTTTAAACTGTTCAATAGGTAATTTGCTTCACATCACATTAACAGTCATTAATGTTAGATGTTGACAGGACGAACAAAGGTAAATTATAGATAGCTGCGCTACGCGGTTTCACCCGCGCAGTATTAGTTTTATAGTTGCTACAAAGGAAACTATTCGTATTTCCGAGATTTAAATATCCTGTCTTTTTCCAAAACACACGCACGCTTCCGCATTTATAATATTAGTAGGTTAAATGAATAAATAAATTTTACTTATACTTAGATATGTATAACAAAAGTCGACTAAAGTGAACTCATAAAGAACGGAAGGAAAACACTAGAAAAACCCCGGCATGTTCGAGAATTATCTCTATAATTTCTAAAACATGTGACATTTAGAAACCTGACTGGGCGAGAGTGGTGGAATATAGCCATACTCTCTGTGAGAGAAGGCCGGTGTGTCCTAGCAGTGGGAACGTAGTGGGCTGATGATAATGATGATGAATATATATTTAGGAATAAATTAGTAAAATTGAAATAACCTTTAACTTGAGTGATCAATAGTTTATTGATAGTTTGATAAAACAGACCTTCTTTTGTCTAACATACGAGTATTAGTACAACATGACATTTATAATAATGAGTATTTATTTGTCTTCTAAGAATATCATTCATTATACTTACATGTAATAAATGCTCTAATAAAATATATACATACGTATTAAATACTTTCTTCGGTAATATGTTCGATCAACGTAATGCGATCAATCATTAACGTAAGTAAAAAATTTTGTCGAAGGCATTTCTTATTAATATATTTTCCCTTGTTATTTACAGGTATTGTTAATTATTTACAGGTTTAGTTCATTGTAGAGGCGTAATTTTTTAATATCACCGGTTATCTTGAAATCAAAATAATATGTATCTAACCGTTTTCACAATATTTACAATTTGTTTATACATACACATCGTTTGAAAGTTTCAGGGTTGTAAAAGTTGCCGATGTGTCTAAAACTGAAGAAAGAAAAAAATAAAAAACCTTTATTTGACGACCTCAAAATATTAAAACTATCAAAATAAAGAAAACAAATACAAAAAGAAAATATGATTAATAAATAAACAGGAACGATAATACTAATCTGATTTGCCACAGAGATAGCCCGAAGGTGGCACAGGATACCTAATTTTCATCCCAATTTAATACCTACGTGTTTTTTTTTACTAGTAAGCTTGCGTTTGACCACTACCTCACCTGATGGTAAGCGATGATGTGGTCTAAGAGCTAACACGCTCGCCTAGAATATGCCTGTTCACTCTCGATTTGAAGATTCCCAGGTTGTAGTAGTCAGGAAACACAGACGTTGGCAATGCTGTTCGTAAATGAACGTGGAAGCAAAACGTTTTGTTTCGTGGTTCCCTAACGATGGCGATACAACCAAACCCCACGGGCACAGAGTCACGGGCAGCACCAATATACATTTCTTAAACGCCCAATACATTTACGAAAATTAACTACAACACTATTCAATAAAAATAAAAGTAGGCGACATTTAATGGTTGTGTTTTTTTCATAAAGTTATGATAATATGATATACGGCAGTAGTCAAGTGCTGACTGTGGTCTCAAAGTTATCGCATAACTTTCGTAATGACTACTTCGGATTATATCTCAATAATTCGGATAGGTTTTATGCTATCGTTTTATTGGTCAACATAAATCATCCTCGGAGCAAACTCAAATATCCAAAAATAACATTTAATATCTATGGATTTATGTCCTAGACTGTAAGGCTAGACTAAGTAATTAAGTGTCCGGTGAAATTCTAATCTCAAGATGTGCGTAGAAGACATAAGTAATTATTTTGTTCATAGAATTTCTGTTTCTAAGCAATAACGCATGCTTTATTTTAACAAACTTTTTTAGATATTTAAAATATTTCTCATAAAAATAGATATCGCATCCGCCACCCTAAGATGGTAAAGAAAAGGTGTGCAAGTATGTCGACCGAGGTACTTGCCGTGGCAGCTCAGTTGGTTTAGAGCGTTTTCTATACTGAAGGAAAAAGTACTGAGTTCAAACCTCGTTTGCGGCGAAATATTTTGTATAAAAAAGCTTGCTAAATAAATTTGTTCACAACTTTATCATTGAAGAAGATGACTGTTGCCGAAAGGTTTACCTACGTCCAGTAGAAATTAATTCTTGACTTGACACAGATTTATTTTCTGAAACACATGACGTCATTTTGAAATTGATTTTGGCAAGGTGTTTTACTTTTTGGATGCTGTATGATATGATCAAGATCACGTCAATGCCATGACAAAAGAAACGCCTACTGTTCCGACCCCAAGACACTCGTGCTTAGTTTGGGAATCGCCGATGATTCCCATATTTTTAGATAATAAGTTGTATTCTGTATAAATGTTTCATCTGTAATCGCATATACGAATATAATGGTATAAATAAACTAAATCCTTATTTATTATTATACTCATAGCACTAGAAAATTGAATCAAACTCAAGATATAACATACAATTTGCTGGCCATAGGGTTTCAAACTACCAGGGCTTCACGTGCACCAGCAAGGTAGCTATTGTCACCTCGGCCGCAGGGCGCGCGATTTAATTATTGATAGCACCCCTAGTATAGACGAGACTGCAAAACCGAGGGTCGTGTCAACTCTTACGGAAACATGACGTGGATTCTTATAGGGTGAGTGTTTGAGAAAGCTTCATTATTTGCCTAATAGCCTACAACAATAGGATAAACTAGATGAAAATGATATAGTCACCCCTAATTATAAATAGAAGAGATCAAAGTATACGTAGGTATACGAAAACAACGGTATTAAAAACCGTGGGGGAAACATCGTAAGGAAACTGGCATGTCCAAGAATTTATCACAAACATTTAAGGACATGTGACATCCACCAACCCTCACTGGGCCAGCGTGGTGGATTATGGGCCATACTCTCTCTCTGAGAGAAGGCCCATGTCCCAGCAGTAGGAACGTGATGGGCTGATGATGATGATACGAAAACAATGTTATAATTGCGCTTAAGAAGAGTTGTACTAAAATGTACTTCATTAAGTTTATTAAATAATCTGATGCTGTCCCTCTAGTCCCTACTACTCTTCATTGGTAGGTACGTACTTAAAAGTATGAGTAAGTCTCTTATGTCTGCTTATTTCGAACTGTGTAGAGTAAAACAATCTTGAACGGTCGATGTGGAAATTGAAAGACATATTTTTCTCTATTTTCCCTATTCCCTTCCAATACAAATCCGACCTCAACAGACGTAGATTAGGCACCTTCTAGATATCACCCAGACACATCGTACATACCATCGGACGGATCGAACTCCGTTTTATTTGTTGGCAAAATTGGAATACGGGGCGCTGGGAATTCGCTAGGTACTTGGTACTTGGCTGGCTGAATGTTGGTACTAGATGGTACTAGTATATAGTCACATGTTTGCGTATTCAGTAAATTGATAACGTGTGTGTGTCTGTGTAGAGATGTGATTGTTTTCAAACAACGAAGAGTAGAGTAAGCATGCATAATATTCACCCACCACAGTCCCTTCAACTTATTTCCCTTCTCTGCAACCTACTAAAAAGTTACAAAAGAGGGTTTTATTTAAATTCCAATTTACATTATTGTCCTTATTTCTCATTTCATCAAAGGTCATGACTGATGTTTAATGTTGTCGCCAACTAGCATGTTAAAGATTATAAAATCATAATCATAAATCATTTATTGACGTAAAGTATTGGACAAGGTTAGTATTGACTCCATAGGCTCCCGACTAGTTAAAACTGTGTTTACCCAATTCATTTAATTATGTAGATAACATGTCTTGATGAATGCTGCACAAGCATTACACAAAAAGTAGCAGTGTTATACATCCCTCCACTTCTAAGTAGGTGTCCCAAACTACAGGTCTATTATGCTAAAAATTAGATCTGTCTAGCTGATTGAACGAAGCAGTGCGGACTTTTAGCTATACGTAGACATTTATAGTAACACAATAAAGCGCTCAATAACCAGCAAACTTATATACCAATATATCCCCACCGTCCGTGAAGCGCGCTGTTTTTAATGTGGGTCGCCGGCTAGCATTGAACTTGTCACGTTTTGTTGGCCTACCGCTATCGATCGGCCTGTGATGAGCTGTTTACGAAATTACAGGTACCTACCTACTGCTTTATTTCCGTAGGAACAAGATTATAAAACACTATGAAAATTCTTTAACGGACTTCAAAAAAAGGAGGAGGTTCTCTGTTCGATTGTATGTTTTTTTTTAATTTTTTTTATGTTTGTTACCTCAGAACTCCGTCATTTATGAACCGATTTGGTAATTTTGCGTTGGGTTCAGTATAGCTACGAAGTGGTCTCATATAATTTTCATCGATATTTGATCTTGGACTTCGAAGATACATTGAAGTCGGTTTTTTTTCAATTAATTATGCTGGAAACAGTGCCCTCAAACCGGAGTACAGTAATCGTAACACACTACTGCTTGACGGTTGAGTATCTGGCAAATTACTTAGTTCCCAAGATGACTCTCGCAGCTAACACTACATTCACCCTGCGAATAAAAAGTATAATAGCGTGTTACGTGGTGTCCTTTATACAAAATTTCCAAGCAAGATCCTTTTTCAAGTTTAAGTCGACTTGTTTCGACGATTTCCCAGGATACTCGCTCTCATTTCTCATTCAGAACAATCACACAACAGAACTAAAATATATTATTCCAAATATGTATAGAAGGATTTGTATATATTGTTATATATGAATTTATTAAACTTATATTTAAACTTATTATACTAGAGTAGATCATTTACTATTATTTTATTTGCACCGCCGACCTATATCCTTCCGTGAATTAACTCCATCCAAAGGTTTACTGGAAGAGATCGCTCTTAGCGATAAGTCCGCCCATTGTACTTTAGTTTGTAAGTTGTTTCCATGTACCTATTTATTTTTTATTTTGTGTGCATTAAACATTTTATATTGTATTGTACTGTTAAAATTTTACACATTCCGGTCCCATAATTTATTTAGTTATAGGTTTATAAATACCTGTATATTTTATTAAGTATGTTTACAGAAGGAACCAATATCTGAAGAAATGAACACACAATTAAGGTTTGGAAACTATCGTGAAGTATTTCATAACTAGCTACGCCCTGCAGTTTCACCCGCGGTTTCTCGGGATAAAAAGTAGGCTATGTGTTAATCCAGGGTATAAGCTATCTCCATACCAAATTTCATCAAAATCCATTCAGTAGTTTTTGCGTGAAAGAGGTACAAAGGTACATCCATACATCCATTGTTACAAACTTTCGCGTTTATAATATTATATAGTAGGATCGTCGAAGTATTTATTATGAATATAAACGGCTACACTCATGTTATGATTGTGTCGGAATAACTCCGACAAGGTTTCCTATTAGGATGTCCTTCTTCCGGGAGTTTACGCTTTGGATCCGTTTTGGAATTGGATTTGTTTTTTGGCAGTCTGCGCAGCGAATCCAAAGCCTAAACTTCCGGAAATAAAAAAACCATATCTAAATCGGTTCACCCGTTTAAGAGCTACGGTGCAACAGACAGACACATAGTGGTCAAACGTATAACACCCCTCCTTTTTACGTCGGACGTTAAAAACATGTCCCAGTTTCTTGCCGTATCTTTTGAGTAGTGGTTCTTTTTCCGATACGGTAAGTTATTGTAATAATTTGACGTTCATAAGTGCGTCTGTGATACCTAAGTAACTTTTACTGACACTAGAGGTTTTATTCTGAGTTACAATGAGCGACTCAACATTTAGATGCCAAAACCTCATTCCAAGGCTGAACACGGCAGAATCTTGGCAGCACGTCTTTTTCCAATGTTTGCAGGGCATCGGCTGAAATCTACTACAAGTGAATCACGTATTTATTTACTAGACAAGCATACGTTTTAAAAAACAAAAATCCGACTTTAATGTATCTTCGAAGTCCAAGGTTAAATATCGATGAAATTTATATGCGACCATTTCGTAGCTAAATTGAACCCAACACAAAAAGAATTTTCCAAATCATGAACGATGGAGTTCTGAGGTAACATAAAAAAATCATCAAATGGAGAACCTTCTCCTTTTTGAAGTAAGTTAAAAATCAAGACAGCAAGTAGGTTTTTCTCGTAGGTACACATACATTAACGTAATCGATCCATATAGACTTGGACACCAGTCCAAGTCAAGCCAAGGCTGGTCGTTTTAACACCATCCACTGAACATAGCTAAGCCGTCAACTGCACAAGCAACTCGGCATGATGTCCGGTGAACCCTCAGGGTACAGGTACCTTGTGTGTTTGTTAACTTCACGCTGTAAAAGCTCTACGAATTTGAATGAAATCAAATGAGCAGACGAATATTACAATAACAACGTGTTTAAGAGAAGCAAATGTCAAAGAAATTCAGTAAACTATAATTTAAAAACCTCCGATACAGAAAACCCTATTAAGAGTAAAAAAACAGCTGAACCGATTGTGATAAAACATGTCTAAGCTAGAAAACCTGCTTTCAAATAAAAAACCGCATTCAAATTGGTTCACCCGTTTAAGAGCTACAGAGCCACAAACAGACACGCATAGTGGTCGAACTTATAACAAACACACCTCCTTTTTACGTCGGGGGTTAAAAAGTGATTATAACATGGTACTAAAAAGTATTTATTTATACTTTAGCGCAAAACAGTTTGTACATGGAGGACTTAATGCTAGATAGTATTTTCTACCAGTCATCCAGGACGTGCAAAAAAAAAGTAGCGGTGCAGTAAAGTGCGCAATGAGTAATTAAAAAATAATTAAAAATAAAAATTCAAAGTATAGATAAGTAATACAGGTATTATGTTTGTATAAAATTTAAGTTTGGTGTTGACCGTACCTACACTGAGTTCAAATATCCTTTGTTTCTCTGTTTCACACTTCGTAAACAGGATGTTGCAATAGAAGAGCTCTATGAAAGCTTATTACTTGTTTTTATTATCCGTACTTTGGTAGGAATGTCTACTTTGAGGCGTTGGGGTCGTGATACCGCATATTAGGACTCCGTTTATGTAGTTATTTTCCGGTTAAGTTGGTTTCCCTTTATGTTCCCATTATCTGGGAAGTGTATCTAAGATATCTTTATTTTCTTTAATGTTCTCTTCCTAAAGTAGGTACCACGAGAGCGCGGTCATGAATTCTTAGCATCAAATATATTTATATATTATTTTTCTAACACCGCCAACCTCTCTCACTTCGATAGGGAACTCCATCTTAAGGTGACTGGAAGAGATCGCTTTTAGCGATACGTCCGCCTATTGTACTTTAGTTTTTAAGTTATTTCATGTATTGATTCTTTTTGTTTGGTGCAATAAATATTTATTGTTTTGTAGATAGATAAACATAATTTTATTTGTTTTTAAAGCAATAAACGCATGCTTGGCGGTAGATTACGAGTAACAAGATAGTTTTCAATAGATGGCTCGCCCGCCACCCTAAGATGGTAAAGTTAAAGGTGTGCACGTATTTCGACCACCGAGGTACTTGCCGTGGAAGCTCAGTTGGTTTAGAGCTATTCCTGTACTGAAAAAAATGGTACCGAGTTCAAACCTCGGCTGCAGGGAATTATATTAAAGAAAATAAATGCTTATTATTATTATTATTATATTACTGGTACTGTTAGCCTGTATCATCCCATTTTTGGGCAAAGGCCTCCCCCCATGACTTCCTGGCTTGGCGATCTTGCGCTATTCCATACCTAAAAACCTTAACCTTAATATAAAATGTTACTATATTATTGATTCAATGACAAGAGTATAAATTTACTAATGGAATGAGGCATGACGTTGCGAACTCGCCGAACGCTAGAACGGGAGTCTCTCGCTCTAGCCTTCGGCGAGACGACACCTCGTGTAGATGGCGAAACACTTGTTGTACAAGGAGAATTTTTGTTAGGGCTTTCTATTTAACATTATTATTATTTACTAAATAAATACATTATATACCTTATTTTTTATACACAATATTAAACTCATTATTATATATATATATATACATATATATATTTTTTTTTTCTAGCTGCACCCTGCGGTTTCACACGCGGTTTTCCGGGATAAAAAGTAGCCGTTGCAGCGTGAAAGTGTAACAAGGTACATTTTCATTGCGTTTCATACATTTTCGAAATAATAACAACGACTTGTGTACTTCTATCTTTGTAAATGAATCTTTTAAATTAAACTGGAATGACTTGCAATTATTAAAGCAGCCATTACAGTGCAGTGCAACTATGATAGTATGAATATCACACTTCATCAGTTGCGAAGTTTAGTGCACTCATCATGTCGACTTCATCAAGAGCTCTTGCTCACAGAAATGTAGAAAAGGTTGCTCTATGTAGGAAGATAGTAAAGAGAAAGGGGATAATAGAGAGCTCATTTGCCTTATTTTTTCTTTTTTTTAAGTTTTGTGATGAGTAACAGGCCATTCATTTGATAATAAGTAACATATATGCCTTAACAGTTGCAGCATGATCCAGTGAATTATTTCAAAAATCCTCCGACACACTGCGCTCGTCATCCTGAGACAATATGCTGTAGTCGCTATTTGCAAAAGTAATACTTTCTTATTGATTAATAAGGTAAATAAAGTGTGAAAGAGACAGACATATTTTTCTTACTATAACAATTCTAAGCGTGAAGGAGACGGATACGATTCTCTTGATGTCTTCTGCAACCGTTCTGTCCACAACTATAGTACAAGGTAAAACACGCTTACATTCCGTGAGTGAGGGGATTCGAGATGCGCCTTGAAGTCGTTTACATTCTTTGGTGGATAGTAAAGTTTTTAATCAAGCGTTGTTTATTTATTGTTATTAGAATTTCTGTTTATTATTCAGTCTGGTCGCGGACTCGTATTGTTTCAGCATGAATATTTTCATGCAATTCTACGATATCCGACTTGCTTCGATGCCATTTTGTATTTTCGTTTTTACTTTATCGACGATTGACGCGAAAATCAGAAGTGGGATAGCGTGACCAATTAAAACAGTCTGCACAAAATAACATCAAATTACAATGAAAAGTGAAGGATTTTATTTTACTTTGAATTTGTTTGCAAAAGAATAAACCTATTGTTTTTCCAACTTTTAAATTAACGAGTCGAGCGCTACAACGAACATAAACATTAGATTTATGAGTTTTCGTGAATGAAAAGTGTGCATAATACATTTTATGTAGCAGTTACGATCAAGGGTACCATACCACCACCATAACCATACCATACTATTTTGACTAAACCTCACTTAACTTTTTACTTATCTCCTTTACAACAATAAACATTGTTTAGAAAACCGCAAGAGTCGCAGTTTTGGAAAGAGAAGTACTTATCGTACCTTTCAAACATTAGAAACCATTTCCAGCTTTCCCATACCGATAAGGCGAAATCAGCTAAACACCAGCTCGAAGTGAAAGGACCTCAATATTTAATATTTGTTTTTAATTTAAGCGGCCGATAGGATCCAGCATCGGCAGGGCCATAAAAATATTAAGCGTCGGTCGTGAGACACGTGTCTGTGCATATCCATGTGCTAAAACGTTTCAGAAGATTAGACAGATCAGAAGGGTTACCCCGTTCATATTTACCTAATTTATGCTTACCTCGAAGATGACTGAAAATCAGCTTAATGCTAAGGTACTTAAAAATACTTTAGCATATGCTTAGTCGGAACCTTTTCCTGACATCGCGCAACATTTCACTGTATTGTTATATTATTTTTGTTTTGTCTTTATTTTAGTATGTTCAGTGTAATGTTGTGTTATGTCCGGAATAAATGTATTTTCTTTCTTTCTTTCTAGATGTCTTGGTGTCACAAGACAGCTGATATTACTAAGCAGTAGTATCTAAAAACTTCGATCTTACCTAGTCCATAATAACTATTCTTATCCTATCCTACTAATGTTGTGAATGTGAAAGTTTGTGAGGATGGTGACATGACGGAAATAATTGACGCTGTTTTTTTTGTTCTCTTATTACTACTGTTCAATGTAGGTATACCTATAGTCCAAATACATCTTTAAAAAAGGGGTATACTGAAAAACATCTTTGCGTGAGCTGTTACCTCAGTGAAAAACTTAATAATATGTTACTATAATTCCATGTTTATCAATAAATGTCCATACAGTTTGGCAATAAATGATTTTACTTTTCTAAAATCTTGAAAATCGTTGTGAACATTCTTCTTAATATATTTGCTTTAATCGATATTTGATGGTGGTTTACAGAAGCCATGCGCGAAAAGACTGTTTCCTTCGCCAATTCAAAACATCGTACTAACCGCAACGATTTATTCTACGATTCCGATAATGTCTTTCCGGTCCTCGCGACAAATGAACCGTCTCAAAGTGTCCCTTCTGGTCATTTCTCTACTCTCGCCAATAAAAGTATAACTACTAGACAAACGACCAAATGTACTACTTTGTCGTCGACTATATGAAAAGTAGTCGTCATTCAGTTACATAAAAAAAAGTAAAGTGAAATATCATAAAGTAATGGTGATAGCGCAAGTCTAATGCTACTTCCTTCCATCCTAGCAAATTGTTCATGCTATAATAACTTCGACGTTTGTAGGGATATTCTTGTTAATCTTTCGCGAGTTATATTCATGTTTTTATAAAATTATCGGGTCTATTTCCGACGCTGATATCCGCTTCTCCAGTCTTATTGTGACCACGATCATTGCAATTTGATTGAAACGTTTAGGTTAATCATGTTCTTTTGATTAAAATTTGTACGCGAAAAACAGGTAAATATTCTCAAACCCCAACTGGATATGCGTGCTTTATCAATGAGTAAGATAGGGATTTTGGGCATAAAACCATTTTCCTTACCAGTAGAGACGGTCAGTGACGATTTCATTAATAATCCCTTTTTGTTGTGGTGAAGCTCTTTTAATGGATCTCGAATATAAAAGTAACACCGCAAAATACAGTACCAAATGCAGGGTTTTGGCTCATCTCACTCCATAAAAAAATACGACCTTGCTTTCCTATAGCATTGTAAAGATCTGAAAGTTCTGAGGCGTACTTTTAAAAATGAGTGCCTCCATTTTGTAAAGAGGGTTCACAACAATAAACTTAATTTCACGGTGATATACACCGGAAAGCGATCCCTTTGTAAGCTATAGAAAAAAAGGCGCTGTTTTCTAGTTATATCTTTATAAATCAGTATAATATATGAGACGAACAATTCTGTTATAAGATATCCTATCCTACTAAAATTATAAATGCGAAAGTCTCTCTCTCTCTCTGTGTGTGTGTGTTTGTTACCACATAATTCCAAAACGACTATACGGGTTTGGATAAACGCATACTATATAAAGGTCTTGGAATAAGGACATCGGGCACTTTTTATCCCGGAAAAACGAACCGTTCCTTAGGGAACAATTATATAGACAGTTCATGTCTTGGGTTAAAAATGTAATACCTTTATTCAGGAGTAATCACAGATCTATAACGATTAACTATGTATGCAGCCGCTAATGTCAGCTAAAAACAGTTTCTGCTCGTAGAAACAATAAGATCAACAGAATAAGGACGAGCGTGTCACCAAATTGTGACAAGGATAAACACGAGTGGTAAAACCAACTAGGCTGCGATAAGAGGACGCGTGCTAGCTACCGCCTACGCGCCCTAGTTCTGTAATCTTGAAAGAATAACGAAATGCGAAAAGGGTAAACTTTCCACAAGTAGGTAGGTTGTAGGTATTAATTTTGTTTTTAAAAGATTATCTTCGAGACAATACAAATTTAGATAGATTGATAGAAAACTCATATTGCACTTAAAAATAGTTATACTAGGATTATAGCGGTATTGTTCCTAAGCAGCAATCTCTTCCAGACAACCCTATAATACCGGCTTTATAACATAGAGAGACTAGATGTTTAAATACAGATGCAGTGTGCAGAAATAAATAGTGCTATCCACAGATATGCTCCAGTTTGGTTCCCAAAGAGCGTACGTAGTCATATTCATTTTTATGCTACTGAGCAATGAGACCAGTTAGTTGTTCACCTGATGGTAAGCACCACGCTGGTCCATAAAAATTGTAGAGCCAATTAGAACTTTTAATACCATGCAAAATACTGCGTTGTGACACGCCGACACATTTAAGTCTCATATTATGTCCAGTTATTTACCTTTTTATTATAATTATATTCAACCCATGTCGTCCCACTGGCACTGCAGTGCAAAAGCCTACTCACCTACCTTTCTCGCGGTCTTAAGATATTATGAGCCAATCTCTCAGGTCAAATCTATCGAGGCCAATCTATCGAGCTCGTCTCACCGTCTCCGTCTTGGTCTGCCCCGTTGTCTGCGTGAATTTTTGGGTACCCATTAACTTCCTCTAAATTTTCTTATGCCGCAACGTAAAGTTGTCATGCTAGCATGTTGCGGGTTGACAGCAGGCGTCAACATCGGCCCTATAGTAACTGTTGGCTTGAAGATCAAATGCTTTTAATCTACGTAATAAAAAGGAAATTTATCCTTATGAATAAAAATTTCGATACGTATAAAGAAAGCAAAGATATATTTGTAGGATAAAAACTAGTTAAACACAATCTTTATAATCACATTTTTATATTATTTAATAAACAAGGTAATATTAATCAGAAAAGGCCAGGGGCGACTTTGCGGCGAGTCGACGGTGCTTGGCGACATTGAGCCTACTCCGATATTCTCCCTGGGGCTAAATAAGACCCCCTGACTCCCGGCTTGCCTGAACTGGCCATCCGGGGGTGGAGATGCAAGAGCTAAGAACTAAGCTCCAAGGGTGGAAGTATTAAAGGGCATAACGCCGGGAGTAGCGTTTAAGTGAAATTGCAGCACACCTCTCGACACCCTTTCGCCACCTATACCAACGTTGCCCCTCTCGTCGCCAATGTACAGCGGCCCTTAAAGGGGGGCCCGTTAAGTGGGTGGCGAGTCACCACCTGCCAAAATATTTTCTTATGAGGCGGAAGTGACAGGTGCTGAGGTCTCATATCATAGACCGCCTCTCATCCAATAAATTCATCTCAATAGCCCAATCATAAGTAATTTTCATATCTTCAATAATAGTCCTCGCACTTATCGGGGACTGTCTTTGATTGCATCTTCTTAATGATGCACTTAAAGACAGTCCCCGATAAGCACCCATTACATATCTAAATTAAATGTTCTAAGAGGCCTCTACGTGTTGGACTCATGTCCCCGCGCAAGCCTCCCAAAGGAACGAGTGTATAACCCGTGAGAAAGAGCTATATTAATCATAATTTTCGAAAACAAATACGTTCCAGCCACAAGAGCAAAAAATACATTGGAGGACGATTGGCGACCAATGTGAACCATGTCCTACTAATATTATATATGCGAAAGTTTGTGACGATGGATAGACAGATATTTAGATTAAGAAATTTCAGCTAAGAACGGCTTCCACGAGTGTAAAAAAAAATATTTCTCCATGATCCTAATCCTACTTCCTACATTTTAATCTAATAGTATTATAAATGTGAAAATTTGTGAGGATGGATGAATGTTTGTTACTCAATTACACAAAAACTACTGAAAGGATTTTGATATGGAATTTACGTTTTTAGGTCCTGGAAAATTATATAGGCATGACATGACAAAGGCATGAAGATTCTACCTCTAAGATATACAACAGCAGCGAATATAACACAATAAAATTTCACTGTTTCTCAACACTTATTTGTGAGCGCCATCTGTTCTGACATCTAGTCCAAATAGATACCAAACAAAGTGAGTTGGATAAAACAGGTAGTCTCTTCTCTAAACAAATCCACGTATTTGTCTCTCTCAAAGTCCCATAAGAAAGAAATGGCGTTATTATAGCTCTGCGATCTTTTCTGTCCTAGTGTGACCACGGAGATCACTCGGTAGCGATTGAAATTCATTGCTTTCACCGCGCGCATGCATTCTCCGGCTATACGAAGAGATAAACTTGGGGAATCCTGGAAATTGTAGGATCATTTTATTCTGGCCCCTAACAAGGATTCCCTGTATTTAAGGAACCAGGAACTACGAGGACCATGGTCCCATAACACCCAGACACGAAACAAAAGCTTGCGCTTCTTTTTCTGTGCTTAAACATTTGTCCCGTCGCGGGAATCGAACCCCTAACCTCAGCAGTGTATGGGATTTGGGTCAACCTGCCCAACCACTACACTACAGAGGCTGACAAACAAGACCTTAGAACTTCAAAATGTAAAATAGCGGTTTTGCGTCTCGTCACTGTCAGTGTGTCACATCAGTTTTGTGAAGGTTACCCATGAACAACTAATAAGTTTAGGATTTTCATAGTCCCATAAATATAATTTCGTTGATTGTAGATAGTGATGGAAGAATTGATCTTACGCTTAAGAACTATCTGGGACTCCCAGAGAGACGTTACAACACCTCTCAGGGAGTTTCGTTCAGCGAATTTGGATCTATTACTTGTAAATTGTTGGGCGGGCAGTTTTCCACAACTGGGCCGTTAATTGGCCTTTTTTTGCATGATAGAGTAGCGGCAGCTAGTCGAGCCACCCGATGTCATTCAGGAAAGCCAGCAGCTCACCGATTCCGGTGCAGGCCTCTCGGAACAATCCCGGTGTTTCTAGGAGCTCTGTTCCGATCTACCAGTTAGATACATACCTGCTGATTATATTTATGCCCAGTAAAGTTCTCGTTCAATATTACTGCGCAGGCCGCGGTGACCATAGGCACATTAAACGGCGTACGAGGATCCAGTTGGTACGTATTAAGGTATAACAACGGGGGCCTTTTGAATTCCATGCCAAGCTGAAAGCGTATCATGAGTTTTATTATAGTTAGAGCAAACAAACCGAGGCGAGCAAAAAGCTGCTTAATAAAGCACTGCTACTCTCGTAACAAAACCACCCTATATTTAGTCCCGAGCCCTTCAATAGGCTGATTTTGACATTTGTCAGTCATCCTTTGGTCATCTTTTTCAAAGACTGAATAATCACGATTATAGATTCGATTGTTCGAAGGGGTTAACCGTACTTTGTTAATTATCAACTTGATAATCGGTTTTAGTCCCCACCGATTATTTGGTTCCCATCATCCCTAGACAAATATTTAACGGCAGGACCATAAACAAACTATCACTTATACCCATTACTAATTTATTTCTAAACTTTAAAACAAACCTGAGAAGTTCTCTCCACGGGCCTGATTCCAGGCACTCCTTGAAAGCCAAACGATTGTCTTCTAACCTTCACCCTGCTCAAAGACTTTGTACCTATGTTGGCCATAGAGCGAGTGGTTGACTGACTTTTGACTGCACTCATGGAAACCCTTCTTTCTGCCAGGCTTTTTCTCCTTTCTGATGTTGGCTTTTCATTTTGGTCCATTTTACTCATTTTGGGGTAGAGACGTTGGGCCCGTGGGGACCAGGAGCACTGGAAATTTATAAGGATTTAGCGGGGCGTCTGGTGGAGTCCACACGTCACGTCACGTCGTGTATTTTGTCAAGAAGTGTCCTCGCTGTTCAGCGAGGCAACGCCGCCAGCATTTTGGGCACGTTGCCGGACGACGGGTATCGGTTGAATTATCTATAGGCCATTCAATTGGCTCAACCGATACCCGTATGTACATAATATTTAAAATCTTTTAGTTTAGTTTCCTATTAGTTTCCTTTTATAATTATCTACCCTTTTATTTTACCAATATGGATATTATGTCTGAATTACAACTTATAATATGTACCAATTCAAATTCTTACGCGAGTACCACGAGTCTCTCACCAAAGATCACAATTTTTATGATTCTGACCGTAGTATTTACTTCCTCTGTGATACAATTTTTATCTAGGATTCTGACTGACAATCGAATTCTTTTTGAAAGTTTGTAAATGCTTTTAAAGGAAGTCCACCTTTTTTGACCTATTATGTCATTGCTGACGACGGAGTTTTTAGGCTAGTTTTATTAAAGGTGGCTGAAACTACAAAAAAATCTAGATCTGAATGTTGTTAACATTCATTATGTAAACGGGCTAATCACTCCTTTTTTTATATACCAACAAACAATGGTACTCAAATCACCCTATTCAATTCATAGCTTCCTTGTCGTGCAAAAAATATTGTTATGCCGTCGTGAAAAATGCCCTTTCACACTTTGACAAAGGGTTTTCCTGTGAAAAGCTACGGGTAACATTTTTTTGGTGTGTGGCATCTCTTTGTATGCCGCGCACGTTTTTGTCGGGTCACATACAAACAAGAGGTACCTGGAATGCTCTTCTGAAATACTGGGCTTTCTATTATTATTACGGTTCCCGTGTGGTATGAAGAAATGCCATATTGAGAGAAATTATAGCTCTTTGTTGTTATTATTTCGGAGTTTTATGTCTATAAGTACATGACATATAAGAGTTCTAATTTTTAGTAGGTAGGTAGGTAGACGAAAACATAAAACCATATTTAATCTGGAACTAAAATATTAAACGTATAACACCGTTCAGACAAGGTTCTCTTCGTGTTTAGAATGTATCGGGTCTATTCGCGCACACGTATGTATTTTTATCATTAATTCGCGAAAGTTCTCTTCATTTAAAAAGTAAGGCAAATTGCACCGTTTTAGCAAAATACTTCTGTTTTCTTAGTTCCCTATAAATTAACTTAGAAATAAATTGCCCTTTCATTTTAAACATATCTCTCATTTTATCAACACTTAGACGATATACATTCTATAGTAAAATAAGTCCACATTTTTGTTTAAAAACTCATAATTTTCTACATCAACTTCCACTGTTTTTTCAGCACATCAATCTAAACAGTGTCCCGTTGTCCGTACATCGCCCTCTACACAGAATGCACATAAAGCATCGGATCGCGGATAGCATTCACCAGATCGTAGATGCAGCGATACCGCCCTCCGTCGTCACTAGAGCTCGGGTAGAGCAGACGAGATACATTTTGCATTAGTACTTTACAAAAAATATTATATGCAGTAAGCGATAGTCATCTATTTTTACATCATCACTACATAGTATAAAACAAAGTCGCTTTCTCTGTCCCTAAGTCCCTATATCCCTATGTATGCTTAAATCTTTAAAACTACGCAACGGATTTTGATGCGGTTTTTTTTAATAGATAGAATGATTGAAGAGGAAGGTTTATATATATAATAACCGTGCGAAGCCGGGGCGGGTCGCTAGTTTTATTTATAAAATTTATTTTATATACGAAAAAAACCGACTTCAACGTATCTTTGAAGTCCAAGGTCGAATATCGATGAAATTTATATAGGTATGGGACCACATTGTAGCTATACTGAACCCAACGCAAGAACAATTTTCTAAATTTGTTCTGAGGAAACAAACATAAAACAAATACAATCAAATTGAGAACCTTCTCCTTTTTTGAAGTCGGTCAAAATACATATGAATGATGCCGATTTACAGGACAGTTGAAACTCTGGCTTCTGGTTTAGAGTAACTGATTTTTATGATATGAAAGCATTATTGTATATCGCATTAAAATATTCTTATAAATATATAATAGTTGTGAAAGCCTTATATTTAGTGCGATATAGTGTGCAAGTGCTTACTGCAAAACAGTTACTAATATTGTGTGAATATTTATATATACATACCTAGTCAGGTCATAAATTCTGTCACATGTTTAATATAAAATAATTGAATCAAGTTTATTCATTATGTAACCATTTATATACCAAAATGAACTTAACAAAACATAGATTCTTATGACAATAAAGTTTATTCAAAATGACCTCCGTGATTTTGAATACAGGCCTTCAATCTGCGCGGCCAGTCGTCTATCGCAGCACGAACGAGGTCCATGTCAATATCGGCGGCTGCCTTAATCAAGGATATCTTGAGTGACTCCAAATTGGAATGAGGCTTTGAGCACGCCTTTTCCTCCAAGTGTTGCCATATCTTGTAATCTAACGGACTCAAATCTGGACTGGAGGAGGGCCAGTCTTCGTGCCGGTTGAAGTCGATTTCACGCGCCGCCAGCCAGTCTTGTGTGGTCTTCGCTCTATGAGCTGGCGCCGAATCTTGTTGGAATACCCAGTGCCTGTTATTGAACATGGTATGAGAAACAGATTCCACAAGGTTCGTCAGGACTGTATTTTGATACACAACAGCATTAGTTTTTACACCTTTCTCACAAAAATGTACCTCTGTTAAGCCCCAATAAGAAACTCCCAACCATACCATGAGCGAGAATGGAAAATGACCTCGTTGGACACGCGGAATACGGTTGCTCGCTTTTTCACTACTGTGTGCGTACATCTTATCATTTTGTTTGTTGTAGCTCTCTTCTACGGTAAAAATTTTTTCATCCGAAAAAAGAATTTCCCGATATTTTTTTCCCGCGTACCGCTTCAACAAAGCGCGGCATCTCTTCAGTCTCAGGTCCATTAGACGAGCATTTAAACAATGTCCTGTTTTTCTTCGATATGCCCGAAGCCCTAAGTCTTCATTTAACACCCTTTTCACCGTGGTTCTGCTTAACCCCATCTGAAGGGCCAACAGTTTCTGCTTACGTTTGGGATTTCTTTGAATTCGCGCCTTCACAGCTTTTATCACTGCTGGAGTCCTAACAGACCGAGGGCGACCACTTCTTGACCTGTCATCTACACTAGAGTCTTCATTGTATCGTTCGATGGTACGATAAACGAATCTTTTGGTTATATTCAAATTTTTCAGTATGTCAAAAATTTGAATTGGCGCGTAACCGCAACGATGCAACGCAATAACTGCAACACGGTCTTCTTTAAGCGTCCACTCCATATTTAAAAATGAGTAAAATTCTAAGAAGTATACATTTTTATTTTCATGAACAATTCGAAATTCGAATTCAATAAACTTCTTGTGGCCAACATTCTAAAAGAAAAGTTTTTACTGTGTGACAATACTTATGACCTGACTGTGTATTTTTAACATCAGCGTTTGACCATGATCTCAACTGATTATAATCTTCAATGCTTCCATTGATCACAGACAACGTACATTAATTGACAGATGACGTAGAATCGTCCCAAAGAATAGAAGAAATTTGGTTGCTCGAGCAGTTGGCTCGGTGGCCCAGTGGTTAAGGCGTCGGGACGGTATTCCGAAGACGCAGGTTAGATCCCTGCCCGAGCAATATCATTTTTCTTCTTCCTAATTATTTAAAATCTTAGGATTTTCGCCTAGCATGCGCTAGTACTTATTTACTCTTGATTTGAACACCAAGATTGTATTTATGTGGAAACACAGACGACGCGACAGCGCGAGGTGTTCCGAGAGTAATAATATAAGTTACTGCAACGAGACAATTAATTACAGTTATGTAATTGATTAATAGATAGGTAACGATTTATTGTACACCAAAAATATAACAAGAACAAGTAAAAATAGAACTTACAAATTTTATTAGTACAATGTGCGGTATTATCGCTAATATGCGATCTCTTCCAGGCAACCTTTGTATTCAACTATCACGCAGGAAAAAATGATACTATGATTTATTAGTCTGCGAATCCAGGTATATACATGGTTGTTATTTAAGGAAAGTTCCACTAGTTCCGCCATATTGTCATACAGACATGGTCTTACAAATTAGTACAAAAGTATTAAAGATAAAAAAAAATATTATATATTTTTTGTAATTTCACAATGATTTTTTTTTTACTCAATATTTACCATTTAAACGAAGAAATTAAAAGACAAAAAACAAAGAATTTAAAAGACGATTTTTATTCCACAAAATGTTTCATGTCTGCGTGCCTTCTTATAGGTCAGTTAAACGAATGTTCACCCTTAGCTCGCGGTACGGGTGGGACCAAGATTTGACCGATAGTGGAATTCAGGGACCACCGACGAGTGGGTTGACGTTTTTTGCACTTAAATTAGAAACATGGTGGGTATTTACGTAAGCAATGCACAGTCTCACGAATTGTAGAGAATTTGATTCAATCATGAAAGTGGAAAAGATCGTTTGGTGGATCTGTGGCTTATTGTGCGAGAAGTTCAATTGGATTATGTTGGATTGTGTTTGTTTACGTTTTGCTAACTTGAGGCATCGTTCCTTATGTGAGATTTTTACGTTTCTTTGTATGATTCATATTAAACAAATAACAAGTGCAAGCATTTGTTTCGTGTTTAGCTGTTGTGAGACCTTCTATTTCCCTCGATACATGGAATCCATGTTAAGAAACAGAATCTATGTATGTGACCGTTGGACGTTTTTCATTATTATTTATTTGCTTCTGATACCAGCAACTTTGTACGCAAATACTTAAGGTTAATTAAAACAAAATTAATAAATAGCAATGTAGGTACTAATCTGACGACTAATCTACGATTTGTGCTGCTCACTCATCGCACCACTTTAATCTCCAACAACCAATCTCCAAAGTCATTAGAAATTAAAACTTAATTTTCATGAATTTCGTCCTAAAGTACTGTAGCAGTTTCATTCGTACTTTATATGGATTTTTCCTATTCTCACATAAAATATGACAGCTAAGCAGCAAGTCCAGATGTGTGTGTTGATTTAGCTCATAGCTAACTCCAAGGGATAATAATCCAGGATATACAGAACACAGGTTGCGTCCGGCTTACTTTACAGTAAAGTGTGTTGGCTCATTTACACACTACCTACACTCGGACTTATTTGGATGTTCAAGTAATGAGCTCGATAGTAAAATTGTTAAGGCACCTTAATGATTTTCCGAAGACGTGGTTTGATTCCTTTCTTTATTTTTTCAAATGTTACATTATTTCTAGCCGTCACTTGCGACTCCGTCCGCGTAGAATTTGGTTTAAAGCTGTTCCCTAACGAACTATTCGTTTTTCCGGAATGAAAAATATTCTGTCATCCAGAATCGAAACTACTCACAATAAAATTTCATAAAAATCCAATCAGCCGTTATGGTGCTTCCCTACCACACTTGTCTTTGACAATTTTCCGTCACTAAGTGACTGTCTGAGTCTGAGTCAGAGAGAATAACTCTTTCCACTTTTACGGTCACTATAAGTTTCTCCAGGTTATCGGAGCACTTTCGGGAAATGTGTCCAAAATTATCACTATTATTTTATAGGCTTTAAGTTCTTTGGTATGAATTCGTTCGCCTCGTGTTTCAAAAGATTCATTAATATTTATTTTATTTCTGGTATTTTTTTTACGCTTAATAGGTCTATGTTTGGCTACTATCTTGCCAGATGTGAAGCGATGATGTGGCCTAAGATGGAGAACATAGATCTAGAGAGAGACGGCAGTTGGGCGGCGGTATCTACCTATTGATCAATATATTAGTCTACTAGCTGCGTCTCACGGTTTCACCCGCGGTTTCCTGGCATAATCCAAAATATAAGCTATCTCTATTCCAAATTTCACTCAAATCCGTTGAGTCGTTACAGCGTAAAGAAATAACAAACACACTAAATATCACAGCATATTAGATAGTAGTCATTATACTATACTATCATACAAACATATAAACATATATCATACTTAAATACAAACTTTCACATTTTAAATATTAGTGTGATATATCAATGTGTGATTTATGGGCATTTTTTAAATTAATACTTTCAGTAGCTTTGAAATAAAATATACCTGCCATCATTTTCATGCTCAACCTCGCATCAGCGCCACTGCAACTCACTAAAACTATTCAAATACTTGTTTTAAAATACTTCGCCGGCGCTTGTGGTTCAAAGGTATAAACGGGCATACCTTAACGTCCAGCCTGACTGCGAAACGAGCGCCCCATTGGCGTAGATAAAATTTTAAAACTCCAATAATAGACAACTTGTTACGACGAATTTTAAACATTCTGAAATAATAAAAAATGACATTGCTCTCTACGAGGAAAGGCCCGAGTCCCAGCTGTGGGAACGTGATGGGCTGATGATGATGATGATTAAATTGTTCGGGCGGGGATCAAACCTGCATCTTCAATATACCGTCCCAACTACTTAACTACTCCGCCACCGAGCCGTCTGCTCGAGCTATCCTTTAGCGATCAAATCTAATATTTCAATTAACAACATGCTCAAATGGTAATTGTTAATGTTCGATTGAACATTGGCAACGGTCAGTGATGACAATAGCAAGTTCATCTACTATTCATTCAATTAGTATTTTTTTGTTCGAGATCTACTTGTCACTGGCAAAATTGTGGAGACTTCATTGTGTCAAAGTAACGAATGCTGCACAGTACTTTTCAAAGCCCTGGGTACATTAGATTTTATGGCAGACGCATTTTTTATCAGGCGTATGAGCTTCTAATCTTGTTACTTCTAAACATCAGATACAAAAATGTTATTGGTTACTTTCTTAAGCAAGTGCAAGTCCTCGTATAGTCAAATAATGTTTTAACACTTTGCCTGTCAAAAATAATTTACAGCATATGTTAGCAGGCGTTTCTACTAAGTTCGTGAGGATTGATGGATGGGTGTTCGTTACTCAAACTTGCAAAAACAACTAGTACATAAGAAAAATAACATTGTAGAAACACAAAAAAAATTAACAAAATCTCTGAAAAAAATTGCCCTCATATAATGCCGCTTGTTCATAAGTGCGTCTGTGATGCCAAACATGAATAAAGAGATTTTGACTATGACTTTGAATGAGGGTTTTGTTGAAATATTTAGCTCCTGGAAAAAAAGAACTTATTAACCCGGGAAACGGCGGGGTGCAGCTACTCCGTTATAAGCTTCGTTTCCGTTTCGCAGTCGTGGTAACCGCTTAAATGTATCCACAGTTTTTCAGGTACGGGTAACGTGCATTTTTCATTATAAAGGTTGCATTTTTATAGTAGGTACAAAGCGAAGCAGTATGCAGAGTACTGACGTAAGGGGTCTTTGGTCTAAAGGACGCCGACCCATCGCAAGGAGCACTGGCTTTGCTTTCTGTGCTCGGCTCTGAAGCTTTTACAAGTTATGCAACGGAATATGGAAACTTCAAGTTTGAATTGTTTTGAAGTTGAACTTTCATTATTTATAATTACTACTACTACTATTACGTTTGAATTACCTTATCCATACATCCTCACAAACTATCGCATTTATTAAATTAGTAATATTTTTATTTATATTTATCAGTTACTTATTACTATAAATTAATACACCTGTCACACCAGCCCATTCCTTTATCACAGAGATTTGTAGAGTGTTCCTGTACAGTTAAGGCATAGATAACTCTTTATTGTTACACGAATAGTAATTATAATAACAATAGGAAAAAAACTTATCCAAAAAATTGTGATAACAGGTGGTTTTATCACTCAAAGGCAGACAACCTTTGGATGGAGAGCTACGCTTTAAAGATACCGACGATGACATGAATAGGTATTATTAAGATAGAATACTCCGTATCATGAGCCTCGTGCTTCCATGGTTTGACCACTTTGTTGATTCTGTACGTTGGAATACAGTCTTATTTTGCGCTGGACTTTGTGATTTTTTTTGTAGCTTGACCATTGAATGATTACCCTAAGACACATGTCCCATGTGCTACTTATAAATAAATACATTGTCATGCTTTAACTGTGGGCTATTTGATTTTTGGGGGCACAACAAAAATATCAAAGCGATAGTCTCAACGCAAAAAACTGAATAGAAGCTTTATCCATAGCGCATTACAGATATGTCAAACATAATAAGAAAATAGCAGCCAATAAAAGCAAACCGCCAGGTTAAGCCAGTCACGTATTTACTTTACCAATTTACTTGCAGTAAAAACTTGGAGCTCAAATGAAGATTAGTGAGGAGAGTAGTATAGAAATGCCGTGGACACAGTAAGGATATCATTTAAAGGGGCCAATAACTTGAAATTACGATGTACCTGTGTTAGTTTTTACTCAGCTGAAAATCAGCGCTGAGTTGTGTAAAACTCTCGGCATTTTATGCTGAGCTGAGCCCATTCGGCACATATATTTATTATTTAAGTTTTATTTTTTTTGTCGTTTTAGTGTGCCGGTTTTTCTTTCTTCCTTTCTTCCATGCATGCTTACTAATAATCCACTACACATACAAACTAAACCTATTTTGTCAGTTTTATCGTAAATCTTAAATCAAAACAATTCCTTACACATTATACCTACATGCCACCTTATCATACACACGCTGAAACATTCATTCAATTAGTAATAATATAATAAATAATAGTAATAATATAAAACTGCATGCCATTATAATTATCCTAAGTACAAACAAACTCTTTTTTAATCTGTCCCGGTAAGTTTTTACTTTTAACTATTGCCGGCGGGGGGTATTGGTATGGTCTCCTAGTTTGTGTACCAATGTTCACCAACCAGGAATAATAAATTGTGTCAATTACTTCAAATGTTTATGATAGGTGATGTTGAAATTCAAATAACTTGATCTTAATCTTTTTCTCTTTATCATGTTCCACAAAACTTAGTCACAAACATAATATTAGACATTTTTGAAACATTTATTACTCTAGGGATTTTAGACAACTTGGCTTTTTTATCCCGCTCCCTAGGTTCGCCCAGTACAAGAAAACTGCAGTTCGTGACGTAAGAAGAGTTCAGGGCCAATGACTTGCTCCTTGCGGCACACCGCGCAGGCGGTTGCATCTTATTATGAGATCTCGGGTGCATTCAACTATGGTACCTTTGTGCAACTGAGCAAGATCAACGTTGGCTTGCTTGTTTTGTTTAATTTAAGCCAGTTCAGCTTAGTTGATGAGCAAGCACAGAATAGACCGAAATTTGAAATGCATTTGCTATCCAAAGCCTGCTTATGAACTATATCGTCTATATCATCGCAGAAACTTCGCTGAAGCAAAATGTGAATGTGGTTAGATTCAACATCTGACACTCACTGCACTGTTTAACTTATATCCTATACTTCAAAGTTAGTTAGTTTTTTAACAGGTATGGTAGCGTGATAATTCAAGGACAAAGAACTTTTAATAAATGATAATAATTATCTCACGAAACAAAAGCAATTAAAGTTCACCAAAAATATAAAAACTTAAACAAAAACTTACTAAAAATAATTTAAGCCGGCCGAAGTAATAATAAACGAAAAACTTACCACCGTTTCATAAAAAAGTGGCTGGAATTCAAGGTCCAGTGAGTACGTAAACTTTTTATAAATAACGTTTTTTCTAAAAACTGAAGTCGAGTTAACGTGAAGGAGACTTAAGGCCGTATTTGAAAAGAGGAATTAATTTTGGACTAATGAACATTCGTAACTGGAGAAAAATTGAATAATACGAGAATAAAATATACCTACAGCATTATTACCACCGCGCACGGCGTCTTTTTTTCCAAATCCAATTTCTTGTTTACTTTCATTCATAAATCTATTCATCTTACGTAAGCAAGCGCTCGAAATATTGAATACTAGTACAAAAAGAATTATAGCTTCAGTAACTCGAGTTCAAATCAAACCCACGTTATAGCCATTTTTACTATTACTTGGGCTTTCGCTTCTTTCGAAAATAAATATATCTTTCTAAGGGAGGCCTTGAAAAATGTAAGCATTAATCTTGTCAGAGAGTATCGAACATTCATTACGAGTGAATGCTCAATTTTTCCACCGTCGAATAAGAAGAATGCTATTTTTTCATGAAGCCTCATGTCCTGATTCTTGGATGTCATTGTGCTGGTTTCCTCTAACACTATTTTCAGAGAGAGTTTGGATCATTATCCACCACGCGGGCCCCTTGCGACTTGCGGAATGTCATATAAATAACTAACGCCCAACGATTACATACATAGATCCTGGCCCCTAACAAGGATTAGATAATCCTTGTTAGGGGATTTCCCTAGATATATGGATATTTAGGGTATCAGGAACTACGAGGACCAGGGGATCTACTCCGAGTGGCTTCCTTTGCACTCTTATGCCTGTTGCATGACGCTGTCATTTTGATGTGATGGAACGAAGATTGTAATTACAAATCGGAGTAAACTCTCAAGCTCCCACAACATCCAGATAAGAAAACAAATGCTTGCGCTTTTTCTGTGCACAATTGTTAATCCCGTAGCGGGTACCTCCGCGGTATAAGAGATATATGTTGACTTGTGTAAGAGGAGAGCTGAGAAGGGCGTTGTTCCTGCCTACAACTAGCTGCACGGCACTTCGTCACTGTTCTGGCTGGTGCGGGAAACAGAGCTAACTTCACTGCGTTATAGGGACTTAGTGCGAAACAGACGTGTGTTGTGTGTCGTATATAAATAAATAAGAATTTTTCTGCAGGCAAATCGTCTTGGACACTGATTTGCTTTCAATTTCAAATTTCGAAGGCGTTAGCATCCTTCAAACTGAGATATCGATATTTTTTTGTGATCTTGATTGGGAAAGGAAATGGGGACGCCAAGTTTGAGTAGAAAAATTTGACAAAATTACTAATCACGTAATATCTTTGTAAGCGATCGGTATGGGTATTAAAGTAAGACGATTTCCCTGCTGCCCAAACTACTACACCACAGATACTGTATGTCCCTGAATTTGCGATTTTTGGACATTTTCTCACAATGACATCCTTTTTTTATGCAACTGAGTAATGAGACGAGCAAGATGTTCGTCTGATGGATAGCGTCACGCTTGCCCATAACAATTGCAGTGCCAATTCATTGAGCTATTATTACTGCCAATCAGAACTTTTAATACCGAAAAGTGCCACGAAGCACTGCGTTGCGCTTTTCACCGCGAGACATCCCCGTTTTAGAAGTAGTGTTTAAATCTCAGGTCAATCTCCGTTATTTAGACTAGTATTCTCATCCACAAACACAGGTATAACTAATCGTCATTATTATTTCACTACACCCAAATCCTGGTGCGCTCTGAGTTACAGCTCCGCAGGGATCAAATCTACGAGCTTACTTTACGTATATTATTCAAGCTTTCCACAGCTGCGAATGTTTGTTAGTTTGACAGTAAGTTTGTATATTTTAATTCTGCAAATATAACTAAATAAGATTGTATATTTCCAAATAAAACCACACGGGTAGGTTTCTCGTATGCGGGTGATCGTCTGAGTAAATATCACCACTTTGCCAGTTATTCCTTATTATAGATACCATACTCTAACATTATAAATACTATTAAAACAAATATTTACACAAAATGAGACTTTCACATCGTTATTATTATAAGTAGTGAATACCAGAAAAGATATCTTGACACAACAAGAATGATTTGTAATAGAGTTTAATATTAATCATGTAAATGACTGGGCATAATGAGACATAATATCTGATGTCTGAGTAATGAGCACAACGCAGTGCTACGCAGTGCTTTTTATGGCATTAAAAGTACTGGGTGGCACTGCAATTTTTATGGGCAGGCGTGGCACTTATCATCAGGATAATGACTTGCTCGTCTCATTACTCAGTCAGTTCCATAAAAAAAGAAAGGATCATGTACCTAAATCAATTGAGCTGTGAATCTTGTCTGAGTAGCTAAGTACCGCGGGGCGCAGCAAAGTACATAGTAGTTTATAAATTGGCTTTGTGAATAAGGCATATAAATGTTGAATAGGTACTTTTGTGTATCTAACTTTGTGTTTTTATAGAAATTATTCTACTAGTCCTATCAAAATGTATGAATACGAGTACCAACAATTGAATCGACAAACGATATCGAAGGATTTGACAAACGAAATGAATCCCATAAATTGCATCGAAGGTCTGCACATAGCATGAAACTGTGACCTAGAAAACGAGTACCCACCAAAAGCACTATTTCACCCGTCAGCCTTTTTTCGTGGTACCCTTTGGAGCATAAAATCTCTATTCAGTGAGCAGAAAAATCAATGAGGCAAGAAAAAACGAGAGCTGCCGAGGACGGTTTCAAAGCTGAATTCGTATTGATTGGAGACTTCTTTTATTTCATAGAGATCAAAGAAACCGACTGATAAGGAAAGACAGAAACCGATATTCCTGTATCTTTTTTAGAATAAAATTATTAACTTGTATCATTTTTGTCTTCGTATATTTCTTTGTAAGAGAAAATCGTCAGAAAAGTCTACTTTCTTTAGAAATGCTCGGTATCTCGGTCTCTATTTAGTATTAAATTAGCACTGAGTATTATGCGTATACTGAGTCCCTATCTTAGTACCCACTTATTATATGTCACTATTTCGTGTCTGGGTGTTGTGAGACCATAATCCTCGTAGCTCGTGGTTCCCTAGATACAGGGAATCCTAGTTTGGGGCCAGGATTTATGTATGTGATCGTTGAGCGTATTTATTTATTTATATTGGTACATAATCGGTATAGGTACACGATCAAAATAAATCAGTTGTAATGTGATCCAATTCGATTAAAGACCGTTCAACGTTGATCATTATGCAGATCAGCGTTGGTCATTATGATCAAAAAACACCAAACTGATCTGACATCGTTCGAGCATTGATCGAGCATCGAGTGCAAAAAATATTTAGTTTTGGTTGATTGATAGAAACCAAAGAAACACTGACGGTTGATTTAGTGTCATTCGACGTTTTTTACAAGCCGCAATTAGGTATTGAGCATCTTGAGCTATTACACCTACGTGGCCGACGTTGATCAAGGCTGATCAAGGTTGATCAAGGCAAGGCAAGGAATTCATCACTTTATCTGCTCAAGTTAAATGGCTCGATGGTTCGGTGGCGATGGCGAAGTATGAATATTATATCTACATATTACATATTAACTTTACTATACGTAAGCTTTAATCCCATAAACAGGGAATGTTATTATTAGTATTTAAATCTATTTATATATTATCAAAAAACTGTGGTATCATCTTTGACCTAATAGGGGATCGGACAGTAATCGAGAAAAATCTTAAATGTAGTTATAACGAATGTTCGTCGAACCAGAAAGATCATCCAATCAATATTTTTGTGAAATAATAGTGATTTATAGTTTTAAATCAATAAATTAAATCTAATAATTCAAAACATTTTTAATCTGTTCTTCATCTCAAACGAAACAACAATCACAGCGCATGACGTCATTTGAAGGCAAATGCCGTGAGTCAAGCTTGTGTTAATTTTCCTTTTTTGCCTTTCATAAAATGTGTTTTTGCTAATTTGTTCGTTTCATTACTACAATATAGTCCTCAAAATTCACAAAACGTATTTAAATCTCTTTGCAAAATTTATTTCGAAGAGTTTGTCGTTTTCTACCTTCATATGACGTCACAAGTTTTGAGTTGACCAATAGGGCAGGCGCGGCAATATTTGAAACATAAGGTGTGTTAGGTACTTTTAGAGCGTAATTTAATTAAATTAGTATTTTTCATAGCTATATATATTCATTTTAGTTAATTTAAAACACTTTCTGAAAAGTTGTCCGATCCCCTATTCTTCACTTAGCAAATCGTATCTCTGAATCCCAAGACACGAGCTTTCGCTTAGTTTGGGAATCGTCGTTTAGTCGTTATCTGAAATGCTTAGCTAACTTTTTTTGTATTACTTGTGTACTACAAATTGTTGTTACTTTATTAACAATAAACAATTTATTTGATTAAAACTTTCGTGAGCTTGACACATTATTTAAAACTATTCAAACCGATTAGGTATAAAAGAAAAGAAATAGTTAAGTAAAATCGGTTTTACTTACGTATTTCTTTTCTTTTACAACCATACTGTCTCTATGAGAGAAGGCCCGTGTCCCAGCAGTGGGAAAGTGGGGTGATGATGATGAAAATTGGTTTAAATAGTTTTAATTGTTAAAAATGGTGTTAAATCTATTTTGTGCATGGTCACCACTTGTATATAAATTTCTAGTTGTACATAGTTTAATATCTAATTAATAGTTACTTTTTTTTGTGACAATTGTAAATATCTACCTAATAAATGTATAAAATAAACTTAACTAAATTGGTCATTGTTAAACAATTTATTTTTATCTAAATAATGTTGGTATATTGAGCCGTATCACTTTCCTCATTCAATTCTTAACTACGCGTTTACCTCGTGTACAAAATGAATTAGATGGCTAACAAAAAATATTTTGCATCTCTGTAACCCCTAATCCTTCAATGGAAAAACAAAGTATACTTATCTTACACGTGTTTAAAAACCGTATATGGATACTTACCCACTGACACGTGTATCCAATTAGGTAGGTGTATAATCAAAAGGTCACTCGAACTCTGCGTACTACCGTATAAATAATAGTAGGTACAATATAGAGGCAGATTGTCCCCGAGCGTCCGTCGCTTCAATAAACACAAATCAGCGTCCTATTCAGGCATTAGCACCACTATCCAGTGATACCCGCTCATTATTTGTCGACGATTTAATTACTGGCTGAAGCTGCGTCTGTTAATTGGAGACTAGTGATAATAAAGTCATAGTATAGCAATTATGTTGAAAACCTAATAAGTATATCTAAATAATTGCCACCTTGTTACTGCCATCATATACAAATACTGATAACTACTACAAAATTAATATAAAACGGCTAAGACTCACTGTAAACGTCGAAATTACTCCGACCAAGTTTCGGATATTTTAGAAGTCCTTCTTCTAGGAGTTATGAGATCAAGCTGCGGCGTAAGTTGCGGACGCTGGCACGTAACTGGCGGCGCGTGCGCGGCTCTGCTCGGCCGTTTTTGTATCAATCTATATAATAAAAGAACAGGGTTTTTTTCTACAATCATCGCACAGCCGAAACCGCTTGACATAGAAACCTGAAATTTGGACCACGTATTCTACAAAAAGTGAAGGCGTCATTTAAGAACGGATTTTTCGAAATTTAACCTTTAAGTGGGTCAAATGGGGTCATAAAGGATGTATGGGGAAAAAAAAATCTTTTGTCGCACGGTTACGAAACTTTGGCAGTATACTATGCAAAAGAAATAAAAGAACACGTGTATCACAGTTTTTTGAAAATCAACCCTTAAGGGGGGTTTAATGTGTTTTTTTAGATTGGAATGCGGAAACTATAATGTATGCTACAGTGATTATTTCTTGACCAGTAATTATAAAATTTTGTGTGAGCATTAAGCATGTAAATAATAGGAACTTGTTTTCGGCATTTTGCGAAATTCATCCCCCAAGGTCATTTATAGGGGTCGCAAAGTTTTCATAGTGTAGGTTTTTTTAGTAAAGTTATGAAACTTAGTTAATTGACTAAACATAAGCATATAAAAATATGATTTCAGTAACTTTTCAAAAATCAACCCCTAAGGTAATTAATTAGGGCTGCAAAGTTTGTATGGAGTAGGATTTTTTATTAATGCGACACTGTAGCTACAGTAAAGAAACAGGGTAAATAAATTAATTTTGATCAAGTTAAAAAATAAGTTTTTAGCATTTGTCAAAAATCAACCCCTTACTGGGTTAAACGAGGTGGTAAAGTTTACATAAAAAAATCTTTGTTTATAGCGATGAAACTTGGTACATACCTATCAAAACATTACTAGAATGTGATTTACCATTTTTGAAAATCATCCCTTAAGAGGGTTAAGCAGGGTGGAAAGTGAAGATTATTATTTTTAAGCTACAACGATGAAATGTGGTGTATGTGGTAAGCTAATGAAATTATAGATGTGTATTTCACCATTTTTTGAAAATCATCCCTCTCATTTTCTGATCTCTTCTTCTCATTTTTTGAAAATCATCCCAAATCATGAAACGTAATTCGGCATTTTTTGAAATTCACCCTCTAACAAGGTTAAACAGGGTGGAAAATATCAAATATATTTCAATGCTAATATGTTGAAATTTGTTACAAATATTCAGCCAATAAAATTCTAAACACGTATTCCACCATGTTTTTAAATCATCTCCTAACAGAGTGGTAAAGTTTGTGTGGAGGATTTTTGTTTATGAAGTTGTAGCAATGAAATTTCGTATACAGACCAAACAAAGGTAATAAATTAAAACGAAACTCGCTATATTAATTAACCTCTAAAACATTAAACAAGGTAGATAATAATTTTATTTCTAAACGTATCACTATGAAATTCGGTACATATATACTAATCGAAGATACTATACGCACATGTTTCACTACTTTTTAAACATCTTAAAAGGTCTAAACGGGATGGCAAATATTTGTGTGGAAAACCACTAGGCAAAATAAATGATTTCTAACGTTATGCAATATTTTGCAATTTCCTTATTCGTACAGGATTTTAAAAGACTTTTAAAATGCAACATTCAGAAAAATAAGGAATACTAAACTTTTGTCATTGACCGTACGTGTCGCAGGGAAATGAGGATATCTGGGATTTCGCGATGTTCCTAGGGATACGACAAAATCATGGTATAATCATGTATGGTAAGGACCACTTCTCCGCGGTCCGACTAGCATTTACCCCTAGAGTGTATATAAAAAGCGCGGAGCCAGGAGCTCGCGAGGAGTTCCTGAGCAGAACGAGTGCGCAAGGCCAGAACGAAGCGAGGGGGAGAGGTGGCGAGCGTAGCGAGCCGGCGACCTCCCGAGTGGAGTGATGGTCGAGTGCGTGAGTGGAGCGAAGGGATGACGAAGCGAGAGTTCTGGCGAGAGCCTATTTATTAAAACTGTACGTCGTATCCCTAGAGATTTCGTGATCCTGGAGAGATTCCCTGATTAGAGATCTCCTGGTATCCTCATTTCCCTGCGACATACAAACTATTGACACATGTATTATTACGATTGTTTTGAATACCATCCCCTGATAGATTTAAACGGATGGTAAAATTTGTAAAGAAAATATATGTTTATAATGTAAGTATTCTGTCTATTTAAAACGAGATAAGAGCTGAAAGAGATCGGAATAGAAACGCGATGAATTCGGGATAGAATTGGGATAGAAGCAGGACAAAATCGGCATAGAAGCGAGAGCAGCCGGAAATAGCCAGGAGCAAAATGAATTATTTTATTAAGCGTACAAACAAAGTCGCGGGCAACAGCTATGTATATGTAAATAGGAGATTTAGGTTTCAAAGATTTCTGTAACTCAGGCTTCATGTATGTACATGGCGCCGGACCGGCGCTGCCGCCGCACCGCAAACTCATGTAAATGATTACAAACCCGGACCGGGACCACGCGCGCCCACCGTCCGTCCGTTTGTACGTATTACTGGTATTACAAATCGTAAAGGGTCAGTGGTGGTTCCCCCCGACGACGTTTCATTTCCACCCGGTTTCTGTAGTCTATAATATGTTTCAAACTACTACGCTAGCATTTTGTACGTTTCATACTTGGTCAAAGAAACTATAAACACATGACTCACAAATGAAGTTAGGGCCAAAAAATTTAATAATTATATCGGGACTGGAGTGGGATGACAAAGGGACAAAAAAGGGATGATAACGGTATAGGAGGGGAACTATAACACGGTAGGAGGTTCGCTAGGGAGGACGATAAAGGGTTAGGATCGGAATATGATTGGTAGCAGAGCAAGATGATAATGATATAGGAGCGGGACGGAATCAGGACCAGAGCATTACGGTAACGCTATAGGAGCGGGAAGATAACAGGATGGGAGTGGGAAGGTAACAGAACAGAAGCGGTGAGGTACGGTAACGAGATAGGAGCGGGACGGGAACTGAAACGTGAATATGATGGGACGAAAAATGTTCGAATGCAGGATGAATACTCCACTACGCGGACGAAGTCGCGGGCATCAGCTAGTTATGAATAATAACACTCACGAAACTTTTCAAAATCTAATACCTACTACACTTATTTTTTTTATATAACTTAGTAATAAGACGTCCATGTCGTTCACTTGATGAGAAGCGCCACGCCTGCCCATAACAATCACAGTGCCCAGAACTTTTAATACCATAAAAAGTACTGCGTAGCACTGCTTTGCGCTCATTACTCCGAGACATCAGATATTATGTCTCATTATGCCCAGTAACTTACATGATTAGGTAATATTAAACTCTATTATAAATCATTCTTGTTGTGTCAATATATCTTTTCTGGTATTCACTACTTATAATAATAGCGATGTGAAATTCTCATTTTGTGTAAATATTTGTTTTAGTAATATTTACAATGTTAAACTATGGTATCGTTTGTATCGTGAAAAAAAATATTTTAGGAAATTTTATAAATTGAACCGGCCCACCGTTCTTTGTACTTAAACTTTCCAAACACAGGTCACCGGCCTGACCTCAAATTTCGCAATTTCCCGCTTTGCAAAAACGTTTAAAACTTTCCAGGTATACAATTAATTTCCGCGGAGAAATACGATCGCTGTCATCAAAGTTTCCCTGTCCTTGATACGGCAAAGTATTTCAGCAGTTTCAGCACTGAATTGCCTGAGCCCATGCCACATTCATGCCACGTTTTTAAGGTCACCGACCTCCGTAAAATAGACGTTTTTATTGTCTCCCAGAACCAGTGACCTTATTTTTTAAATAAAAGAATTCAGCGTTGAATAGAACTTTTCTGGAGCAAAAATTCAATAATCTTATTTTCATCGTGAGAATAAAATTAAACGTTGGCGGATAATAAAATGAGTCGTTTATTTTAAAGGTGAGTCTTGAAGAGGGTCCACGTGCCTTTTATTTCCGGTGGCTACCGTAATAAATAAATGCCCGGGCTCTTGTTAATACCCGTAATTGGTAGGCACCTGAATACCCGGCGTTTAAAGCTTTGAAGAATTGTTGTAGTACAATAATCAACGACATAATTTGCTTAACGTGTTCAATTCCTCATAAACCTATATATCTACATGTTAAACAATTAGAATATTTATTGGTACCTGTTATTTTTATTCATTATTATTAATAATAAAGTTGAAAACCATTTACTAGGTAAACTTTTCTATGGTGGTCAACTTCCCAAACAAAAAAGTTTTATGTCTTTTTACCAGTTTTTTCGTTACCGTACCTAATTTCAATTTTTCTATTAAATAAGTTGATTTTCATACTTCATATCAACGCTTTGTTAATGTGAAGCTTGCGATAAAATTCTTATCGACATTTTTTCTTTTTATTAGTATATTTTCCAAAATAAAGATCCCAATAACAGCTGATCAAATTCAGTGTGACCACAGAAACTGTATCGGGGTTAAAATGTCGATACACCCAATTTATGGCGGCAACCATAACTCTTTTGTACATCCGCGATATGTTTGATATATGGGCAACATTAGAGTTGTGCCGAATAGATATTTCTTGCTACATAAAGAAATAAGTTGAATAGGGACTTCTATGATTTTCATTTCAATGTATTTTGTTGATAAATACCATCCCATAATAAATACAATACAACAACACATATTGTACACCAAACAAGAACTTAATCCAGATGTGTTAAAACTGAAATGTATAAAATTATTCACTCATAAAATTTTATTTTTTTTCCTTCATATGGTTTCATAGTCATTATGATCCCCATTTTTATTACAATCTAGCCAATTAATTAGGCTAATAAGCAATTTACATTTAACTTAAACTGATAGATAAACTAATACTAAGAATGTGTCCATTAACACTTTTCTTATTGTCTATATTAAGGGGAAGACACTTTGTTCTTGTGTTCTGTATGGGTAGCACTCGTACTACATTACACTAATTCACTATCACTAGACATTACACTAACTCAAACGGTTTTGTTCTTTTAAGTCTTCTCACTATATCCGTGTGGTCGAAGAGCTGGATTGCCTCGATGTTCACATGATGATGAAGCCTATGTTCGTGGGCTTCGGCATATTTTTTAATAACTTTATCGACGAACTCTACTTTAAGATCCCGATGGAGATCGTCGTTTCTAATGTACCAGGGTGCGTTCACAATTTCCCTTAATACTTTATTCTGGAAGCTCATAAAAATGAAAACAATATGAAACGAAGTTACAGATATTTTGGATTTTCAAGATAAAACCAGTAGAGAACTTGCTAGAACAAAGCGTTTCGCTTCAACTTTCATAATGCGAACAGCTAAGGAATGAATCGCTTTACAAGTACTGTTTTCCGATTCTTATAATCTAGGTGTCCTAAGTGAATCGGTATCTTCTAGGCAAGCATGATCCATCGTCGACCACTTCATCACTTTCCATCAGATGAGACTGCGGTCAAATGCTTGCCTATCAGGTAATAAAAAAAACTTCTCTAGCTTCTTATTTTCTTGACTACTAGTTGTTCCCGGGCGATTTTATCCACATTTTCCCGGGATGAAAGTATTCTATGTCCTTTCCCAGGACTCTAAGTACCCTGTGTACTTTAGTTCTCGGATAAGGACGAACAGTTCCGGGAACAACTAATATAAATCAAGTTCTACGCGAATGGTGTCGCAATCAAATAATATACTGAATGAGGAGTGAAGAGGGCCGGAGAGATATAGGACAGTTATCCTACTTTCTACTAATAGTAGTAAGTAAAATTATAAATGCGAAATTTTGAAATGATGTATTGACTTGGCGGATTTGATGAAAGGTATGTAGGCACTAAACTTTATGACCTGAAAAAGTACGACATAAGGTATATGAAGCGGCTTTTTATATTTCCGCTGCGGGATGCGGTATGCGCCCTAAGGCTTATGGCGTCAATTAAATATAATTTTATTTTAGTGGACTGTATTTGAAAATCCAAATTATTAACAGTATTTTTATCCCGGAAAACAGAGGGAGAAAGCGTGAGATGCAGCATTGGTTCCTTATAGAATAACTCTAGATATAAATAAATAACTAACGCCCAACGATCACATACTGCCCCCTATCTAGGATTCCCTGTATCTAGGAAACCAGGAACTATGAGGACCATGGTCCCACAACACCCAGACACGAAACAAATGCTTGCGCTTTTTTTTCTGTGCAGAAACATTTGTCCCGTCGCGGGAATCGAACCCGCAACCACAGTGATGTATGAGATTTGAGCCAACCTGCCCAACCACTACACCACAGAAGCTGTCATAAACCTCATTCCACGCGAACAAAATCTTGGGCACTGTAACTAATATCAATTAAAAAAATTGGGAATGTTGCTGGCACTGAATTAAATTATTTACCGCATAAATCAAAGTTTATCGCAAGTTTATTAACCATCATAATTTGTGATGACAATCGGACAGGCTTTTCAAGCAAAGCGTTTGAAAACGTTTGCAACATAAACAAAGGAAAATTAAAAAAGCATAGCCAGGATTATGTCTGAGGGCAAACGACCCACCGTTCATTGGACCAGAGATCGACGAAAGTGGAGGTACAACTTGATATGCTATATTATATCTAACATAATAGCTATTTTTCTATTAAAATTCCTGTAAGGCCGCCCATTGTACCCACTGTTCATTGACTATGTTGACCATTGTTTTTCCTGTGTGCTTGGTATTCAATAAAGTATTATTGTATTGCATAATAGCTAAAGACATACTTAACATTAGGTAGATTGCATAAGCGTCTTTGGTGAACATCTACTAAGAAAAAACAAAAACCTACAACAAAAGCAATCTGCTAAAAACATTAGTTTTAACACAAACATGGTTTTTCGGGAAGAAAACCGTCATCGAAACCGTCTTAAGGGTGACGTGTACGCCATCTATCGAGAGTGGAGTGAACCTTTTTCTTAATGAGCAAGATCAATGTTGCAATTGAATACTTACTCTGTGATGACGCGAACCCATATTAATTTTTATTATATAAGAATTAAGCTTAAGACGGTTAAATAACGGAAGAAGAAATTCGACACTCGAGTTGGTGCCCACCAGTTCAATTGGTAGAGCGTCCCGCGCTGAGGGAAGATTGGGTTGCGGGTTCGAGTCCCAGCCGGTGGTCGAATTTTTTCTTCCCGAAAAACCTTGTTTTGAGTTTTTCGCATTCTCCAGTCTTTTCGTGACCACGGCCAATGCAACTTGGTCGAAACTTCGAGGTAAATAAAACTAACGTTTTTAGCGCGATCAAGTCCCGTTTTATTATCATAAACTATGTGTTCGAATCACATCACATCATTATGACCTTTAAAAGTGCACTTTTGTGCCTATTTAATAAATGATATTTGACTTTGACTTTGACTTTGAATCGAGAAAGTTTAAAAAATACTAAAAGTATTCCGAATATACATATATGCTTACCCATCTCAATCAACCCTTTTATTTCGCTTTTTGTATCTATCCCACCATCTTTCCAGCTTTCCGTAGAAATATTGTATTCATAGTATTGTAAAAAGTGAAGGTTTCTTAATTGGCATTTATAATATTAAATATTGCTATTTTCAGTATATGACGTTATCTAATGATACCTAAATGTTGCCGTGTGTTTTATCTCAATAAGGTGTGTCCCCAATCTTAAGTGTTGGTTTGCATATAGACTCGCAAACAATCGATACATGTTTCGCGTCACATCTTTCAAAGGTCTGGTAAATCAATGGAATTGAGATGAAATGGTCTTACTTCATAGTATGGTATAGTTATATGTACTTTCATAATGCGAACAGCTAAGGAATGGAACACCTTACCAGCGTCTCTGTTTCCCGATTCTTATAATTTAGGTGTCTTCAAGTCCCGAGTGAATCGGTATCTTCTAGGCAAGCATGATCAATGGTCGAACTCGTCGTCACTTTCCATCAGGTGAGACTGCGGTCAAATGCTCGCCTATTTATTTACTTATTTTTACAAAAACCACAGCTCTTAAAAAAATCTTAATTATAACTTAGTATAATGTAACTGACAGCCAAACAGGGTTTCCCATTTTTTGAGTTTGACTTAATTAAACATTTTCTACTGTCAAAGCGTATGAGCGTGTATGTGTATGTGAGAGAGGGTGTGTGTGTGTGTATATGAGGCTGTGAGGGTGTGTGAGAGGGTGTGTGAAAGTGTGCGTAAGTGTATAATTAGTGTTCTATCAGGTAATATAAAAAATGTTATTGTTTACTAACCGGCTACACTCACGAGAATAAGTCGAGACACTCGACCGGTGTTCGAGCGGTACAGACGCTCATCTTCACGGAGTACGTGCGGTCGCGGCGAGCGCTTGGCGCGAACTGCGGGCCAGTGCTCGTGTCGCCCGCCGCGAGAGAGGCGGCGCCGGCGCGGGCGGCGAACGTCGCTCGGGTGACAGAGCAGACGCGCCGTCATTGTCACTGCCACTTGCATCACAAACGTCAACACACCGAGTAGGGTAATCGCACACTGTATCGAACTCGCGAACGAAAGGTTTAGCACTGGTCGAGGCAACATTAAGAAGTGGTGTCCAAGCGGGTGGTAGTGTCCAACCGGAGTCCCTATTGAAATTCGGATGACGATTTATTTCAATGGCTTCACGTACTTTCCGCGGCACGAAATACTTCTCTCTCGCAAGTACGGATGCTTTGTCAAACCTAATGAAATGTTTCGTCCCTTCGGTAAGGACGTGCTCGGCTATAGCCGACTTGTTTGTGTCCAGATTCTTAATGCTCCTGATATGTTCCGTCAGTCTAGTTGCGATGTTTCGTCGTGTTTCCCCGATGTAACTCTTCCCACAATCACAGGGTATTTTATATACTCCAGGGCCGTTGAGTGGTTCCTTGTCTTTAGGTGAACGCAGCATCTGTCTGAGTTGGCTTTGCGGCCGAAAAATCGTCTTGATGCCATATCTCCGTTGTAAAAGGTATCCGATTTTATCCGTTATTCCTTTGATAAATGGCAGATAAATGGGCGATCTCTCGACAGTAGCTGGTCGCATGCGTTCACTTCCATTCACTAGTCGTGAGCACTGACGCCATCCAAAACCGTTGTTCTCCAGCACTCTTCTGACATGTTCCAGTTCAGCGTCGATGTACTGAGGGTCGCAGAGACTTAACGCACGGTTTATTAGCGCCCTTGGCACAGAGGCTAGATGTGCAGGATGATGGTGGGAGTCAGCTTGTAAATACCGGTCTGTATGTGTCGGTTTCCGATATACGGTATGAGTCAGTCTGCCGTCAGATTCACGAATGACCCTAACATCCAGAAATGGTAAGACCCCATCCCTCTCCGCCTCAACCGTGAAAGAGATGTTCTGGTGAACCGTGTTCAAGTGTGCAGTGAAACCTTCCAATGCATCCTTGGAGATGATCGCAAAAACATCATCAACATATCGCCACCAGAATCGTGGCTTAGCAGGAGCTGTTGATAATGCAGTGCCCTCGAACCACTCCATAAAGATGTTAGCCACCACTGGAGCAATTGGTGAACCCATTGCAACTCCGTCAACCTGTAGGTAATGGTCGCCACGCCATAGGAAGTAGCCACTCTTCAGACAGTAACGTACCCACTCGATGTAGTCAGAGGGTAAGCTTGTTTCCTGTATCAGCCTAGAGATGATGGTAATGGTATCTTCCACTGGGACACTGGTGAAAAGGGAACTCACGTCAAAACTGACCATCACTTCCGAGTGTGCAATCTTCACCTCTGCTAATAACTGGACAAAGTGCCTGGAGTCCCGTACGTAGCTGCTGGTTTTTCCGGTTAATGGCTGTAAGATGGTAGCCATATATTTGGAGATCTTATAGGTCGGAGCGTCAATCTGACTGACAATGGGTCTAAGTGGCCAGCCGGGTTTGTGAATCTTGGGCAGGCCATATATCTTAGGGGACGTAGGGTTATGTGGGCGTAACCGTGCTAACAGATTCCCGCTGTCAAAGCTCTGCAACAGATTAACTACCTTAGTAGTTACTCTAGAAGTCGGGTTGTACTTGACTTTTTTGTATGTCTTGTCGTCACTTACCATCTGTTCAATACGCTGTTCATACTCTTCGGTGTTGACGACCACTGTTGCGTTACCTTTATCAGCTGGCAACACTAAGATCTCTTCATTATTGCGCAAATCTTTCAAGGCTATTTCTATTTTACAAGCTGACTCCCACCATCATCCTGCACATCTAGCCTCTGTGCCAAGGGCGCTAATAAACCGTGCGTTAAGTCTCTGCGACCCTCAGTACATCGACGCTGAACTGGAACATGTCAGAAGAGTGCTGGAGAACAACGGTTTTGGATGGCGTCAGTGCTCACGACTAGTGAATGGAAGTGAACGCATGCGACCAGCTACTGTCGAGAGATCGCCCATTTATCTGCCATTTATCAAAGGAATAACGGATAAAATCGGATACCTTTTACAACGGAGATATGGCATCAAGACGATTTTTCGGCCGCAAAGCCAACTCAGACAGATGCTGCGTTCACCTAAAGACAAGGAACCACTCAACGGCCCTGGAGTATATAAAATACCCTGTGATTGTGGGAAGAGTTACATCGGGGAAACACGACGAAACATCGCAACTAGACTGACGGAACATATCAGGAGCATTAAGAATCTGGACACAAACAAGTCGGCTATAGCCGAGCACGTCCTTACCGAAGGGACGAAACATTTCATTAGGTTTGACAAAGCATCCGTACTTGCGAGAGAGAAGTATTTCGTGCCGCGGAAAGTACGTGAAGCCATTGAAATAAATCGTCATCCGAATTTCAATAGGGACTCCGGTTGGACACTACCACCCGCTTGGACACCACTTCTTAATGTTGCCTCGACCAGTGCTAAACCTTTCGTTCGCGAGTTCGATACAGTGTGCGATTACCCTACTCGGTGTGTTGACGTTTGTGATGCAAGTGGCAGTGACAATGACGGCGCGTCTGCTCTGTCACCCGAGCGACGTTCGCCGCCCGCGCCGGCGCCGCCTCTCTCGCGGCGGGCGACACGAGCACTGTAGTCTTGGGTAGGACACGGTTTTAAAATGAGTTTGTAAGAGGTGCCTCTTTTTTGTACTGAGCCAGTACTGTGTACCGCTTCAAATGAGGCGAGGCGTTTGAGGTCTATTGAGCTCCTACGGTTCAAATGAAGCGATATCCGGCTTTTGTACTGGTGTCACACTTTGTCATATTCGACGTTCATTCAAACAACATCGCGTGAGGCAGTGACAGAGAGAAGAACAACATCACATTTACCCTCTTTGTCATCTCCATCGAACGAAAATGTACTGTCGCGACTCTCCGGCTCGTCGCCTCATTGAGTGAAGAGTAGATAGATAGCGGGACCAATGAGCATGAGCGGGACATTCGTATTGAAGTCTTACATTTTTTCATTTTGAGCCGCTCTTACAATTTTCTGTCGCGTACGGGACAAATGTACTGGTTCATGTAAGTCCTACTCAACACTAGAGCACTGGCCCGCAGTTCGCGCCAAGCGCTCGCCGCGACCGCACGTACTCCGTGAAGATGAGCGTCTGTACCGCTCGAACACCGGTCGAGTGTCTCGACTTATTCTCGTGAGTGTAGCCGGTTAGTAAACAATAATATGAATAATACTCACGCTAGTTTTAATAATAATATAAAAAATGTTGTTTAATTTTTTTCTCCGTGTGTTCGTTTTCGTGACGAAAGAGCTGAATACCTTTAATTTTGGCAAACATGTCAGAACAAATGAATTCTGCGAAAAACAGGAAAAACTGCGGGTGGAGAGACAAATAAAATGAATACAAGCGAATTTCAGTCAACTAAATTTTGGAAAAATCCTAGCGCAAAAAATCTACATTAATGTAAAAAACGGCGAGGAAACCTCCTTTCAAATTAAAAAAAAACCGCATCCAAATCGGTTCACCAGTTTAAGAGCTACTGTGCCACAGACAGATGCACATAGTGGTCAGACTTAGAACAACTCCTTTTGCGTCGGGGGTTAAAAACTAGTATAACCACATAATACTTAATAGTACGTATAACTAACAATATAACTAGCTACCAGCATTCTTGTACACCGCGAAGGAATCCATGCTTGGAAGATTCAAAATACCATTAAAACACGAAACCTAATTTTAAACAAAACCAAAACAGAAACGAGAGTTCAGCAAAATTATGTTTAAAAAATCAAAACGAACATTCTGGCAAAGCCACATCTCACCGCATAGAATGGCCATTGTTTCTAACTTCTGAGGCGCAAATTAATATTTCAGAGGCGTACCTTGATTTGGGAACGCCGCGTACCAAAACTCCAAACATTTAGGGGCAATAAATAAAGATTTTGCAGATTTGATTCGAGAAAGTGATCAGAAAGGCCAAATTGATATTCACTGACCTATCTTAGTCACTGGATACGTATCCACTGGCCTTTATTGCGCTTAATAGCACGCCAATGAACTTACCTACATGGGCAAAATTTTATACCAAGTCTTTCAGTAGAAACTTACATTATGGAATTAAAACCATTAGAAATATAATATACGAGTACATTTTTGATAACAGTATACATAGGTACGAGTTTTTCCATGTATATCATATTAAAATAATCTGATGATATCCTATGAAACGAGTATGTCCTTAGTTTTATCGCGTTATCCTACTAAAGTTATATGCGAAAGTTTGTGAGAGTGGATGTTTGACACTCAATCATGCAAAACTAGCAAAAGGATTTTGAAGAAATTTTGTAGCACCTATTTACTATAAATCTTGAATATATAGATATTTTTTTATACTGGAACATTGTCCACGCGAGGGAACCATGGAGCGCATCTAGTTGCTAGTCTCTAATTAAATCACTGATTAATTGACTGATGTCATACTGAAAACAAAACGAAACTGTAGCAGCTGGAGGGTAAGCTTTGGGTAAGCTGTCAAGAATGACTGCTTTAGTTTTATATTTGACAGACTGTCAACTATATATTTACAGTGTTAAAAAGTGTATGTAAGATTATTTATTTAATATTGTTACCTAATAATTAAATCAATACACTCTTGGTAGGTCTTCCGTATGGAGGTAGCCGTCTAGGTGGGTACCACCACTTTGCCATTATAGTCCTCAAGCATTCCTGTATTCCGGTTTGAAGGGCATTGTAGCCAGCGAAATTACTGGGCAAATGAGACTTAATATCTGATGTCTCGGCGTGATGAGCGGAATGCAGTGCTACGCAGTCCTTTTTACAGTATTAAAAGTCATGATTGGCACTGCAATGCTATGCTCAGGCGTGACGTTTACATTAGGCGAACGACTTGCTCGTCCCATTATTCAGTTTTATACAAAAAAATCTTTTACTTTAACTGGATTTTAATATCTCATGATCTATTTCATCTACGAGTATAATAGTTATTATAACATCGATGCATTTTCTTACTTGTTACAAAAACTTTTTGAACTGTTCAGTAACTGTCAAACTCATTAATTTAATTATGGGCGGTGACCTGTGCGTGAAAAGTATTCAGAAAATTAATTAAAAGTTGTGGCAGAGTGTCGATAAAATAAAGGTCTGTCTTTTGTCTAACTTTTTTAAAGGTCACCAAACGATATCGTAAGTATCAGATGTATAACAACAGTAATTTAAAAGTGCTTGAGTAAAAATCGTTAGTAAGACTACATTTTGCTAATTGTAATATCTATTTGACGTGTTTCAATTGACGACAGATGACATAGAATCGTCCCCGATACACGACATAAGAAGGATAGAAGAAATTTGGTTGCTCGAGCAGTTGGCTCGGTGGCCAAGTGATCAAAGTGTCGGGACGGTATTCCGAAGACGCAGTTTCGATCCCTGCCAAGTAGTTTCATTATTTAAAAATACCAAGAATTTAATTATATTTTAAATTATTTTTTAAATACTATCCATACACGTCCTCTTAATCAAACTAATGAATTTAACAGTGAACAATTCAATGAATAATTTGTAACGACACAACAAGACATTTCGTTGGATTTGTTATTTAATATTTTATCATCATAATATCCTATATTTCTTATTTTGTCACATTGTGTTAGGTATACAGATTACACATTATCGCCATTTACTTAAAAATCCAATAGATCTATACACACATAATTGGAGTACTCAATTCTCATTTTGTCTGATGTTCGTTGATGTCTAAGGATATATTAGAAATTTTTCTGACATGTGACGTAACAAGATATGTCAATCTTGCGTTCGTTGATATGAATTACACGTACATCTTTATGGCGTGGAGATATCCAGGAGATATCTAATACAACTTCAATAAATATATGGAAATGTGGAATTCCCTTATAATTGGCAAACGTCTTCATGGGCAAACGTGCTCCACCTTCGACTGCAACTAAGCTTACCATCAGGTGAGTTGCTGTCAAAAATGAGCCCATTTCTTCATAAAAAAAAATTGTCCAAAAGGTTAATAACGTGTAAGATGTTTTTCAATGGCGGTTTAATTACTTTTCTATCAAATATGGGTGACAATAATATATATCTATATCATTAAAATCCATCAATTAATTTAATTAGAAGTAACTTGCATAGAATATGTCATAGTACTACACGGTCGCTACCTACAATATGCTAAAAAATACACAGAGCCGCGGATACACAACTTTTTTAATACTGGGTATTCGTATTTAGAGCTAAGCAGGTAAGTTTTATTTATAACATTATGTCAGTTTTCATAGAAGCACCATCATCATAATCAGTCTGCATTTTCACTACTGGGACACTCTCTCTCTCGTGGAGAGATTATGGGCCATTATCAACCATGCTTTTATTACAGAACATATTATAACAGGCCATTATCAGCCCAGTAAAGTTGCGAGATGTTCTTGAAATTTGTGATTCTTGCATGCTGTTTTCTTCAAAGTTTTTAGGGCAATTTTTGCTCAGCCGTAACTTACAAGTCATTTATGTAACGCAAGCGGGGATTGAACTCCGGTGTGTTGGTTTCAAAGTCGCACGAGTTCCCGCTGATCCACACTCGCTCAATGAAGCATAATAGGAGTAGCCTGAGAGGGTCGCTGTGATCCTGCTATAAAGGCTCTTATGACATCTACACAAAAGGATACACAAAAGGGTACTGTAACACCTGATAATATATGCAACTAACTTATGTACCTATTTAAAGTAAGTACTTGAATTGTAGATGTTGCATAAATAAAGAATTTTTGAATTTGAAATTAGAATAAATAATCGTTAATTTATCAAATTACAAATTATACGATAGGTACTTCAGTACCTATCGTATAATTAAATAATTTGTAATGCTCTCTATACGCTTATTACGACGCGACGGTTTATTTCTACTTCATTGGTTACCTAATATTCATATCTGATCCGCCAAATAGTCCTTAAGCGATTTTACCTCCTAAATATTTCTCCGAAAATTTAATAAATTCAACCTAATACTTGACGTCATCCAAATTTCAGTTTATGAGGTGAGGAGTCTCCTAATTTATGTAGATTGTTAGCTCTCGCGGAGTGTAAGGAGAGTCGAAATGGAAAATAATTTTCTTTAATATACCCAGAGGAAATAAGATGAATATATTTCTATGGATAGACAGATGGGTACATCCGAGATGAAGCAAGGTTAAGGATGTGTACATGGTTCTTGTGGTAAATTAAAAACGAGACTGGGGAATTGGATAAGTAGCCCGTGTACCCGCTGCTCTTTATTAATTTAATGTTATTAAAGAAAAGCAGAGTTAATATTAACTCTGAAAGGAAGAGGTATGATAAAAAGACCACTATGGGCTCCCTTTGTCGTTCACGGGGACGTTGTCGCGAGAAAAAGCTAGTCTCTGTTTTGTGTCAAAATGGAACGCGGATATTTCGCAAGCCAGCGCTGACCAGCGGCACGGCAAAGGCATGGAGCGTTTTACGGTATAACAACGCTTGGACGTTGTCAAAATTCAATACAGAAAGGATTTGAGTGAAATTTGCAATGGAGCTTGATCGCGGATGAAACTGCGGATGAAACCGCGGAGCGCAGCTAGTATATTATATTATTAGCTATTAATAATAATTATGTCAATAACCTTCAAGATATCAAGCCACATCCACATCAAGTCTTATTTATAAGAAATTTAATAGGCCAAGAATTACGCTACAATTTTAAATCTATATCTAATTACCTAACTAATCCATAATTTATTGACAGATAAATAAATTTCATCAGAGTTAACATCAATCGTTGCGATCTTTATTTTCAAGTTCAAGCTTCATTAGCATAAGAAAAAAGACGAAAGCATATGTGTCATGTCTGGGTGTTGTGGAACAATGGTCCTCTTAGTTCCAGATTTCCGATATGTAGAGTACGTATGTAATTGTTAGGCGTTATTTATTTATTTGTTTCGGTAAAATATTTTTATATTACCACGTTGTTATTTAGTCATTTTCTTGTTTGTTTGTCTGTCTCTCAACCTGTCGTTCCGGGTAGAATCTTGCAACTTAAATTTCGAGCACTTCTCGATTAGCTATACAGCTGAATCTTTCAGGGTAGCTCACAACTCGATGACAATGCATTAAAACGTGGTTTTTATATATCATTTTTTAATCCGTCACTTTCTTGTTATTATTTTTACTATTCTCACTATTAAAAGGCTATCTGGAAGATACAATAATGAATGATATGATAATGAAAATACAAGAATGACAGACCCTGTCATTAAAATAGTAGGTGTTGAAAAAAAAATATAAGTACCACACTTGGACACACTACAACACTCACATTACACACTCTCTCACTCCTACACACACCCTCACCCTCACATCATACACCCCCTCTGACACACATACCCTCTTTCACACACACACACACCCACATTCACACTCCCACACTCACAAGCATCGAGTATGTATACATTAATTGTTAGTTATTATTATTGTACCTAATTTTAAGGCATTATACTTGATGTACTCCCGACGGAAGAGTCCTAGCTCCTACAGTACGGGCTTCGAGCCTAGTGTGGGATCACGTGCTCCATATCCTTAAATATGAACCTTTGCCTATTTAACCTAATAAACATTTTTTTCATTTATTCATTTTTCATTTTCATTAATTGAAGTACAGTAAAAAGTTACCTACCTATGTAAATTTCTGCACTACTAGAAGCTTTTCATCACTCTTACTGCAAAAGTTTAGAATGTTCCGTATTCTAAAATTAAATTTCAAGATCACCGCAGAGGAAAATAAGTCTAGAGTCAACTGTACTAGTGTACTATCGCATCAATCTCTGTGTAATCTCGACACAGTTTCCAAGATAAGCGGTAAAAAACGCGGAGTTCATCTTCGATCACAGTGGATTTTATTGGACATTCTTCAGCGGTGTTATTCTGATGAACGATAATAGAAATTGTAGTTTTTGTTTCACCGTCGGTTTTCTCATTTACTACGCCGGTTGATCCTGTTTGACTTGACTTTTAGGGTTTCATACATTAACAGAAAATGCGGAATGAAAGAAATGATCCAAACTTTATGTCAATGACAAGTTTGAAAGGCACCGCTTCAAGTAAAATTACTGGGCATTATGAGACTTAAGAGCATATTATCTCAGGGTGACGAACGCAGTGCAGTTCTGCGAGATTTTGCAAAACTAAGTTCTTATATATGTGGTGCTGCAAATGCTATGGGTAGGAATGTTGCTTACCATAAGGTGAAGGTACTGCTCGTTTTGTCACTTAGTTTTACAAAAAAATACTCAAGGATTGGATTTCTATTGAGCGAGGAATAGTAGGTACTAAATACTATGTAATTATCCATAGATTTCTTTATCATACCACAAAACACAGTTGTCGGTTAAGTAACTTTCTACTTTTAAAAATACATACCTAGTATTTAACGTTACAAAACCCTCTTTATCTTCATTGTACTTACTACAGTCTTAGTAATAGGGTCCCGTTTTACCCTTTGGGTACGGAACCCTAAAAAAACACCCTGCTCTTTCATTAATATAGATAGATTACAAAAAGAACTCACTGGTGCTCACAGACTGAAAAAAGCCTTTTCAAACTCGGTTTATTTTAAATCGTTTCTAAATCGTCCACCAGAATAGCGCAAAGGCAATTCATCAACCCGCCATCCATCATTGTCGTGGCTGCACCGGCCTTGCGGGCCTCGATAGCGAACAATTGAATCGTTTCATTGGGCTCAGATTAATTGGTTCTAAGATTACGTCACATGCGCCTTTCAATTGAAGGAACACGTGAATTCGCATTTCTCTCAGTGCTAGGACGTTATCATACTGGCGTTTTATGAGCATGTTTCTTGAACTGTTGCGTGTGCGCTCACGTGGTTACTTAGGAGCATGTTCAGTTGTCGACAAACCTCTCACACCTCTCTCTGGACACTGAGTTTGCTAGTGTCATAAAGATCTAAGCCGTTGCAATCTGTGTGATATCTTACACAGCTATTTGCTTAGATTTGGATACTGTTTTGTTTTTACACATGTCTTTGCTCTACTTCTTCTCTATTTCTCTCCCTAAGCAAAGAACACTAACTATTACTTACCCTAAGTATCTAGGTAAGGGTAAACTTGATGCAGTTGTCTGTTTGTTTTAAACATTATTTCTATTTTTTTTCACATACCTACTTACCCAATCCTTAAAAAGCCCGTCCAAACAACTCCAAAGACAACCGCCAACGTAAACCCGAAACAAAATACTATAAACACTTGAGGACTCAACTGAGTTAAACTTAGAAATAATCTACTTAAATTCACCGACACGGCCGAGAACTTTCAACCGCAGCTTAATACAACAATGAGCTTCGCCGTGGAGGAGAAAACACAGAGCTGCTAGAGCCAGGAACATAAAAGCGGGAACGCTTTAAAACCTTATCGTAATAAGGAAGAACCACTTCCCTTTGGTCATAGTCGGAAAAGAGCAAAAGGTTTAGTGCGGTAAAGACCTAAAGTGTACAGTTAAAGACGCGAATTCGCAATAATTTCCATTAAAGGTGAGCCAACCGTAACTAGTCTGTAATTTGCTGTAAGTTTCTCGACCCTTTTCAGATTTAAATTTAGACGCGGTGGAAGCGGGATGTTGGTTGAGACACCGGTTCCATCCCCTGGTAATAAGGTAAGCGATATCATTTTCTTGGCGTTGCTGTCAGGGCTCATTTGCATTATTCGGTACGCCAAGAAGTGGATTTAATTTCTGCAGTTTGTCCGCGTTTTATAAGTTTTAAACTATCATGATATTATATACCACGTTATTGCATGTTGTGGAACTTCTGGTCGATAGGTATAGTAATGAAATGGATAAATGGAAATAGCACTAAGACGGGGTCGGAAGCACTAAAAGATTTATCAAGTCATCACATCATCATCATCATCAACCTATATCAGTCCTCTGTTGGATAGTGAAGTGGTTCTGTATATACGCTTAACTCGGTTATTGAAAGCTATCCGGTTTGAAGGGCATTGTAGCCAGCGAAATTACTGGGTATTATGAGACTTAAGAGCTAATTGTGTGGGTGTCGAGCTCAGTGTAGTGCCGCGTAGTATTTTGCAAAACAAAGTTCAAACAAACATCAGGCAAACAACTTGCTCGTGATTGATATGATATTTCATGAAAAAATATAATGACCATCAAAATAATCTTTGAGATCCCTATACACTTCTATCCAAAAATTTTATAAATTAGTATAAATTGCGAGCAAAGCGAGCCGGCGGCTTCCGCAGCGGAGCGAAGGTCAAGTAGGGGAAGCGACATAAAGGGGTGACGAGCGAGACTTCTGGTGGAGCCTACTTTGGTGATCATTTAAATTTTTTTGGGTGATTATATATATTTTGTTGATGATTATTTACTATTTTTGTTGTTACATTTTACTATATCTGGTAGTCAGTTAAACATAAGCCTCCATAAAATGAGTCCTGTACTCCTGTTGAATATTTTTTTGATTTCTAGACATTAGAAATATTAAGCATTAAGCCATACCATCAAGCGACCTAGTCGTGTTTCGGGATGATGTTCGGTGAACCATAGGGGAGACGGGTCTGAGCAGTCGCTCAACTGCTGTCTCTCTCTAGATCTATGTGCACCATCTTAGGCCACATCATCGCTTCACATCAGGCGAGATAGTGGCCAAACATAGATCTATTAAGCGTAAAAAAAAAAATATATACGAATTGCTTCCATATCCCATTAGAGACATTAGGTTCTAGGCAACAGCTAAATAACACAAGATAACACTGAACGTGTCGATACCAAAGGGACCAGACCCATATAATCCCTGCGAATTTATTATTACATAAATTCCATGTTACGTGGGAATTAGGAGTTTCGATAGGCGCTTGCCTAAAACGATTTTGCCTAAAATACGAGATGTTCTAATGGAAAAGCTGGAGTATTATTTTTTAGACTATTGTTGGAGGATTCTTTATGATTTCTATTATGTTCTGCTTTCTATTATGTTCTGCTAAGTGCTGTTGAGGACTCGTAAATCTTGTACATCTATCTGAATTTGTAATTTTTTTGTAACGAGACGTGCAGGTCGTTCGCCTAAAGCAACACGCCTGACCATAACAGCACCACCCAGCATTTCGTTTTGCAAAATCTTGTGCGGTATTACACTGCGCTCGTGACCCTAGACTCTTAAATCTAATAATGTCTTGTAATACTTTTAACCGACTTGAAAAAAGGAGGAGGTTCTCTGTTTGATTGTATGTTATTTTTTTGTTTTTTTTTTATGTTTGTTACCTCAGAACTCCGTCATTTTTGACCTTTTGCGTCGGGTTCAGTATAGCTACGAAGTGGTCCCATATAAATTTCATCGATATTTTACTTAAGACTTCGAAGATACATTGTGTAAGTTCTGTACGTATATGTATATTCCTTGGTTGTGGTAAATAAAGAAAACTAAAAAAAAGTCTCCCTGACCAATAAAATATGTCTAAGAACCACCGCTAGAAAACCTGCTTTCAAACAAATAAACCGCATCCAAATCGGTTACCCGTTTAAGAACTACGGTGCCACAGACAGACACAAATAGTGGTCAAACTTATTACTTTATTGCATTGGGGGTTAAATATAGGTGGACAACATCATAATCTTATTCATTTAAAAAATACCACAATTTCAATCCACGTCATTGTCTCCGAGGGACCTGCGCAATGCAATGCTACGCAGTATTTTGTATGGCATTGAAGGTTCTTGTTGGCACTCATCAGGCATCAGTCACACGAAAGAAAAAGAAAAAAGTAAGAAAATTATTTATTCTCGCAAAACTGCACACAACAACACACAAATACACGGGTCCTTCAACAACAAACAAACAATGCACGACATGCTCGTCTTATTGTTTAGTTACATAAAAAACCTCAGGACTGAGAAAACAATATTTTATCTTAGAGTTTTTCCTTTTATATTGTTGTACTACTTTGGGATTTCTCATAAACCTAGTTTGTGAAGCTCAGATTTATAGATCGACCACTCGTATATTGTCAATATCTAGTCCTGGGGGAGCGTACGTCTTTTGGAATAACTATTTTTCTTATCAAAATGCTATTTTCGTTTCCATTTCGAATAGCGTCTTATAAATGTAGTTAAAATTTTGTTATTCAATAAAATTCGATCGAAAGTTAAGCACTTTCTTATCTAGATATACATGTGTAGGTATCTATAGATGAACTTTGCATAATAATTTTGTACTTATGCAATATTCTTCAAACACAGCATTCACAGTTTTCAGTGTTACAAAAATGTACTGTAGTGTTTTTAATGTAAGGCATTGTACCGCGCTCATCACTCTGAAACATTTAATAATAACTCCCCAAATAGATTTTTCTGTTACATAATAGAAAAAATATATTATTATAGTCTGTAATTAACAAAATTATGATCTATGGAAAAGCTCGTAACACTTGCTTGGACATATCTGTTACCAAGCACTAAGCAGACTTTCAGTACTTTCACAAGAGCTAAAGTGCTTTTAGTTTAATGAAAAGGCAAACTTTAAAGTTCTAATAAGTCATTGCAAAGTTGCGTACCCATCTGACAGGAGTTTATCTAGAACAAGTACATCGGCCAGGCCCACGGTGATCAAGATTAATCTAATCTAACGAAACAAAGTCAGCTAACTATCACCTCTAAAAAATAAAAATATATTTTTAAATGCCTAAATTTTTTTCTGAATAGTTTTGTATAAGTTAGTATGAACAATTCATTTGTATGACAAATTTGATAAAACAAATGTTGATCAGCATTGAAAACACCTTACATAGCTTATACCTTAAATTTACGAACTAGTTTTACTGATGTGAGGCAAAGTGTGCAAAACTTATCTAGCTTGACTTTTCCGGTCTTCTAATTCAGTCCCTCCTGGACTCAAATCTCTTTTTTGTGATGCTAGTTCCGTTTGGTTTAATAGCTCTTTTGGCTTAATTTTCTTTGACACACTTTTTTTACTTATTATAATGTAGGTACTTGTATATTTGATAGGTACGTAGGGAATGCAGTCCCCAATGTATATAAAAACGCACATTCACTAACCTACTTTTCTATAAAAACTTTTATCGTAGTATCATATAAAGGTCATGAAGAAAGTTATTCTTGATAGCGTTAAAGTGAATATTATTTAGTTAACTGTTCGACATGATGAATTCATCAGCAAAGAGCTTTTAAAGTCGTTTAACTTTTAACTTAAATTTGATTGTTTCGAAATATTTTACAGAGCAATGTCCCTTCTCAATTGTGTTAATTGACTTTTTAATTTTCATTTTATAATTTTGGTATTTAATTTAATTTTAACTTCTAATTATACTAATATTTAGAAGTTTAATTGAATTTTCCCTGGCTTTGTGTGAACATCATCTACTCGTATAAGGGACGGATTGAATAATAATTCGAAATGACTGAAGGAGTGCTGTGAAAATGTGTTTCTATTCTCTTGTGCGATTTAAATCGCTTCAGCGATCGTTAACAAGTAGTCTGTGCAATTATCAGGGTACCATAGATTTTCACACTGTCATAATAGGGAATATGCATGTATTTTTTTAATGCATGAATCAATTCATTATTGAATACTATTAATGAAAAAACATGTTTAAAAATTGTACGGCATCATTCGTCAATAAAATAATTAAATGATAATTTGAATCAATTTAAATTAACATAAACGCGCCTTTGCGTGCGACGTCAAAATGTGGGGACCTAGGATCTCCTCATTGGTCTATCCATGCTACATGTGTGCGTGTGTCAATAATTAACCAATAGGGCGGGCTCTATGTCAAAAATTGACTAATTAGCAGCGAGGCGCGTGACGTCAACACGTGGTTGCACGTATTCAAGCGTTTTGCGATTACATTTCCGTTTCTCCGAAAATAAGAAAAAGAAACTTTGAAATACAAAAACTACGCAATTAATAATAATAATTATATCACTACTAAATGAAAAAAAACACTACTAAAAAAATACACTACTTACTACTAAATGTTTAAAGGAGTAAACATCAGTGGAGTATCTATCAAAAATAGTAATTTCCAGATTTTTCGACCACATGTGTGGTGGTGTGGATGTAATATGCATGTGCATAATTCCTATTACATCAAAAATGTATTAGGGTAGACGGCGGATGTACGAACAGCCACCGATAAAAATAATTTAATGTCTTTATTACTAAAAACGATTCCTACACTAACTACTTACAAGGAGAAGCAATTGTATAACCTACTAACCATTAAAGGCCTATAGATAGCCTAAATAGAGCGAGTGTAGCTCAGTGGGAGAACGTGCGACTTTCGATCCAACGCACCTGAGTTCGAATCCCGCTGGCCCCGCACCACTGACTTTCTTAAGTCATGTGCGGATTTATACACTATATATTAATTATTATATAGATATTATATTGATACACTAGCTCTAAAAACGGTGAAGGAAAACATCGTGAGGAAACCGGTATGTCCAAGAATTTATCACAAAAATTCAAGGACATGTGACATCCACCAACCCGCACTGGGCCAGCGTGGTGGAATATAGCCCCATACTCTCTCTATGAGAGAAGGCCCGTGTCCCAGCAGTGGGAACCTGATGGGCTGATGATGATGATGATAGCCCAAATGCTTCAGTCCACAACTAGTAAAAAATATTAAAAATATTAGTATAAAAATATTTATACATACCTATCCACTTTTAAAAATACAGTTACAAGGAACTATGTTAATAATCAAAAAATTGCCACGTACTCGTTGGTACTCGTTGGTAATATCCCGTGCGTGAAACTTTTGCATGTTATTTTTCTCAATAAACAAACACAACAAGTGCTATCTCCCTGTGTGAGTTCTACAGGTTTAGTACTTCAATCTGTTTAATTTTTAGAGAAGTTATTGTGAGTCAGCAACATACCTACATATTTTGATTTGTTATAGGTTATAAATCAATGAAATTTATTTACAGAACCAATTAACAATTATGTACAAATATATAGAATGATAAAAACTAAACTAACCTACAACAAAATTAAAAAATGACATTAAATATTAGTTATTATTGATTTGTTATTATTTCTTGTCCGAAATAAACTTTTTTTTATGAATTCTATACACCTTTTAGACTTCTAACACAATCCGCCAAATCAAAAATAGAAGGAAAAATTACCTCTGATCAAACATTATCTGTAACTGAACTAAACTAACCGATACTAGTATGTACCTACATATTATATATTTTTTTCACTTTAGTTTTTTTTTTACGCTTAATAGATCTATGTTTGGCCACTATCTCACCTGATGTAAAGCGATGATGTGGCCTAAGATGGAGCACATAGATCTAGAGAGAGACGGCATTTGAGCGGCTGCTCAGACCCGTCTCCCCGATAGTTTACCGAACATCATCCCGAAACACGACTAGGTCGCTTGACGGCATGGCTTTGTTCGGTGGGTGGTATTACAACCACGGCCAGAGCCTACCACTCCAAAGCGCGTAAGCGGGTTTCATCACGATGTTTTCCTTCACCGTTTTAAAGCGAGCGTGCAAAATCTGCACTTAACTATAAGTCATTGGTGCAGGGCCGAGTCGGGGTTCGAACCCAGGTGCGTCTGACCGAAAGGCGCATGAGTTCCCGCTGAGCCACACTCGCCCTAACTACTAGTTTCTATTAGTTATCTTTTTAATTGATTTAGCTTTTCTATCGTATCTCTTTTATATCGTATTTTCGATCGTAAAAAAGAACATAGTAGTATCTTACACACGCACAAAGTAAATTAGTACAATTATGTGTATGTAATACAACAATACAATAATACTTTATTGATCACCACAGGAACCAGAAAACAGAAGTTTACAGTTATAAATAATAGTGGTAGAACAATGGGCGGCCATAAGGCCGCCCAAGGTAAGAAATTGCACATAGCGATAACGCTATGTGCAATTTCTTACCTTTGGATGGACAGAAATAAAATGGTAAAAATTTGCGGTCAGTTGGTGTTTGAAGTAATTACCTAATATAAAAGATATAAAGAGTATGCACCCTAGCTAAATCTCAGCTAAAAATATACCATAGGTACAACAAAAGCACCAAATGTTTCGCACGAAGATTGCAGCTACAGGTAGAATTGACGTCAGACCATTTAGATCAATAAAGCAGCTTGCCCGGGAATCGGGATATCGGGACATACGTTGCATTTTATCGTTCTATGTACCTGGATTAAGATTACCTATAAAGTTATGACTACCGTTGTGATAGCACAGTAATGATTTAATGAACGAAGATACTTATGTTTGTGCTATTATCTAAACGGCTAAAACGATCTTGACGAAATTTGGTGAAAGCAAATATATACCTATATTTTTTATGAAACTGAGTAATAGGACGAGCACGTCGTTCGCCTGATGGTAAGCGCCACACCTGCCCAAAACAATAGCAGTGCTACCCAAAACTTGTAATAACATAAAAAGCACTGCATAGCACTGCATTGCCCTCAGCACCCCGAGACATCAGATATTAAGTCTCATATGCCCCGTAATTTCGCTGGCTACTGCCAAACATCGTGAGACATCGTTTATGCCCTTCAAACCAGAACACAATAATGTTTGCGCACTACTGCTTGGTTGTTGCAAGTTTGATCATAACCATTTCCTCTTATCTTACGGAGTTGTTGTCAAAGCCCGATGACAATACAATATTATGGTAACAGCCAGCTGATCTGCTGATGGAGACGAAAGGTGGGCAATGGAACTCCTTGATGGATAATCGTAAACTACTAGTGTTTGCGCTCATTTTAATCTGATCGTGGTTCCGATTACGAATTTATTAAAAGCTTGTCTTGAAAAATATATTTTTTAACAAAAATTATTTAAAGAATAATCATTCAAATCTAACAAAATCATTTAAATATTGCAAGTTAAATAAAAGCTTGTAAAAATTAATAGCTTGTAGCATCTAGAGATTAGCTCTCGCACCAACAAATCAATAGAGCATCAGTTTGCCCGGGAAACGAGACCTATATTACAGTTTAAACCTAGATCTAGGCCAAAGTGTACCGAGGCTTTTGTTCCTAACCTTTGGCGTAATAACCTAACATTACAATGATATTAGGATCAATGGTTCATTACGTGTTCATACGTACATAGCCCTTTATGATAGGTATAGGTGTTGAACAATGCCGTATTTGACTTTAATCCTTTTGTTAGTTGACCTTTAATACTACAGTATTATAAATTACTATTATATAATATATATTATAAAATACTGTGGTATTTTCTTCAGTGTAGGTCCGTTGTCCCCGTGGGCCTTGTCCCCGCCACGGAGACAACAGGACGTCATTAAATTTTCGTACCAATGTGTCTTTTACGGAGATACAGCCACTAGGTTAGGTTATGTTAGAACTGTGACCACACAGCGTGAGCCGAGCGAGCGAAGCGAGCGTGCCGCGTCAGCGACCGGTGAAGCGCCAGAAAGTAGTTTTTCCATATAAAGTTTACTTTACTACGGTATCAAAGTAAGGGGACATCGGGACTTGTTTATAAATATTTTATTAAAGTACCAATGTCCCCATTTAACAGGGACACGGCTTACGGGGACAACGGACCTACATCTTTCCTTCTATTAAAATGTACTGTACTCGAGGGATATGAATATTTACGGACAAATATTACGAAGCCGACTAATTAAGGCTGACTAGATACGACGATGTTCGAAGGTTCTAAATATTAAGTGTAAAACCTAGTCTAGTACCTCCTTATTCGGTGATCTATAACAACCACAAATACATAAATTTCATTATTAATTAACCAAAAAGCTAACTTGAACCAAAGTACCAGCAAGTCTAATAATATTCTTAGGGTAACTTTTAACTACTTGACTTAAAACCTAGATATCAGCCATCCACAGTGAATTTCCAATCTTATAGCACGGTTAATATGGTTTATAACGGAGTGTTAGAAAATGGTAGTTAAGACAGTGATTTGCGGTCCATTCTGCCCTGAATTTGTGTTCGGACCAATGATTTCCAAATCTAGTTCGTTAGTTTACGACTTAAGATGTTGGACCGAAATTCTCTGAAATTTGTCCCGTAATGTATACTAGTAGTAGTATAGTAGTTCTATGTTTAGATTTATTTTGTACAGTTTTAGGACTTATGTAATATTATGTGTGACATATGTAGGTATGTAGTACAAATTACAAAAAGTTATTTAGTTTCTCGACCTTGCATATAAACTTTCTGGTTATTGTTTATGATGATATTTCCGGGAGTCTGCTCGAATTATCTAGAATGAATTGACTATTACTATACTAATTCGGAATTTACTTTCATCATTCAGACATTTTTATTACATGCAATTTTAGTGAGATGTCAGACTCTTCCATCTGGAAACTTTGTAAGAAAATTTTATGGAATTTGCTTATAATTCGAATTATGCAAATTAATCGGTTCTACAAGTTAGGTAAACAACAGATGGATATTCCACAAACTATATTAGTTCAACGCGTGAGTACAACAGCAGGTTTTATGAATTCAGAATGTAGTGGCACATTCCGAATCGGTAAAACCGACACGTTCCAGCATGTAATTAAATCTCCACTTTGACAAACCGTTACGAATGTTAATATTATCACAACCAATTTTGCACTAGCGGTGCGAACATATCACAGAGTTTTCACCGAAAGTGCCTTTTGGGATTTCCAGAAACAAATTTAAAGTTTACACGTCGATTTTGTCGGGACAAATCAAAGGGCTGTATTCGCAAATTGCTTTTACATTTTAATTCCGCTGGCTTTTTGTAGCTCGTGTCACATTCAGTTCGTACTTCATAAAGGACGTCAACAGTTTTCTATATTAAAGTAGCAGTCAATAAATTGTTAATGACGCGCACTGTCGAAAGAAAAGCGAGATGGGGAAATCAATCAAAAAATAAATTATTATATAAAAAAAATATAATACATAACTCAGAATTCTGAGGATGTAAGTCGTAGAAATATGAATGATTAGAATATAAAAAGGATTATGCAAAGACACATGATATTTTAAAATAAAGTTTCACAAATGGAGTGCCAGTAAACTTTTTGGGATTCCGAGATTCCCACCTGGCAACCCAGACGCCAAACTAAATTATAGGACCTTACCTATGTCATCTGCGTGGCTCATTCATATTCATGAGTTAATTAAAACAAATTACTCGAGGTATTAATTTCTAAACTCATTCTCAGTGTGAAACACTGCTCCTTTGAGAGATAAGTACCTACCTGCAAAATATTCATTGTTGTTTGCGACATTACTGAATTTAATTTTTATTAGTGCTCAGTTTTGTCTTCTTCGAGGTCTTTGCCTTCTGTTAAGCAGCGGAGATATATAAACTGAACTCTTTTATTAATAGAAACAAAGTCGTCATTAAAGTAATGAACCATCGGAACTGTCCAAATTCAATGCAGAACGTTCAAGTTAGCCAAAATAATAGGATAAACAAAATTAGGATAAAAAACAATAGAAAATCCTATGGTCATTGCCACCTTCGTTCGGTACCCAGGTATCCAGTACTATGCATTAGTGGAAGCATTTGGGCTACCTTTATGCCTGATGTAGCGGCCAGTAGGTTGTGTTACAACACCCAACGATCATATACATCTTCTATATATTATTATATATATGTACAAGTATTTCATATAGCTACTCAAGCCTATGTACGAGTACGTAGGTAATAGGTATATATGTAGTTAAAATTGTTTTGTTAATATAAAGTTACTATTGTATTACATATACGCCACCGGCCATACCTTTATATGCTATTCCTCTCCATCCACGGAAGTCTAGAAGAGAACGTTTCAAGCGATAAGACCGCCTTTTTTGACACTTATAAACTTACATGTTACTTTTTCTGGTGTTACCAATAAATTATTCTACAAGACTAACGAGAGAACTCCTACAACACACAGACATAGAACATATACTTGCACGTTTTTCTGTATACCAATATTTGTCCCAAGTATAGCGAGAATCGAACCCATACCTATGTGCTGTATGGACATGCAAAAAACGAAACTAAAACGTGGTAACAAAGCGTGGTAAAGTAAAAAAACGTGGTAATACTAAGGTGACATTTTATGTCAGCTTCGTATTACCACGTTTTTATTAATTTACTTTCTTGTTTGTCAGTCGTTCGGGGTGAAATCTTGCAACTCAAATTTCGAGCACTGCCCGATTAGCTATCCGGCTAAAACTTTCAGGGTAGCTCACAACTCGATGACAATGTATTCTAAGTCTATTTATTCTTTTTAAAGCGTATAAAAACGTAGTTTTTAGGTTATTTTTTTAACCTATATTGTAGCCTTGTTTATGAACCTATGGCCCTAGTAAGTTAACCCAAACTTACTTGCCAATACTGAACCTATTTCGCTCTTCCAGCTCATTTTATAAAGTTAATCCAATCACAATTTCCCAACATAATATCATCATAAAACCTGCTCACGCAACACGGTACTGTGCGAGTACAAATGTTATAGGAAAGTTACTCTCATCCATCACCCATTCGTCCGCATTACCATCCATCCCTCGTTTATCAAATTTTCGTATCGCCATGATACCGTGAAGTTATAAAATTGGCAATTTGCTCTCAGTATCTCTACCAGTATTATAGTAGTACACTCTTTCATCTTTGAGTAAAATTCTTCTGGGCGAATTCACATTAATTCCATACTACTAATCCCATCCTACTAATCCCATCCTACTAATCCCATCCTACTAATCCCACCCTACTAATCCTATCCTACTACTTCTTACTAATATTACAAATGCGAAAGTTTGTGAGGATGAATTGATGGATGAATGGATAGATGGATGGACGTTTGTTACTCCATCACGAGCACGAAAAACTGATAAACGGATTTTGATAAAATTTGGTATGTAAGTATATTAGGTGCTGGAAAAGCATATATGCTACTATATAACTCGGAAAACGGCGGGTAAAACCGCGGGGCGCAGCTAGTATTATAAATGCGGAAGTCTGTGTGTGTGTTTGTTACCACAACTCCATAACGAATGAATGGATTTCCATGAAATTTGGTATGTACCTACATAGGCTTACTTATTACTACTACTTACTTTACTTATTTACTTTAGGCCCTGGAATAGGATACTTTTCATCCCGGAAAACGAACAGTTTCTAAGGGAGCAACTGTAAATTGAGATCTACGCGGGTGAAACTGCGCAGCTTTTATTATTATAAATGCGAAAGTAATGCTAATTGTCTAAGGGTGACGAGCGCAGTGCAGCGCCGCGCAGGATTTAGTTACATAAAAAAAGGAACTAAATGGGTCTGTCTGTTTATTATGTCAGTTTTAAGTCTATTAAAGAGGTATTTATTACCTAAGTTAATGCAAGTCGCAACCTTTTCCTGACATCGCGCAACATTTCATTGTACTATATAATATAATATTTTAAGTATAGGTACTTATTGCTCTTATATATTATATTTTTATGTTGTTTAAATTTTAGTATTAATTGTTAATATATAGTATATTATTGTAGTTCGAATTAATATCACGTGAATGTCTTGAATAAATGTCTTTTCCTTCTTCTTTCTTTCTTTTCTAGAGACGGGTCTAAGCAGTCAACTGAGCAGACAATTTATCATGGTCTTAGGTACTATAAAAGGTGCTTGTTGCTCATATTTTTTAAATGGGAAAAATATAATGACCATCAAAATATTCTTTGAAATCCCATACATTTATATCCAAAAATTGTATCGGCAGATCAAATTTAGTAAATGACCACCAAATCGAAACGCCGCACTTCACTCCTCCGTGGCCAAACTCGCTCTTACCCCTATAGTGTATATAAAAAGCGCGGAGCCAGAAGCTCGCGAAGGAGGTCCTAAATGAAGCGAGCCTACTAGGCTGAGTGGAGCGAAGGGGGGAGCAAAGAAAGCCGGCGACATGAAGGGGTGACGAGCGAGACTTCTGGTGAAGCCTACTTTGGTGATCATTTAGATACTATTTTTGGTGATCATTTCATTTTTTTTTGGTGATTATATTTTTTATTTGGTGATAATTTTTTTGGTGATCATTACTATTTTGGCAATATAAAGTGATTTTTTGCCGTTTTATTTTATTAGATCTGGTGGTGAGTTAAAGAAAAGAAAGAAAAAAGAAAAAGTTAAACAAAAGCCGATGCTAAATAATACTGGTAACTCCACTTTAAACCTAATTTCCAATTTTCACTCTCACATCAGCACCACGGCACGTTTTGTTTAGATTTTCTTTACCTTATCAAGTCGTTACTCACTCTTGTGCAACAAACACTAAGCGTTATCGGTTTACGTAACCATAGCTGTTTTTAACGTTTTTTTAGCGTTGTTGCTAAACTTTTTGTTCAAACAATCAACGTACTGCAACGGTTTGGAAACTGCTATGTAGGTAGCTATTGTTATATAATGTGAATTTTGGTTTGTTTACTAATATGTAAATGCGTCTGGGGTTAAAAAATCATCTATCAAAGTAATGTCTATGTACTACAAATATCTCTATCTACAAATCGTAATAATTAATTAAATTACACAACCTCATTCATGCACGTAATGAAACGAAATAGTTTCACATTAAATAAATCAAACAAACTTTGCTAATGAAAATAATAAACTTACCAAATGAAAAGAAACGTTTCACCTAGTTAATCAACTATAGATAGCAATTTCGAAACTGAGGTCCATTGAGCAAAAAATTACTTTAGCTAACAATTTATATGGACCTTTAATTAGAGTAATAAAACCGTTCTCCTCGCAAAGAAAAATAAATAAATAAGTACAAATTAGACCGATTGAAGTAATACCTACTGTGTCAAATAAAATGACTCTGCTACATATTTTTTTGCAAATAGCATCGTTTAATCGTTAGTAACCGCAAAATAGGCTATAATAAGTCATTGTTAGTATTCTTTGCTATAATATTGTACGTATTAATATGTTGTGTATTAATGTAATACACATTTTCAGATGTATTAATATGTGTTAGCTTGTGTTAGGGAAGAGAGGCCTTTGCCCTGGAGTGGGACATCAATGGCTAATAATAATGATAATAATAATTGTATTTAAACGTAGCGTACAAACAAAATTAAAAAAAAAATCACACCGTTTTTCTAAAGTACCATTTCGTATTTTCGTACTTTTTTTACAGCAGGCAATACCTTTCATCAACGCTCGGCACTCGCGCGATGTAAACAACCCGGTGCCCGAATCCTCCTGTAGGACTGATCTGATGGAATTATTAATTCCACAGGTAATTTGCCCGACCTTGCCTTCTGGTATCAGCCGCATTGAATAATTATTTGGCCTTTATGCTGTGCTGTGATTATTTCGGACGAATTAAAGGTATTTTGTTAGGTGTCAGCTGGATTAAATTATGTTGTAGGATGTAGGATTAACTAAAGATTTTTCAGATATACGAGTATATATAGAAATAATGAAAAAAGAAAATACATTTAATCAGGACATCACACAATCAGATACTGCATAAGAGAATGATTTCTACCTGAAATAGCCAAAGGATAAGAAATGAATGATACAATAAAGATAGAAACTTAAACAATAAAATCAAAATAATAGATACACTTACTATATAAGTAACTTTATGGAAACAAAAATAATTCCTTATCAGGAGAAGTTTGCTCATGTTGTTGTAAAACTATGTAATATAAAAAAGTATATAAAAAGAGTACAGTGTGAATCGAAATTCGCGTCATTAGTTTTCCGTACGTTTTTAATTACGTTTTTAGTTTTAGTTTAAGTGACGTCACACAAAACTATTGGCTAAGTACTTTATTTAAACTATAACTATAACTTGTTATTAGTATAACTTTTTATAGTCTAAGCAGACAGTTTTAAATTCAGGAAGCAGTGATAAGAGTCTATTTATTATTAACATGAATTAAGTCACTTTCTTGTTTGTCAGTCTGTCGGTCGTTCCGGGTGGAATCTTGCAACTTAAATTGCGAGCACTTCCCGATTAGCTTTCCAGTTGAAACTTTCTGGGTAGCTCACAACCCGATGACAAAACGTGGTTTTTATAATTATTTTTTTAATTTATTACGGATTCTTGTTTATTTTATTTTATAAGAGACAACAAACAGCAGCACACTTACATTAACTATCTCAAATTTACATAAAATGTATGCTTTAGTGAACTACCAACTACGCTACCGAGCCACTACCGAGTTACAAAAAAAAACAATCATATGGGTTTTGAGATCAAGTTAGATCAAGTTGTTATGCTTCTAGTTTTGCGTTAAATTTCTATTACTGACCACTGAAAGCTACCACAAGTATTTCGTATTTATATTTCATATCGTAACTTTAAAATGATCAGCAGTGTCGTTTTACTCATTTTTTTATCATCTCGTGTGCTATCAGTATCAAAATTTATCAGATTAATTTATCTGTCATATAGGTACAATCAAGTCAAGGACATGTGACATCTACCAACCCGCACTGGGCCAGCGTGGTGGATTATGGCCCATTCTCTCTATATGAGAGAAGGCCCGTGTCCCAGCAGTGGGAACGTGATTGGCTAATGATGATGATGATGATAGGTGCAATACACATTTTATACTATATTTATGTATTTATTGAGAGGAAGACCTATTACATCGTATTATGCCTTTATTACATCGTAGTTAATTGGTCCATATACCGGATCTTTATGTTTATAAAATAAAAATAACCATTAGTTCTTTTAGCACTGGTTTGCTCGAATTCGGCACAACTTAAAGAAATTGATGGAATGATGTTCGGTGAACCATCGGGGAGACGGGTCTGAGCAGCCGCTCAACTGCCGTCTCTCTCTAGATCTATGTGCTCCATCTTAGGCCACATCGTTTCACATCAGGCGAGATAGTGGCCAAACATAGATGTAATAAGCGTAAAAAAAAGTTAAAAAAAGAAAAAATGCTACTATCGTATTTTATTTCTGTCGATATTTTATTTTACAATACAATACAATAACACTTTATTGCACACCAAATAACGTATATACAATAATGAAAAATAAAAAAGTGTGGCACTCGAAGACTGCCGCGGTAAAGCTATTGCATAGCATTCGCTCAAGGCCGCGATAGAAGCTATGCAATAGCTTAAAATGAGTCACAAAACACATTGTAGTTTTGACGTACAATGGGCTGCCTTATCGCATATATCTTACATTGTATTTTTTAGACATTTTAGCCTACAATTTGTAGGTAGACATTGTATGTAGACTTCCCAATAATTCACTCTGCGCTATCCGATGTAATGCCATAAGTTCAGAAAACGCTATTATTATTATGTCGCTCACGGATTATACACCCGGTCCTTTGGAAGGCTTGCGCGGAGACATGAGTCCAACACGTAGAGGCCTCTTAGAGCATTTAATTTAGATATGTAATGGGCAACACTTATCGGGGACTGTCTCTAAGTGCATCATTAGAAGATACAATCAAAGACAGCCCCCGATAAGTGCGAGAACTATTATAGAAGATATGAAAATTACTTATAATTGGGCTATTGAGGTGATTTTTTAATGGATGAGAGCCGGTCTATGATATGACTCGGCACCTGCCAGTTCCGCCTCATAAGAAAATATTTTGGCAGGTGGTGACTCGCCACCCACTAAACGGACCCCCTTTAAGGGCCGCCGTTCATTGGCGACGAGAGGGGCAACGTTCGTATAGGTGGCGAAAGGGTGTCCAGAGGTGTGCTGCAGTTTCACTTAAACGGTACTCCCAGCGTTATGCCCTTTAACACTTCCACCCTTGAAGCTTAGGTCTTAGCTCTTGCATCTCCACCCCCGGACGGCCAGTTAAGGCAAGCCGGGGGTCAGGGGTCTCATTTAGCCCCAGGGATAATCTCGGGGTAAGGCTCAGTGTCGCCACGCACCGACGACTCGCCACAAAGTCGCCCCTGGCCTTTATTATTATTATTATTAAATTATTATTATTATTATTATCAGCCATTTATGTCCCACTGCAGCACCCTTCCAATCTTCGTGGTTTAGGGCTCTAACAGGCCAATCATTCCAGCAGGAATCAAGTTCAGTAGGAAAACGCTAGGAAATTGAAAAACATACTGTTGCTACTTACTTAAAAATATATTATATGAATCAGCAAGTTACTAAATTGTTTATATTACACGAGGCAGAATTTATTTCAAAATATTGATGTAGGCATAGTTCCATCGTATCCGAGAATCATGTATCGTTTTTAAATATTTCTCGTAAATTATTAAGCAAAAATAAAAGTGGGGCGAATCAAATACAATTTCTTTTTTACTTTATGCTGCGAATAGGTGACCTGACTCTAGCCTTAGATGACCCAATCATCCTTAGCAGCGGGTGGTGGTTAGTGGGTTTTCAACTTCATCTCGTACATATTACATTTAGCAATAGAAATAAAAATGTCTTATTTGTACATTATAAAAAAGGTCTATTTGTATTTATTCACATATTAGCTGAAAGTTTTAATAAAAATACTCACGTATTTGTGAATTTTATTTTGATTTATTATTACAATATGAACGGCACAAGCCAATTACACTTATTATTTTAGATATTACATAAAGACAATTCCAATTAATTAAATTACATAATGTCAGATATTAAAATACAAAATAAATAACTATAAAAAGAAATCAATTACAGGTATGAATACAGGTATCAATTACAGGTGTGAAAGTTGCATTAAACTTTGTAAACGTCATGTCATTAAATAAACACGTTAAATATTTATTGGATTATATTATGTATTACAGATGTACCTATCCTCTAAATTTTCCATTCAGAAATGAGATTTCTACAAATATGTTTCTTGACTTCCGCGAACAAATGTAATTAAGACAGGTACGACGTTATGAAGTGACCTTATTTGTTTCGTCCGAAATAATTTTCTAATTACCTTTTTATTCGCTTGGATACCTTCAAGACCCTTCGAAATTTTTCGTGTATTTATGTAAACAACTTTTTATTGCGGATGCAGGTTTTGGAAGAGGAAATGCATTCTTTTGGCCTTGCACGCAGTGATTGACTGGCCAGATAATTACCGTTAGGTCTTCCTAGATCTTTTTAGACCAATCGGCGCTTGCGCACGATTGTAAATAATGTTCTATGTAAAAAGTGGCGTATATCTTATCAATTGCTGTAACGATGAGGTAATTTACAAAAAAGAACGATAATATAGGGAGCACCGAAGTAAATAACACCAATGTTATTATAACAAATTTTTGGATATGCAAAATATTTCTCTCCAGCCAAGGTTTGAACTCAAACCTCATCTTTTGGTACAGGAAGCACTTTAAGCAACTGAGCCACTGGAGCAGATGTCTCAGTGGCCGAAATATTTGCCAATACCCAAGTTATGCCACAAATAATACCAATCAATATGATAGCTTAGCTAGCGCTCGTATGATAATTTTACTTTTAAGTTTATTTAGTGTTTCTCAATATAAGTGAATTGTATTCTGTTTTTGAGAAATAAATGTCTTAAACCATAAACCATAAACCATAGCTTCATAATCTTCGTTTGGCATACAGTTTGCTGCCGGCCTTACATCCGGATTCCATTTATCTTGGCCAGGGCTCAATCAACTGAATACTTAGGAACTTTTTGTATGCGGATCCAAGACAAAATCTATCAAAGCCCTTGATTCAGGTTTTACTGTTATTTCCGTAAACAAGTATAGTTTACGTATATAGTGAACAGTATTTTTAAGGGACGGAACTGATTTTTTGTAGAAGACATGCGTTAGATCGACCTCGAGATCTTGATTTGCGGTTAACAGAAATTACTGTTAGGTGTTCCTCGATGAAAAAGCAGATAATCGATTCCGTTTAGCCTTATGAAGGTTTCGTAAGTCTTCCAATTTATTTTTTAACGTTTGAAAACTGTAGCGAATGAGTGTACTCGGTTAAGCACTGGTGTAAGTTTCTATCGAATCCATGACTTATAGTTATGGTTTTTGAAATGTTGAAGTATATATCCCCCTCACCCCACAAAACTAGCTCATCGGTAGAGATCGGCACAAATATCACATGTGTGTAGGTACATTGCTTATATTGTATAGTTTTAATTAGATACTAAGAACTCGAAGCTGTGTATCATGTTTGTAGTTGCAATAAAGAGTTTCTTATCTTATCTTATCTTATGTTGTTTCACACTAGACCTACTTTAATCACCCTTTGATTCCCTCGTTGCTTCTCTTTTGCGCCAGACAACGACACAAGTGTTCCTATGTATAATATTAATATAGGTACCCAGGCTACAAAAACAGTGTCTAGATTAATTTTCTTATGCCCTAGAATTTCAGATCCGCGCCTGCGAATGAATTATACTTACTGAAGTTAGCTTCGCTGTCGGCAATTGTGTTACTAAATTACTTGAGAATGCCTACGCATTGCTACAAAATGAGTCACGTATATACGCTTGGCACCAGATTATATTCTCAAGGATATTAAAAGTAGGTATGTAACTAGGTACATAAAAATCTATACGTACTTACTAAATAACTCATCACTGTTTTAATATAAATAACCAAAATCCATCTTAACATAGTGGGAATAAAAATATTCTATAAATATGTTAAGAAGCATCAAAATATATCAAAAGTATCAAAGCCATTCAATGATACCTATATTTTTCGCTCTGTTTGTCTTATTTCCAATAAAACCCATACAATACGTCACAAACGTACGTAAAGCCCAATTTCTATAAGGCATAGCTTTCCAAAATGTCAATACCCATTTCTTCCTCGGGCGTGTTTCATAAAAGGCTTACAATAACGCACTTTTCCAAGAAAAACAAAGGAGAAATAACAAAGGTATTCGTACACCTTTGCATTATATATGAAACGGCATGGGACGGAGCCAGGACAGAATTCAAGCGATCCTGCCCCCGCCACCGGTCTTTCAAGCGCCAATCGTATATTATGTTGAGCTCATATAAAAGTTTAGCTTCTCTGTGTCTAATGAGATGCGGTCTAATTATTGTCGATTCAGCAAAAACTCCATTTAATCTCATTAATTTACACTAAAATACGATAGCTAAGTTTAGATAAACTTTCATGGAACAATATATGGCATCACAAGACATTGTCGCAATTAATCTACACTTTAATGTGAGATCAACACGATTATACAATTGGCGCTTGAAGGACCAGTAAGTACGGGGGCTGGTCTGCTCTTGAAATGTAAACTGAAGATGTCACAGTTCATATTATCAGGGTTTTGTGGGTAACTTTATATAGGGTAACGCCCTAGCTGTCACCAACACCTCAAGACCTCCACGAGCATTAAGTCAAGTTCAAGCAACCTAGTCCTGTTCCGGAATGATGAGATGACGAGATTATGAGATGATTTAAGATGACTGATAAAAATGCTACATATAAATCCTACTCACACTGCAAACTGTTATGTGCTAAAGTATAAATAAATAAATGTTCGGTGAACCATCAGGGTCTCCCTGATGGTTCACCGAACATTTATTTATTTATTTGAGGATTGGATTTGAGCTGCCACTCAAATGCCGTCTTCCTCTAGACCTATGTGTTCCATTTTCGGCCACATCATCGCTTAACATCAGGCGAGATTTTGGCCACACATTGATCTAAGCTTTAATTCCTGATCAAAAAGCCTAACTTGCAAAACGACTTTGTATGCAAAGTAACTAAGAAGCACAATGTCTACAATATAAAAAGCAAAATGCCTAATATGCAAATTACTTAGAAAGTCTGAACGACTTCAGTTTAGGATGCCTAAAAAACTAAACGCCTAAAAATCGAAAAAAGAGTAGGTACCTACCCACTCGCTACTCGAGCGCAAGGTCCTGAGTGTCGTTGAAGCCCTTGTCTTTGTTTTAGAGGTTTCCTTCGTTTATTCTGGATATGCCTAAACGTGATCGACGGAACCCTTTGAAGAATGGATTAATCTTTGCTTTTGTTTTAAATTCAAACTAGCGCCCCGACCCGGCTTGGTATCACTGCGTTTTTAATGAGACGAGCTAGTTGTTTACCTGATGGTAAGCGCAACGCATGTCCATAACAATTGCAGTATCACCCAGAACTTTACTACCATGCAAAGTATTGCGTAGCACTGCATTGCGCTCATCGCCCCGAGACAATAGTTAATAAGACTCATATGCCCAGAAATTTACTTCATATAGGTACATACTTACATACTTCCAAACGCCCGCAACTGCGTTCACGTTGACTTAAGACATATCCTAGCCTATGTCACTCAGGGACAGTGTACTTTCTATCAATGAAAGAATTTTCAAAATCGAATTAGCTGTTCATACACTATTTCCTACAAACATTATTATTATTACTAGCCATTTATGTCCCACTGCAGGGCAAAGGCCAAACATAACTTTCAATTCCACATCTTTATAATATTATATAATATATATATTTAAAGATTATACCTCTTCCTTATAATATATTATTATCTACAAAAGTAATTTAAATCCCATCAAAATCCATTAAGCAATTTAGAAGTACTATAGATATAACGTTATATCACAGTTTTACAAGTGGTTATACCATTTCGAGAATACAAAAGAGAATTGAAGAGAAGAGAATAGAGGAAGGAAGGAGGACTGCGTAGAGGTAACACTTATTATTGTTATTCGTGGTGTTTGCCCCACATACTAACACTTACTACGCCTATGCAAAGCGGATATGTACCCTCCATTCTATAGGTTTAATCTCATCTCAGGGTATCAAAGGAACTAAAGGTCGCAAAGGTTTTGAATATTGATGGAAGGAACTGTTGGAATTAGCATGGGAACAGGACTTTGATGATTCTTAGTCTACATAATTTGATTATCTAACCACTCATGAGCCTGTTTACGTAATGAACAATAGATTCATGAGCTTTATGAATGCAAAGCGACATACGAGGCATTAATTTAAGAAAGTATAGAAATGTTAAGTATAGGATAGTATAACTGCATCTTTTCAGCGATGTTTTCCGATAGGCTAGCATTTGACCGCAGGCTTACCGGATGGAAAGTGACGACGTGGTCGACGATGGATCATGCTTGCCTAGATGATATCGATTCACTAGAGACTTGAAGATATTTAGATTATGGAATTTATGATGAATAATTCCATTCCATTATATGACAATTGATAAATGACTGACATTATTATTTAACCACAACTATGTAATAAATGTTATTTTATTATATTACTAGCTGACCCGGCAAACGTTGTTTTACCATATAAATTAAAAAAAAATGTTAAGGGTGAACAACCCTTATCACTTAGGGGTATGAACATGTAATTGGCCCGCTACACGCTTTGGTTGTAGTTTGTAGTGTTGTAAGTGTAACAGGCGCCTGAATTGAAATAAATAAATGAAAAATAGATAGTAGCCAATTCTCAGACCTACTGAATATGCATATAAAATTTGGTAAAAATCAGTAAAGCCGTTCCGGAGAAGTAAGGTAACTAACATTGTGACACGAGAATTTTATATATATGATGTTACCATTAATAATCATAACTGTGTAATATATGTAGGTAATTAGTCTCCATTTATATTACAATAAATAATTTTAATTTAGAAAATAAGAATCCGGGAATCGGGAATTTGTTTTAATATTTATGTGGGAGTTAAAAAAACTGGAAAGGTAATTTTTCTCATTGCTCGCTCTTTGAAAAAATATACGCGATGAAATAGGTATACCAGATAATACAATATTACTGTATTGAACATCAAAACAGGAAACAAAAGTTTACAATTACATCCTACTAATATAAATGTGAAAGTTTGTGAAGGTGGATGTTTGTTACTCAGTCACGCAAAAACTACTGAACTGATTTTGATAAAATGTTGTTTGGTATGTTTATACTTTAGGTCCTGGAATAGGACAGGCTATATTTTATCCCGGGAAACCGCGGGTGAAACTGCAGGGCTCAGCTAGTAAATAATAAAAGTCGTAGAACAATGGGCAGGTTTATCGCTATGTGCAATATCGTATAGAATATTCTTAGGTATAATTAGTTTATTATTCTGCTAACATTTCTCTGATGTATCGCGGGTACCTACTTCGTACTCACGAAGGCGCGCCCCTTCACAGTACATACATACAGGTCTTGGATATGCATACGTTTACAACATTCATAATCTGAAACAAGACTTAAATTTTATAATGCCTAGTAATTGCCACATCGTCGCTTCCCATCAGGTGAGATCGTGGTCAAAAGCTGACCAAAAAATTTCAATTGAGAGCCGACTTTAAAAAATAAATAGTAAAAAGGTATTATTAAAGCATCTTTATTCCTTACCAAAATACCTTGCCAGCCTTCTTGGTATGCATCCAGATCGTTCCTCCATCTTCTTTTGGGCCGGCCTGGGCGCCGTCTTCCATCTTCAGGCACCCATTCCGTTGTGACTTTTGCCCACCGATCTGGATGCATACGGCTTATGTGACCCGCCCAATCCCACTTGAGCCTGGCAGAGCCACCGAAGCTTGAGGCACCAAAGCATTACAAAATTTCATTAAAAATAAAAATATTTTTTAACTAAGGACCCCTCTCAGGGTATAAGCCTCCTCCATTTCAAACCATTTATCTCTATCTTGTGCAATTGTTGCCCACCGCTCTGTCTATTTCATCATTTTTAGAGAGGTATACACTTTACTATTTATCTTATAGATAAAATTAAGTACAAGTTAAATGTTTACAATATTGTAACAAAAAAAACAAAATGTAAACATTTTTTTTAACAGCACGTTACAAAGTCTTGTTAATACATAGACTATAAATGTCTTAGGAAAATAAAAGTATCATATATATTTGATTTATTTATTTTCAAAATCCACAGCTCTTAAACTAACTAATATACTAAACATATTTTTACAACATATAGCCAATGATGGATTTACGTTTTATGGTTTTTACTTTTTATAACGACAGTCAGAAGGAATCAAAAGGTACTTAACTTTAATTAACTTAAAACTAAACCTTAATAATATGGTATTTTAATGGGATATCTATATGTATTGTGTATGTGAGTGTAAATGGAGGGTGTATGTATCAGTGTATACGTGTATGTTTGTGTATGTGTGTACATGAATGAGTGATTGAGTGTGAGTTTTGTGAATGTGTTGTTTAGGTTAGCATAATTGAACTAGTTTACATGTGTATTTACCTACTGATAAAATTTCTCAATAGAAAATTCCAATAAAAAAACCCAACCACTTCTCTTCCCAAACATACAAGGACTCACTAACCGCCCACACCTAAAAAAGTCCTACACAATCACTTACAGTATAATTAACGCGGGTTGCCCTACTTCGTCCTACGCGTCCTGATTTCGGGAATCCTCGCATCACGACGTGGCAATTTATCACAGAGCCGGCCCCTTTCCGCGTGCCCTACCAATGGGAAATCGATACTCGTGATCCCGAGTAAGATCTGGAGATGTGTAAGCTATTTTAGACGATGAATGAACGTCGTAGCAACTTTGCGTGTACTCAACATCGTAGTTATGCACGATAAGGTTCAGTATTATTTTATTTTACTCATGGCAGGTCTCTCGTATGCGGAAAGCCGTCTGGGTAGGTACCACAGCTTTGCCAGTTATTCCACCGCCAAGCAGTAGTGCGCAAGCTTTACTGTGTTTCGGTTGGAAGGGCATTGTAGCCAGCGAAATTACTGAACAGATGTCACTTAATATCTGATGTTTCGGGGTGATGAGCGCAATGCAGTGCCACACAGTGCTTTTTATGGTATTAAATAAATTAAAGTTCTGGTTGGCACTGCAATTATCATGGACAGGCGTGGCGCTTACCATCAGGCGAACTCCTTGCTTGTCTCATCGCACAGTTCCATAAAAAAATATTAATTAGCTATAGTGAGGTGATCAAGTCAAAGAACTGTGTCACGCTTTTTACGAAACGGTCTCTGCATTTTGTGTAGGTGATTCGGTTGCTAACTGCAGGTTTTAAATGTGTTTCACACTTTTCTACTTTATAAAACTAGCTAGCTACAACCCGCAACTTCGTTCACGTCAACATAAAAAGTATAGCACACATTACTCAAAAATAGTGAAGACCTTTACAATGGGGAATGCTCTAAAGAGCTTTTTAAGCTAATTCCGCCTTCCCAATTTTATCACCACACATTTCGGGCGTACGTACGTGGGGTACGTCGCCGTGGCGAGCATTCGCACATAACACGTTTAGAAAAACTTCAAAAATGCCCAAAACCTGGTCGGAGTAATTTCGACGTTTAACCGTGAGTCTTAGCCGTTTTATATCAATTATGAATAACAATCACGAAACTTTTCAAAATCTGAGAAATTTATTTGCACCATTCTTATAACAATGGTGCTTTACAAAATGTTTAAAAACGTACCGGTTACTGCTTTCAATTTTGAGATTTGACCCAAAGGCAAAACTGATCACAACATTTATATAAAGGTAATGAAAACCTTAATTAAGACTACCAATTTGTTAAACAATAGAAACGCCTGCCCAAATTACGAAAAATATGTAGGTACAAAATACAACCAACCTTTGTTTCTATTCATATAAAAAAGCGGAATTGATTCGGGATCTGCCCACATTCCCTTTGGATAACCAAATATTTACATATATATGAAAACATTAATAACGCGAATTTTAATCTAAACACAATGATCGTATTTACGTAAGTGGAATACTTATTTGAATAGAATAATACGCGTTACTCGCGGCTAATCCTGCCATTGTTTTATGATAATTCGACGCAATGATTCTGAGAAGAGCCTTCTAATATTCCATTATCATCATCGTCAGCCCTTAAGTTCCCACTACGACGGGATGGGACACGGACTTTCACTCATAGAGAGAGTATGGGCCATAATCCACCCCGCTGGTCCAGTGCGGGTTTGTGGATGTCCTAAAACTCCGACACTAGGGTTGGCCACTCACCTACACGAGAAGAAGAAGAAGCTGTAGAATTTGTGGGATGATAATTAAAGAGAATTGTACTATTTTATAACCTTTATTGTGCTACTTTAAATTAAAGTGGATGAAATTGAAGCGTAAAATAATCCGGCATTTCATTCAATTTCAGTATTAATTCTTCCGTAAAATAGACTATACTAGATCTCTGCTTGCCGTAATTGGACGATTTGTTTTGCTTTGCTCTATACGACTTAAGTGCTTTGCGCACACTTAGGCGGTTTTCAAGTTTAACTATGCGTAAGAAAATCAAGTTTACTGTTTTCTTTCTTTCACTGTATAATAGTTTTAAAAAATAAAATGTTCTTTTTCCTACCAATCACATACTTATATCCCGTCCCCTTACTAGGATTCCCTGTATGTAAGGAACCAGGAACTACGAGGACAATGGTTCCACAACACCCAGACACAAAACAAATGCTTGCGTTTTTTTGTCCACAAACATGTTTGCGTCGCTGAATCGGACCCGCAACCTCAGCGGTGTGTGAGATTTTAGCCAACCTGCCCAACCACTACACCACAGAGAGTGACAAATTTGAGTTTTTTTGTTCGAGGTCGAAGGATGGCAGGAGTTGGCGCAAGACAAACTAAAGTGGCGTCTTCTATTGTCGGAGGCCAAGACTCACATTGGGTCACTGCGCAACCCTAGTTAGTTTTTTAGTTAGTTGTTCTGGACGGTGATAATCAATAATAACACTTTTTTATCGCTGAAGATGTGGCTGAAGATGAGAACCCAGAATCTGTGTCACAGATTTTAAAGAAGACGGCAGTTGAGTGACTGCTCCGATCCTTCACGGAAAATCATTCTGAAATACGTCTGGATCGCTCGACTTGTTCATCTCATCATCATCATCAGTCTATCACCTTGCCACTGCTAGGACATGGGACAGAGAGAGAGAGAGAGAGAGTATGGGCCATAATCCGCCTCGCTAGCCCTGTGTGGGTTGGTGGATGTCACATGTACTTGAAATTTTTCTCAAGATGTTTTCCTTCACCTTCTTAAAGCGATTGTTAATTCTGCGCATAACTAATGAAACTCAGTGGTGCGGTGCCAGCGGGATTCAAACTTGGGTGCGTCGGATCCAAAGTCGCACGTACTCCAACTGAGCCACCCTCGCTCTATGTAGAGCATCAGATTTTATACAGTAACCTAATTGATTGCTGAGCGTTGTTTATTTATTTTTTGTGTTAAAAGACAATATACAATGAGGCCATAATTCTTGAAGATGAATCTTATCTAGTCTGGCTTCGAGATCAAACGTAAAATGTCAGACTTATCAGTTTCTAATCTTGAAATGATTAGATTGACTGTAACTTTGACTGCCTCTGTGGTATAGTGGTTGGGCGAGTCAGCTCAAATTTCATACACCTCGGAGTTTGTGGGTTCGATTCTTATAGGGCAAATGTATCTTATTAATATGTAGAAATACACAAATTAAATGCATAATGTATGTTATCATATCAAAATACCAGTTTTATCAATAATTAATAGCAATTCTATAATATAATACTAAAATATAATAAAAAGGAGTCCCTTTAGGCAAGGTTCCAAAGATACTGGCAGCGTTCCCCGTTTGAATAGCTAGACTAATTTTTTGTCCGAGGTAGCTGCCAGCTCAAATCAAATTATATATAATTTTATAAAAATTGTATTTTAAGTTAACATGACATTGAAAAAAAGGTATACATGTGTGTACCCATTTTATTCCCATACTCAAATTGAAATCCGTGCCCTGAAAAGCAATGCTAAAACGAACTCTACCAGTCATTTGGAAATACACCCGCTAGATAGCACCAAGAAACTCAACTATAGTCTTAAACGTACACACTACTCGTACCCAAAACGTATTTCAAAACTTTGTACCCCATAAGATGAACTTCGGTTGTATCCCATTACTACTATTATTCTTTTGACAATCTATATTGCAAAAATTTCACATCATCGGTGTCTGGACCCAGCGAAAACTTTTAAATTAAACTCCAGACTAGAGTCCATATGAACATAACCAACACAAGCTAACTTAACACGCTGGCACGTTGTCAAAGTGAAAGTTACTCTACATTTACAATGTAAGTTAGAGCAAATTGTACTGTGACAAGGTACAAGGACAAACACTGCAATTTATAGTACTACAAGTTTCACTTAGTATTAATTTACTTACACTAAAGTAAACAATCTCTTCAGAGTACGCTAAAATAAAATATGTCTGAACACAAATCTGGTAAGTTCGTTATCTTTGTTTTACAGACAACTTTTGGGCTCAGAACGACCTACTACATAAGTTGTATGTGTTCTGAACAAATAGGCAATAAAAACAAAATATTTTCCTGATATCTAGTCTCGCCCAGTTTAAACGGATAAAATTATTTAGAACCAAATTTGCGAATAATTATGTACCTCCCTAGTTTTCATGTGGTTAATTATCTGCTTGATTCTAATTATTTTTTACAAGACCCGGAAATATAGGAAGGTTGAAAAAGCACAACTATGTGTTGAATTGTCAAATCTGAAATGCACTGAAAATATTTGGGGTAATTTCGCTCCCCCCATGACTTCCAGGTTTCGCGATGTTGCGCTATTGTAGACCAGTAAACTATACAGTATTATAGACCAGTAAAGATCTTGCGCTATTGTAGACCAGTAAACTATACAGTATTGTAGACCAGTAAAGATCTTGCGCTATTGTAGACCAGTAAACTATACAGTATTATAGACCAGTAAAGATCTTGCGCTATTGTAGACCAGTAAACTATACATTATTGTAGACCAGTAAAGATATTGCGCTATTGTAGACCAGTAAACTTTACAATATTGTAGACCAGTGAAGATCTTGCGCTACTGAGACCAGTAAACTATAAGATTTTGCGCTACTACAGTAAGTATTGTAGACTGGAAGTCATAGGGGAAGGCCATTGCTCAAATCTGAGACGACACAGGCTTACTGTAACTGTAATTTCGCTCAGCGCTGAATAATATTGATGATCTTAAAAGGAAAATGGTGCTTAGACTATCTCTTTCTCTCTCTCATAGGTTTTTTTCTTTTTTTTTATTGGGAATTGGTTTGCGATTGACCAGTATGCCACTTGATGGTAAGCGACGATGTGGTCGACGATATACAATACAATAAAATAATACTTTATTGATCACCAAAACAGGAAACAGAAGTTTGTACGATCTAGCACGCTTACCAAGATAGTAGGTACCTGTTTACTCGAGACTTGAGGTCTTAGTCATCTTGATGTTAAATACATTAAACCAGAGGTTCCCAGACGTTTTTTCCCATAGACCACTTTTAAAATTAAGCTGGTTCAGGTGGACCCCCTGCAGATAAATTTCTACCATATTCCCAAAACTTGACAAAAAATGTGAAGATTAGATCTAAATATGTAAATTTGTGTTGTGGCTGAGTTCCAACCACGAATTAAGTTTTCGAAAAAAAAGTGAGAATTTACAAAATTTTCGTGGACCCCGCTTACGAATTGTGAACCACCATGTCACGTCACGCCAAAGTAGACCCCCGTCGAGTCTCCCGTGCACCCCGGGACTACTTTGGGAACTAATGCATTAAACAAACATGAAGGCACGTCACGAAATTCGAAACCTTCACAATCAGTAAGTCACCGGAGCAGACTATTCGTGACTACAATCCGGTTATCAGCCGCTACTCTGTTACCATCGATCACGATCACGCTTCATTCTATTATCACTCACGTCAATACGGAAACTAGGCACGGATTCTGTGAATATTTGAATAAAAATATAGATATTTATGGTATACTAGTCGACTAGCCGATACCCGCGACTCCGTCTGCGTAGAATTCGGTTTCTAGTTGTTCCATACTGTTAGTTGTTGGTATGTAAATATTATATGTCCCATTCCAGGACCTTAGGACTTCATCTATATTTCCATCTTCTCAGCTTCATACATCTTTATGGAGCTAAGTGGTAACAAACACGCACACACACACTTTGCCAATTATTCAGCCGCCAAGCAGTAGGACGCAAGCATTACTGTCTTCTGGTTTGAAGGGCATTATAGCCAGCAAAATTACTGGGCATTATGAGACTTAACACTCAATTGTCTCAGGGTGACGAGCGCAGTGCAGGGCCTGCTTGAGATTTAATCGGGGTTATGAGCGTAATGCAGTGCTACGCAGTGCTTTTTATGGTGTAAAAAGTTTTGGGTGGCACTGCAATTGTTATGGGCAGGCGTGGCGCTTATCATCAGGCGAACCATTTGCTCGTCATATCACTCTGTAACATAAAAACACACACACACACACTATTGTAATTAAGGAAGATAAAACTAGATAGGATATAGGATAGAATAGTAGAGTAGGATAGTAGAAGAGAAGAAGAGATAGAAAGGTAATTTAGGTATTTAGGTGATATGTTCTGAGAAACTTATCTACCAGTGTATATTCACTGTTAAATATAAAACTGAGTAAATGAAATATGAGCCTAACTGACCTATTTACAAGTAGAAACAATTAAATAGCCTACTTGGCCAATACATAAATAGGGGTCACAACTGTCCCACCGCTATCACCCACTGGTGGGTCCAAGGGGAATTACCAATTCCCCGTCCACTTATTACGCTATGTCTGAATCAAAATTATAATTCTGTCACGATACTTTCCCACCTACGTCCACTATTTAGGTCTTTAATGGATAGACTAAGTCACTGCTGGATTTTCACTTCAAGTTTTGGAACGTTAACTTTTGAATCACCAAACAATACTCAATATTCTAACAAATTAACAGCATAGTTCAGCAAATTACTACAACTATTGCCTCAAAAACACTGAAGCACGAACACTTTACAGGTAAAAACGCTTATCCTGATTGAAGAAAATATAGAAACGTGAGAGAAGAGAGCAGAGGGATACACTGAAAACATATAAATGATAACCTCAGAGCGATACCTAGCTATATATGATAATAATATATTATGTAAAATATGTACATATATTTATACATTATTTCCTTGTATCATGCCAGATAGATAATCACTCCAATCAATTTTCTTTAGTTAGTGTATCATGCCAAATTGTCTTTGACATAACTATTATACGACTGTAAGATGATGATGATAATGATGTATGATGCGACAAGATGCGACAAGAACTCGGTCTTTCCCTTAAGCGTAGTCCTTGTCCAACATCCCTTAAAAGGGATAAATTAAATGCTTTATTCTTTTTTATCAGCTTTAATGGGAACCTATCTACACTGTCAACTTGCGTTCAAGCTAGTCATTGGAACGAAGTACGTGTGAAAAAGGCTTTTGCATCGGTGATAAATCCAATAAATCACATACCCATTTAAGTATTCTCCCCTTACTTCGCTCACGATTCCGCACTGATCCTGACGTATGTAAAATTGAATCAGCTACACTGACGCGCGCTCGATAATTTTGACTACGGGACATTGCGCCTAACAAAGATTGCATTTAGTCAAGTTAGAAACGTTAGAGCGTAAGCTACATTTCAAGGCTTATAAATACTAAAGATAAAAATTGAAATAACTTAAAATTGAATTATTTTTAATTAATTAAAGATGAGCTAAGTTTTACTCGTTTTTAGATGTTTTTGTAGATCAGTATTTAAAATGAAGACTGAAAAGTTTGCCAATTCCAATTCAGCGAATTCATTTGCACCTTAATCTGTTGTGTTCCACGAAATATTTTAACAAGTTATTCAATTAAACTCCGGCACGTTCTTGTTAGAAACAACCTCGGCCGGGGTCTGCTACGTAAGAGCTACGAACGTCTACGGCCCTAAGAAGAAACCCGTTTCCTGCTACGCCGTAGAGCTGCTTGCTACAAGCTTGCTTTGTGCACCTAATCACGAGTAGTTATGTCCTTAAACTTGTCAAGTGTATATCAGCACGGTAGAATGGGCAAGTGCAGGCCAGTCCCCGTGACCTACATCCGCCGACCCTCGCTCGGGAAGCTGCTAATTTCCAGCGGCGCGGCCGGAGCCGACGTCACGGCGGGGCAGGGAGGCACCTCGCCGGCTCGCAGCGCGCGAGCTGCGGCCAGTCTACCGCCCCGCTCCGACCCGACACCACGCGTCGCGCGACCTCCCGCGATACATCGCGAACAATCAACATCGCACACAACCTCAACGCCGCCTCAATAAAAAAAAATTAATAGTGCTGTATTTTTATAAAAGTGCTAAAATCAGTGAAAGTATTTTTTTTAATCGGAACTGTGATAGCAACTAGCAAGTCAGGCGGGCGGAGGCTCGGGTGGGGCGCGTTCTGCTGACACAGTGGCTCAGTCGGCCGCCGGTCGCCGAGTGGCAAGCACCATCGATTTTCTCCATAGGAGTGTACGCGAGGTACGTAACATCACGTGCTCGTATTTTCACCGCGGCTATTTCCACGCGCCGTGTATTTCAGGCGATCTGCTTAGCGTTCAAGGCCGCGTTTGTTTGCGTCCGCGTTTACGTTCAGGGATGTTTTACGCTAATGTATCTCGATTGTTCAGTGTTGATATGCATCGTAATTTGTATGTTGTCACGCGTCGTGCGTTCGGAAGGAAAACGAATCGTTTTCACGGCTCCACGATCTTCTGATCGTGCTCAGAATATATTAGTCTTGAGTCTGAGTGATAACGTGTCACCAAGGCTGTTGTTAGTCCGACGCCACTACATTTTTCTAAGTGTCACTTTTAATTGACTTGTTCAGCACAAGTCAAATCTGAAAAAATATTCGTTTGAAGGTGACATTAGGTATGTTTTTGTATTAAATATTATGATGCAAATATGGGGTCGGTTCGTGTGAAGTGGCCAGGTGTGCGGAGTGGTAATGAAGTCGATCATGACCTACAGGACTTAGCTCTAAATCCGACCGAGGGTGATGCGCGATCTGGCATCAGTTCAGACAGCGCGGTTCATTCACGCTTAAGAATGTTTGTATTGCATGATTTAATGGCATCATCTTGGCTGATGGTATTATCGCACTTATATGATGTGAATATTATAGGTACCTCTGTGTTCGCAGATGTGCGGAATAAAAGGTTCTTCTTTGCGAGTGAAACATTAAACTGGAAGTGATTTCATTGACATAATTGCATTGCTTTTGAGCTTTCGGGGTAATACTAGAAATTAATTATTTCAAAGAAATACAGATATATTTAAATAAAAATTTTTGAAATATATTTTTTTTATTTATATAGTAGTCTAGTTTTAGTTTTATGTAGTTTAGTTTTTTTTTATAATAGGGGTTTTTAGTTACAATTGTAAATACTTGTCAGATAAATTATAAATAAAATATTTTTTGGTTGTAAGCGCTTCACCTATTACATCGGAAATATATTGATTGCAGAGTTGGAATTAAATATAACATTATTTATAAATCTTAAGTTAAAAATGTTAAAGAGTTATATAAACGCTAATTTAATAGCAATTGAAAATAAATCAGTTATTTCTAAAAAAATTGTTACTAATAAGCTCATATTCTGCCATAATAATTTCATATTAGTAGTTAGGAGTTAAAACTTTTAAGGAATCTTAAGTGCATAAAAAGGTTAAAAGGAGTCACTCAAATAAATCTAATAAAAAACGTAACACTTGCTTTTAAACTAAAAGTACTCTAGAAACATTTTACCGAACTCTCATCTAAATTTTGAGTAGATGTTGAGCAATAAAGCTGTTATAGGTTTCTTATCACAAGTTGAGAAACGTGATCGAATTTACCTAGCTACTGAACTCGCGCATATATTTTTAAAATGTATTTTTAAAGAACAGAGTAAACTACGTAATCATTCTTTATTTCGTAAGGTTTATGTAGCATACGACAAGTACTTAATACATTAAATAATAACTCTTGGTACTGCTCTAGTTTCTAATAGGTACTGTGAAAAAACTGCATTTTTCCGGGAAAAAAAGAACAGGTATTAAGTCCTTTTAATATAATAATAATAATAATTAATGCTTTATTGTACACCAAACAAGAAATAAACAAGGTACACGAAATTTTCTTAAAAACTATAGTACAACGGGCGGACTTATCGCTAAAAGCGATCTCTTCCAGTCAACCTTTGTATGGAAAGAACTAAAGGAGTGAGAGAGGTCGGCGGTGTAAATAAAAAGTAAAAAAGGACGACTAAGTGACACATAAAATGTATATATAAATAAATAATATATAAATATATATATTAATATATAGATATAGACACATATATACTACATACAATAAAGGAAATTACTAATAATTTAATTATCAGCAGCACTCTGGGAAAGGTAGTAACTTTTGACTAGGTTCTTAAAACTTACAAGTGTCTGTGCTCTTCTAATAGAAACCGGAAGCCCATTCCAGAGACGCACAGCTTGAACTGTAAATGACTTGTCATAGAAAGAAGTACCATGTTCGGGCGTTTTCAACTGAAGATTTTCTGATGACCTAAGGGAGTGAGAATTGGAGTAATGAAGGAACTGAAATCGTTCCTTCAAATAAAAGGGAGTTAAGAGATTGAACAAGACATTGTATAGAAGTTAATATATGTTCTTGTAAGGCCTGAGTAATTAAGAAAATCAATCTTATGGTCCTTAAAATTATTCCCTTCATGCCTGCTGGGACACGGGCCTTCTCTCATAGAGAGAGAATTCCCTTCAAAAAATCATATTACACAAACTGCTATGCCTTTATAATAAAAAAACACACAACGATCACATACATAGATCCTAGCCACTAATTAGGATTCCCTGTATCGTATCCGGTATCTAGGGAACCAGGAACAACGAGAATCAAGGGCACGCAGGCATGAAACATAACCTTGCGTTAATTTCAGGGCACAAATATTTGAACTGTAGCGGAAATCGAATCCGTAACCTCTAAGGTGTATGAGATGTCAACAGAGTCAGCCAATCATTATACCATACTTGTCTCTATAAAGTATCTTTTTATACATACAAAGTTGTACCTTATTTTCGCTAAGACTACCTCTACTTACCCAACACCAATTACAAAACTGTAATTCTGTTTCTAGACTCGTATATATATATATAAGTAAGTTCCAATTAACACCACTGCTGTTACTGACCAAGAAAACTCACATCTCATCTTGCTGCTCACAATTGCTGCAATCTACCCTTGTCTCTAGGGCAAGATTTGTGGGAAATGCTTTCTTTGTTACCACCGCAACGATTCCTATGATTACAGTACGCTGGTAAGAAATGAAAAGTACTGATACTGAGACATCAGTACTTTTCATTTCTTACCAGCGTTCTTACTTGCGCTCATCACTTAACATGGTGATGAGCGCAATGCAGTGCTACGCAGTGCTTTTTACGGTGTTAAAAATTATGGACGGCAGTGCGATTGTTACGGACAGGCGGGGCGCTTATCATCATGCGAACGACCTGCTCTTCTCATCACCCAGTACCATAAAAAAAAATATTTCCGTACCATTTTGATGAAATATTTTCTCTCGTTTTTTCAGTTTTCCCTTGAGAATTTCGAAAAACTTTTTTAATGCACCTCTTCACCATGTAGGGAACATAAATATTACATAAATATAAAAAAAGATATAAGTGTTTTTTGTAATAATTATGTTCCTTAGCATGATACTTTTTTATGTACGCAAAAGACTCCGAACGGGAATAGAACTGTGTACTCAACTAACATTTTTGTTCCTGGAGTCCTAAAGAATCCTACTAATATTGTATATACCAAAATGTGTGTGTGTGGTTGTAACCACTTCACTCCATAACTAATGTAAATATTTTGATCAAATTTGTTACTTTAGGTCTTAAAATAGAACATACTACATAGGGTGCTAAAATTATTTCATCCCGTAAAAACGATCAGTTCCTAAGTGAACAACTATAAACTGACGGAGTCGCGGGTATCGGCTAATATTATATATACCTATACATACAACATAGTTATACTTTAAACAAGGTGGAAGCGATAAGTGTTAACAGATAATTTCTCAGAACTGCAACAAATAAAAGAATGCCATTAGATTGCTAGGTAGATTGCACAAAACGGTAATCCTCTATTTATATTGAGATACTAGCTGACCCGGCAAACGTTGTTTTGCCATATAAATTAAAAAAAAAACACTTAGGGGGATGAAAAATAGATAGTAGCCGATTCTCAGACCTACTAAATATGCATATAAAATTTGGTAAAAATCAGTAAAGCCGTTTCGGAGGAGTATGGCAACGAAAACTGTGACACGAGAATTTTATATATTAGAAAAATGTGTAACAGAAAAGGTTTTTTGTAGCGGACAGTTTTGGACGTCTCTACGGAAACACTCTCAGTACATTTTTTCAGACTGAAAATAGGTACCTACCTACCTTCCGTTAAAATCTTGAATTTACATCTTCATATTTTGCTGAATCGAAGATTCCTTCGACGAAGTTAAAGATGTTGAGCTTGGTCGAAGTAATTCTTCTTCTTCTTTCTAATATATAAAATTCTCGTGTCACAGTTTTCGTTGCCATACTCCTCCGAAACGGCTTGACCGATTTTAATGAAATTTTTTGTGCTTATCCGGTATCTATGAGAATCGGCCAACATCTATTTTTCATCCCCCTAAATGTTAGGGGTAGTCCACCCCTAATTTTTTTTTTATTTATATGGCAAAACAACGTTTGCCGGGTCAGCTAGTCTTATATATAAAATTCTCGTGTCACAGTTTTCGTTGCCATACTCCTCCGAAACGGCTTGACCGATTTTGATACAATTTTTTGTGCTTATCCGGTATCTATAAGAATCGGCCAACATCTATTTTTTTTTTAATATTTTTTTTTAATTTATATGGCAAAACAACGTTTGCCGGGTCAGCTAGTCTTATATATAAAATTCTCGTGTCACAATGTTAGTTACCTTACTCCTCCGAAACGGCTTAACTGATTTTCACCAAATTTTATATGCATATTCAGTAGGTCTGACAATCGGCTACTATCTATTTTTCACACCCCTAAGTGATAAGGGTTGTTCACCCTTAACATTTTCTTTTAAATTTATATGGCAAAACAACGTTTGCCGGGTCAGCTAGTAAATATATAAAATCCGAATACTTTTGGTGCGATTCTAATGTCGATACATTATGCATCTCTTCTGTATATTTTATTATGAAACGTAAGGGTTGTTGAAACCGCGGGTGAAACCGCAGGGCGCAGCTAGTTTTCATATAAGAATGGTAAGTAGCGTATTAGCTTACTTACAATACAAGTTACAACAAGTTAGAATGTGTTATGTTCTTGTTAGATCTAGACATAATACTTTGTGACTGTCTGAGTTACTTTTTAGTTGAATTCTAGAATTTAATAAATACGCCCAACGATCACATACATAGATCCTAGCCCCTAACTAGGATCCCCTGTATCTAGGAAACCAGGTACAATGAGGACCCACAATACCCCGATACGAAACAAATGCGTGCGCTTTTTTTTCTTTGCACAAACATTTGTCCCGTCGCGAGAATCGACCCACAACCTCAGTGGTGTATGAGTTTTTAGCCCACCTGGCCAAACATTACACCACAGAAGCTGTCAAGAATTAGACTGCCGATTTCATTATACACAGTTAAATACAGTTTTTTGATACCTAAACTGGAATTATGTACTATTATCTCAACCGTTAAGACAGACTCTTGACTCTCAAAAAGCAAAACTAATTTGTCTTTCACGGCAAATCAGTCATACTACAAAGTACGTACTTCAAAGTTACGCTTCGAACGCATTATAAATACTACAATGATTCATTGTCTACTTAGAATTCACTCATTTTCAGCACTTCAAAGGTTTTTCGACTTATGAGGTTGTTTACCTAACGTAAGCCGAAATTAGTTACAAAAATAGTGACACCACTTTTGTTATTACAATTTTTTAATAAAAGCAATTTAGAGTTTGTAACTTTTCGACTGTCCTTTCAGACAAGAGGTAGCTGAGCCTGCATTTATTTATAAATTAAACTTCATAGTTCATTTTTTTATATTTATAGACAATTTAAAAGTATAGAAAATAGAGACATCCCCACAGTGTTTCTTAGTGCTTCTCTAGCGGGTATATTTCTGAAGCACTGATAGAGTCAGTTTCCGCATTTCTTTTCTGGGCCTGGACTTCAATTTAAGTATAAAAAAGAAATGGGTATACAATTAGACATATTTACCTTTCTTTAGTCATGTTAACTTAAGTTTAAATATTTAACATATTTTTAATTTGATTTGTAATATGTGTGCATTTTTGTGCCTATTTAATAAATAATTTTTGATATTGGCTTTGTATTATCATTATAAACCCATGTTCCCACTGCTAGGACACGGGCTTTTTCTCAGAAAGACATATAGAGATACATATAGCACCAGAGAGACATATAGCACCTTATTTTTCAACGTTCATTTAAGTACTAATTCTAAAATATATATATAGACCCTTGTCTACACCTGTTAAACTATAAATTATGCATAACTTCTCGTACATCAAACGCTTGGATGATGCCAGATGAGTCGTGACGTCATAGACACACCTTGACATTAATATCTAGTAGTGTTTACATAATAGACACTTCAAGTATAAACAGTGGAATGAAGCTCAAGATAAAAAATGCATTAGATCATTATTAATTGTCAAAAATAATTAAGGGTACAATTCTGTAAAACTTTGTATAATACTCGCTTCAACGGATTGGATTTATTTAATGATAATTTTACTCCTCTAATATCCAGTTTAGAGAGCTGTATTAATTTTTTCTCTGTTGGCAGTTAAGCCTTGAGCCTCCATGTTTCAATTTTGTCCATCTACCTCATCATCATCATACGCTCATTGCTGGGACATGGGCTTTTTCTCAAAGAGTATAGGCCATAATCTACCACGCTGCCCAGTGCGTGTTGGTAGAAGTCACATGTACGTGAAATTGGAAATTCTTGGACATGTTCTTCACATACTTCCGATGTTTTCCATCACCATTTTTAGAGCGAGTGCGGAGCTACCGCACGTAAATTAAAAGTCTGGTAAGGGGCCAGCGGGATTCGAACTCCAGTGCGTCGGATCGAAAGGCACACTCGATCCCATCATTCCGAATTCATGCCTTAATAGCCTAACTACAGCTATTATCTCCACTCTGCCTAATTTAAGACGTCTATTACCATTATAATCAGAAACCTAGGGCGGAGCATTAAGAATTCCAAATACTTAAGTACCTACCTCATGAATACAGATTCTCTTCTCAGCAATTATAAAATCTCTTGTTGCCTTTTATGCCTTTCCCAGTAACGGCCGAGTTTTCATTGTGTGGAATTTAATGAACGTCTGAGCAGGGCTGTCACAGGAATAAAATATAGTTGAAAAAATTAATTTCTTTTATGCCAATTAGTTTCAAGGCTTGACTTTTCTTATTTTCGCAAAAACGATGCTCTATTGAATGGAAAGTTTGTAAGGATTTATGACATTGATACTTTATATCTATTTCAAGACCATGTAAAAGTAAGGAAGGTGAGTGGGTGGTGGTATATAGGGTTGAAAGCCCCTTAATACTTTTATAATGAGGTTCGTATTGTGATAGTTCTGAAGACATTTTTTTCTGAATATTCGCAAAAACATTTTCATGACAAGAATATCAACTCAGTTATATTTTAAGGTATACAAAATCAAAAAATACTTGTATGATTCGAATCGATTCGAAATCGTAGTTCATGTTATTATGCTGTAAAATAATCTATTACGTTTGTTTACGTCGACGTTTCGTTACACAGTAATTTACCATGAGCTCGGCAATCAAACTATTTTCCAACTATAATATATTTTTAATAAAATATTATATATATCCAAAAATAGTACTTGGTCGTAACTACCTCACGTAACAGTAGTGGCAGCCCTGTAATATTTGAGAGGGTTTTGAATACGGACTTTTGCGTTTGATATAGGGTGAAAATATAGGACGAAATTTACATAATGATGTCGTTAGGATATGTAGAGGTGGGAGAGAATATTTCTGTGGCAATTTAGGATTTGGGTAGGTACTATAAAATGTAATATTTCATATTTTCTTGCGCATTGTGGTGTTATGAAAGGTTTGGTTTTGACATGTTTTTGAGAAGTACTAATGGCGTGGGCTTATTTATATTCATTTATTCATAGTATCTCTACATTTTGTCGAAATGAAATTGAAATCCTAAGATATACTGAAACACCATAATGATTTTTTACTCTCTTGAGCATTCCGTTTACGTTCGGCAATATTTGAAAACTCCCGTATTAAATAAAAATTATCCTTGTTTAACAACACGTAGAAACGTACGTTAACACGTAGAAATTTAATTAAAATAATTATGCTGTTCGACTTACTTAACAAAATTGTTAGGCTATCGATCGCATATAGTTTTACCTACCGACCTTCGAACTATTTTTATCCATGACGGAACAGAGGAAGTAAATGCATTTGGGGTAAAAAGTACCTTGTATGCTGGTGCACAATATTCTCGTTTATCTTTCTCGTTTATCTTCTCGTTTATCTAACTAGCCTGTGAATTTTTTGAGACAGTTCTTAGATAAGTTATAGTTATAAGTTAGCATAATATGCAAAACTAACAGGGGGCGCAGTCGCAGGTACTCCAATTTTTTTAGATTTTGTTCTTCACCCGAGTTCGAATTCTGCTAGCCTCGCACAACTGACTACTTCTATGTATCAGGCGAAATTCAAACTAAAAGAACCACCGATATAAAAACCCTATAAAAAGTAAAAAACGGCTGAACCGATTTTGATAAAACATATCTAAGAACCACCGCTAGAAAACTTGCTTTCAAATACACAAAAAGACACACATAGTGGTCAAACTTATAACACCCCTCCTTTTCGCGTCGGGGGCTAATAAAATATATTAACGTGGAATCCAGGTTGTTTTACTCCTATATACTTGGGACAAAACATAATTTATATGAACAGCAGGGTGTTTTACTCTGTATTGGGGATAAAAGATAATTTGTAGTAACCGCGTCGTACACGTTAGTTCATTATTATGTAAACAGAGTTAGGAGCCGTAAATTGGGTTCGCTGCCAGCGATTCTTGCGTGGCTTTGCATGCATGAGGGAATTCGCCCCAAATAAGCTCCGGCACTATCGATTTGTTAGTTTCGAGGTGCTACTGAAACTAGGTTTTAGGATGAGTTACTGTCTTTCACAGTGTTGCTATGTACTCTAAATTGAACAATGTTTGTAAGGATAGATGTATCTTCTGAGTGGTGGTTCTTATTCTGATACGGTGGTAGAGTCATTGTGACAATTTGACGTTCATAAGTGCGTCTGTGATGCCAAAAATGAATAAAGATATTTTGACTTGACTTGAGATGGATTGGTGGATGGATAGAGGGATGGATGGATGGATGGATGGATATATGGATGTTTGTTACTCAATCACGCAATAGCTACTGAACGGATTTTGATGAAATTTAGTGTGTAACTACTTTGGGTCTTGGAAAAGGGACATAGGCTGCTTTTTATCCCGGGAAATCGAGGGGCGCAGTTAGTTTTAAATAATGTAGGTTAGTGTCTGTAGCTAATTGTGCCACCAGAACTTTACTCGTAATACAGTTTTTTTTTTTATACTTAATAGATCTATGTTTGGCCACTATCTCGCCTTATGTGAAGCGATGAAGTGGCCTAAGATGGAGTACATAGATCTAGAGAGAGAGACGGCAGTTGACCGGCTGCTCAGACCCGTCTCCCCGATGGTTCACCGAACATCATTCCGAAACACGACTAGGTCGCTTGACGGCATGGCTTTGTTTGGTGGTGGTGGTATTACAACCACGGCCAGAGCCTACCACTCCAAAGCGCGTAAGCGGGTTTCATCACGATGTTTTCCTTCACCGTTTTAGAGCGAGCGTACAAAATCTGCACTTAACTATAAGTCATTGGTACAAGGCCGACTCGGAAATCGAACTTAGGTGCGTCGGATTGAAAGGCGCACGAGTTCCCGCTGAGCCACACTCGCTCTATACAGTAGTACAGTTCTACATTTAATTAGCTACAGCTAAAGATAACTATAATCCAGGCAGCTAATGAAAATGGGATCCTGGAATTTAATTTCGAATTCTAATGGTTTTCATTAAAACGTTATAATATTGGGACCATGAGCTTTTTCGCGGTGACGAGCGGTGCTTACAAAGTTATAATGTTAATCGAAAAACTTAAACCGAAAATGCAAATTAATAGACATTCTGAATATAGACTCTTATGCTTGGTGAAATACGGGTCTAAGTTTCTGCCTACTTAATTTGTATGTCGTAAATATTACTGTGTAAGAAAAATTGAGAGCGAGTGTGGCTCAGAGAGCGAGTGTGGCTCAGAGAGCGAGTGTGGCTCAGAGAGCGAGTGTGGCTCAGTGGGAGCTCGTGCGACTTTCGATCCGACGCACCCGAGTTCGAATCCCGCTGGCCCCGCACCACTGACTTTCTTAAGTTATGTGCGGATTTAACACTCGCTCCGAAAACGGTGAAGGAAAACATCGTGAGGAAACCGGCGTCCAAGAATTTTTCACAATAAATTCAAGGACATGTGACATCCCGCACTGGGCCAGCGTGGTGGATAATGGCCCATTCTCTCTCTATGAGGGAAGACCCGTATCGCGGCAGTGGGAACGTGATGGGCTGATGATGATGAAGAAAAATTTGTTCATAGTTCTACCATAATAATATAACATATACTAACTAAAGAAAGGGAGAAAGAAAAAGGTAAGTCTCTTAGATTTTGAAATATTTTGTTATGGTATAGGTATACTAGCTGCGCCCCGCGGTTTTACCCGCAGTTTCCCGGATTAAAAGTAGCCTATGTTCTTTTTCAGGACCTAAAGAACCTAAATACAAAATTTCATCAAAATCCGTTCAGTATATTTTGTTTGATTGAGTTACAAGCATCAATCCATCCACCCCCACAACTTAAAAATTTTCACTTTAATTACCTAAATTTCATTATTTAAAACTTACTTATTGTCAGTCAAACTACAATGAGTACTATTTTAAACAACAATAATGATTTTTTATGTTCATCTATGTTTCTTTGCAAGTAATGTGCCCTAGTAGCACAATATCTAATTTTATTGTTTATTATAAGCATGAAGTAGTATTAGAACAGAAGTAAGTTTTACAGTATTACTTTAAAAGGTAACATTAACGACCAAAGTTCGCGACTGCCAATACGAAAAGAATTCCACACGCACGTATATAACTTAGTCGTTTTCTAACCTTGAAAGAGTTTAATATAGCCCCGATGACACGCACTTCTGTGACAGTCTGCCGCTGGCCTAATTTATATCGTACCTTCGCTTTTACCTCGCTCGGTCACGCAATCTGCTGTAGCAGAGGTCTTTTCCTCATAAGTGGTCGATTCTTTTCCTCGTGACTTTTTGTTCGTCTAAAGTTGGATTCACACTATTAACTCATGTCATGTCGTGATGCATCAGATAAGATATTGAAGAGATGAAGAGTTATCTTCTCTTTATTGTTACACCGCAAACTATAACAATGAAAGGAAAAAAAAACAAACTTAAAAACTAAAGTTTTACAATGCGCGGTCTTATCGCTCAAAGCGATCTCTTTCAGACAACCTTTGGATGGACAGGACTTAAAGAAACTGTAAGAGACGGGGGTGTCAACATAATTGAGATAATTATGACATGTGCATATGTACAAAGAGAACAAACTATGATATCATGTAATACTTACTTACATATACATCTATACTAAAGATACATCAGAGTGCACACAGCGTCAGAGTGCATCACTTGGGAATAGTGAGCACGCCTCTAAATCAAATCCAATCATCTGAATCTAATAGGCTTCTGATGTACTTACTGATGCATCACGACACGACACGTAGTAATAGCAAAATAAAAAAAAATACTAAAATTATATTAAAAAATATAGTAATAAATTAATTTATTAGTATATTTAGGGTCACTTGAGAATAGTGAGCACGCCTCTAAATCCAATCCAATCATCTAAATCTAATAGGCTTCTGATGTACCTACTAATGCATAAAGCAAAGTAAAAAAAATATATTTAAATTATATAAAAAAATATAGTAATAAATTCATTTATTAGTATATTTAGGGTTTTGAAATTTTCAGCTATCTTCACATTGGTATCAAGTTTATAGTTCTACTATAATAATATAACAGTTGCTAACCAAAGAAAGAAAGAAAGAAAGAAAAAGGTAAAGGTGCCTAACTAGCTTAGCTTTTTCCGTAATTAAATATTTTGTAGCTGCGCCCCGCGGTTTCACTCAGAGTTTCCCGGATTAAGAGTAGCCTATGTCCTTTTTCAGAACCTAAAGAACCTACATTTCAGTTTTAATTAAAATCTGTTCAGTAGATTTTGCTTGATTGAGTAACAAACATCCATCCATCGGTCCTCACAAATTAACTATTACTTACTTAATAGTGCGAATCAAATCATGTGAGAAATAATGTAAGTAGTTTGTTTTATAATAATATAGTAATAAATTCATTTATTAGTATTTTTAGGGTTTTGACATTTTTTCAGCTATCTTGACGATGGTATCAAGTTCGTGTTTTTCTAAGTATAATGTGACGTTTCTTTATTACAAAGACTTTCCCCAATACATTTGCATTATAAACCGTAGCATCGGACATCATAAGCTGTATTTAAATCTTTTTTTTAATTGTAGACAAGTAACATTTAACCAAAAAAAAACCGACTGCAGTGTATTTTTAACCGACTTCAAAAAGGAGGAGGTTTACAATTCGACGGTATGTTTTTTTTTTTTTTTTTTTTGTGTGTTTGTTACGCGATTACTCGCCAATTATGCATTGATTTCGATGATTCTTTTTTTGATTGGTAGGTAATACTTCAAAGGTGGTCCCATATAAATTTTATCGAAATTCATTCAGTAGTTTTTGAAAAAAATAGCAAAAACAAAAATATATAAGTTTAATCTTCAAGTCGGTTCTTGTTTTTTTCGTAACCAACTTTCTAAAGGTGGAGGTTTGTATTCGACTGTTTCACCTGCTTCACCCAGGGTTGACTTCCGGTGAGGGAACTCCTCAACGGTGAATAGTACAGACACAACATTTCGTAAATGGGTTTAACCATAATAGCCTGTTCTAAATTCCATCATGACATGGCAGATACACCCAGGATTGACTTCCGGCGAGGGAACTCCTCAACAGAGAATAGGACAGACATGAAATTTTTTTGCACATGCATTTAATTGTGATAGCCCGTTTTAAACTTCGTCATGATGTGGCTTCTAGATCATAAAAGCTTGTGTTTAAAAACTTTTTGAATTAATTTAATTAAAACTTGTTTTTCACTAAAAAGGTTAAAATAAATTATCAGCCAGGTCTAAAAGGTAGTAGATAAATACTACCTACAAGTAGTACTTACTATATACATAGTATTTATCTACTACCTATTAGACTTGGCTGGCACCGACTTCAAATATATGAGTGGGTAGCGCTTATGATAATTATATTAATTTATTTTTTACTTTTGAGTGCCATTTGTGGTTTTGAAGTCGGTTTAGTTTTTTTTGAAAAATAATTTTCGAAGTTCAAGGTCAAATATCGATGAAATTTATATGGGACCACTTCGAGCTATACTGAACTGAACGCAAAAGTAATTTTCGAAATCGGTCAACAGCTACGATTTCGTTTGCGTCGATATAATAAAATATAGACAATCTTTCTCAGCAATAGTGTAGCGTTCTATCAGTGAACGAATTTTCAAAACCACATGAATAGTTCCAGAGATTACCTCCTACAAACATACATACTTACAATTTTACCTCTTTATAATATTAGTAAATACAGACTTAGTATTTTACATAGAAGACAAAGATGCATGGAACATTCCGCTTCTGCCAAGTAGCCAACTGGCACATAAGAAAAATAATATTGTCAAAAATAAACATAAAATATTGTAACAAAAGTTCTAAAAAAATATGCCCCTCAGTTTCTTGCCGTATCTTCTGAGTAGTGGTTCTTTTTCCGATACGGTGGTAGAGTCATTGTAATAATTGACGTTCATAAGTGCGTCTGTGACGACAAAATTGAATAAAGAACTTTTGATTGATTGATTGATTGATTGATTTCTCCGCAAAATCATCAATTACTTCAATATATCTATTCTGTGCTGTTTTTTTTTTATATTTTGAGATCTGACTTACACAGGACATACAAACAAATAAATGAACCTCACTTCACATAAATCTAGTTAGGATTGGGGTAATTACGCAGCTATACAATTTTAGTACGATACCGACATCAAGGAAGTCTCAGTTAACCTAAACAGAGAACCAAATACATTTAACCTCGCTTGGCAACTGTTCACTAGCACACGAAAAGTAATAAAGAAAATAACCGTAATTTAACCCCGAACGCTTGAAAAGTGACCTTTTACTTAAATTACTAGGCCCTTTTCCTGCCCCGTATGAAATTGTTTTTTGATTATGACGAAATATTACGTGACCAAAATATCATTGTTATAGTATAAAAAATACACGTACCATACGAGATGGCGCGATAGGCACGCAATACGACTATTTGCTCAATGAAATTATGTTTAGGTATTTTATCGGAGTCTGGTTATCGAGACCTATCGTGTAGGTTCGTACACTAACGGCGCAGTTTCGTACTCTTTAGTAGATGACTCACGAATTTATGTAAAAGTAGGGCTAGACAGTTCTCGACTTGTCATTTGTGCATATATCGGTTACGTAAGTAATATTTAGTATTCTTTGGTTAAACTGAATAATCCGCCGTTTAACAAAACCGCTAGTCGTTTTACCTATATCACTCTTGGTAGGTCTATCGTATGCGGGAGGCCGTCTGGGTTGCCAGTTATTCTGCCGCCAAACAGTAGTGCTCAAGTATTTGTGCTTTTTATGGTATTATATGTTCTGGGTGGCACTGCAATTGTTATGAACAGGCGTGGCGCTTACCATCAGGCGAAGACTTGTTCGTCTTATCACTCAGTTGCATAAAAAAGCTTCTAAAACAACTTTCTGCTATAGTAAACGTTAGCTCCTAAAAATACCTAAACAATTAGGTAATGAGAGGCCAATTGATAGCAATAATAGGGGATCGGACAACTTTTCTGAAAGTGTTTTAAATTAACTACAATGAATATATAAAGCCATGAAAAATACTGTTTTAATTAAATAACGATCTAAAAGTACCTAAAACTATGTTTAAATATTATGTTTCAAATATTGCCGCGCAAAAGGTCACCTCAAAACTTGTGATGTCATATGTAGGTAGAAAACGACAAACTCTTCGAAATAAAACTTGCAAAGAGATTCTAATACGTTTTGTGAAGTTTGGGGACTATATTGTAGTAATGGAACGAAAAAATTTGCAAAAATACATTTAATGAAAAGCAAAAACGTAAAATAAACACAAGCTTGACTCACGGCATTTGCCTACAAATAACGTCATGCGCTGTGATTGTTGTTTCGTTTGAGATGAAGAACAGATTAAAACTGTCAGAATTATTTATTGATTTAAAAACATAAATCATTATTATTTCACAAAAATATTGATTGAATGATCTTTCTGGTTCGACGAACATTCGTTCTAACTACATTTTAGATTTTTTCTCGATTACTGTCCGATCCCCTATTGTCACTATTTCCAATTTATTTAATTTAATTTTTATTTTAAAAAACTAATAGCTAAATCAGTAAATTAGTAACAAAGTAAGTAAATAACTGAAGACCAATTGGCCAATTGACAGGGTATCCAAAATGCTAGCAGCATTTCTCCGTTGAATTGCAATGCTCTCGCTTGGCTGAACGGTCAGCCAAATTGTAATTGAATGTTGAAGTTTTAATTGTTTTAGACTAATTATTATTGCTGTTTTGTTTTGTACGTAAATTGAAACTACGAACGCAGTAGTCATAATAAATTTGCCTTTGAGTTACAAAAAGAGAGAGATATAGGAACAAAGAGAGAAGGAATCTGATTAAACGTGGCCTGAATAAGAATGAAACGCCTCATCAAACGTCTTTATCACTGAAAATTACTACAACCTTATGGTTTTTTCTTATTCTAGGAAGCATCATACATAACGCTATTTTAATTAAAATCTAGCCATATAACTAGGCTAATGAGTAATTTAAATTGAACTAAACTGATACATAGAATACTAAGAATGTGTCAATGAATACTTTTCTTATTGTCTTTATTAAGGCGAAGACACATTGTTCATTATGGATTGTTCATTCGGTATGTATTCTTTATGGTTAGCACTTGTACTGCATTACACCTTTTCACTAGCACTAGAACTACACTAACTCAAACGGTTTAGTTCGTTTGAGTCTTCTCACTACATCCGTGTGTTCGAAGAGCTGCATTGCCTCGACGTACATGATGGTCAAGTCTTTCTTAGTGAGCTTCGGCATATTGTTTTATAACTTTATGGACGACCTTAATTAAACTAATTTAGCTACATAAAATATAAAGCAATTGCGTAGGCCTGTAGATAGCCTAAATGCTTGAGTACGATGCCAACTGATAGTAGACTGGAGCCTACTACCAGTTGGCAGTGTACTCAATATGCTTTTATCACTGCCCCGGTGGATAACAATACGTTAAGCCAGAAAGGCCCTATCACTTTGGGAAGAGACCATGCGCTCTGGCACACTTGCAAATACATTGACATTGGTGCCTTCACGCTTTTAATCACAACTACATAAAATAAGCGGGTGTGGCTCAGTGGGCGCACGTGCGACTTTCGATCCGACGCACCCCAGTTCGAATCCCGCTGGCCCCGCACCATTGACTTTCTTAAGATATGTGCGGATTTAATTAACACTCACTCTAAAAACGGTGAAGGTAAAACATCGTGAGGAAACCGGCATGTCCAAGAATTTATCACAAAAATTCAAGGACATGTGACATTCACCAACCCGCACTGGGCCAGCGTGGTGGTGGGCTTATGGCTCATACTCTCTCTACGAGGCAAGGCCCGAATCCCAGCAGTGGGAACGTAATGCGATGATGATGATGTGACATAAAATAAACACAAATATCACGTCGGTAACCGAACAACCGCGAGGCGTTAGGTATATAAACACCTATAAATTACAAAGAACAGGGCTCAAAAACAAAAGCCTTATGACTTTTACTAAACTCCATAATACCTGCAAAGAAAATATAACTAAGGCAAGCTCAAAATTATTAGTCATAAATCATAGCGGTAACTTACGCAAAATTTATGTGCATTTCTAACAACCTAAGTTGCCCTTGGGTAGGTATTTATGAAGGTATTCGGTCCCAGGTTAGTAGGTACCTAGGTACGTTCATAAGTCAAACAAAAGCATTCTGAAGTTTGGAAGACTTTGTTTGTGTACACTGAGTACTTTATTAGTTTGGTATTATGTTTGTGTGCGTTAGTAAACTTAGTAGTTGTAGCCGCATATAACATAGTTTAATTTGAAGGGTGCCATCAAATTGCAACTGATCCTATTTCAAAGCATTATTGCGTCCTTATAAGGACTAAGTGGCATGCTAGTTTTATACAAAATGAGGTTTGATTGTATACACATGATCTAGAATCTAATATCTGCATCTATGGTTCGCCATTTTCCATCGAAGTTGAATTGTAGCGCTCGTAGCGTAGCTCAGTCAAAGTCAAAATCTCTTTATACATTTTTGGCATCACCGACGCACTTATGAACGTCAACTTATCACAATGACTACCACCGTATCGAAAAAAAAACACTACTCAGAAGATACGGCAAGAAACCGAGGGGCATTTTTTTTTAGAGATCTCGCCGAGATATATCCTGCTGCCGTTTGCTGCGGTCACCACTTGGAAGAGTGAGCGTTTGTGTATAGTATTCACATCTGAACGCTACCGTGTTTCAGAGGTCAAGTTTAGCCGGTTGTTGTAAAAGGATAACAGTCGTTAGGCCCTGTCGGAGGCTTTTAAGCGATCGAAAAGCTCCGACACCAGGGTTAACCCCTCTCACACACACAAGAATCGAAATTGCTAATACAAAAAGGCTGTGGTTATATAGTCATTGATCTCTATGTCATAGATAGTTAATTTTCAAAACAGTTAAAAATAATAATATCATCATCATCAGCCTATCACGTTCCCACTGCTGGGTCTCGGGCCTTCCCTCCTAAAGAGAGTAATATATAAGTAACTATATATTATTAGTAAATAAAATAAAATAGAAAACCTCTTATAATACCACAATACAGCAAAAAATGAAACTAAAATAACAATTAACTTAATATTAGTGTCACAATGGGCGGTCTTATCACTCAAAACGACAGTGGAGGAATGCAGACGGTTGGTTAAAAATACAAGGACGGCGTGTTATTGCGATAATTTTGTAGGTACACATATGTTATATTACCTAATAAATTTAACGAAAAAAGATTACAATTAGAATTTAATAAGAAATTAGAACTGGTCGCTTAACCTTTCAGCGACCGATTTCATTTACGTTTTACTCCTGACATTAATACACGTGTACATACTGTGAGTGCGAGTAGATTATGAGTTTCCCGAAAATTGAGGTTAACGTCCTCCCGAATGGAGACATAATTTAATTTCACCTGTACAAGTATTTCCTTTTAGGAGCTTTCCGAGTTTACCAAATAATTCACATGCGACGTTTCATTTTGGTTACGAGAAGTCTCATCAACTGATACAAATGTAAAACGTACCTACTTTGCTAAACATTGGTTGCTGGGTACTTAGTCTGAAAGGAACAAATTGAATTCGCGGGCCATTCGAACGTATACGAAAATCGACTACGTTCCAAAAGACCGGTGATAAAATGTTAATCAGGCATCCTCCATCCTGTCATCGAGTTGCTAGCTTCCCTGAGTTTCAGCTGGATAGCTAATCGGGAAGTGCTTGAAATGTGAGTTGCAAGATTCCAACCGGAACGACAGACAGACAAACAAGAAAGTGACTTGATAAAAAAAGGTGGTAATAAATAGTACATTCATGATTACGCTGTAGTCTTAAGGGCATACGTAACCGAAGAAGATTATAATCGGATTTGCATTAGCACCTCGCGAACGGCCTCTAAACTATTTATGGAGCATTGATACTACTGTGCAATATGTAAACTGATATATACACAGCATTGTCGTGTATTTAGAACTAGATGTAAAACTGGACTTCCCACACCACACGCTTCACTCGCACTTTCCTTCCTCGCACTTGTAAGATGTGGTCCTTAAGGGTCGGCAACGCATCAGCAATGCCTCTGGTGCTGCTGATGTCCATAGGCGACGGTAACCGCTTACCATCAGGCGGGCCGTCTAACTGTTAGCCGACACATTAAACAAAAAAAAACTGTGCGTCCTGGTTTTGCGGTTTAGGATAAAAAGTAGCCTATTGTTTTTGACTGCACTGTCTAATGCTTGCGCATTACTGCTTGGCGGCAGAATAACTGGCAAAGCTGTAGTACTTACCTAGATGGCCTCCCGTATACAAGCGACCTACCACGAGTACTATAGAACCGTAAGTCGCAAAATGCTTTTTGGAAAATCTCTAGCGTAAAGGAACTTACCTGAATTGCCTGACATAAGCATATATTTGTTACTACAGTTACAACATATTAACATATGTATACCACCTGGTTTCAGGAGATATGGATACGAGGCAAAGAGTATACAATAGCGTATTGGTAGGTATAGGTATATACAATAGCTTTTGGCAGGTATTTACCTTACGTCTATCAAGCGTTCGCTCTCACGTGATAGCATGATGACTCACATGTCTTCGAGTTGCTGCTAGGTAAATATAAATATATCTCTGTTCCAATAGAAAACGTTTAAAAAAAAACGTTGTTGCTATAGACACATTAATAACGTAATATTTTTTTACACTTAATAGATCTATGTTTGGCCACTACCTCGCCTGATGTGAAGCGATGATGTGGCCTTAGATGGAGCACAAAGATCTAGAGAGAGATGGTATTTGAGCGGCTGCTCAGACCCGTCTCCCCGATGGTTCACCGAAGATCATACCTAAACACGACTAGGTCGCTTGACGGCATGGCTTTGTTCGGTGGGTGGTATTACAACCACGGCCAGAGCCTACCACTCCAAAAAAGAGTAAGAGTAATTAAAGAGTTGTTAGTAGGATTTCGTCACTATTAACTCAAACCATTTTCTAGTGTTGTTCACTAAAGGCGATCGCTGACGGCTATAGAGACAGATGGCCATGGATGCAAACAGATCCGACTCTGTGACGTCTATAGAGGAACGGTGTAAGCAGTGAGTTAATAGCGGGTATATAATAAATGCAATTTCAACAAGGTAGGTATTCTGTTGGTACTTATTTCAATTCAAAAGGCCAAGAACAACGCCATTGTTTAGTTGATATAAAAATAGAGTGCATGAGTTTTAAGTATAGCTGTTATTAATGTGTGCAATAACTCATTTCTACATTTGGACATGAAAACCAATGATGCAATAGTATCTAATATTTACCTTGAGTTTACATACCATAAGCCAGGTCATTGGTCAATCACTATCATCATCATCATCATCAGCCTATATTAGTCTTCTGATGGATATAGGCCTCTGCTAAAGCATGTTACTGAGCTCGATTTTCATAATAAATAAATAAATACACCCAACAATCATCACAAACATAGATCCTGGCCCCCAACTAGGATTCCCTTATCTAAGGGACCAGGAACTACGAGGACCATGGTCCCACAACACCCAGACACGAATCAAATGTTTGCGCTTATAATTTTTTCTGTGCACTAACATTTGTCCTGTCGCGGGAATCGAACCCGCAACCTCAATCGTGTATGTGATTTGAGCCAACCTACCCAACACTGCACCACATAAATCATTAACAATCATTCTCATTAATTGTAAAATCACTCTCAATTGCATTTAATTCGAATATTTTAACCACGATCATATCACGCATTATCTATAGAAAAAAAAACATTATATTCTCATGATTACACAGAAGCAGTGCCGCTTCAGTGTTGATTATGGTGTTTATATTTTATCGCTCCCGCTTCTGCCTTAACGCCCAATAGCTCGTTGCGTTTAATAGGTTCATTTTGTAAGCGTTTCACGACGTTAACAGCACTGGCGTTTTTTCAAATAGCTTTTGATACATTTAAAGGAAAGTAGATTGTTAATGTTTTGATAACATTGCCCTTGTTAAGTGACATTGTTTCTTTTGCCAAAATGCTGAATGCTAATGCACTAAATTAGGGAATGGAGCTCTTAGGTTTCCGCTAAATAGTATAAAACAAGTAGCTCATCCATGTATGTCTCTTTGTATATTCGTTTAGTAATAATAATTCATTTCATAACAAATAAATCGACTTCAATTCTGATGTATCTTCGGAGTTCAAGGTGAAGGTCAATGAAATTTATATGGTACCTTGTAGACATACTGAACCCAACGCAAAAAGAATTTTCCAAATCGGTTTATAAATGTTAAATAGTTCTGAGGTAACAAGCATTAAAGAAAAAAAATACAATTGAATTGAGATCCTCCTTCTTTTTGAAGTCGGTTAAAAGCTCACCCACTGCAACGACCACTAGGTTTTTTATGTAATGAATGACGAGACGCACTGGTCGTTTGCCTGATGGTAAGCAATACGCCTGCCTATAACAATAAGAGCACCACCCAGAACTTTGTTTTGCAAAATCCTGCGTTGCATAAATATTTTTTTTATCATTAAGGCTTACGTTTGACATCTATGTCACCTGATAAGGTAAGCTATGATATGGTCTAGCAAGATGTAACACGCTTGCCTAGTAGATATCTCGTCACTCTCGATTTGAAGACTCCCAGGTTGTAATTGTCAGGAAAGTTAGACTTTGGAAATGTATTCCACTCTTTAGCTGTTCGTACCTACAATTCTTGGGAAAGATTTAAGTGCATAATACATTTTATAATTTAATTAAATCATCGGATCCGACCGGATCGTTAGAGATTTAACGCTAAATAATAAATTGAAACAAAATGAAATGTAAAATAAATACACAGAAGCAAGCAGTTTCACTAGACAACAAAGTAGTTACTACAGCAGGAACTAATATTTTTCTGTGGTCGTACCAGGAACCTTCCATGTCAATAAAGCGAATTAAATAACGGATGCAAAGGCCGCCGCTTGGCCTCATCATCCAATATCCTCCTGTCAACCAGTTACAACTGCAACTTGTTCATTGAACTTTGTTAATGTTATAATAATAATAATCAATATCAGCGTTATACAATCCCCTACACAACTTACTGCAGTTTTCTGTATAGTACGCGTTCTCATATAATTATACTGAAGAAATCTTTCTAAAATGGTCGTGGCTACCTATACTAAAGACGTTCATTGTAGGCATGGTAGCCCATGCAGACGAAATTTGCGTTTTTTTATGGAACTGCTTGATTAGACGGGCAAGTCATTCGCCTGATGGTAAGCGCCACGCTTGCACTGCCACCCAAAACTTATAATATCATAATAAGCACTGCATTGCGCTCATCACCCCGATACATCAGATATTAAGTCATATGAGACTTAATATCTGATCAGCATATAATTTCACAGGCTACAATTCATTTCAAACTGGAACACAGTAATGCTTACGCACTGCTGCTTGGCGGCAGAATGTTTGGCAAAGCGGTGGTACCTACCCAGACGGCCTCCCACAATCGAGAGACCTGGTGTCAAAAGAAAAAGCTAGTCTTCATCAAAACAAGTACCTAGGACTCGCATATTTTTATCTATTTTAAAAATCTAGATTAGAATATTTGAACTATCGCAACAATAAATGCGTCGCTGCGATAATGCTTTAGTCTATTATGAAAATAATTTAAAAGGTATTTCTAAGACACAGCCATTTAAAATCGTGATAAAAACTATTTTGATTCTGGCTAAATAACAAATTTCAAATTAAAAGAAATTATAATAAATAAGCAACCTAATTTACAAAATTGAAACATAAATATTTTCTCATTTTAAATGAGGTTTTCTATTGATGTCACATAAACCAACATCAAGCTGTATTTATGAGGTCACAGGCTATTATGAAAAAAGACAAAGAACAAAAAAATATCACAAAATAATTTACGCAAAAGCTTTCGCATGAAACCATTTTATTTTTCCTAAATATTTTTTTTAATTAAATTGTTTAGTGAATTTAAGTATTCGTAACTTTGAAATACGTAGGTACATTTATGTTAATTAATTTCGGTAATTAATAAACAAGCTGTCGAGAAGTTTATTTTTATTTTATGCTGGGAGCTGCTCTAAATTGGTAAGTTATAGCAAAGACTTATATCTCATCTTAATTCTGTTTTACTTCGTACGTTACATATCCAAGACCAATATTTCCTAACAAAAAAGTCATAGTGACTTACAGTGAGTTATGTAATTGTATTTATTTACATCCACCAAGGCCATCTCATCCACACACGTTGCATTTTTTCACATAATCATTACGTACAATTGAATATCCGGTAGACCAGTCACGTCTCGCGGTCACTACGTGGGAAAAAAGTAGGCAGAAATAAATGCGGTAGGTAAAAATAAACAACTTCACGCTTCGGTAGCGATGCGTGATCTTTGCCAAGCTACCGATGAATGGGCCCCGTGACATTGTCGCGTGACGTTGACATTGTAGAATCTATCGTGAATGAACATTTAGTGGGACTGCCAGGGTTAAAAGGATAAATTATAACTCTGTCAGTTAACCACACATTAAACCTGCTATGATTGATAACTTTGTGTCTATTGATAGATATAAATACTCAAAAATTATTGATTTAACCCAAAGTTTATTAAATTACTGGGCATTGTAACTAACCCTCCCTTCATCAAATATGTTTGAACGATTAAAAACACCTTGGCCGGGTGATCATCAGACTCTACATTATGAAAAGTTAGTAACCCAAGAACTTTTAGAGTTTGAGAACTAAAGTATTTAGAATAGAGGTAAACTGTATATAGATGGTACTTGTTAGTGTTATTCAATAATAATTTTAAAAGCATTTAATTACTAGTTATATGGGAAGGGCCTGGGGTCAAGGAAGTTAGGAAGGAAAATGGGGTTGGGGGGAAAAGTATTGTAGGCTCCAGCCTCGCCAACAATCGTGAATGCCATCCACTGTGTGCATTCCCCAGGGAGCGGAGTAAGGAAAGACAAGGTATATTGTTATCTTAACTATAGAGCAACAACAACCATTCAATCCAACATAATTGTATAATTATTAAAGGACATTGTCCTAATGTGTAATAAGAGCAAAGCCCATGTTTTATATAGTGGATCTAGTCCTGTGGTAGAAACGCAGAGCAATGCTCGCAGTAGTAGTATATTATAAATGGGTACTGCCCATAGTTGTTTTATAAGGGCAGAGCCCACAGCATCGCTGTAATTGGTTCTTGACCAAATGTAGTAATATTAGGGCAGAGCCACAATGTTGTTGTAAATGGATCTTGTCCAACAAAATAGTATAAATATAAGGCAAAGCCACAGTAACTGAAGTTACTTCTTCTCAGATAGACATTGTTTTCATGATGATATTGGTGAGGCCCCCAATCGTCTCCAGTACAAGACAGGGCCGGAGTTACTTGGAATTGATGGAACAGACTCAGTGTGAACCTCCACCTAGGTATCTACAGTTACACATCTGATATTCCTCCAATGCCGGTTACCATGTCCATAAGGAACCTAGGAACACCACCAATTATTTACACCAATTGAAAATAGAATATTAATTTATAGTCCTTAGGATTTGCCCAATACTTAACTTGCAAGCCTATGGTTTTGTTTTTATTTTGGTTATTAGGCTCCTTCATCGTTATCATATAAACAATCATATTGGACTGAAATAGTTTTCAGATATTCAAGTATGTAGTAATTCTTGGGAGAAATAATTAAAGGTTTGGTAGGAAATGATTAATTGGAAGAAGGATAGGACATCGAATTCTTCAATCATTAAATCCTAATTTAACCATAATTCGACGCTGTTGAATATAATGTTTGTGGCTGGATCGATAAAACAAAGACTCCCTATAGTAGAATCATTCCCTTATCTATCCATTTTGTAGAGTGTGCGTAAAAGATATCTCCTGCGTGTGTAGTAAATATGCTTGCAGTGGATAGTTTCACAAACCAGTAATCAGTTGATAGTGTCGCCTAAATTATACGAGTTGTGAGTTCGTATAATGACAACAAAAACATACAATGTTACTCATTCGCGAAAATACCTCCAGATTGTAATGTGGTATCAAATTATTGTCAAATTAAAGAAATTCAACTAAAAATTATTTGAACGATTTGACAACTTAGCGCGGTAGGTTTACAGGATAGGGAAACATCCTAAGCCTTAATTGCACTAAAACGAACCTAATAGCCAATGCTCCTCCTTAATGATCAGCCGTATAGACCACAGCAAAGGCTGGCATAGAACCACTGAAGGGTAACAATGGCATCCGAGACATGTGACTACTGAACATTAAGTGGTGTTTAAATTACGCCTTTGCACCCTAAGCCTTATCTGCACTAAATCGAACCTAAAAGCCAATGCTCCTCCTTAATGATCAGCCGTATAGACCACAGCAAAGGCTGGCATAGAACCACTGAAGGGTAACAATGGCATCCGAGACATGTGACTACTGAACATTAAGTGGTGTTTAAATTACGCCTTTGCACCCTAAGCCTTATCTGCACTAAATCGAACCTAAAAGCCAATGCTCCTCCTTAATGATCAGCCGTATAGACCACAGCAAAGGCTGGCATAGAACCACTGAAGGGTAACAATGGCATCCGAGACATGTGACTACTGAACATTAAGTGGTATTTAAATTACGCTTTGCACATCTTAACTTCCAACACACATAGAACATAAAAGATATAGGTATAGGACTTTAAATATCTGCATCAGGTTCCTTTAAGCTGTTAAATAAACACATTAAAATATAATTATAGAATGTAAGGGGCCACAACTCGTACTTAAAACCTGTTAATAAAACATTGTAAATTTCCACACACACCAGACATGTAAAATGTAGGTATTAAATTTAAAAGTAACTGCAACTCGTTCCAAGCTGTTAATAGAACATTAAAATATAATTATAAAATGTAAGAGACTGCAACTCGTTCTTAAAACCTGTTAATAAAACATTGTAAATTTCCACACACACCAGACATGTAAAATGTAGGTATTGAATTTAAAAGTAACTGCAACTCGTTCCAAGCTGTTAATAGAACATTAAAATATAATTATAAAATCTAAGAGACTGCAACTCGTTCTTAAAACCTGTTAATAAAACATTGTAAATTTCCACACACACCAGACATGTAAAATGTAGGTATTGAATTAAAAAGTAACTGCAACTCGTTCCAAGCTGTTAATAAAACATTAAAATATAATTATAAAATCTAAGAGACTGCAACTCGTTCTTAAAACCTGTTAATAAAACATTGTAAATTTCCACACACACCAGACATGTAAAATATATAGAAATTAAAAGTCTCCACATCTCGTTCCAAGCTGATAATAAACATTTTAGATTTCAAACACAAGACACGTAAAATGTATGGAAATTAAAAGTGACTGCAACTCGTTCCAAGCTGTTAATAAGACATTACAATATTTTAATTCCAGTTGTACAATAAGTGATTTAATTTATTAATCAATAAAACTGCACAATATCACTCATTATAACAACAAGAAACACCATTTTGGTTCATTTAGATTTTTTTTCTTTCAAAATAACTTAGAACGTACAAACACAACATTAAAACTTCTAATCGATTGCAAAATCAGATTATATATATATATTTTTATTCTAAGAACCAAAATGGTAGTAAACAGAATTGTCACAAACCTCCGTCGTTTTCTTTTGTTCTTAGGGTCGTCAGGCTATTATAACTTCTGAAATAAATATTATTCAAAGAGAACAAACGTACACACATACTCGCAGAGGTTTCTTCATTTTGATTGACTTTTGATCAATCAATAACATAATATCACACAAGGCACTGATGGAAAGTCACCTTTATCATAACCAGACAAATTGTTAATAAACCACTCGAAGGTTTATCTCAGTAATGTATCTCTAATACAATGTTTGCTCTAACAATCAATGATGGTATCTTAATGTTGGATAACAGTTAAACATTTTAAAACCAATCGAAGGTTTTATCTTTAATTACCGCAACCATCAAACGAAGTAACCAACATTGGAATATTAATTTATGTATTATTTTTTTGATTGACTTTTTGATCAATCAATAACATAATATCACACAAGGCCCTGATGGAAAGTCACCTTTATCATAACCAGACAAATTGTTAATAAACCACTCGAAGGTTTATCTCAGTAATGTAACTCTAATACAATGCTTGCTCTAACACTCAATGATGGTAACTTACTGTTGGATAACAGCTAAACTTTTAAAACCAATCGAAGGTTTTATCTTTAATTACCGCAACCATCAAACGAAGTAACCAACATTGGAATATTAATTTATGTATTATTTATCTATCACAAAATAACCGGCGAGCCTGACGACCCACAGAATCAGCTTTTCCTTCCGGAACAATCCATAGTGCTAAAAAGGAATGGATTAATTACCCCACCCCGTTCGATCTAATATAACGAAATTTTACATTATTATCGACCTAAAATCTAGAGTTCTAGATAGGTCACCCTTTTTATTATTATATTTAATCGCGAGAAAAGGAGAAGCGTAAAAAGCGTTGCCCATCACAGTTGAGACATGTGTAACTACTCTTAATTCTAAAGACTTAAATATACACGTGGAGGCTGAAAAAAATAACACTATTAACATGTCTCCTAATCCGGGTCACGACACGCTTTACGCATTATTTGATTATTTTTTTGTCACTCCTTTCCTTTTATCATTATCTTAAAGAGTAACATTTTCCACTTTTGGGAAATTGTTATGTAACTCTTAAAGGCAATGTCATGTTATACTCGAACAAAATTTATGAACTTTTTAAAAATATGGAACAAAGAAATTCGCGTTCTGTGCTCATTCTCAAAAGATTAATTTTTGTATTAATAAACTACATTAAACCTTCACACGGAACCACTCCGACACATAGCAGTGATTCTTTGCAGTAATAGTATTTTTTAAATAAAAAAATCCTGTTACTGTTGGTTTTTTTTTTTTTTTTTTTTTTTTTTGTTACTTAAATCGTAACTATCAATGTTTTTTTTTTTTTTAATTTTACAATGTAGCACAGTCCTAAATATTCCTAAACTTTCCCACCTTACAAACTAGCTGAAAGTTCTGTTGTATCATTCGCTTGATAATAAAATAAAAATACACAGAAGGTGTATTTACTAAGCTTTACATAGACTTTGTGTCTAAGCCTTGCCTTAAACTGCCCTATAACTTATAAACTAAATTCGAAAGACGTCTACAATTCGTCTAATTTAACTACCAGCTTAAGGCAATAGCTTGCAAATTTTTTGTAATGAGTAATATATCAAATATATAAATACATGTAAATACTTGTTTATTTTTTTTTTCATTTGTGTTATGTACGCAGGAAAATAACATCGACATGGTGTGTATTTTGAAAACAAGTGGTGTAATTACTTATATCTAAATGTTGTAAATTCTTATCCTAAAGCTGTTCCTAAATTTTATTTTCATGATTTATTAATTCCTCTTGTGAGTAATAAATCATTACTTAGTAATTGAATAAGCGTTTCTATGGTTTATCGATTAAGTAAACACTTTATCGATAAACAACCTTCACCCAACCTGTGATTGTGTAATGCGAAATGACACAACAGAAAAACATAAGAAAATATAGTCCTAAATTCACACGAAATGAGTACAAAATATAACAACAGAAATTAAATAAAGTAACAACAAAGTATTTGTTAAATTTATATCTACTATTTAAATGAAAACATTTTAACAAATACTTCATCATTAACGAACATGATTATTAATATTTCTCAGCTGCCCCTGAAAGACACATTTCACTGGAAATTAGCGGTGGGTGTTGCGCAACGTAGATAGTTATTGCAACTATTTATCGGCTCAACAGCTGTTAGCGGCTATCGTACTCCGACGAAACTATCTATTTCTTGGAAACTATCTATTTCGCGAATGCACTGCGCGGCACGCGCACGACAACGTTCGGTTAGTCTCGCTACTTGCTAAAACTCCTATCGGCATAATTCGGAAGTCGCACGCGGTTCGAACGAAACAGAAAATAAAATCGCTTTGTCACATTCACACGTTGCTATTTAACTTTCAACTTTAACTCGTATGAAATAAGGACACAAACTATAGATGTAACATACTGTTTGTGTTCAATTGAAAAGAAATTTGAAGTGTGAATATCGTATTGAAGAGAAAATGACCTTGACCCACTCGAATTCAATTAGTCTGTTGATGCGGTGTTGTTTTTAGACACCATAATTATCGCTGATTTTCGAGTTCACAAATGTGTAAAAATGTAAGATAATACAGCGTAAAGACGTACCTACCTACTTACTTTAGTAATAAAACTTTATTAATATAGTAATTGGGTACCTAAGTACATATTTCCAAGAGTTGTTGTAAACAGTGAATAAAAAGTTTTTGATTATATTTGTTTTGGTGAAGTGTAGTTAAAAACAATTAGATTTAAGAATGTAAATATACTATGAAGTGTAGATAATGAACAATTCGATTAAGGAGTGTAAATATACTGTAAATAATAATATAAGTAATAAGGATATCGTACATTAACTAAACTATTAAGTAAATTTATAAAACTATACATAGTGCATAATGTCGCGAATTAACGCGAGTGTGCTATGGGACTTTTTTTTTTAAAAAGACGACACTACTAAGAAGGCTAATTGTACAGATGCCTACTAAAGAGTCGCTTCGAACCGCGAAATAGCGATAGAATAGGATAGCACCTTGTAAAAAAAACCGCTATCAAAATAGATAGTTTTAAAAACCGCTATTGAAATTCAATAAATAGTTGCGTTTCGTTGCCCGATAAAGCCGCTAAGACCCACCTCTACTGGATATATAAAATATAAAAAAATTACTTACAACCTCTGCTTGAAGATCACTAAACACACAATTTAAAATAATAAAAAGAATTTAATAATTTAAACTACTTACACAGCTCTATCTCGAAAATATTGCTATTTTATGGTAATTTTAGCTATCCAGCGCTATACAAGGCTACGGAGCCTTTATATTGCACACCTGCGTTCCCGACGGTGGTGAAATTCTGACTAACTCCTACCTAACCCCTGAAATACACATTTCACTGGAAATATAAAATAAATTACTTACAACCTCTGCTTGAAGATCACTAAACACACAATTTAAAATAATAAAAAGAATTTAATAATTTAAACTACTTACACAGCTCTATCTCGAAAATACTGCTATATTTATGGTAATTTTAGCTAAAATTACCATAAAAATAGTGGATAGCTAATCCAGCGCTATACAAGGCTACGGAGCCTTTATATTGCACACCTGCGTTCCCGACGGTGGTGAAATTCTGACTAACTCGGTGCGCCAGCGGCCCATATTTTTTTTCTATTGTTTTTCTATTCTTTTGTACGCCTAAGCACAACCCCTAAGCAAATTTCTTACTCACTCACTCCAGTGCATAATGTATCTTGTGTCTTTACCTGCTGCCATAAACTTAGAAACGATAACGTTTTATGACTTTGCCTTTAGCCTAAAATGACCCGTTCGCTAAAAGATTTAAGGAATATATTTGTATAGCCTTCTATCCTATCACCGTCCATTCCTGCAATACCATTGAATAATGATGTACTAAGTAAAGCTTATTTACCTTGAATTACTTATTAAGTGATGATTTAACTATAGTAATAATTATGTGTTACAAATAGGGGTTAGGTACATTCACCCCCCAAAATTTTAAAAGGCTTGTCCGATTAAAATTTTCGCAATTAGAGTCTATATAACAATATCATAAATAAAGGTAATTCTATAACTTCAATGGTTTTTTTTTAAATGGCCCCTCTGGCTCCCTACCAATCACATTTACTATGTTCACAATCGTTCAATGATTTAATGCAATATAATAGATAGGTTGTATTTGAATGAAGTGAATCCCTGCATTATATTTCAACATTAGATAAATGTAATTGAGCCATCTCACTAACTACCATTAAAGCTAATACAATGTAGTTGTTTTTATAGTTTGTCAAAATGAAATTAATATTCTTTTATTGACAATCAATCTCCTTAGTATTTCATAAAGTTTTACAGTTAATAGTAATAACAAATCGTAACATTTTCACTTTTTTGGATAAAACAAAATATTTAAAATTTACAAATGTTAACCTGGCCTAATTTAAATTATTTAACACAATCTGAATACGGTTTTAATGTTGTTCTAATACACCCTTTGTTATAATGTCTATGTCATTCAAATAATTAACACAGAACTCACTCATTTCTGAACTCAGTACAATTCGCAATATCTATTGCTCTGCTAAACTTCCTATTCCTAATCTCGAGTTCTTGCGGCAATACGTTGTATACATAAGATTTCCCGTTAGTCGTAAAGCCTGTAAACCTTTACTGTCGTCGGTTAATGGAATTTGAAAATATGCATTGTCTAAATTAATTACACTTTTATAACTAATACAATGAAATGAACTCAATACATCATCAAATACAGATGATTATTTAGAATCTGCAACCATGTTTTTATTTATCTCTCTTGCATCCAGTAAAACTCTTATGCATTCATCTCCTTTTAACGTAAACGTCAATTGACTACTGTATGGAGTAGCTATGCGACTCATAATTTTCTTATCTGTCACTTATCTAAATGTTTCCAATTCCTTGTCATTTGTAATTTCTTCTGTCTTTATTGGCAACACCCATTCAGTAGTATTATTTGAGGTTTTATTCAACCTGTCGTTACTTTGATTCTCAGTACATTGAGCATGTTAATAGTATTATGTTTCCTAACCAAAGGACTAAAATGCTCATTCACTCCTTGCTTAAAAGAAATTCCCGCATGATCTTTAGTCAAATTAAATACAATTTCGTGTTTACTTTAGCCAATAAAACCCTAGTGCAAACTTCCGCGCCAAAATTGGTATAATCAAAAATCCAATTTCTATACAAAATTTCCTAATTGTACTGGCAGTATTACTATTACTTGTTGAACCTTACAATTTTTTTTTTTAAACTACTGCGCCCTTAATCTGAAATGGTTTCATAGAGAGTATTGACATTGTGAGTTTTGACTATCTGGCAAAAGCTTGAGATATAAAAGTAATGTCACAGAACATTGCCTGTATCTAACAATCCTCTAACTTGAAAATCAAATATTAATACATCAAGTACAAACCTGAAGGGCTCTATAATTTGTTTATTAATTTTATTGTATGTCCTACATAAATTCGGTCATCGAGAAGTCTGATTTTGGTTCTAGAGAATCCATAATTTTTCAAAGCATTTACATCTTTGTCAGAAATCTCTGAGTATCCTAACCCCCTTTTATTATTTTGTCAATCATACTTATAGGTATTAACATTCTCAACATAATTTGTAAGATATCCCCTATAATTGAGGCTGATACGATAACTAGACTTTTAGCGTCTAATGACTTACATTTAATTGTCATTACTATTGGCAACCGGGACGTTCTAAATTTCTACACAGTTTGTATTTCACTTGTATAAATTTTCTATTTCTTCTAATGTTTCCGCGCTACTTAACTCAGTGTTATTTGTAATTTGATACTGGTACTATCCTGCAAACAAGTTTCCCACTTTTATTTTTATAGCCACGCAAACCGGAACTATAATACACCCCCCAAACTATACACCCCCCATACTCTTATACACCCCCCATACTCTTATACACCCCCCAAATCTTATGTTTCTGTAATTTCCAAACTATCCTAACTTTAGTCTCATCAGCTCTTTCCATTTCACGAACACCAAATTGTAGGCTATAAAAAGCCTACACGTCTACAGTAAAAGGCAAAGCCTTTAACATCCTGGTCACGGCTTGACCATATTGTAACTAACCCTCCCTTCATCAAATATGTTTGAACGATTAAAAACACCTTGGCCGGGTGATCATCAGACTCTACATTATGAAAAGTTAGTAACCCAAGAACTTTTAGAGTTTGAGAACTAAAGTATTTAGAATAGAGGTAAACTGTATATAGATGGTACTTGTTAGTGTTATTCAATAATAATTTTAAAAGCATTTAATTACTAGTTATATGGGAAGGGCCTGGGGTCAAGGAAGTTAGGAAGGAAAATGGGGTTGGGGGGAAAAGTATTGTAGGCTCCAGCCTCGCCAACAATCGTGAATGCCATCCATTGTGTGCATTCCCCAGGGAGCGGAGTAAGGAAAGACAAGGTATATTGTTATCTTAACTATAGAGCAACAACAACCATTCAATCCAACATAATTGTATAATTATTAAAGGACATTGTCCTAATGTGTAATAAGAGCAAAGCCCATGTTTTATATAGTGGATCTAGTCCTGTGGTAGAAACGCAGAGCAATGCTCGCAGTAGTAGTATATTATAAATGGGTACTGCCCATAGTTGTTTTATAAGGGCAGAGCCCACAGCATCGCTGTAATTGGTTCTTGACCAAATGTAGTAATATTAGGGCAGAGCCACAATGTTGTTGTAAATGGATCTTGTCCAACAAAATAGTATAAATATAAGGCAAAGCCACAGTAACTGAAGTTACTTCTTCTCAGATAGACATTGTTTTCATGATGATATTGGTGAGGCCCCCAATCGTCTCCAGTACAAGACAGGGCCGGAGTTACTTGGAATTGATGGAACAGACTCAGTGTGAACCTCCACCTAGGTATCTACAGTTACACATCTGATATTCCTCCAATGCCGGTTACCATGTCCATAAGGAACCTAGGAACACCACCAATTATTTACACCAATTGAAAATAGAATATTAATTTATAGTCCTTAGGATTTGCCCAATACTTAACTTGCAAGCCTATGGTTTTGTTTTTATTTTGGTTATTAGGCTCCTTCATCGTTATCATATAAACAATCATATTGGACTGAAATAGTTTTCAGATATTCAAGTATGTAGTAATTCTTGGGAGAAATAATTAAAGGTTTGGTAGGAAATGATTAATTGGAAGAAGGATAGGACATCGAATTCTTCAATCATTAAATCCTAATTTAACCATAATTCGACGCTGTTGAATATAATGTTTGTGGCTGGATCGATAAAACAAAGACTCCCTATAGTAGAATCATTCCCTTATCTATCCATTTTGTAGAGTGTGCGTAAAAGATATCTCCTGCGTGTGTAGTAAATATGCTTGCAGTGGATAGTTTCACAAACCAGTAATCAGTTGATAGTGTCGCCTAAATTATACGAGTTGTGAGTTCGTATAATGACAACAAAAACATACAATGTTACTCATTCGCGAAAATACCTCCAGATTGTAATGTGGTATCAAATTATTGTCAAATTAAAGAAATTCAACTAAAAATTATTTGAACGATTTGACAACTTAGCGCGGTAGGTTTACAGGATAGGGAAACATCCTAAGCCTTAATTGCACTAAAACGAACCTAATAGCCAATGCTCCTCCTTAATGATCAGCCGTATAGACCACAGCAAAGGCTGGCATAGAACCACTGAAGGGTAACAATGGCATCCGAGACATGTGACTACTGAACATTAAGTGGTGTTTAAATTACGCCTTTGCACCCTAAGCCTTATCTGCACTAAATCGAACCTAAAAGCCAATGCTCCTCCTTAATGATCAGCCGTATAGACCACAGCAAAGGCTGGCATAGAACCACTGAAGGGTAACAATGGCATCCGAGACATGTGACTACTGAACATTAAGTGGTGTTTAAATTACGCCTTTGCACCCTAAGCCTTATCTGCACTAAATCGAACCTAAAAGCCAATGCTCCTCCTTAATGATCAGCCGTATAGACCACAGCAAAGGCTGGCATAGAACCACTGAAGGGTAACAATGGCATCCGAGACATGTGACTACTGAACATTAAGTGGTATTTAAATTACGCTTTGCACATCTTAACTTCCAACACACATAGAACATAAAAGATATAGGTATAGGACTTTAAATATCTGCATCAGGTTCCTTTAAGCTGTTAAATAAACACATTAAAATATAATTATAGAATGTAAGGGGCCACAACTCGTACTTAAAACCTGTTAATAAAACATTGTAAATTTCCACACACACCAGACATGTAAAATGTAGGTATTAAATTTAAAAGTAACTGCAACTCGTTCCAAGCTGTTAATAGAACATTAAAATATAATTATAAAATGTAAGAGACTGCAACTCGTTCTTAAAACCTGTTAATAAAACATTGTAAATTTCCACACACACCAGACATGTAAAATGTAGGTATTGAATTTAAAAGTAACTGCAACTCGTTCCAAGCTGTTAATAGAACATTAAAATATAATTATAAAATCTAAGAGACTGCAACTCGTTCTTAAAACCTGTTAATAAAACATTGTAAATTTCCACACACACCAGACATGTAAAATGTAGGTATTGAATTAAAAAGTAACTGCAACTCGTTCCAAGCTGTTAATAAAACATTAAAATATAATTATAAAATCTAAGAGACTGCAACTCGTTCTTAAAACCTGTTAATAAAACATTGTAAATTTCCACACACACCAGACATGTAAAATATATAGAAATTAAAAGTCTCCACATCTCGTTCCAAGCTGATAATAAACATTTTAGATTTCAAACACAAGACACGTAAAATGTATGGAAATTAAAAGTGACTGCAACTCGTTCCAAGCTGTTAATAAGACATTACAATATTTTAATTCCAGTTGTACAATAAGTGATTTAATTTATTAATCAATAAAACTGCACAATATCACTCATTATAACAACAAGAAACACCATTTTGGTTCATTTAGATTTTTTTTCTTTCAAAATAACTTAGAACGTACAAACACAACATTAAAACTTCTAATCGATTGCAAAATCAGATTATATATATATATTTTTATTCTAAGAACCAAAATGGTAGTAAACAGAATTGTCACAAACCTCCGTCGTTTTCTTTTGTTCTTAGGGTCGTCAGGCTATTATAACTTCTGAAATAAATATTATTCAAAGAGAACAAACGTACACACATACTCGCAGAGGTTTCTTCATTTTGATTGACTTTTGATCAATCAATAACATAATATCACACAAGGCACTGATGGAAAGTCACCTTTATCATAACCAGACAAATTGTTAATAAACCACTCGAAGGTTTATCTCAGTAATGTATCTCTAATACAATGTTTGCTCTAACAATCAATGATGGTATCTTAATGTTGGATAACAGTTAAACATTTTAAAACCAATCGAAGGTTTTATCTTTAATTACCGCAACCATCAAACGAAGTAACCAACATTGGAATATTAATTTATGTATTATTTTTTTGATTGACTTTTTGATCAATCAATAACATAATATCACACAAGGCCCTGATGGAAAGTCACCTTTATCATAACCAGACAAATTGTTAATAAACCACTCGAAGGTTTATCTCAGTAATGTAACTCTAATACAATGCTTGCTCTAACACTCAATGATGGTAACTTACTGTTGGATAACAGCTAAACTTTTAAAACCAATCGAAGGTTTTATCTTTAATTACCGCAACCATCAAACGAAGTAACCAACATTGGAATATTAATTTATGTATTATTTATCTATCACAAAATAACCGGCGAGCCTGACGACCCACAGAATCAGCTTTTCCTTCCGGAACAATCCATAGTGCTAAAAAGGAATGGATTAATTACCCCACCCCGTTCGATCTAATATAACGAAATTTTACATTATTATCGACCTAAAATCTAGAGTTCTAGATAGGTCACCCTTTTTATTATTATATTTAATCGCGAGAAAAGGAGAAGCGTAAAAAGCGTTGCCCATCACAGTTGAGACATGTGTAACTACTCTTAATTCTAAAGACTTAAATATACACGTGGAGGCTGAAAAAAATAACACTATTAACATGTCTCCTAATCCGGGTCACGACACGCTTTACGCATTATTTGATTATTTTTTTGTCACTCCTTTCCTTTTATCATTATCTTAAAGAGTAACATTTTCCACTTTTGGGAAATTGTTATGTAACTCTTAAAGGCAATGTCATGTTATACTCGAACAAAATTTATGAACTTTTTAAAAATATGGAACAAAGAAATTCGCGTTCTGTGCTCATTCTCAAAAGATTAATTTTTGTATTAATAAACTACATTAAACCTTCACACGGAACCACTCCGACACATAGCAGTGATTCTTTGCAGTAATAGTATTTTTTAAATAAAAAAATCCTGTTACTGTTGGTTTTTTTTTTTTTTTTTTTTTTTTTTGTTACTTAAATCGTAACTATCAATGTTTTTTTTTTTTTTAATTTTACAATGTAGCACAGTCCTAAATATTCCTAAACTTTCCCACCTTACAAACTAGCTGAAAGTTCTGTTGTATCATTCGCTTGATAATAAAATAAAAATACACAGAAGGTGTATTTACTAAGCTTTACATAGACTTTGTGTCTAAGCCTTGCCTTAAACTGCCCTATAACTTATAAACTAAATTCGAAAGACGTCTACAATTCGTCTAATTTAACTACCAGCTTAAGGCAATAGCTTGCAAATTTTTTGTAATGAGTAATATATCAAATATATAAATACATGTAAATACTTGTTTATTTTTTTTTTCATTTGTGTTATGTACGCAGGAAAATAACATCGACATGGTGTGTATTTTGAAAACAAGTGGTGTAATTACTTATATCTAAATGTTGTAAATTCTTATCCTAAAGCTGTTCCTAAATTTTATTTTCATGATTTATTAATTCCTCTTGTGAGTAATAAATCATTACTTAGTAATTGAATAAGCGTTTCTATGGTTTATCGATTAAGTAAACACTTTATCGATAAACAACCTTCACCCAACCTGTGATTGTGTAATGCGAAATGACACAACAGAAAAACATAAGAAAATATAGTCCTAAATTCACACGAAATGAGTACAAAATATAACAACAGAAATTAAATAAAGTAACAACAAAGTATTTGTTAAATTTATATCTACTATTTAAATGAAAACATTTTAACAAATACTTCATCATTAACGAACATGATTATTAATATTTCTCAGCTGCCCCTGAAAGACACATTTCACTGGAAATTAGCGGTGGGTGTTGCGCAACGTAGATAGTTATTGCAACTATTTATCGGCTCAACAGCTGTTAGCGGCTATCGTACTCCGACGAAACTATCTATTTCTTGGAAACTATCTATTTCGCGAATGCACTGCGCGGCACGCGCACGACAACGTTCGGTTAGTCTCGCTACTTGCTAAAACTCCTATCGGCATAATTCGGAAGTCGCACGCGGTTCGAACGAAACAGAAAATAAAATCGCTTTGTCACATTCACACGTTGCTATTTAACTTTCAACTTTAACTCGTATGAAATAAGGACACAAACTATAGATGTAACATACTGTTTGTGTTCAATTGAAAAGAAATTTGAAGTGTGAATATCGTATTGAAGAGAAAATGACCTTGACCCACTCGAATTCAATTAGTCTGTTGATGCGGTGTTGTTTTTAGACACCATAATTATCGCTGATTTTCGAGTTCACAAATGTGTAAAAATGTAAGATAATACAGCGTAAAGACGTACCTACCTACTTACTTTAGTAATAAAACTTTATTAATATAGTAATTGGGTACCTAAGTACATATTTCCAAGAGTTGTTGTAAACAGTGAATAAAAAGTTTTTGATTATATTTGTTTTGGTGAAGTGTAGTTAAAAACAATTAGATTTAAGAATGTAAATATACTATGAAGTGTAGATAATGAACAATTCGATTAAGGAGTGTAAATATACTGTAAATAATAATATAAGTAATAAGGATATCGTACATTAACTAAACTATTAAGTAAATTTATAAAACTATACATAGTGCATAATGTCGCGAATTAACGCGAGTGTGCTATGGGACTTTTTTTTTTAAAAAGACGACACTACTAAGAAGGCTAATTGTACAGATGCCTACTAAAGAGTCGCTTCGAACCGCGAAATAGCGATAGAATAGGATAGCACCTTGTAAAAAAAACCGCTATCAAAATAGATAGTTTTAAAAACCGCTATTGAAATTCAATAAATAGTTGCGTTTCGTTGCCCGATAAAGCCGCTAAGACCCACCTCTACTGGATATATAAAATATAAAAAAATTACTTACAACCTCTGCTTGAAGATCACTAAACACACAATTTAAAATAATAAAAAGAATTTAATAATTTAAACTACTTACACAGCTCTATCTCGAAAATATTGCTATTTTATGGTAATTTTAGCTATCCAGCGCTATACAAGGCTACGGAGCCTTTATATTGCACACCTGCGTTCCCGACGGTGGTGAAATTCTGACTAACTCCTACCTAACCCCTGAAATACACATTTCACTGGAAATATAAAATAAATTACTTACAACCTCTGCTTGAAGATCACTAAACACACAATTTAAAATAATAAAAAGAATTTAATAATTTAAACTACTTACACAGCTCTATCTCGAAAATACTGCTATATTTATGGTAATTTTAGCTAAAATTACCATAAAAATAGTGGATAGCTAATCCAGCGCTATACAAGGCTACGGAGCCTTTATATTGCACACCTGCGTTCCCGACGGTGGTGAAATTCTGACTAACTCGGTGCGCCAGCGGCCCATATTTTTTTTCTATTGTTTTTCTATTCTTTTGTACGCCTAAGCACAACCCCTAAGCAAATTTCTTACTCACTCACTCCAGTGCATAATGTATCTTGTGTCTTTACCTGCTGCCATAAACTTAGAAACGATAACGTTTTATGACTTTGCCTTTAGCCTAAAATGACCCGTTCGCTAAAAGATTTAAGGAATATATTTGTATAGCCTTCTATCCTATCACCGTCCATTCCTGCAATACCATTGAATAATGATGTACTAAGTAAAGCTTATTTACCTTGAATTACTTATTAAGTGATGATTTAACTATAGTAATAATTATGTGTTACAAATAGGGGTTAGGTACATTCACCCCCCAAAATTTTAAAAGGCTTGTCCGATTAAAATTTTCGCAATTAGAGTCTATATAACAATATCATAAATAAAGGTAATTCTATAACTTCAATGGTTTTTTTTTAAATGGCCCCTCTGGCTCCCTACCAATCACATTTACTATGTTCACAATCGTTCAATGATTTAATGCAATATAATAGATAGGTTGTATTTGAATGAAGTGAATCCCTGCATTATATTTCAACATTAGATAAATGTAATTGAGCCATCTCACTAACTACCATTAAAGCTAATACAATGTAGTTGTTTTTATAGTTTGTCAAAATGAAATTAATATTCTTTTATTGACAATCAATCTCCTTAGTATTTCATAAAGTTTTACAGTTAATAGTAATAACAAATCGTAACATTTTCACTTTTTTGGATAAAACAAAATATTTAAAATTTACAAATGTTAACCTGGCCTAATTTAAATTATTTAACACAATCTGAATACGGTTTTAATGTTGTTCTAATACACCCTTTGTTATAATGTCTATGTCATTCAAATAATTAACACAGAACTCACTCATTTCTGAACTCAGTACAATTCGCAATATCTATTGCTCTGCTAAACTTCCTATTCCTAATCTCGAGTTCTTGCGGCAATACGTTGTATACATAAGATTTCCCGTTAGTCGTAAAGCCTGTAAACCTTTACTGTCGTCGGTTAATGGAATTTGAAAATATGCATTGTCTAAATTAATTACACTTTTATAACTAATACAATGAAATGAACTCAATACATCATCAAATACAGATGATTATTTAGAATCTGCAACCATGTTTTTATTTATCTCTCTTGCATCCAGTAAAACTCTTATGCATTCATCTCCTTTTAACGTAAACGTCAATTGACTACTGTATGGAGTAGCTATGCGACTCATAATTTTCTTATCTGTCACTTATCTAAATGTTTCCAATTCCTTGTCATTTGTAATTTCTTCTGTCTTTATTGGCAACACCCATTCAGTAGTATTATTTGAGGTTTTATTCAACCTGTCGTTACTTTGATTCTCAGTACATTGAGCATGTTAATAGTATTATGTTTCCTAACCAAAGGACTAAAATGCTCATTCACTCCTTGCTTAAAAGAAATTCCCGCATGATCTTTAGTCAAATTAAATACAATTTCGTGTTTACTTTAGCCAATAAAACCCTAGTGCAAACTTCCGCGCCAAAATTGGTATAATCAAAAATCCAATTTCTATACAAAATTTCCTAATTGTACTGGCAGTATTACTATTACTTGTTGAACCTTACAATTTTTTTTTTTAAACTACTGCGCCCTTAATCTGAAATGGTTTCATAGAGAGTATTGACATTGTGAGTTTTGACTATCTGGCAAAAGCTTGAGATATAAAAGTAATGTCACAGAACATTGCCTGTATCTAACAATCCTCTAACTTGAAAATCAAATATTAATACATCAAGTACAAACCTGAAGGGCTCTATAATTTGTTTATTAATTTTATTGTATGTCCTACATAAATTCGGTCATCGAGAAGTCTGATTTTGGTTCTAGAGAATCCATAATTTTTCAAAGCATTTACATCTTTGTCAGAAATCTCTGAGTATCCTAACCCCCTTTTATTATTTTGTCAATCATACTTATAGGTATTAACATTCTCAACATAATTTGTAAGATATCCCCTATAATTGAGGCTGATACGATAACTAGACTTTTAGCGTCTAATGACTTACATTTAATTGTCATTACTATTGGCAACCGGGACGTTCTAAATTTCTACACAGTTTGTATTTCACTTGTATAAATTTTCTATTTCTTCTAATGTTTCCGCGCTACTTAACTCAGTGTTATTTGTAATTTGATACTGGTACTATCCTGCAAACAAGTTTCCCACTTTTATTTTTATAGCCACGCAAACCGGAACTATAATACACCCCCCAAACTATACACCCCCCATACTCTTATACACCCCCCATACTCTTATACACCCCCCAAATCTTATGTTTCTGTAATTTCCAAACTATCCTAACTTTAGTCTCATCAGCTCTTTCCATTTCACGAACACCAAATTGTAGGCTATAAAAAGCCTACACGTCTACAGTAAAAGGCAAAGCCTTTAACATCCTGGTCACGGCTTGACCATATTGTAACTAACCCTCCCTTCATCAAATATGTTTGAACGATTAAAAACACCTTGGCCGGGTGATCATCAGACTCTACATTATGAAAAGTTAGTAACCCAAGAACTTTTAGAGTTTGAGAACTAAAGTATTTAGAATAGAGGTAAACTGTATATAGATGGTACTTGTTAGTGTTATTCAATAATAATTTTAAAAGCATTTAATTACTAGTTATATGGGAAGGGCCTGGGGTCAAGGAAGTTAGGAAGGAAAATGGGGTTGGGGGGAAAAGTATTGTAGGCTCCAGCCTCGCCAACAATCGTGAATGCCATCCACTGTGTGCATTCCCCAGGGAGCGGAGTAAGGAAAGACAAGGTATATTGTTATCTTAACTATAGAGCAACAACAACCATTCAATCCAACATAATTGTATAATTATTAAAGGACATTGTCCTAATGTGTAATAAGAGCAAAGCCCATGTTTTATATAGTGGATCTAGTCCTGTGGTAGAAACGCAGAGCAATGCTCGCAGTAGTAGTATATTATAAATGGGTACTGCCCATAGTTGTTTTATAAGGGCAGAGCCCACAGCATCGCTGTAATTGGTTCTTGACCAAATGTAGTAATATTAGGGCAGAGCCACAATGTTGTTGTAAATGGATCTTGTCCAACAAAATAGTATAAATATAAGGCAAAGCCACAGTAACTGAAGTTACTTCTTCTCAGATAGACATTGTTTTCATGATGATATTGGTGAGGCCCCCAATCGTCTCCAGTACAAGACAGGGCCGGAGTTACTTGGAATTGATGGAACAGACTCAGTGTGAACCTCCACCTAGGTATCTACAGTTACACATCTGATATTCCTCCAATGCCGGTTACCATGTCCATAAGGAACCTAGGAACACCACCAATTATTTACACCAATTGAAAATAGAATATTAATTTATAGTCCTTAGGATTTGCCCAATACTTAACTTGCAAGCCTATGGTTTTGTTTTTATTTTGGTTATTAGGCTCCTTCATCGTTATCATATAAACAATCATATTGGACTGAAATAGTTTTCAGATATTCAAGTATGTAGTAATTCTTGGGAGAAATAATTAAAGGTTTGGTAGGAAATGATTAATTGGAAGAAGGATAGGACATCGAATTCTTCAATCATTAAATCCTAATTTAACCATAATTCGACGCTGTTGAATATAATGTTTGTGGCTGGATCGATAAAACAAAGACTCCCTATAGTAGAATCATTCCCTTATCTATCCATTTTGTAGAGTGTGCGTAAAAGATATCTCCTGCGTGTGTAGTAAATATGCTTGCAGTGGATAGTTTCACAAACCAGTAATCAGTTGATAGTGTCGCCTAAATTATACGAGTTGTGAGTTCGTATAATGACAACAAAAACATACAATGTTACTCATTCGCGAAAATACCTCCAGATTGTAATGTGGTATCAAATTATTGTCAAATTAAAGAAATTCAACTAAAAATTATTTGAACGATTTGACAACTTAGCGCGGTAGGTTTACAGGATAGGGAAACATCCTAAGCCTTAATTGCACTAAAACGAACCTAATAGCCAATGCTCCTCCTTAATGATCAGCCGTATAGACCACAGCAAAGGCTGGCATAGAACCACTGAAGGGTAACAATGGCATCCGAGACATGTGACTACTGAACATTAAGTGGTGTTTAAATTACGCCTTTGCACCCTAAGCCTTATCTGCACTAAATCGAACCTAAAAGCCAATGCTCCTCCTTAATGATCAGCCGTATAGACCACAGCAAAGGCTGGCATAGAACCACTGAAGGGTAACAATGGCATCCGAGACATGTGACTACTGAACATTAAGTGGTGTTTAAATTACGCCTTTGCACCCTAAGCCTTATCTGCACTAAATCGAACCTAAAAGCCAATGCTCCTCCTTAATGATCAGCCGTATAGACCACAGCAAAGGCTGGCATAGAACCACTGAAGGGTAACAATGGCATCCGAGACATGTGACTACTGAACATTAAGTGGTATTTAAATTACGCTTTGCACATCTTAACTTCCAACACACATAGAACATAAAAGATATAGGTATAGGACTTTAAATATCTGCATCAGGTTCCTTTAAGCTGTTAAATAAACACATTAAAATATAATTATAGAATGTAAGGGGCCACAACTCGTACTTAAAACCTGTTAATAAAACATTGTAAATTTCCACACACACCAGACATGTAAAATGTAGGTATTAAATTTAAAAGTAACTGCAACTCGTTCCAAGCTGTTAATAGAACATTAAAATATAATTATAAAATGTAAGAGACTGCAACTCGTTCTTAAAACCTGTTAATAAAACATTGTAAATTTCCACACACACCAGACATGTAAAATGTAGGTATTGAATTTAAAAGTAACTGCAACTCGTTCCAAGCTGTTAATAGAACATTAAAATATAATTATAAAATCTAAGAGACTGCAACTCGTTCTTAAAACCTGTTAATAAAACATTGTAAATTTCCACACACACCAGACATGTAAAATGTAGGTATTGAATTAAAAAGTAACTGCAACTCGTTCCAAGCTGTTAATAAAACATTAAAATATAATTATAAAATCTAAGAGACTGCAACTCGTTCTTAAAACCTGTTAATAAAACATTGTAAATTTCCACACACACCAGACATGTAAAATATATAGAAATTAAAAGTCTCCACATCTCGTTCCAAGCTGATAATAAACATTTTAGATTTCAAACACAAGACACGTAAAATGTATGGAAATTAAAAGTGACTGCAACTCGTTCCAAGCTGTTAATAAGACATTACAATATTTTAATTCCAGTTGTACAATAAGTGATTTAATTTATTAATCAATAAAACTGCACAATATCACTCATTATAACAACAAGAAACACCATTTTGGTTCATTTAGATTTTTTTTCTTTCAAAATAACTTAGAACGTACAAACACAACATTAAAACTTCTAATCGATTGCAAAATCAGATTATATATATATATTTTTATTCTAAGAACCAAAATGGTAGTAAACAGAATTGTCACAAACCTCCGTCGTTTTCTTTTGTTCTTAGGGTCGTCAGGCTATTATAACTTCTGAAATAAATATTATTCAAAGAGAACAAACGTACACACATACTCGCAGAGGTTTCTTCATTTTGATTGACTTTTGATCAATCAATAACATAATATCACACAAGGCACTGATGGAAAGTCACCTTTATCATAACCAGACAAATTGTTAATAAACCACTCGAAGGTTTATCTCAGTAATGTATCTCTAATACAATGTTTGCTCTAACAATCAATGATGGTATCTTAATGTTGGATAACAGTTAAACATTTTAAAACCAATCGAAGGTTTTATCTTTAATTACCGCAACCATCAAACGAAGTAACCAACATTGGAATATTAATTTATGTATTATTTTTTTGATTGACTTTTTGATCAATCAATAACATAATATCACACAAGGCCCTGATGGAAAGTCACCTTTATCATAACCAGACAAATTGTTAATAAACCACTCGAAGGTTTATCTCAGTAATGTAACTCTAATACAATGCTTGCTCTAACACTCAATGATGGTAACTTACTGTTGGATAACAGCTAAACTTTTAAAACCAATCGAAGGTTTTATCTTTAATTACCGCAACCATCAAACGAAGTAACCAACATTGGAATATTAATTTATGTATTATTTATCTATCACAAAATAACCGGCGAGCCTGACGACCCACAGAATCAGCTTTTCCTTCCGGAACAATCCATAGTGCTAAAAAGGAATGGATTAATTACCCCACCCCGTTCGATCTAATATAACGAAATTTTACATTATTATCGACCTAAAATCTAGAGTTCTAGATAGGTCACCCTTTTTATTATTATATTTAATCGCGAGAAAAGGAGAAGCGTAAAAAGCGTTGCCCATCACAGTTGAGACATGTGTAACTACTCTTAATTCTAAAGACTTAAATATACACGTGGAGGCTGAAAAAAATAACACTATTAACATGTCTCCTAATCCGGGTCACGACACGCTTTACGCATTATTTGATTATTTTTTTGTCACTCCTTTCCTTTTATCATTATCTTAAAGAGTAACATTTTCCACTTTTGGGAAATTGTTATGTAACTCTTAAAGGCAATGTCATGTTATACTCGAACAAAATTTATGAACTTTTTAAAAATATGGAACAAAGAAATTCGCGTTCTGTGCTCATTCTCAAAAGATTAATTTTTGTATTAATAAACTACATTAAACCTTCACACGGAACCACTCCGACACATAGCAGTGATTCTTTGCAGTAATAGTATTTTTTAAATAAAAAAATCCTGTTACTGTTGGTTTTTTTTTTTTTTTTTTTTTTTGTTACTTAAATCGTAACTATCAATGTTTTTTTTTTTTTTAATTTTACAATGTAGCACAGTCCTAAATATTCCTAAACTTTCCCACCTTACAAACTAGCTGAAAGTTCTGTTGTATCATTCGCTTGATAATAAAATAAAAATACACAGAAGGTGTATTTACTAAGCTTTACATAGACTTTGTGTCTAAGCCTTGCCTTAAACTGCCCTATAACTTATAAACTAAATTCGAAAGACGTCTACAATTCGTCTAATTTAACTACCAGCTTAAGGCAATAGCTTGCAAATTTTTTGTAATGAGTAATATATCAAATATATAAATACATGTAAATACTTGTTTATTTTTTTTTTCATTTGTGTTATGTACGCAGGAAAATAACATCGACATGGTGTGTATTTTGAAAACAAGTGGTGTAATTACTTATATCTAAATGTTGTAAATTCTTATCCTAAAGCTGTTCCTAAATTTTATTTTCATGATTTATTAATTCCTCTTGTGAGTAATAAATCATTACTTAGTAATTGAATAAGCGTTTCTATGGTTTATCGATTAAGTAAACACTTTATCGATAAACAACCTTCACCCAACCTGTGATTGTGTAATGCGAAATGACACAACAGAAAAACATAAGAAAATATAGTCCTAAATTCACACGAAATGAGTACAAAATATAACAACAGAAATTAAATAAAGTAACAACAAAGTATTTGTTAAATTTATATCTACTATTTAAATGAAAACATTTTAACAAATACTTCATCATTAACGAACATGATTATTAATATTTCTCAGCTGCCCCTGAAAGACACATTTCACTGGAAATTAGCGGTGGGTGTTGCGCAACGTAGATAGTTATTGCAACTATTTATCGGCTCAACAGCTGTTAGCGGCTATCGTACTCCGACGAAACTATCTATTTCTTGGAAACTATCTATTTCGCGAATGCACTGCGCGGCACGCGCACGACAACGTTCGGTTAGTCTCGCTACTTGCTAAAACTCCTATCGGCATAATTCGGAAGTCGCACGCGGTTCGAACGAAACAGAAAATAAAATCGCTTTGTCACATTCACACGTTGCTATTTAACTTTTAACTTTAACTCGTATGAAATAAGGACACAAACTATAGATGTAACATACTGTTTGTGTTCAATTGAAAAGAAATTTGAAGTGTGAATATCGTATTGAAGAGAAAATGACCTTGACCCACTCGAATTCAATTAGTCTGTTGATGCGGTGTTGTTTTTAGACACCATAATTATCGCTGATTTTCGAGTTCACAAATGTGTAAAAATGTAAGATAATACAGCGTAAAGACGTACCTACCTACTTACTTTAGTAATAAAACTTTATTAATATAGTAATTGGGTACCTAAGTACATATTTCCAAGAGTTGTTGTAAACAGTGAATAAAAAGTTTTTGATTATATTTGTTTTGGTGAAGTGTAGTTAAAAACAATTAGATTTAAGAATGTAAATATACTATGAAGTGTAGATAATGAACAATTCGATTAAGGAGTGTAAATATACTGTAAATAATAATATAAGTAATAAGGATATCGTACATTAACTAAACTATTAAGTAAATTTATAAAACTATACATAGTGCATAATGTCGCGAATTAACGCGAGTGTGCTATGGGACTTTTTTTTTTAAAAAGACGACACTACTAAGAAGGCTAATTGTACAGATGCCTACTAAAGAGTCGCTTCGAACCGCGAAATAGCGATAGAATAGGATAGCACCTTGTAAAAAAAACCGCTATCAAAATAGATAGTTTTAAAAACCGCTATTGAAATTCAATAAATAGTTGCGTTTCGTTGCCCGATAAAGCCGCTAAGACCCACCTCTACTGGATATATAAAATATAAAAAAATTACTTACAACCTCTGCTTGAAGATCACTAAACACACAATTTAAAATAATAAAAAGAATTTAATAATTTAAACTACTTACACAGCTCTATCTCGAAAATATTGCTATTTTATGGTAATTTTAGCTATCCAGCGCTATACAAGGCTACGGAGCCTTTATATTGCACACCTGCGTTCCCGACGGTGGTGAAATTCTGACTAACTCCTACCTAACCCCTGAAATACACATTTCACTGGAAATATAAAATAAATTACTTACAACCTCTGCTTGAAGATCACTAAACACACAATTTAAAATAATAAAAAGAATTTAATAATTTAAACTACTTACACAGCTCTATCTCGAAAATACTGCTATATTTATGCTATCCACTATTTTTATGGTAATTTTAGCTAAAATTACCATAAAAATAGTGGATAGCTAATCCAGCGCTATACAAGGCTACGGAGCCTTTATATTGCACACCTGCGTTCCCGACGGTGGTGAAATTCTGACTAACTCGGTGCGCCAGCGGCCCATATTTTTTTTCTATTGTTTTTCTATTCTTTTGTACGCCTAAGCACAACCCCTAAGCAAATTTCTTACTCACTCACTCCAGTGCATAATGTATCTTGTGTCTTTACCTGCTGCCATAAACTTAGAAACGATAACGTTTTATGACTTTGCCTTTAGCCTAAAATGACCCGTTCGCTAAAAGATTTAAGGAATATATTTGTATAGCCTTCTATCCTATCACCGTCCATTCCTGCAATACCATTGAATAATGATGTACTAAGTAAAGCTTATTTACCTTGAATTACTTATTAAGTGATGATTTAACTATAGTAATAATTATGTGTTACAAATAGGGGTTAGGTACAGCATATAATATCAGATGTCTCGGGGTGATGAGCGCAATGCAGTGCTATGCAGTGCTTTTTAAGGATTTAAAAGTTCTCGGCGGCACTGCAATTGTTATGTGCAAGCGTGGCGATTATCATCAGGCGAACGACCTGCTCGTCTCATCACTCAGCACCAAAAAAAAGTTCCGGAGTTACGCTGACCCTGCTTGAAGCAAGTGGGCCTTATTAGATCAGCTGGTTCAAAGCAATCTATTACGTGCCACAACGTGGCACAAACTTGACCCTATAACCAAAATAGAAGTAACGAAAAACAAAACTATAAGTGAACAGTAGAATTCATACTTATATAAATGTGAAAGAAACTGTTTATTACTCGCGACTAAACGGCTAAACCTATCTTGATAATATTTAGCGCAAATTTCGCGTAGAAATTTAGCCCGGAGAACGACGGATAATCTTCATTCCAATTCACAGCTACGACATGGTCACTGGTTAAGTTATTCTTATGGCTTTTTATTACTGTATTCCGTTTGAAAGGCATTGTAGCTAGCGAAATTACTGGGCATTATGAGATTTAAGAGCTAATTGTCTCAGGGTAAAGAGCGCAGTGTAAAGCCGCGCAGGTTTTTGCAAAGTTCTGGATGGTGCTGCAAATGTTATGGGCAGGTATTTTGCACCAAGACACGAAACAAATGCTTTGCTTTTTTTGTGCATAAACATTTGTCCCGTCGCGGGAATCGAATCCGCAACCTCAGTGGTGTATGAGATTTGAGCCGACCTGCCCAACCAGTACACTACAGTCTGTCAAAGATATTATTATATAGGTAGATATATAAGCGCGCGCGTGCACTCTCCTCTTATGTAATCGTTTCTTTTAGTCATTTCGTTGTTTTTTTTAAAGCTAATGTTTTTTATTTTATAAATAGTTGTAATTTTATGAATAGAAAAATTTGGAAAAAGCATAAATAGGTACAAAGTCATACATATTGCTCAATAACTTTATTTCTAAATTTATATAGTAGAATATTAAATAAATAAATATTTTAGTAGGTATATATTGTTAATAACCTTTTTTATATTTTCACTGCTTTTTCTGCGTTATTCGCAAAGAAAGACTCCACTAACGTAAAAATATGATAACGCGTTCGATTATACCTACCCATGTTCTAATCAGAGCTGACCTTTCGCTGACCTTTGTACAAAGGCCGGGATCTGTTTTACCCGTTACCTTAATCAAGTTGGTACATTGGGGAAATTATCGCTTGAGTAGCTGTTAGTCTTGTCAGCGTTCCGTTGGAATGAACAAGGATCCTAATTTTGGATAAAAAAAATCGCTCGCTCTAAAACGTTATAGGAAAACATTGCCTATGACCGCTTACGCGCATCGGATTGGCGCTCTAGGAGCTGGCCGCGGTTACAAAATACTTAATAGTAAGTACACGCCGCGGTTGTAATGATTTTGTCACTTACGCGGTAGGTCACAATACGCCGTTCGTCACTTACGCAGTTTGTCAATACCACCCACCGAACGTAGCCAAGCAGTCAGCGACTTCGTGATAATTTTTGATGAACCATCATGGAGTAAGGTTTGAGCGGGCGGCCGCCCGCGCATCTCGCCTCGACACCGCCAGTGGTCGCCGCGATCTCGCAGCGTAAACTCGCCCCTGATGAAGAGCATCGGACATGCTCGAAACCTAGGTCGACTAATTCGACAAACTACGTGAGTCCTAGCCGTTTTATTAAATATTTATAAGGTTTGAGCAGTCGCTCAACAGTCTTTGTTCATAGTTACTTTCATTATATGATTTAACGTCAACAAATGTATCGCTTGCGCTAAGTTTTCACCATAATCAAAAATCTATTATAATCGGTGTTCGTTGCTCGCTTTTAAATTGTCCTATCTTCAACCTTGTGACGTCACATTGCGTGTCTTCAAGTCACGCTGCGTTTGCTGTTACCCTATTTGTCTTGTTTCTACCCCATACCGGGTTTCAATGCCAATATCACGATTTCAACGCACCATCTAACTTACAGCAACTTGAATCCCAATCAGTAATTACGCGCTTCGGCAATCAGCATAATATTGTCCCATGGGCGACCTTGTGACGTCACGTTGCGTGCCATCAAGTCACACTGCGTTTGTAATGTTGCCCATTTGTCTGTTTCTCCTCCAATGGCGGGTAACCTCGCCAATGTCACGGGCGGTGCCGATTGTGCGCTCGGGCGAACTGAGGCATGTCGTTACTGCTTTTTCGTCATCGATTATGTATTGTTGTCATCGATCGCTGCGGTTTTGGTAAGGTTTTTCCGCAAAAACTTTTAATGTTGTTACCTACTTTTTTTCACTTCATCTACTTACCTCCAATTCCATTAGGCACTTGCAATCCAAAAGTAGCATAGCTGTAAAAGTGGCAAACACATACACATCAATATGGTAATAAAAGATGGGACAAGAGTTATCGGCTAATATACATTTTTATAATTCAATGCGACAAATACAATCTGAGCAAATTGAGCTACAAGTTTACATATCTACGCTTTCAAAACGTCACACTGTGCCAAAGACAGAGAGATCTGGGTGTTGCTGTTATTGTAACCATCAGGCAAACGACCAGATCGTCTTGTCATTCAGTTACATAAAAAAACTTGTGTGTTATCAACAAAATTAATGTGCAATTTACATTAATTTTGTTGATAACACACCGTATATATATTTTTTTTGCCTATATTCCTCCACTTGTGGGTTGTCCGGAAGAGATCGTTTTGAGCGATAAGACCAACCATTGTGATACTAGTATTAAGTTAATTGATATTTTAGTTTTAATTGTTTCTGTATCATGGTTTTATAATAAAGAGTTATTCTATTCTATTCTATTACCTTTATCGTGCATGCATTTTGCCTAAAGTTTAATTATTGCTGCAGTTGTTTACTTCATACTTTCTACCGACCAGTTTTGTATCAGTGAGGTGCGCACGAACCATTTGCGAAACGCAATCGTACGTAAACAATAGCAATTTTCAAAGATAATCCGATGGATTACAACTAATGTTATAAAAAAGTTATTTTCGCCGTCTTTTATTTTCTTTTTTTTCAGTAATCGGTTTTAATTTTTTTTACTCATTATGAAGCTAAATGCCTTCGCAAAGAAAAACCGAACCAGTGGAAGAAAAACCTAAACTCAATTTACGAAATGCGACTTACGACGTTTCTCTTTTGTTTGTGGCATAATGATAGCTTATGCTTTTAGTAAATTGACTTAAACGGCTTCGGTAAAGTTTTGGCACGTATCCGATTATATCAGGCTAAGTTTAATCTTTGACCTTGCCTTGAGCATTGCCAATTAACCTTGTGTTTCTGACATAACTATTGATTTTGCGGCCAAAACTCAGCAGTGTTTTACAAAGGTCAGTTTTTAGCTTAAAATTTTCCTTTTCGTAATTTACGGAAGGTCTTATTAGGTACTAGCTGCGCCCTGTGGTTTCACCCGCAGTTTCCCGGGATAAAAAGTAGCCTATGTGTTAATCCAGGGTATAAGCTATCTCCATACCAAATTTCATCAAAATCCATTCAGTAGTTTTTGCGTGAAAGAGTAACAAAGGTACATCCATACGTCCATACATCCATTCTTACAAACTTTCGCGTTTATATATTAGTAGGATTATCAAATAAAACAATCCTAAAAATCACGGAGGCTATTTGTCTGATAGAGCATAATAAATCTATTTATTTCATTCAATATGAATGGGCTAATTTCAGTAAACAGTTTTCAATACAATATCTAATAGACTTTAATATAAGGCACGTAAACGTCTCCATGTACTTCAGGACTATCTCTTTATTCTGATTTTAGTATGCTGCAGTAATATTACAATTACAACTTATCACAAAATGTGTGTAGATAGATACTCGTAGATAAACAGTTTATTGTTAAAATCCTTAAAAATAGGTAGGTGGTACATGCAGGCGAGGCTCCAGCGCTCAAAATAAGTTGTGGTCATATGTTCTATGAACTCGCTCATGATCGATATAATGCATTCTTACAAAGGAGATGTTTACAAAATATATGACGCCCTGACCAAATTATGTGCAGTGTATAGTTCCACGTAGGCAAAGCCATGGGGCGAACACTAGCTCAGCATCAGCATATCTAAGGATCTAAGGATGATTAAGAATTTCACTGCGTTCCGAATTACCCACGATTCATTGTTTTTATTTTATTGTATTAGCATTAGATGTAATATCATTAGCCTATCGACCTCAATAGACCGTGAAAGTGTGACGTCACAAGTCTATTAGGGTTGTGGGCATGCCCATCGTACCCACATCGGTGGATCCGCGCTTGGGTACATCAAAAACAAGTAATTATGTTCAAACAAGTACCATGTATTTTATCTTACGTGTTACTTTTTAATTTATTTCTTTGTGGTTGTCAAATAAACGTTTTTTTCTTTCTTATGTAGTTTCAGAAACTAAAAGAAATATCAAATAAATCGAATAAAACACAAAATAAATAAGAAGAAGCCAGTACCATGTTATTTTTGTTACCATGCAGAAACATGTTACTCTAGCATGCATAGCAACAAACACGGCAATAGCTACACAGCTGTAAAAGGTCTCTAATAAACACTCATAATCACGTCATTAAAGGGCCACTCTACTGCCCCAGATTCCGTATTTCCCCTCGAAAACGTTCCAAATATTGCCCCAAAACCGGCTACCCCACATCAATCAAGTTTTTCTTGCCCAAAGAAATAAATGGCCAACATAAATCATTATAGATGGACGGTGTTCCCGGTTTCTTTTGAACAAACCCGCTTTTATCTCTAAGGATATCTATTCCCATTTATTTCTATATTATATGACAAAGTGTCGCAGAGAAGAAAGAGGATCTTATGCTTTTATATGGGTTAGATGTGGGTCAATGACTTCTGCATTTATAGGAATAATATAGGTAGAAACATATTATGGAATCCATATCCATATCCATATATCCATATGTATAACATTGTTGTGTACCTAGTGTCTTAATAATTTTAATTATTATTAATATTTTAATTAAAATATTGGTAGTATTTTATAGTTTGTTTTTAGCTGTAGAAGATTGTTACTTGTGTTTTGTTTTTTATACCTAATAAAAAACATGACTGTTATGTTGAATACAGATTTCAAGAAAATAAATATCTCTATTAACAGCAATTATTAATATATAAAATTAATAAATGAATTTAGCTTATAATAAAGAACATATGATACTGATGTTAAAGGTAATAGAAGTAATAGAAATTTTAATAAATCATCCACATTTTGTCTAAGTGCAAAAGATAAATGTATAAAATAAGCACCTACCTTTAAAACATTACTCAAGAACAGTTCTTAACTTAGCAGGGGTGAAAATTCTTCGCTCTCCTTTTTCTTAGCCGCTCTAAGCCTTGTCGACTCTCTATTTTTACTTCGCAACTATTTTCTCTCGTTTTTATTTTATCGCGGTTATTCTATATGCTTTATTTTTTAAATAATTTAGATAAGTTGAAGTAATCGTAAATTGTTTTTCATCTTTTGCCACGCAATAAATTCTGGGAAAAAATCACAATAAACTTAAAAAATATATCTCAACTCGGCACAATTTATTTATGAGTAAGCCTAAGAGAATAAGTATCGTTATCAATTTTATAACGTTTTTAAAAGTTTTCACACGAAAATCTGGCAACACTAGAAAATCTAAAACGCTGGAGGTGTTCAAATTCAGAACGAAGTCTTCGTTCAGAACAAGTTCTGACGTAACTTACCGCTGAAGTTAGTCAAAAGCAAAACAAGGGCGCATCGTTACTCTATATAATAAATTCCCCGAGTTGTGTGACACACATTTTACCGCCTATTATTGTCTGGGACTTTTTGGCGGGAAGTGAAAAGTTCGATTTTGTTTTATTTTCCAAACAAGTATTATTTCGAGTGATCATGTGTAATATCGGTGGAATATTAACCATTATGTGTTCGTAAACGTGCACGAGTGTAGGCAAATGAAACAAAATAGAGAAAACATTGTTTTTTTATGTTCTCCCAAAATGTCCATGGAAAGCTTCAATAAAGTCCCACCACTTTATTGAAGCACTAGGAGAGGGTCCGGCTGGTTGCTGATGACCCTCATTCTCAACAAAAGTATAATAAATGGAATAATAAACTATCAAATAAAAATTACGTAAGACATGGCGGTATGGTCCTAGAGACTTTAGCCTGCCTTAAGGGGCGAACTCAAACAAAAAAAAACTATTATTGTCTGTATGGCCTATTATTTTACGTAATGGGGAGCGATACTCACAGCGGATTAAGGGGACGTTTGGTGGCTTGACCTCATAACAAATCCGAAAATGACGCAAAGCGCCGTTTATTTAATTAATAAAGTAAGCCAGTTAATTAAGGGAAACCATACCGTGAGTAAGGGAAGTCCTCAGATCAATGTAAATTGGGGCATAGGAAAAGACAATAACACTGTAGATGTATTGTCTGTTCCTATGATTTGGATACATACAGTTAAAAATAGGGATATCCTGAAGGATAGTGGAGATTGGGGAAATGAGCGCTGGCATTCTGCACCAGTACCAAAATACTTCGATGTATATAATACATTGCACGGAACACTTGCTTCTAGTAACTGAAACAATTTGCCAGATATAGAGCAGTTTGTAGAGCAGTTCTCGTGTTAGGTCTCTCGTGTGCGGGAGGCTGTCTGGGTAGGTACCTCAGCTTTGCCAGTTATTCTGCCATCAAGCAGTAGTGCGCAAGTATTACTGTGTTCCGGTTCGAAGTGCATTGCAGCCAGCGAAATTACAGGGCATACTAATGTCTCGGGTTGATCGCAGCGCTACGCAGTGCCTTTTATGGTATTAAAATTTCTGGGTGGCAATGCAATTGTTATGGGCAGGCGAGGCGCTTACCATCAGGCGAACGACTTGCTCGTCTCATCACTCAGAAGCATAAAAAAAAGTTTCGACGTTATTTGTCTGTAGCCTTTACATGCGAAATTTGGATAAAGGCCTCCTTTTCATCACGTTGCCCTTCTAATAATAATATAAAATATATTATGTACATAATAACTAATGCCGAATTGCCGACCATAAATCAGTTATTCAAATACCTTTAGATTTTCTGAATAAATAACAAAGCGAGGGAAACAACCAAAGTTTGCTAATTGGAAAAGTGACAATTTAGGAGAGAACTTATTTATAGGAAGTTTCAGTGAAATATAATACTAGAAAAATCATTTATTTTTGTACAAATAAGCAATAACTAAGCTAAAAAATCGTGAGTGTAGCCGGCCCATTCTCTCTAAGAGAAAAGGCCCCTGTCCCAGCAGTGGGAACGCGATGGGCTGATGATGATGATGATGAATGTAAACGCCAAAAAATTTAGTTCCGTGATTTTGGCCGTGTTCATTAAGATTCTGGTCGCACTATATAAATAATACTACTTTATTTGACGTATATACTTTTATTATTTTATCTAATAGGTATTTTAAATTTTGGGGAAAAATATCATCCCTGAAACGACGTATGGATCGACGATGTTTACGACCATGAACATGTAAAAAGTTATATAATATTTAGTAAGATTTAAAATACAAAGGAAGGTCTCTTCTTATCCACTAATTGAATGCAGCTTTATCTATTACTTGTTAGGTATTTTGTGTGGGAATCTCTTAACTAGGTACTTCCGTTCTTTATCGTACGTTTTACTATATTTTACTGTATTTATTACTCTTTGTTTTTGCCAAACTAAACAAAATGTTAGAGATCTGAGTCTTGATTAACTAATTAAATATTTAGTCTACATGTATAGTCTAATTTTTCATTTTTGCTATCAAACTTGGGTTTGCACGGTTTGTTCATTCAGCCATTTATATTTTTTTTTCTGCGAACAGTTTTTAGAATATTGAATTGAATAATATTGCAATCCAATTTTTAAATAAATATATTTTTTTAAGTTAGCCCGTTAGGGCAGGCTCTAGGACCATACCGCCATGTCTTTCGTAGTTTTTATTATTTGATAGTTTAATATTCAATTTATTATACATTTGTTGAGGATGAGGGTCAACAGCAACAAGCCGAACCCTCTCCTAGTGATTCAATAAAGTGATGGAACTGTAATTAAGCTTACCATGGACTTTTTGGGAGAACATAATTAGCAATGTTTTCTCTATTTTGTTTCATTTGCCTACACTCGTGCACGTTTACGAACATATAATGGTTAATATTCCACCGATATTAAACATGATCACTCGAAATAACAATTGTTTGGAAAATAAAACAATATCGAACTGTATCACTTTTCACTTCCCTCCAAAAAGTCCAAATTCCTAAATAGTTTAGTTTACATGTATAGTCTAATTTTCTATTTTGCTATCAAACTTGGTTTCGCACGGTTTGTTCATTCAGCCATTTTTGTTTGTTTTTCTGCAGAGGATTTGTAGAATGCTGGATTGTATTGCAATCCAATTCCATACAATCTTGAGCCTTAATTCCAACACCTACTTAGAAGAACTCAATTCCAGTAGGCACACAAACACACGAAGCAGCGTTTAGTCAAACAGCAGGCTTGTTTACACGAGCCAAGTTTGCGTCACACTCAGACACAATGTTCTACATACAGGGAGGCAATTTTACAGTAGTTCGGTATTACGTCATTGTATAGGGTGGAACGTAGCGTAACACAACTGCAGAAAATTCGACCTTCCTCTCTTAGACAAAGGTGCTACTTTCCCTTGAGGCGTTTCGTGACCGAGACGTGGGACGCACCATGTTGCCCCTCATGGGGTTTTCACCTTTCTTCCTCAAGAGAAAAGTGCTATTTTCCCGTAGGATGGTGCGCGACCGAGACCCATTTCCCAGGCTTTCCTCAGCCTGCCTAATGTGAAAACTTTGACGTCAACCACATTAAACGTTCCTTAACCGCGTTTTGAGCGGTGCTTAACACGAGTTGTAGTAATCGTATTGCTGGTTATGTTTAGAAACTATCAGAATTCGGTACAGCTCTATAAATTATTAACTTTTACAGTCATTCTACTTTTTTTTAACTAAAGAGGAGAAGTGTTATAAGCTTGACCACTATGTTTGTGTCTGTCTTTGGCACCGTAGCTCTTAAAGGGGTGAACCGATTTGGATGCAGTTTTTTTTATTTGAAAGCAGGTTTTCTGGCGGTGGTTCTTAGACATGTTTTACCAAAATTTCAGCCGCTTTTTTTTTACTTTTTATAGGTTATTTGTGTCGAGGTTTTTTTAATTTTAGTTTACTGAAATTCGCTTGTTAACAGTATTAGATACTGCCCGTATAACGAGCTAGAATTAAGTTTAGTTGACTCTTTAAGAATTTAACTTGACGCTGTTTATTTTTCAAAAATTATTTCGTTTTTTGGAAACTGGGATGACATATTTGTATAGTATATTAATTACTAGCGACCCGCCCCGGCTTCGCACGGTTATTATACATATAAACCTTCCTCTTCAATCACTCTATCTATTAAAAAAAACGCATCAAAATCCGTTGCGTAGTTTCAAAGATTTCAGCATACATAGGGATATAGGAACAGAGAAAGCGACTTTGTTTTATACTATGTAGTGATTTATATGTTGCTAAAATACAATAGGAGATAAGGCCACCCATTTTACATTTACATAATTTTATATAAATAGAAAACTCTTTGTTGTTCTTAAAAAGGAATTACAGTAGTAACACTCTCGCGTGTGTATATTTTAGGATAAAAGATATCGTGAGTTTGATCCATTATAATTTATTAATTATAATAGCCCATTACTTTCCCACTGCTGGGACTCGGGCCTTCTCGCGTAGAGAGAATATGGGCCATAATCACCACGCTGGCCCAGTTCAATACCTATATATTATATGTAGTATATAAAATATATAAAAACAAATCTAATTTAGTAATTTCGTTTATATGTATATATGTATACTTCTCTATTTTTTTCTTAAATTGTTTTCTTAAATATTGTGAGCAAAAAACAAGCTTACGGTCAATTATGGTGAGTGTTTATTCATGCCATAGGCATTCTATACCGCTAGAGGTGTTACCAACGCGTTGCAAGCAGAAAAAAATTAAAAATTGAAAAATATGTTACGTTCGATTTTATTGCTTATTGAAACGTTTTTATATAAACACTTCAACATAGTCACGAAGTGCAAACAAGAATATGCTTTATTTGCATAGCAACAATATAGATTTATGTTATTGCGATAACAACATAATGAGATGATCATGAATATTACGAAGCACGTGAAATTCACGTTATGGTTATAAATAATGCAAATAACCGGAGTACATGAAAAAAAACGTGTAGAACAAACTACTCCAAACTAGAATTAGCCGGTCCTAGGTGTGTTAAGTTTGCATGGGATCTCTTAGCTTTTGAGCAAATTTTTTTTTTTTTTTTTACGCTTAATAGATCTATGTTTGGCCACTATCTGGCCTGATGGTAAATAATACTAGTTCCTTAAACGTCTTATAAGAGCCATCAAATATATTGTCCAAAGTTTACCTATGTTTTTTGGCTAATAGTGATACGACAAACAAATGAATGCCGCTTAGAACGCCAAACGACGATCGACGATCTCGTAAAACAAAAGACGATCGCAAGTTAAACTCTTTTTACTTTAAAAAGGTTGTACTAATTAGCAGTTCCATTGCAGGTTTCATTAAAAACTAATTAAGTACGCCGCACTTAAAACTAATACGCTTTATGTGCACCTAATAGAAATTTCCCCCAAGCTCAACACACTTTTGCCGCCGAATTGGGTCATTCGCCCATTGACGTCTGCCGTGTCAAAACTGTAATAGGGAAATACCTTGACATGCTTGCGCCAGCTCACGGCTCCAAGCTCCATTGTCGTATTAAACCAGCATTGTATTGTTTACTATAATTTACGTCGTTTTACGTGTCGCCCTAGAACGTGACACGTCACTTTTAATTCGCGCCACAATGGTAAATAGGTATAAAAGAATGGAAACAGTTTGCTTTTATAGCATGTCATGTTTTTTTTATTTTTGTATCATTTAAAACGTGTGGTTATTAGGTACTATCAAGTTTTATATAGAGCGTGCAATTAAATGATTATAGAAATATTTGAAACGCTTTATTGTTATGTGCGCTAATTACAGCAATGACAGGAAGCGAAGAATGCATTGCGATTAACTTCAGGTGCCGCGATCATCGGTGTATAGCTACTACGAAGTTTGTTGATTGTGTTACTATTTGCGCACAGACTGCTAAAAGCGCTTTTTGTTATTTAAGTGGTTTCATTAGGCATCTGCGTGCTTCTAAAAGATTTACTTTATTCAAAAGTGTGTAAAATAAATGGCACGTTGTCGAACAAAAAAGCAATTTTCGTTCGGGGCGAATTCTGCGCCCCGAAATTGCAGTCTTATTGAAGATCCATTATAGCTTTCTTTATGCTCAATCAAACGCAATTTTTTAGTCAGTTGGGATTGAATATCTCTTTTTTTAATCTTTTAGCTCGTTCAGCGTAAAACTTTTTATTTTAATAGGTAATAAGTATTTTAAGCTCCTAGAGATTATATAACTACAACTCTATGTGCAATCAAGTTAGTACCATTATTCACAATTTAAGCATCACGATGATTAGTTCAATTTCGTTTTAACATTGAGAAATAAACGTATAAGATGAAGTTATAAGTAACTGAAAAAATACAGGCATTTTGGCAAATTCAATGTAGACTAGGTATAAAATAATATACATTTAACAAAGGTAATGTAAAATTTTAATTTAATTAGCAAAGTTTGACTATACTTTACTGCTTGAAATTCCATAATAAATATATAAAATTAAAGCAGACCGATATACTTCTAAGAAATTTAGATCATCATCATCATCATCATCAACAGCGTCTACGAGTTCACTGCTGGACATAGGCCTCTCCCAATGCACGCCACTGAGCCCGATCCTCGGCTCTTCACATGTAGTTACTGCTAGCCACTTTACGCAGGTCGGTCGTCGCTCCATCTGGCCGGAGGGTGTCCTACACTACATTTGCCTAAACATGGTCTCCACTCTAGACTACTAGCTATTTCGTTTTCTTTGCTACTACTCTAGTACTCTCTTTTATTGTGTAATATGGTACAAATTGGTACGAATAACTGGACTATTGTTTTTTTATTATATTTTGCGACGTATTTTTATTATGAATAAATTACTATGAATAGTCATAGTAGTAGTCAGTAGTCATAGGACTAGATCTCGTTTACTCCATCGGTTATCTGTTCTTTGACAAATAATTAAATAATTTAGATAATGGTAGAAAATTTAACGTTTTAGACAAAACACTACTCAAAGAACCTACCATTATCTACTTACTTTCGGTATTTTGTCCAAAGCGACAGCACCCAGTTGGCAGGTCTATTACAAAACCAAATATTCCTCTAAGCGGCTCGTAATACTTCTTATAGGACAGACAGATATTACGTTTAACAAACATTGATTTACGTAACGATTCCGAGCTTATCACGTCTTCCATCGTCATCAATCACACGCTGTCTTTTAACTCATAAATATTACATTACATATCTGCGTGTTTAATCTTTGTATTAGATAGAACGTAAGTAATCCATCATTTTGAGATGCGTTATCGCGCGCTCCGTTCAGACGTAGTACTTATATCCTATTTTGGATACTAAACAATCTTTGGTGGAATTTTGAAGACAAGATCAAGTAGTGGACCTACGCCTACGGTTGAACAGTATATCTTTTAACCAAATAGCTTCCAAATAGCGCGGTTCGGAGGGTCGTATACGGAGAAACATCAAAAATTATGAATTCTCCTATTAAGATGACCTTTTTTATAAACTAATAAAGTTACTTTTTCCTAGTTTAGGTCAACAATGAATGAAATATATAATAAAACAATGAAACTAAAACTAAAAACCTTAAAAAATATAATATAATAACTTAAATATATTATTAAAAGGAGTCCCTTTAGGCAAGGTTCCGAAGATACTGGCAGCGTTCCCCCTTTGAATAGCTAGACTAATTCTTTGTCCGAGGTAGCTGCCAGATCTTCGATCTCCTGTGATGACGACTAACCTTTTTGCTATTTCCTTAAAAAGCTTTATAGCGCTAGGACCCCACGGACCTTTTTAATTTTATTAATATGAAACATTAACGAAAGCCAAGCATAATTATTAATTTTTTGAAAAAAAACCAGTCGCCTACTTCAAGACTAAATTTATATGTTTTGTTTATGTAAATTTTTTTAAAATTGCTGATTTAATTTTGATAAAATTTATATGGGACAACCTCTGACCTACCATACCATACCATTGGCGGAGAAATCGCGGAATAACATACAAAAAAAACATACAGTCGAATAGAGAACGTTCTCCTTTTTTGAAATTGGTTAAAAATCATCAATTCTTTTCTTACATTTCTTTAAAACCATATTATTTGAAGCAATATCAATCTACAAAGTATTCAACGCGGCTGTCAGACTCGGCACTGAAATAATTCCTCTAAGCTAATCTGACATGTGGTCAGATTATTAGATTCTAAGGAAAATATCTAAGGTACCTAGCTAAATAGTTTTATTTCATGGAAGTAATAAAGGTACAATTTAATTTATAAGTTTGTAGTGTCGAGAATTTTTCAGATTAGGCTTTTTGTACTCTACGTAATACTGGTACAAACAAGGTACAAGCTTTTTTCATCATAATTTGTTGTTTTCGTATAATTATACCTAAATAAGTATTTAGGTATATTGGGTGTATTAGGTATAAGAAACTTTTAATAATATTAAAGGTGAAATTGGACTAAAAGTAATGCTTAATAAAACTTATAACATCGTTATAAGTTTTATTATTAATTTATAATTGTCTAAGTTACTGAATAGTTTATTTTTTAATAATTTTTCATTTGATTTGTTTTCAGGTAATTTTCTACTGGCCAGTGAATATAATATAAGATAAAATATAATATTTATTATGCTTAAACTTGAGAGGTATTTTGTTTACGGAAAAACATGAAGATGAAAGCAACGACTACTTGAGGATTATGAAAAAACATCAGACACACAAATTTTAAACTTACCACTTTTAAACAGAGATTTTTCATTCTTTTTTTTTTTAAACTTAACCCGCAACCATATAGCCGCCCGCCTGATGGAAAGTGGTTACCGTCGCCTATAGACATCTGCAACACCAGCGGTTTTGCTGATGCGTCGCCGACCCATAAGGAGTCCTTCCTAATACCCCTTTTAAAGGGTTCCATGTTATTATCCTTCTTCAGAAATTCCAAAAGTTTTTGGAACTGTTCGAATCTGAAATAGGCCGCAGTTAAAAACACATTAGATAGCGATAGCGACCGATGTCAGTGTTTTACGAAAGTCCCTTTACAAACACAGTTCTAAACTATTCCAATCCGTGGAGCAATAAACGAACGTCCCAATTCTAAATACCGACCTCTTTTGTAAATCTTTTGTAAGTTTGGTCTTCCAGTTTTATTACCGTCGCGTGTTAATACAATAGGACCGTCTCCAATGTTGATTTACAAATATCCTATACAGTATGTAATAAAGAGAACGAAGGTTACTGACATAGCTCTTCCTGACCTGACCTGACCTGAGACCTGGATAGAGTCGCGGGGAGCCGCTGGCGCTGGTTGCATACACTGAGCAACCGCTCGTTGTGGCGATGGCTACAAGCTCTTACAGACTAGCATAGATAGTTAGATTTAGAACTAGGTTAGAACAAATTTGTAGGTACATAGGCGAACTTAATGCTAGTAAGCATTATCTTCCATACATATATACATATAGCATACAGATTATATTCAAAATAAAAATAAACTATAAATCTCTTTATTAAGCAATGAACTTACTTATAAAACTAAGCTATGTTTAGCACATTTTTTATGCACACTGTTTCTGATAACTTGCCCACTCTAGGCTCGAGGCCTGTATCGTGGACTTTATCAAAAATAAAATACTTAAAATCTTTTTAGGTGACAATAGATATCGGATATGGTACAAATATTTTGTTTGGTCAATATTGTCAATTATTGTGTTTGGTCTAACGTACTTACAATAATTGTGTTTGGTCTAACGCAGTACTTGGCCATTATTGCTAATTATTGTGTTTGGTCTCACACTCATAATTATTGTGTTCGGTCTACGGTAGAGTATGTTATACCAAACGCGACCTAGAACACGGCGGAAGGTACTCTACGTAGAGTAATTTAGACTCACGTGCTGATTCAGAACTACGCTGCTATTATTCGTGGCCTTGGAAAGAATTACCGCCATTGCAGATACTCTACACGTAATATACACTTATGCATACATAAGGTGTAGTTATAGATATGGGTATTGCAGCTCTTTACACATAAACATGTGCAGCTTGTTATCATCTGAGATATTTTTAAATGTATCCTTGAAGTTTCGTGAACATACATGAAACATGTTTTTTTAATATTATTTCATCCCTGATGCAAAAAGGAGGTTCTGTCTTTAGGGATATAAGTTTGACTAGTATGTGTGTCTGTCTGTGGCACCGTAGCTCTTAAACGGGTGAACCGATTTGGATGCGGTTTGTTTATTTGAAAGCAGTTTTCTAGCGACCGTTCTTAGAGATGTTTTATCAAAATGTGTCTGGGGATTTTTACATATTTAATTTATAGTTTAGCTGCGTCCCGCGGTTTTAGCCGAGATGTTCCGAGATTAAAACGTTTCCAATGACTTTTTCCAAGCCGTAAAGTACCTAAGTACATATCAAATTTCGTCTAAATCCAAATTTAAAAAAAAAACCAAGTCAAACTTTAGTTTTTTCATGATTAAGTAACAAACATATCCATCTTCACAAACTTTCGCATTTATAATATTACTAGCTGCTCCCCTCGGTTTCACCCGCGGTTTGCCGGGATAAAGTAGCCTTTGTCCTTTTCCAGGACCTAATGTCCCTATATACTAAATTTCATCAACATCCGTTCTGTAGTTTATGCGTGATTGAGTAACATACATATTCACAAACTTTTGCATTTATAATATTAGTAGAATAGGGTAGGAAGTAGAATTAGGATATACAACTTATGATGTGTAATTTTTCTACGCTGGGTTAATGAACCCACCGATTATAAACAACGGGTTCGATTATAAACAACGCTCAAAGTACCTAAAACTATATGTACTAAGCTCAGTACATTTAATCACATATGAATCGATTACGTCAGCTGAAAATGAAAATCTTTCTATGACGTAAGTCCATTCCTTATCAACTACGTAATATACAGTACCATAGAAGAATTAATAGTACCTATGTACCTATACGAAGCCGTCAACAAACTACGTCAATTTACATGACTAGGTACGCATTCAGTCAAACAACTGTAAATATATCTTTATGTAATAGAGCATATGTCACAATAAGCGTTTCATTAAGTATACGAATCTGTCGCTATGAATTTTAAGCGGTTGGTTTGATTTAACCACGTTTTTATTAAGTCACTTTCTTGTTTTTCTGTCTGTCTGTCTATCGTTCCGGGTGGAATCTTGCAACACAAATTTCGAGTACTTACCGATTAGCTATCCGGCTAAAAAAAGATTTCAATAACTAGAATGCTAGAATGTATTTCATCAAGTTGTGGATCCATAAAAACCTGGTTTAGATTATTTTTTTAATGTACATTATTTTTCTTCGCTACGGTCTGCTCCGCTTCGATCAGCTTCGATGAAACTTCAATGGTATATTCCGCTTCAATCTATATTTTAATTTTCAAATTACGTACAAACATTCCAATTTTTTACTTTTATGTATTCAATTCAATTAAATTCAAAAGTTCTTTATTTCAATTTTGTCGTCACAGACGCTTATGAACGTCAATTATTACAATGACTCTACCACCGTATCGGAAAAAGAACCTCTACTCAGAAGATACGGCAAGAAACTGAGGGGCATATTCTTCAGAACCTTTGTTACAATATTTATGTTTGTTTTTGACAATATTATTTTTCTTATGTGCAAGTTGGCTACTTGGCAGAAGCGGAATGTTCCATGCATATTTGTCTTGTATGTAATAACCAACTGTATAGAATGCTTTTTTCATTAGGATATTTTTCTCACTCAATTTGAATCTACTTTCTGTGAGCTCCGTTACATTTTGGAATTTTATTGTAATAACGTACACAATTGCCCATGAAGGACTTATTTGTTTTACTCAGTCTAAACTTAGGTACTGCAATTCTATCCTTATTTCTAGTGTTTATGTTGTGGTGGTCACTATTCACCTTGAATTTGTGCAGATTTTTACGAAGATACATTATATTTTCATAAATATACAGAGAAGGTAAAGTTAATACATTAATTTGTTTAATGACTTCTCTTAATGATTTGTGAGGACCCAACTCATAAATAGCGCGAACCGCCCGCTTTTGTAAGATAAAAATAGCTTCTATATCCGCGGCAGACCCCCACAGCAAAATGCCATATGATATTAAGCTGTGGAAGTATGCAAAGTAAACTAACCGAGCCGTAGCTATATCCGTTAATTGCCTAATTTTACTAACCGTGTATGCAGCAGAACTAAGTTTTCCTGATAGAGCATCGATATGAGGACCACACTGCAACTTAGAGTCTATGCCCATGCCTACGGTATTCCTAGGGAATACCGTCGCCTTGTCTGTGTCTAGGTCTAGGTGTGTCTGTGTATAGATTTCTATAGTATATTTCTCTTTAGAAAATACAACATAGCGTTGCTGCTGCCGTGATTGTACGAGAACAAACGAGATATATTGGACAATCAATACAGTACAACCGTTCTGTAATGTATTATTTTATTTCCCTTGACGATTGGCTTGTTTGATGCGAGTTTCGAGACTGTAATGGGATTGTGTTTGGAAAAATTGCTTGTTCGGATGTAGTACGATGATATTATATTGATTCGTTTAAATATGGTTTTTAGCAAAAGACCAAGTTCACTGTTGTGTCTGGCTGCCACAGCCTATAAACAGTAGATTGTTGAACATGGGGGTAAGACGATAAGAATTTAACAAACGGGCCATAATATAAAAAAAATGTAGTTTTAATTTTTTTTATTGGAATTAAGCTTAGTAGCCTGAAAGTGGCACTTCTGTCCGCTTGTACGTAGCGTATCTTGTAATTATTTAGGTTAAAATAGGAGTAACTTATTAATAAAACATACAAATCTTACTCATTATTAATACTTTAGCACAAATAAGAGAAATGTACCTTTGGATAAGTTTAAAAAATACAATATAAGACAATAGCGCCTAATGATAGTTTGAAGTTTTGACCGAAGTGAGACATAAAAAAGTCATATTAGTCAAAAACGATTCAATTTATAGTGTTTCTTAAGGAACTGTTTGTTTTTCCGGGCTTAAACATATCTTATCCTATTCCAGGAGCAAAAATATTTACACACAAAAATTCATCAAAATCAGTTCACACTCACTGTCCCGCACACACACAGCCACTTTCGCATAATATTAGTAGCAATTAGGACAGGATATTAGTAGACAGTCACTATATTATCACTTGTATACTATTCCACTATCTAATATCACACACAATATCACACACAATCATCTTTATCATGTTATTGTAATGTATTTAATATATATTAATTTTAATGTTTATGTATGTTTATTGTATTTTAATTGTATTGTATGTATTAAGATTATTTACTATTTCTTTAGTGTGTATTTTATGTAATATGGTTTATGTAAGTGTATTGAGATATTGAAAACTACCGTCCATTATTTTTGCGTAATTCCTCTCCCTGCACGGTTGTCTGGAAGAGATCGCTTTAAGCGATAAGACCGCCAATTGTTACACTTTTGTTATACGTTGTTTTTATTATTTATAATTTTATGTGTGTATTTCAATAAAGAGTTAAAAAAATATGGCTACTTGAATTTAAAATAATCACATCAAAATAATTGTAACGTCATCAGCCACAGAAAACCTTAAATGAAAAGCGTACGTCTAAAGCGTTTCGCAGAAAGCGTAACCCACCATTATATACTGAAGTTGAGCTACATTTACCTGAAATTTATAACCTGCTGAAACTTAATATTGCTCAATTTAAAGTGTTAATTCGGTGATTAATAGATACGTTAATTAACCACCCACAGAACTATAATTCACAAAGCGGTGTTTGATGACCAATTTATCTTGAAATAGTAACTTTATTAGTACTTGGAGTAAAAACCTCTTTAATTTTATTAGAGGTGTAGTAAACCTTAGGTTTTTTTTTATTTGTTTTTTATAAATTTTACAATTTTTCATAAATATCTAACACCTTATAAACCTTAAACAGGTTTGTCTTGGGTGTCGCATTCCTCTTCTATTTCTTACTTCAGATGATTAAAGATAATATAATTATCTTTTTATTTACACCGCCAACCTCTCACTCCTTTAGTTATTTCCATCCTAAGGTTGACTGGAAGAGATCGCTTTTAGCGAGAAGTCCGACCGTTGTACTATAGTTTGTAAAAGCCTTTCGTGTACCTTGTTAATTTCTTGTTTATGTTCAATGAAGCTTAATTATTTTTATTATTATTATAATTAATAATAGAAAAAAGTTATTAACAATACATACATACTTTTGAGGTAAAACATAGACGGTAGAATCTGTTTTATAAACGTCTGAAAAAGCTTACGAAACTTTTTTCTTTTAAATATGATCTAATCTACATAAACAGTTACCTAGTTATATATCTGTACAAAAAGCTCTCGTATTAAGGGATTATAAATAAACACCTACTCCAGCGAGACGGATTATTTTCATAAAAAAAATTATAGTTTGAAACGGGCCGCACTATCTTTTCTCCTACAATCAATGATACAGAAAACAAGTGAAATTCGAGCCAACATAACTGTGCCCAAAACCAAAACAGTTACTTATAATACCTACATAGTTAGTACCTAATTAGTATGTTTAAAATACCATAACAATTGGTCCACGCACCGGCATACGGGCGTATCGCGTATCGCTTACAAACAAGCGCCAGTTGCGAAACAAAGATAACCCAGTTTTGTATTACCGCCATCCCGAAAACGTGTGAAAGTGACATTAACTAGGTGACATTTGCATAGCGATATTATCGTAAAGTTATGATGACTATGTGTACATAGCGATATACTCAGATACTAATCTTTGCACTTATACCTAGTATATCTATACTATATTGTAAGAGTATTTATGGTTTTGCGGTGCTTGTAATGTGGTTACTTTCTAACTTTAGAGGTACCCTACTATATGCCTGTTTTAGTAGATACTCTTTTAACTTCTAATATATAGTTATATAATAATTTCATCATCAATTGCCCATTACGATCCCACAGCTGGGACTCGGGCCTTCCCTCGTAGAGACAGTATAATAATATAGGTATTATTTGTTATATAAGACCTATACCTATTAGATTAGACAAGACCTATACCTATTAGATTGCCTCGCATTTCCTTTATGACGTGTAAAGGGGCAAAATATACCAGTTTGACTAAATACTTATAGGTATTAGGTACTATTTAAAACCATATTAGGTAGTACTATTTTGAACGACTTCATTCTTCTACCTAACTAGAAAGTAATAGGGTCATCACCTAAGTGCTAACTAGGCCGTGAAAGTATATTATATCTAGATGCTAGGTAGTTTAATCTAAGCCCCTATCAACTAAGTTAGTCCCATAGTCGACCAACCAGAAAATTGACGATAGTGAACAGGGAGGGAAATGAGAAGAAATTTAATTAGTCCGGGCTAGATGGTATACCCGTACGCCATAGTTTCATTGTTTTTGATTGTTAAATTGTCTCTCCTAGAACTATATCACACTACGCGCGTTTCCGCGGCGAACACGCTGCGCACTCGCGGCGAACACGTCGCGAATTCGCAGTGTTCTTGCGGCGTCTTTTGGACAATCACTAGCAGTATATGGAATGAGAACGAAATGTTAGGCCTCGCTGGCCGCGGTTAAGTACGAGTGTATAATATTGAAAGAACGCGGCGAACTCAATAAGGTGCCTCGGCGAAATCGTCGCGCACTCTTATTCGCAGCATAAGCGTAGCGTAGAAACTCTCGCAAATCGCCAGTGTGATATGACTGTTACAGATTAAGACCATCTTTTGTGCCATTATATCTACGATTAAATGCAATGAATTTTATGTATAGGTAATGTGTTGATATGCAAACAATCATCTATTTCCAACTGAACCAAATTGAAGTGGATATCCGCCCCCGTTTGTACACCCACGCTTTAAAGTAGGTGAAATTTCCATACCTAGTCGATAGCTGGTGATATCATAATTTGAGTAGTGTTCGAGGCATGTTTCTATATTTCCGCTAACAATCCCACGCATTAGGACTAATGTAGTACAATCACAATCGCTTTACGAATGATATAAAATTTCCTCTACGGTTTTCTAGAAGGAACTTTGGTTTTCCCAAAATAAAAAGTCTTATGTTTCTGAGATTATATATATGTACCTTTAACCTCGGGTCAAAACTCTCATGTTCTAACTTGTGGTTCAAGGTATGTTTATTTCACAAAAAGAATAAATTCACTCACATGAGGAATTTATTTTTAAGTTTAGACATTTGTTGGGCTTAGCATACCTACATGATACATATTTTTAAGATGAGCTGAAGCATATATTAAAGATTCATTAAGTAAATTAAAAATAATGATAAGTTGATGTTCTAACTTAAGGCAACTAACCCTTTGTCGAATGTTGAAGGCGTTATCTATTGTAATATATAATATACGTGATACCTATACATATTAATATACTACCTCATCTCTCCCAATATTCTCTTTGTGTTGTTAATCGATCAAAAACAGAAGAGCTCGTCCGGTTAGAGAGAATAATAATTTTCGTCTAAAATAAGCAAAGGATCTTTTTATCCACGTCTATGGAAATGCTACACGTATAATAGTTTAATGTTTAAATCGATTCAGTAGTTTAGCTCTAAACGAAAAAACAAAAATATTTGGATAGACAATTTATACAATTTATACAAATTCATAGACAGCTGATAATTATATTTTCCGATTTCTGATATTACAAACAATTCCAATTCATAACCGGTATCCGATTTCTAATACAAAATAATAATATTGAAAGATCTGTTTAAAGCCCCACAAACACAAATTACCTGACGATAAAATGGAAGCTTCATAGAAAATATGATATTTGATGATATTGCCATTCCGTCGGTAACTTTTATTAATTTATCTGGTAGTGAAGTTAGAATAAATTATTTCTATGAAGCAAATGCTAGACTGTAGGTATTGCAAGAGGTGAATGAACCTTAAACTGATGTCAGTGTCCTTTGAAATGTTCCTGCTGGGGTCTGGGGCCTGCGGAAGATACTTGCGAATGGGGATCAATGACTTTCGGGTTTTATTACTGCGCCTTTTTTATTGGGGTCAGGCACTAGGTACTTTGAAGCAAACTTTCAAGTTGGGTTCTGGAAAAAATATGGATACTAAGATACTCGATCTTGTTAATGTTTTAGATAAAAATAACAAAATATTCATTATCATCATTATCAGCGATACGGTCTTTATTTCAAACAGATAAAGTTGATATTATTTTGACAAATTCCGCAGTTTTACTATCGTCGTGCGGTTTGGTGAATGTCACTTATTTCATTTAACAGACAAGAGGGATTACTCTATGTATATTTTTTCCTTCAACGTTCTTAAAGCGAGTGTGAACATTGATCGTAAATATATCGAATAATGTTAATATGTGCCCAATTAGTAATTATCGCAATTATGTTTTTTGTTTATCTTAATGTCATCAAAAACTTTTTTTATATGTACCTATTATTTTTATTTCTTATTACGAGAACCTTACTAATCCTATCTTTCTTCATACTTATATTATAAATGCGAAAATCTGTGTGCGTGTGTTTGGTGTGTTTGTTATCACTTAACTTTATAACGACAACTTTGATAAATTTTGGTATGTAGTTAGTTGAAATAGGACGTAGACACTTTTTATCTCGGAAAACCGGCCACTTCTTTAGGGAATAACTAAATACCGATTCAAATTTTGGTATATAATTAGACGAAAAAGGACATAGATACTTTTATCCCGGAAAAACGAGCACTTCTTTAGGGAACAACTAAATACCGATTCAAATTAGGCGTAAAGACTGTTCTAATGGGAAAAGCATGATATACTGTTCGTAACTATGTAGAAGACAAAGATGCTTGGAACATTCCATTTCTGCAAAGTAGCCAACTGGTACATAAGAAATATAACATTGTAGAAAACTAAAAATTGTAACAAAATTTCTAAAAAAGTATGCCCATTGGTTTCTTGCCGTATCTTCTGAGTAGTGGTTCTTTTTGGTGGTAGAGTCATGGTGATAATTTGACGTTCATAAGTGCGTCTGTCAAAATAGTTCTTTTGATTTGATTTGAATTCTACGCGGACTGAGTTGCGGGCCGGCTATTAGTGAAGATCTATCAATAAAGTACCCGAGTTTACATTGTAGCTAGTGAACCAAGTTAATAACACGAGGGACTAATTCGTCAACCGCAATAACCATCTCTATAATTGTCACCACACCTATCAAGGGCAATCATGATAACAAAGACAGCCATCAATGTAATGGAGCGTAAGGATGGGCAAGTGAAAAAGACATGTCGATATTTTTTTCGTATCGATACTTTTAAACAGCATTGATATTTATCGAGTGAGTGTAAGCGGAATGCAAACATTTAAGTACCGCACCTAAATGTAAAGTTATATTTACAATATTTAAAGATGAAAAATACCATTACCATTAAATTAAATTATTAGACAATCTAGTAACATTCAATACGAAACCAGAGTTGCGTTAAAAATATATATTGAAATTGATACAAATCCGCCCTAAAATAAATATTGAATATCGATATATCGCGATTAAAAATATCGTCTATATTATTCGATAATTTAATAAGAAAACATCGATGTTTAGTTCTAATTAGCCCATCCCTAATGGAGTCCAATATCGCCAGGGCTTATTGCGACACAGCCTTGACTCACAGATCTAATTGTCTACGTGATACCCCAGGGTCAGAACACTCAGAACATGTTCTAAGTATGCTCTTCCAAAACTGATGCTCGACCTTGTCTAGATGTCGTCGGTTGCATATTTATGAGACGAAATTTAAAAGGTCTTGATAGTGTTTCGAAATCTTGCGGTGGACATTGGCAGGCTAACACAGGATCGGTGCATACAAGCGAAGTTCGATGGAAGATAGATTAAAGCTAATCAATAAAATTAATATTTATAGAGGTGCATAAACATTCTTTATTGATAGAATATACATACATCATCACCACCGCCCATCAGCCCATCACGTTCCCACTGCTGGGACACGAGCCTTATCTCATAGAGAGATTATGGGCCATAATCCCCCACGCTAGCCCAGTGCGGGTTAATGAATGTCAATGTTCTTTGAATTTGTGTGATTTATTCTTGGACATGCCGGTTTCTTCACGATGTTTTCCTTCACCGTTTTTTGAGCGAATGTTAAATCCGCACATAACTTAAGAACCTCAGTGGTGCGGGGCCAGCAGGATTCAAACTCGGGTGCGTCGGATCGAAAATCGCACGTGCTCCCACTGAGCCACACTCGCTCTCATACATACATATATATACATATTTATAGAGGTTTTTTTATGGTAAGTTTACCTAATCAAAAAACGACTGCTGTTTGTTAAGTTTCCCATTTTATAAGCGAAACTACTGGGCATTGTGAGACGAGCTATTGTCTCAGGGTGACAAGTCCAGTGCTCTGCAGAATTTTTATTTTGCATTGCATGCTAATAAATGGATTTAGAATGCATAGTCATCGAGTTGTGAGCACCCTGAAACTTTCAGCCGGATAGCTAATCAAATCCCTGTTTCTAGGGATTTATGAGGAAATAGGAATTATGAGGACCATTGTCCCACTTCACCCAGACACAAAACAAATTATTATTATTACTTCATTATTTCAGGTAATTTAAGAAAATAGTAGTTAAATTAGTGAATAAAGTAATTCCAAGACCCATATTATATAAACCTTACAGATTAACAAACATTACTAACTACTAACTAACTTAATGTGCAGTAGCTCGAAAAAACTATGGTCCAGACGCGCAGAACCTACACTAAGAATAAAAGTTATTCTTCTGTCGTAGGTAAACAACATAATATAACTATTTTTACTAACTACAAATACTTGCGCTTATTTTCTATGCACAAACATTTGTCCCCCGGGAACCGAACCCGCAACCTCAGTTGTGTATGAGATTTGAGCCAACCTGCCAAACCACTACACCACAGAGGCTGTCAAAAATGTTTTCTTTATGTCCAACAATTGCAGACTAATTACAGTAAACTATAGTCGCAATACGATTATTAATTAACCGTTTTGTCAATTAACTAAAATAAACAAATGTAAACAGTTGTACAACGTAATTACCTGAAATAAACATAATTGTTGAATTTGTGTACGAAATACTTCGTTAATATTCATTAGTCGAATAGAATACCTAGATGTGTTTTTTTATATTGTTAAATGGGCTCACGTTTGACAACAACTCACCTGATGGTAAGCGTAGTTGCGGTCTAAGGTGGAGCACGTTTTCCCATGAGGTACCTATTCACTCTTGTCTTAAAGAGACCCAGGTTGTAATTGAAAGGAAATAAGGATTAGAAATAAGTATTAAGTGTTTTTACAATAAAAATAAATAAATAAAATCCGAATCCTTTTGGTGCGATTCTAATATCGATACATTATGCATCTCTTCTGTATATTTTTTTATGAAATGAAGTGGCGAGGCGAGCAGGTCGCCAGATGGTAAGCAACTCGCCTGCCCATAACAATTGCAGCGCAATCCAGTACCTTGTTTTTTAAAGTGAAAATTCAACATTATTAAAAAAAAAGGTTGAGTACAAATTGAGGACAATTAAAGATGTACATATTTCGATATATTATTTAAAAAATAAAGCCGATATACGACTAAAGCGAGACAGGTCGCTATAGGGCCATAATCCTCCACGCTGGCCCGGTGCGGGTTGGTGGATGTCACATGTCCTAGATTTTATTTATTGTGATTAATTCTTAGGCATGCGGTTACATACGGTTTCCTTACGATGTTTTCCTTCACCTTTTTTTAAAGCGAGTGTTAATGCATATAATCAGTGGTGCGGGGCCAGCGGGTTTCGAACTCGGTTGCGTCGGATCCAAAGTCGCACATGCTCCCACTAAGCCACACTCGCTCTTACCTACAGTACATACTATGCACAAGTAAAGCAGCAGATATTTATCATTAAAATAAACTAAGCAATATCGGAGACTACCAACATCTAAGCTGTAGGATCAAACTTAGTTCAAACACCGGTAAAATTATGAAATAGGGTTGTTTGTATATTCTAGGAGAAACTAGTACCATTCTGATAAATCCGGTTCGGACTAGTACTATATATAGCGTAAAATTCGAACAACAACAAACAACAGTAAAGTTTATTGTTGTTGCGCGATGAAAGTTTAAATTGGTTTTGTAAATGATATTAATAGATAATCTCCACAAAATGGTATATTAAAAAGAATAGTATTAGTATTTACTTATTTAAATAAATATATTTTAACTATATGTTACCAACATTTGAGGATACTACACGCTTTTCTTTTCATACGTACCTACATACATGCAGGTATGGAATTCTTTGTAATAAATATTTAAGGTGTAAAAAGTAAAATTTGAAATAAATTAATAAATTGTGTTACGTGTTATCGTATGTTATTATTTATAATTTATACTTCATTATTTATTGGTGCTATCTTCTCTAGCATTTCCGAAGCACGGGTAGAGTTCGCATTTCTTTTCTGGGCCCAGACTTCAATTTTCAAAGAAATGGTTAGACATGCTTACATTTTTTTTAAGTTTTGATAAGTTGCATTTTTAACGAATTTTAATTAATGTCTATTATGCGTTTCTATGTGCATTTTTATGCCTATTCATCATTAGACTTTCGACTATTTTTAAATAAGAACACTTGTAAAGTAGGCATTATACCTATGTATTTTTAATATTCAGAAAGAAGGAAATTCGATACTCGAAAAGATTCAATTCCGCGTCTCCGGAGTACCTATTAATATTTGATTAAGTTGTCGCTGTCGGCAGCAGAGAAATATATCTATTTCTCCATTTCTCTGGTCGGCACAATACACACTGTAAGCTGCAGAGATAATCTTACATTTACGCCAAACACACGCATTCAACATCAGTCTTGTATAATGTTTGTGTATTAAATAATTATTTTTTAGAAAAAAACAAAAACCGACTTCAATGTATCTTCGAAGTCCAAGGTCAAATATCGATGAAATTTATATGGGACCACTTCGTAGCTATACTGAACCCAACGCAAAAATAATTTTCCAAATCAGTTCATAAATGAAGGAGGACTGAGGGAACAAATATAAAAAAATGATAAAAAAAAACAATCGAACAGAGAACCTTCTTCTTTTTTTAGGTCGGTTAAAAACAACCTTGTGTGCTCTTTGTTGATAAAACCTTAATGTCCATTTCGCACCTTTAAACCTACTAAATAGTATAAATACTACGTAAACTTTAGGTCAACAACGTCTCCACCTACTTACAAATAAATCGTATCGCAACTCTATTTATGTGAACAATAGCCCTCACGCCAACTCGTACAACTGTAACTTTAACTACAAGTACTACTTAGGTATGTAGAGTTACAACATTCGTGTCTAGAGGCTTTACAAGTAGGATCCCTTTTGAAGTTAGACTTGTTAATAGGTGTATCATGAATCTGTCTATGGTTTTACGCAAACAACTTTATTATGAAAGAACACATTACTTAATTGTCATAAACGGTAGTGCGTGTCTTGCTGCTAACAATGTCTGTACTCTACATTTCCACGGTCATCACGGATAATTGTTATAATATAGGTAAGTTTTACTAAAAAAAACATGTTTTAATGCTAACTGAAAACAAACGAGTAACTGGGCCAATTGCAGGCTTAGATTAGACCAAATATGGATCTACAATGACTAGTCCGACTTGTGCTTACGTAAAGTTGTAGTTAAACAGCGGGACCTCTTGCTTTTGTATAAAAATGTGAGACGATTATTTTCCGAGCGGTGAAATCTCTAGATTTCACCGCTCGGAAAATAATCGCCCATCAAACATAGAAACACACACATACAAATATAAACTTGTACCTAATAAGCCTTTAGGCTTATTAGGTAACTGGTTAAAAAAAAGTGATGGTAAAATTTTACTTTTACTAACTAAAATCTAATTTTAACTCTACAAAAATAGGTAAACTAGATTTGATTACACAACTGAAACAAAGTACATATTAGCGAATTGGTATATAAGCTTAGCAAAACATTTACCCGAATGTGGATTAAAATACAACTGTGTTATAAAGCTGGCACTCTAGCCTCGTTTAACAGATTACGTATAGAATCCAAAAATACGCAAATTACCAAACCAATTTCGAATTGAAAATCCGATCATACATCAGCTTCAGCCCATCAGTCGTAATACACAACATCGTCGAACCTTCTTATACCTTTTACATTTATTCATTAGGTAGGCACGCAATCAATACGCAACCCTGAATTTACTTACCGTCCAGTGGAGCGTGAAATATATTTGAAAGCTTTGAGAAATCTGAAGAAGCATTGGTTTTTAAAATGAATGGTGGACTTACGGTGGGCGTAATGTGTGATAAGCAACACAAGTCTGTAAGTAGTCAAATTCCGTATCACTGTCTTATTTTCTAAAGTGACGCTACTGGACCGATGGAATAAGGTTCTTCTTATATTAGCTGGCAACGACTATATGAGAAGAACCGAATATTGGGCTATGTCTAGCATACAGGATGTTGATCATGGTGAATCGTGAGTGTAACAGCTTATCAATGAATCTTAATCTTCAAAGCTCTTCATTTGATAACCGTCCCATAGCAGACATTTCAAGACAAAAAGTTCAACCACCATCAATTACATCGTCCAATAACTCTAACATTTATCTTGGTAGGACAGCAAAGTAAGAATTACACTCAATCGACGTTCCTAAGACCCCACATAATTTATCAACGTGTCTAAGAAACGGCCAAGACAGTACGTCCGTAGGTAGGTGTAAAAGATTATTAAGCTATAACAATACATCAGACCATTAGATGGCGAGAGCCTGCAACACAGATAGATGCAGGCTATTTGTAAAGTTGTGGTCTAAGTTTCGAGAGAAAGCGATTTTTACGGAACAAAGCCGCCTTGGCAAGGTTTTTAGTCATATCTTTTTACTCGGTCGCACAATCCTTTCAATTTTGCCCTCAAAGTTCACAGAATAATAACTATCCGAACCCATGATATAACTTTGCAAGTTACTCACAGAAAGCTTAATACTGGAGTTATAAAAAAAAAAGACGTGTGGCACTCGGAGACTGCCGCGGTAAAGCTATTGCATGGCATTCGGAGTGGGGGGTGTTAGGTTATTTTCGTTACGGAATTTCCGGATTCGGTCTCCACGCTCAAGGCCCGCGATAGAAGCTATGCAATAGCTTAATAATTCGTGCATTATGCTTTTTTTACCTTTGACGCGTAAGTTTACACCTTGCACCAGTTTTTTCATACAGCTACGTATCCCACTTTCATCTCTTCCCGAAGATAACAACAATACTTTACCGCAGCTCCTGCGGTAAACAGTCTGTTTTGTTTCAGCTTTAGGAATCCCACTTCTAAGGTCTGATACTGAAGCTACTAAAGTACCTACTGAAGTACTAAAGATGCTGCTGGAGAGTTTTCTGATGTTTCTACAAAAGATGCTACACAGTCTGGAGGGTATAAAATTCAATTTTATGCCAACTGTGAGATGTTTATGCAGACTTTTATTAGATAAATAATAGTGGCTTCGAATAAAGTAATATTATTGATTGACCTGACTTCAGGTCAGACGGTCAGACACTTAATTTATTGATATGCAAATTTAATTTAAGAACAAAGCTTCTAAACTCTGACGACGCTAGCATATCAATTCCAATCATAGACTGAAACTAAAACCGCTCTAAGATTTACATTTTTATAAAACAAAACCCCTAAACCATCTCAGATAGCGACTACAATGATAGAGACAGTTTTTTCACTTCTTTTCTTGGCCCGGAATTCAATTTGAGTATTGGAAAGAAATGGATAAATATGCTTACATGCTTATATGCCTTTTTCAAAGTCAAGTTAACTTAAGTTACACTTATTATCATATTCTCAATTTTTTTTTTAATTACTGTTTAAGATCTCTAATAATTTTGTTGGTGTACATTTCTATGAGGAAGATATTTACAATTGTCACAAAAAAAAGAAACTATTAATAAGATATTAAACTATGTACAACTAGAAATTTATATACAAGTGGTGACCAGGCGGCAAGGTGCCAAGAACGCTGGCTGCATTCCCGCGTTGAATGGCTAAAGCTAATATTTGAGCGAGGAATGAGCCAGCCCTTTTGTCACCTGCAGCTTCGATTTCTCAATTTGATTTGTATTATGTTTTTTGTTTTTGTTGTGTTTTTGACGTTTAAAAGTGCATTTTTGTGCCTATTTAATATATGATATTTGTCTTTGACTTTGATGCAAAGCAAACTGAAACTCTTTATTGTTAGGTATACTATCAGAAACTATATTATCAAAAGGAAAACAAAAACTTAAAACGAAAATGTTACAATAAGCGGTCTTATCGTTCAAAGCAATTTCTTTCCGACAAACGGAATGGGAGGAAAGAACTTAAAAACCGTAATGATATATACATAGATACTAATTTTCTTTTCGTATCAAATAGAGAATAGAGTCGTGTTTCGGGATGATGTTCGGTGAACCATCGGGGAGACGGGTCTGAGCAGCCGCTCAACTGCTGTCTCTCTCTAGATCTGTGTGCTTCATCTTAGGCCACATCATCGCTTCACATCAGGCGAGATAGTGGCCAAACATGGATCTATTAAGAGTAAAAAAAAGAGAGCAAATAGAGAACTCCTCAATATAGGTATTGCGCATATTTTTTGTTTATTGTATAGAAGTGCGATAATTAAGTTTTATAAAAAATGTTTTGCATTTTTTTTCTTTGACCTTAATATACTGTTCTGGTAGAAATGTATAAAATCCGTGTCAAATAAACTTTGACCATTGATTTTGGGTTTATTTCTATATTTAAATGAGGTTCTCTGTCTAAGGTATAGGTAACCAATTATGTGATATAAGCATCTGGTATTAGTAACTAGTAATCTGCATCTACAGAAATGTAAATAATAAGGTACTAGGTATGAAAGTTTTCGTGAGTTTGATTAATTATAAATATTTAATAAAAGGCTAGACGGCTAGGATTCACGTAGTTCACGTAGTGTGGTCGCCGCGATCTCGCAGCGTAAACTCGCCCCTGATGAAGAGCATCGGACATGCTCGAAACCTAGGTCGACTAATTCGACAAACTACGTGAGTCCTAGCCGATTTATTAAATATTTATAAGGTACTAGGTATTTAAATTTCTGTGGATGCATCAGTGAGTAGTTAGATATTGAAGATTTGCTCAGTGTTTGGATATGATTTAATGGTATTCCAACTGTTCGATACTAGATCGAAACTTAGGCTGTTTATATAATATTATATAATAGATAGATAGATAGATGAACGCTTTATTGCAAACATTAAATTACAGACATTACATAAAAACAATTAAAGAAAGTGTTACAATGGGCGGCCTTATCGCTAAAAGCGATTTCTTCCAGGCAACATTTGGATGGAGAATATATAATAATAATCTTGGGGCTATTTATATAATCTTGGGGTTTGATACCTAGGGGTCAGTCAGGGCTCAAGTATTTAGCCCCAGGGTGATCTCGTGTCGCCCCGTGAAGTATTAATATTAGATACCATAGGTCATATTACAAACTTCTGATAAATTCAATTTATCTATCTCACTCCAATAGAAATATCGAATTTCAATTAGTCTGACTCAATTCCAAATTGGAGTTCAAATGGTTATTGTTTGCAATACTAAGAATATATTATATGTAGTATATAACATATCTACCTATTTATTTACCTATATTTATATATTAATAGCTGTTGCCCGCGGCTTCGTTCGCGTGGATGATAGTTTAACGCTGATATAGAGTCTTTTTGTAGATTATAGTACAATAAAATAATGCTATTTACGAAATTTCCCTACTTTGTTCACTTATATTTTTTTAAATTGGTAAATAGATGTTGTTTGACGACATCTTGCCTGATGGAAAACGAAGATGCAGCCTAAGGTGGAGCGTGGTTTCCCATGAGATGCCTATCCACTCTAGTATTTATATATTATATACTTAAATAGATTTTCCTTATACCAGTAATGATTAGTGATTACTCACTGCAAAAAATGCGTGACCTAAGTTAAGTATCAAGGACACACTAAATAGGAAAAGTTTTCGAATCACTATCGGAAAACAGATCGGAACAGTCGAAGTGTGAGAAGCTCTACAAAGTCACTTAAACTGATTATTGTGCTCTAGCGACTCATCGCGGATCGTTAAACTCGGAGGTGACGAATTTGTATGGGGTAGGGTATTTATGGTGACGTCATCATAAAAAACAGCAGCCAGACTGCGTTGTCACTTTAAAAAAAATGTAATACTGTCTACCTATTTCTTTCTGATACTGAAGTCCGGGCCCAGAAAAGAAATGCGAAAACTGACTCTACAGTACTTCGGAAATACGCCCGCTAGACAAGATAACAAAAATCGCATTTTTAAATCTTTTGAAATGTCTAGAAACATCTAAAATAATACATTCTATGCTAACACTTAATACTAAGTCGGTGGATTTAATAAGTTGGCAGACTTAATAGCGGGAGCTGAGGGAACCTCTTCCGTATTATGAACCAACCTATCGAATAACTAAACTACAAAGGCTGTCATTATCGCAAACTATGTTTGAAACTAAAGTTTTGAAAGCCTGCCGTTGTTATATGGAACAATCCATTATGTACCTACTCTACTAGTTTTAATTTGTTAACTCTAGATTAAAAGACTAAGTTAAAATAACTTAGGATATACAAACAAACTTAAATAAGCAGCTAAAGTTACTTAAAGAGGTCCCTTGAGTGCTATAAGCTTAAGCCAACTTTCCATCTTCAAAGCTAACTTACTTAGCACCCAATAATAGACCACTTTTGGAAGGCTAACTTTATTCGTCCAATAACGAAAAATACACAGAAGAAAGAAAATTCATATAAATAGATGAAACAGCCACCGAGGTCTACTATGAAACTATTAAAACTTAGTAGCAGTGAAGGAATTTGTGCTTTAAGTTGTTACCCGTTGAGTTTATCTTCCATTGAGGGTGAAAGGGGTGTCGGGCAGTGGGGCGACGGATCGATAGAGGTTACAGATATAAATAGGGCAGGAGAAGTTAAAGGCCGCCCCAGTACGCTCGGTTTCGTTGCCGATCGATTCGCGGATGCTGCCTGCAACCGTGTAGGAACTCTTTGCTAGTTTCCTTTAGGTGTCAGTAAGAGTGAATCGATTTAAGTGAGGTATGATTCGTGATAGTTTTGACGCTAACGCGAGCCAGGATCACGAGAATACTGATTTGGGCGTTGTGAAGAAATAGATACAAAAAATTGTGAGTATGAAATATGTCCCAGTAGCATCTTTTAAACACGGGAATGTACAAATGCTATGCTTACAAGATGATTCATTATTTCTTTGATAATATTAGTCGAGTCAACTATACATTAAACCAGGCTTTTAAAAATTGCATTTTGCTATGACCTAGGTACTCTACATTATTATACAATCTATCAATCAATCAAACGTTCTTTATTCATGTTTGGCATCACAGACGCACTTATGAACGTCAATTACTACAATGACTCTACCACCGTATCGGAAAAAGAACCACTACTCGGAAGATACGGTAAGTTGTTTTTTTGGAACTTTTATTACAATATTTTATGTTTGTTTTTGACAATATTATGTTTCTTATGTGCCAGTTGGCTACTTGGCAGAAGCGGAATATATCTTTGTATATTACTATTCCGAGCAACCGTACTTTACAAATATAATCAGACATTTAGAAAATTAGTTAGCTGCCTCTACAATGTCTACAGTTCTCTACAGGTATCCAGAATTAATTATTTATTAGATATTTAGTTCGCTGTCAGTGCTATGATTAATTGATGTACCTGGATAACTTAGTCCGTATGTTCACAGAGTGTTTTGTATGTAAACATGCCATAGTTATCAATATTAATGTAGTCAGCCTACATTTTCAATTATGTAAGAGCAAAGTAAACACAATCGCGCGACCTTGCTCGTCTTGTTAAGTTGTTACCTTACTCGAAAAGACAAAATTCTTTCTTTTTTGTTTCTTTTTATGTTACTGACTGATGGGATGAGCAAGTCGTTGTGATGATGGTAAGCGCCACGTCTGCCCATAACAATTGCAGTGCCATCCATAACTTTTAACATCATAAAAAGCACTGAGTGCACTCATCACCCCGAGACATTAGATATTAAGTCTCATATGCCCAGTAATTTCGCTGGCTACAATGCTCTTCTAACCGAAACACAGTAATGCTTGCACACTACTGCTTGACTGCAGAATAATTGGCAAAGCTGTGATTCCTACCCAGACGGCCTCCCGCATACGAGAGACCACGAGTACCACGAGTGCAAATTTTTAAAATGATTGTTAATTATTCGGGACTTATTTTGCTCAACGTTAACGACGAACGATAGCAGGAAGGAAGCACTTGCCTATAATGCCCATTAGATAAGACACACGTAAATTTTACCACAAATAGAGTAATTACGTAAGAACGTGTTTTATCTTTCAATGTAATCATTTGCAATTAACCTTAGAAAGAGTTCACACAGAACCTAAAGAAGTGCATCTTCCGTGCACAGTAATCTTCATTGCCGATTATGTTGTTAACGCACCTGATCTTTTTTCTCCTAGCAGAAGAAATTTATAAAATACCAGCTGTCAGACCGTAATTTCAATAATCAACTAACAAGTCTTGTTAAAAACTTAAAATTCTTTGTTTTTCTTACTATTAAAATTTTTCATAACCTCCCAGATAGCAATATAAACTTGTTTCAGACTTGCAGCAAGTTTGAAGTAGCAAACGTGTAAACTTGCACCAAGTTTCCATATTATGGCAAGTGTGCAAACTTGCTGCAAGTTTAAAGCAAACTTTCTAGTTACCACGCAACAAACTTGCAGGATGTTTGTCAAGACAAAGATGCCACAATTTTGTCACAATAAAGAACCTGCAATGTAAAAAAATTGTTTCACTCGGTTACGGTTTACGATTGACGATGCTCCGGTAGCAAATCTACGTCATAATGACGTCAATTTACAGGCTTTTTCCGACGTTGTTGATTTTATTTATTTCAATAACAGGCTACCACCTCTTTCTGGACCTACGTAATTCAAGTGACGTGATATACCGATAACGATCCAAACCACATAACATACTAAATACTACACTTTTTCGGCAACAAACGAACACGCAAAAAAAATAATTGAAATTTGCCAAAAATATACAATTAATATAATACTTAATCATTAGCTATGTCAACAAAGTTGTATGTAGGAAATAACTTTTGTATTTATATAAGGAGCCCTATAATTGGCTGTATTAGTGGCGTATTACCCTTTAATATTAGTATTATATTTATCATTATGCTGTTGGTCTTCTAAATAAATAAATAAAAAAGATGTAAAGCATAAAATATTTTAGATTGGGATTATGGTCTAAAAGCTTTCTGATATTTTACAAATAACCCTGTAAATTGATGTCTCAGAGTACCGTGCTGGCGTGCTACCGTAGGGTTGATCACAGAAAACTAACTTGGCACATTTTTATAAGTTCGTAAATTAATAGTACCTCTATGCACAAGTATCATTCATTAGTAGATAACAAACTAAAGTAACTAAGTAACAAAAACAGCGAGAAACGAAAGAAAAACCCAGAGACATTTCTAAATTATAATACAGTAGGTATATACTTAGACAGCGTGGTCTTTAACGGTCCAAATCCGTCATGAAACAGGCGCAAAGTCGCAAACACACGGCTCCGTGATTAATGCTGGGTAAATTAATTACGCCGACCTTGGTACTTCACGGCTCACATGTTTAGGTAAACTGCCGTCAGAGGCCTGGGAAATAGCCGCTGTTGGGCTGATACATGGGCGGCAGCGGTTGAAGAAATAACGCCCAGTGATCACATACTTCATCATCATCAGCCCATCACGTTCCCACTGCTGGGACTCGGACCTTCCCTCTTAGAGAGAGTATGGGCCATAATCCACCACGCTGGCCCAGTGCGGGTCGGTGGATGTCACATGTCCTTGAATTTTTGTGATAAATTATTGGACATGCCGGTTTCCTCACGATGTTTTCCTTCACTATTTTTATAGCGAGTTTTAAATCCGCACATTATTTAAGAAAGTCAGTGGTGCGGGGCCTACGGGATTCGAACTCAGATGCGTTGGATTGAAAGTCGCACGTGCTCCCACTGAGCCACAATCGCTCTCCACACGATCACATCTTTACTAGGTATAAAAGCCTGCTTATACTGTACCTGATATTACTGGGCATATGAGATTTACCTAATATCTAATGTCTCGGGTTGATAAGCGCATTGCATTGCGACACAGTGCTTTTTATGGTATTTAAAGTTCTGGGTGGCACTGCAGTTATGGACAGGGTGGCGCTTATCATCAGGCAAACGACTTGCTCGTATCATCACTCAGTTCCATAAAAAAACCTACACTGGTTCTTACAAGTCAAGAAGTATCTACTAGAATCCATCGTTTTTTTTTTCTTTCTTAAAACATGAACAATGTGCTTCTCTTCGAAATCAAGTTCAAGTTGCTTGTTTGTAGGTCTCTACTTTGCAATTACTGCATTACGGCCTATTTAATGATGAAATCGAAGGATTCAAAGATTTTAATAAACCAACTATTGTCAGTACCTATTACTTAGTCATATTTCCACCTTTTTTAATTCCTTCATTATAAATTACACCATATTTAATATGACACAAACCTGACCTAAATACCTTACATGGCTTGCAATAAAAACATTCCAACCCACTTTTCGCTTATCTCTTGTACCGCGCGTAAATTCTGCCATTTCTCATCATGACCTTTCTCGTGACAGGGGTGGCTTTGTTCAAAATAATGGTGGGAACCGCTTACCTGGAAAAGTACAGCTGCGGGCTTCCTGCGGGCTCCATCCAGCGTTACGTTATATTGGCCAGGTGACCTCTGATAAGTTCATTGAATACGTAACATGGATTCTCCGGTTCGCTGTTTGAATGTCGGGCCTTTTACTCGTTTAGTAATAAAGAGGTATAATTACAGAATAATTAATAGTACCTTCAAGGTATAATTGTTCATTTAGGGTTGAGAGTATAACGTAGTTATTATATTATCTTTGGTTTAGGACGTCATTAGATATAAGAGCGAGTGTGGCTCAGTGGGAGCATATGATCCGACGCACCCGAGTTCGAATCCTGCTGGCCTCGCACCACTGACTTTCAAAAACGGTGAAGAAAAACATCGTGAGGAAACCGGCATGTCTAAGAGTTAAATACAAAAAAAAATTCAAGGACATGTGACATCCACAAACCCGCACTGGGTCAGCGTGGTGGATTAAAGTCCATACTTTCTTTATGAAAGAAAGCCCGTGCCCCAGCAGTGGGAACGTGATGGGCTGATGATGATGATGAAGATAAAAATAGAACGATCCCCAGTATTTGTTGGATTTTGATTTACGCTGGAATCTTATACAAACATTGACTTTATCTTTAAACATATACCTATACCACAGGATACCTAACAGTTAAGTACCTTTAGTACTCGTAGTTACCATTGAATACATTTTGTAATTAATTAATGTTGAAATATATAATATATTAATTAATTTTTATTACTTTTTTCATAATATTTTGAATACTGGCAGTTACATTGACGACATTTTGACATTAATTAAAATCAACTTGTAATAATCTGACAATTTAAATTTAATTTGATTATGTTATTTGAAATTATATTAATATTGCACACCATTGTCATGGTAGAATGTTAGAAATTATTTTTATTTGTCGTCTTTGTATACAACATTCTATCAATTAACAATTTGAATTGAATTGAATTGAACCTATATCTATCACTATACCTATAACTAAGTATATATATTTATATATTATTTATTATAAGTATATATATATTTATATTATATATATATATATTTATATATTATTTATTTATATATATATATATTTTATGTGTCACTTAGTCGTCCTTTTTTACTTTTTATTTACACCGCCGACCTCTCTCACTCCTTTAGTTCTTTCCATCCAAAGGTTGACTGGAAGAGATCGCTTTTAGCGATAAGTCCGCCCGTTGTACTATAGTTTTTAAGAAAATTTCGTGTACCTTGTTTATTTCTTGTTTGGTGTACAATAAAGCATTAATTATTATTATTATTATTAAGTAAGTGGTAGGTAAGTAGTGAAGCATTAGATTGTACCTACCTACCCTTTATTTTTGTAGTACGACATGCACTTTTTAACCTAACGAAAACACATTTATAAACTGGGTAAAGTATGATTGACCAAGTATTTATTAATTATTATCTAATAATACGGTAATAGGTACAGAATATTTTAAGTAGTACAGTTCCTCAAAGTGAACAAATGAACATGCCTTCACATTGGTGTATAACATCGAAGTTAATATTCAAACTTCTTAAGGGAACATTAATTGTTAAGGGATGCGCACATACAATTTTTTTTTTATATTGCGGAGCAGAACTGCGTCCCTGATGGGCCGGCTCTATGACAGCACCAACAGCATCCTGAGCGTTGTAGCAAATAATTTTAACTCTCACTTCATGAGGCACTGGGTAAAAATTCATAGCCCCATAGCCCATCCAGTGACACAATAAATTTAGAACAGACTTAAATTAAATTATTATTTTATATTGACTTTGATTTAAAATTATTTGTTAACATATCGATTATTGTATTGATTTTATTGACATTATTGATTATTTTATTTTGACATTTTTAATGAAACAAATCGATTAATTACTTACTAACATTTTATTAACTTGCATTTTTACTAACAAATATGGATAATTATGTCTGAATTATTAATAAATGAATTGAATGAATTGAATTAATATTTTAATTTAATTGAAAGGAAGTTTCCAAGTTCATATTTCGGAGAAAAATCCTTGGGAAATTCCTCACAGGCAAATCTTTCTAAAACAGATTATTATTACGTGCTCTGGCACAGTGGAAAGAATTCCACAACATTTTCCTCAATTAAATCTTCATACTCTCACAAAGCATTACGTACAGTACCTACTTTAATTCTGCCTTGGCTACTGGAAATAAAGCTACGGATTTACCTAAGCGACAAACAACGGGAAACACAGTATTGCTCCAGCATGCGCAGAATATTGGATAAAACAAGAACAAGCAATGTCTTTCATAACGTATTCGCGTTCGCTTTGAAATCGCCGGCTTAGGTGAGTTCAGAGCTTTATTTCCCTCGGTCTAAAAGTAAATCCCGCTTCTCTTTGTTAACTCTTTAAATAGCTTAATTCATTTTATCTCGTTTCGCATTCTCCGTAAACTTTCCTCAACAAATGTCGCTCATTCCAAACCAACTTATCTAACTTGCAGACTTCCCGAGGGCCCTTCAAAGGGTTTCGAGGGACTTTCATTTATTTAAAGGGACCTTGAGTTTGTTATCTAAATTTTCAGAAAAATAGGTTTAGGTCAAGAGAAATAATTCGTTGCTCTCTTGAAATAAGATAAGATAAGAAATGAGAATATTTTTTAGATAGTCGCCATCTACGGTGAAGGCTCGCTATTTTATATCTGACTATAATTTAATAGTTATCGTATACCTCTTTTAAAGTTGTTTATAAGACTATAGTTTCTTTAAAATACATGTATGTCTATGTAGGTTATATTTAAGAACTCGTAGTTAAGAAATAATGAACCCTCTAATAAATTAATTTGAATTTAAACAAGTCAGTTAGATGTAAAGCTGAAGCAATAAAACTTGCAAATAAAAAACCTATCTCCTGATTCTCAAACTGTAAGTAACGAAGATGTATCTCCAAAAAATATTTTTGTTTTCATTCACAGCCCCGATTGATCTCGCAAGGAAAATATTTTCGGAGGCAGCTCGTGTTTACCTAAAGAAATATTGCTTCGTTATTTATTTGGGTTATACCGTCCTTGGATTGAGTTTAGTAATATTTCGCTGCTGAGGTGAAAAAATACACGAAAATGGAACCAAACATATGAGTCTTGAATTACTAAAGGAACTAGTTAAAGACCAAAAAACCGTTAAGTTTCTCCTATAATAGGTACATGAACTGCGCCCCGCGTGGACATTTTTACGGGGTAAAGTGTTAAGTGTGGTAAGTGTATGTAAGTCGTCTTATCAAACTTAGTTCAGCCGGTAACATAGTTAGCTAATCTAGTTGTATCTAGTAACAAACATACACATAGACTTTCGCATGTAAAATATAAGAATACAAGCACAGCTCTATTTGGTATAGTGTATCACCGTGTATTCTGACACAATATGATCATGTCTTCGCACCTTGATCACGTTCTAGCAAAATGTCTCTAAACGAATCGAAGAAAAATATTTTAACATTACAATAGACTGAAAATAAGCCTACGCAAATACGTATTACCTTCGATGAAATTATTGAAGTCCTACGCGTTTAAGCAATACCTACATCAGACGCCCCTAAATAAACATAGTAACTCTTAACTCTTTAAACAAATAGAAAAGGGTTAGTTTGTTTGAAAATATGAAGGGTTAATTAAATAAGGTTTTGAAATAGTATAATTTAAGCAAGCAGAGACATGTAGAGGCGTAGTGGGAATTGGAGCTCTGTTTACTGTTAAATAGGGTTTAAAAAAACAAGAGACTGTTAAGTACAAATACGACTTTTTAATAATATTTTTATCATATTTCGGTTAAGAGTAGTCAAAGCTGTTCAAGCCAAGCAGTAGTGTACTGATGATGACTATGCAGAAAACGACAATACGTTTAAACATCATCAAATAATTTGTAGATTAATGCCTCAGCCGAAATTTTGTAGGTCCGATAGTCGGTCCAATTTTTTCATATAGACATTTGTCACTTATGTGCGACAGCCTCTGTGGTGTAGTGGTTGGGCAGGTTGGCTCAAATCTCATACATCACTGAGGTTGCGGGTTCGATTCCCGCGACGGGACAAATGTTTGTGCACAGAAAAAAAAAAGCGCAAGCATTTGTTTCGTTTCTGGGTGTTGTAGGACCATGGTCCTCATAGTTCCTGGTTCCCTAGATACAGGGAATCCTAGTTAGGGGTCAGGATCTATGTATGTGATCGTTGGCCGTTATTTATTTATTTATTTTGTGACCGGTTACGGGTTCGTAGGCGACTGCAGACAGCAGCAGCAGAAAAGATCTGCTAAAAAATTTCAACAAAATCCAGAAGTTTTTCCGTGATTGAATGGAGTGAGAAGATTAAAAAGAACAAAACCTTTGAGTTATTAAGTGTAGTGTCATTGAACGGTAGTATAAACAGTTAGTGCTACTTGTTAATAACACAAGAACATAGTGTCTTCGCCTTAATAAAAAACAATAAGAAAAGTGTTGCTGGACATATACTTAGTTTTACTGTACAGTCACATATAAATTACTTATTAGTTTTATTTAGACATTTAAGAAAACCTCAATTAACATCGCATTCATATAATGGGGCAGTGGATAGTAGAAAATAGGAAACTATTTTTAATAGTGTCTGGGTACTGTGGGACCATGGTCATCATAGTTCCTGGTACCCCAGATACAAGGAATCCTAGTTAGGGGCAAGGATCTATGTATGTTATCGTTGGGCGTATTTATTTATTTATTATTAATACGGCACTGTACACTTATGACCTAAAAAACTAAACCCAAGTCGACAGTTATTTTAGGCAGCGTTTACATAAACCGAGCGATATTTCTGGTACGCAGATATTCTGGTAGGTGCGGATATTATTGGTAGGTTGCAGAAATACATTTCAGTAGGAAAAGACCAGACATTCAGGGACAGGCACGTGACTAACGCTACGGGTGTCCCGTGCTACAACGAGCGAGGAATACGAAATGAATGGAGGTGTGTACTTTTTATTCAGGGGACGTTCGCGTTTTTCTTGATGACAATGAGTGATGTCGATGTAATGTGTGCCTTAAAGTTATCTAACTAGGTAGTAAATAGGAACGCTTTTAGGTTCTAGCATTTTTTTCGTACCGTTATAGTAAAGAAAACTAAAGCTGTGTGAGACATTTAATTCAATTCAATTCAATTCAATTCAATTTATTTAAGCAGAAAAAAATGCAATACAATATAATATCTTAATTGTAGTATTGTATAAAAATAGCTCGTACATAATTCTGACACATAAAATAAATATAAGATAATCACCAGCATTCGTACTAGGATAGACCTGTGTTACGATGCTAGTTAGTATTTTCCCTATTTAGACAATATAATTTACTCACATTAACAAAGATATTGTAACATCATACCATCACATCACTTTTACCAAAACATCTAACTACGAGGTAGGTACAAAACATACTTAAAGTTAAACATTAAGCCACAATAATGGTACCCAACTGCAAGTTTGTGGTAATTTCAACATCGGTTTAACTGGAGATAGTTTCTTAAAATACAAATAAAAGGAGGTAGCTGTAAGAGTTACAAAATATTAAACCAATGCAACTAGTTCGTCGTCGGCCAGCTGTTACGGCGCGGCGCGAAGTTAGCAACATAACACAAGGAACGCACTAGTGGTGTGCCCAAACTCGCCAATTTGAATACCGATATCAATATCGACACTTAAAGGAAAGGTGCATAGTTATAATTTTAAGGAATACAATGGTTAATGCTCTAATTCTAGTTAACGTGAGTTGACAAGCAAATGCGAAGCAAATGTATGATACGTAAATAATCATTTAAATGTAATTAATAACTATATCATATTTAGCACATACTATATAATAATATGCATGTATGAAGACATGTATTACTTAGATATGACTATTACTTAGGTATTTCCTTCTAGCAAGGTGCCAAGCATACCTCTGGCAATCTTTTAACGTATTTTTTTTAATGTAAAGGTACCACTCGTATAGTTCGTAGTTTAATCAATGGACGTCAGTGTAGAGCAGTGGCAAAAAAGCAGTCACCTTAAGGGTAGCGGTCACTATCGCTTACAAACGTCTGCAACGCCAGAATTGCTTATGCGTTGCTGACATCTTTAGTCTTACATCCAAAGTTTGCACGGAAGAGATCGCTCTAAGCGATAAGGCGGCCCATTGTAGCACTTTCATTAATAGTTTTTATGTAATTAATTTAATCTTTGCAATAAACAGGTCATGTATACGAGTATATATTGATTCGATAAGTATCTAGCAAATGTTTATCGAATTTTGTTTGGTTTTCGGAAGAAAATCCAATGTCATTTTGATTCCTTGTAGGTAGGTATGCTATAGTAATTTCCGCTTACCGTAAGCAAGCATTATGAGCATTGCATTGCAATTACACGATTAATTAAACACGTTAATGGATTTCGGGACGTCAGTTTACGATCTCGTATTAATTAACCTTATGCAAATGTTTTTATTCATATGATAATCCTCCTGAGGTTATATTCTTGGAATACTTAGGTACTTTTATTTACCTACTTACTTATAAGAATTCATATTAAGTTTTGTTTACTGGCGTATACTTAAAACTTAGGGTTCGTGTTTTCTATTTACGTTTTTATATGGGTACTTAAATGTTAGCTACGACTTTTTTTTTAAATATTTTTTTATTAACCAACATATAAAAATCAGGGGCAACATCGAAATTACTTCGACCAGATTTCGGACATTTTCGAAGTCCTTCTGGGAGTGATCTCTATGTTTGCATGTTTGTTTGTTTTTTATGTTAACAGCATAATTCCCCCTCATCTCCGTTTCGTTTCGCGTACGGCAAAGCGCTTCCACATTCATTATGCGCACTGCTTGCCGGAGTCGGTATTTCTCGATAGTTACAATCTGGGACTATTCGAGTCACCATTGAACAGCTATACTATCTTGGCAAGTCGACCGCATCGCCACTACCATCAGGTCAGTGGTCAAACGCAAGCCAATAAAAAATAAAAAAAAGCTTTTGTTATGTTGCAATTCTCCTTTGCGACAACAATGCATTATTAATGGAATAATATCCCAGATTTCATAAACATACACAAACAAAACAAATCTTCGGTATTTAAACTGTCACATCCACAGTCATTACAATTGCACTCCCGCACCCACTCTCTGCGTTGGAAGGCCAAAGTTAATTTTATCCGGAAACAACGTTAGCCAACATCGTGTCGTCACTTGTGAGTCGGGAGCGTCGACCGGCAATGTCAGTCGACCCTGAGAGAAGCTAAATTGTTACTAGCTAACACAGGTCAATGGAAAAACCGGCCAAGAGCGATTTGGAACTCGCGCATCCAGGTTTCCGTAAAGTTTTTAAAGTTTAAGTTTTATTATTATGTATATATATCTATTATGTATGTGTCTTTTAATATCTTTAAATATTAAAAGACTACGATTTAGCCACTAAACACCTGCAGCAAACAAACAAACAGGCAATCGCTCAGATCGTCAGATGGAGATGAGTGACATTAGGAGTGTAATTCCTCAAATAGCTTAGCTTGATTCTCTATTTTATCACCACTCCCTTTATAGCCTTTGGTATTATGTTCCAAAACAAAAAGGTAGTAAGAAGCTAACAAATAATATAATGAAAATATAATTATAATGAATATTATAATGAAGAAGCTAACAGTTAGCCTTAAAAAGGTTACAGATAAATAAGTTTTGTGTAGATACATAATCATGAAGTCTGAACTAGTCCTCGGGAGCTACGACCGACGACGTTATTAAAGTCCCTGAGCGACATTAGATAGTACCAGTAACAGCTGAAAAATGTAGGGAACGTGCTTATCCAAGAAAATGAAGACGCAGCATCATAATGAACATAACCCGAGAGTCTATATCAATTCTAAGTACAGTGACATCACAACCTGTGTAAGAGTCGAGACTATAAATATTTCAACCTTGATTAGCTGTAAGGTTTTTCAAGTCAGACCACAAAATACTAAAAGACAGATACATCACTCCGCAAAGAAATTTAAACAAACAGCGACTCTTGCTATGACGCAATAAAATTCAACTAAGCTCGCGTAGCGCTGCATACCTACCAGTCATATTAACCTACAGAGCGCCTCTCTTTCTATCGCATAGCTCTTATCTCTTCTGACGCGGCACGTGTAACGACGCGCGACCCGCGGCCGGTGTCCGGCTATGTACTTGTAGCTTCGTACCTACAGTGCGGAGTGCGCTAGGCCTGGTCAGACTCTATTTTTCAATCAGGCTGACTTCCTATTTTCTACGTAAATGCCAATTAAAACACAGTTTGCTTCTCTATATCTAGAATATACGCCGCATGCAATTTGATATGTTACGTTAAGGGCAGGATACAGGATATGACCAGACTTCCTACTTACAAGAGTAAAGTGTCCTCAAACGTATTACGTACAAAATATCGTATGTTTTCTGGGTAATGGTCCTTTTTCTACTACTTACTTGAAGATATGGCAAGAAACTCGTTTGCACCCCACCGCGTCATAGCTATGCCCGCATAGTTTTGATTTCAAACAAAAGAAACACGGACTATAATTAGACTTGATAATATTATAATTACGGAAGGAAACGATGTCTATAACAACTACAAATTGTACACATTTAAAATAGTAACTTGTGACTTTTACAATATACATATTAGATGGGTTGACCTAAAAATGTTGGCTCGATCGATTAAATTCCAAGAATCTTCGCCAGTGTTTTGAATATTCGATTTGCAATTGCTATTTAGCTATTCCGGGTGCTTATCGATTGAAGTCGTTATCGATTTTGTAGGCTTTGGCGTGACTTACTTCTTTTACAGTAAATTATAGAATAATGGAGTCAGGAGAATATCGTCCAGATGGGGACAAAGTCAGTATACCTATACTAATTTTTTTCATCGACATTTACACGTAACATCGACATTTGTTGTGTTTGAGAATAATTAATTATACTTAGGTATAGGGTTAGTAGTAAGAAACATTTAGCACTGACAAAATTCTGAATCCATGACCTGACACTTAATTCAAAAATTTAATTTATTCTGAAGCAAAGAACATCTCCAAGAACGATATTTCCCTCGATTTGCTATAAACATTTAACAATTTTTAACCGACTTTAAAAAAGGAGGAAGTTCTCTGTTTGATTGTATTTTTTAATTTCCTTATTTTTTTTTTAATTTCCTTAATATTTTTTTTTATGTTTGTTACCTCAGAACTCCGTCATTTATGAATCGATTTGGAAAATTCTTTTTGCGTTGGGTTCAGTATAGCTACAAAGTGGTCCCACATAAATTTCATCCATATGTGATCTTGGACTTCGAAGATACATTGAAGTCGGTTTTTGTTTTTTTTCTAAAAATTTATTATATTTCCCCCTGGTCGCAATGAACGCATAAACAAATAATTGATTAATTTTCTTTTAACAAACCAATTGATTACGGAAATGTTTACGTTTATCGACGGTTGTGGTTAGGTCCGTTACGGTTTACGGATAGATGTATTGCCACGGCCGCAATAAATAAATTCAATGGCGACGTGCCACGTACGAAGCGTTCAATGTCATTTGTATTAAACTAATAATTATAATAGTGTTTATTGATCTATTGTTTACGATGTAGAGTAGGTAGGTAGGTAGGCATAGCTGGTGCGAAATATATGTAATTAAATTATGTCGGGCAATGTTACTTTAGCTCTGCGCTAGGGTACCTACTTCTACATTTTTTTCACAACCCTCTAGATTTAAGTATTTTATGCTAGACAAATCTCCACCTATTATTAACCGACTTCAAAAAAGGAGGAGGTTCTCTGTTCTATTGTATTTTTTAAATTTTTTTTTATGTTTGTTACCGCAGAACTCCGTCATTTATGAACCGATTTGGAAAACTCTTTTTGCGTTGAGTTCAGTATAGCTTCGAAGTGGTCCCATATAAATTTCATCAATCGACCTTGGACTTCGAAGATACATTGAAGTCGGTTTTTGTTTTTTTTCTAAAAATTATCATAAAAAAGACATAAGTTTAATTTCATCAACAACTATATTCTAAGGTTACATATTTAAAAAAAAAGAAGAGCTTGTAGATTTCAAAGCGTTAGTTGCACTCCAATGCAAATACCGAGGGGCACACAACCTTTCCTAATTTAGAAAAATTAAAGGAAAATATCGTGAGGAAACCGACATGTCCAAGAATTAATCAAAAAAATTCAAAAATATGTGTTATCCAGCAACCCGCACTGGGCCAACGAAGCGGATTATGGTCCATACTCTCTCTATGAGAGCAGGCCGGTGTCCCAGCAGTGGGAACATGGTTCATGATGATGATTACACAGCCATTCTAATCCCTTATCCAAATACCTACCACAAAAAATACGTACCTATCTATCTAAAAAACAACAACCGCTAACGGCATTATTTCTCTTGTTCACAGTGAGACCAAAATGCATATTGAAGTGCAAGTCGCCCTCAATTTCGTCATATCGTACCTATACAACAAATTACCGCGGCGGCGAGTGAACATTTTCGGCGAAGAACTGGAGAAAGCATTGAAAGACAAGTTCCGGGGTCACTGGTACCCAGACCGGCCGTGCAGAGGGTCCGCCTTCAGATGCCTGAAGACTGGAGGACCACTGGACCCAGTGCTGGAAAGGGCAGCGAGGGAATCAGGCGTTCCGGTCAGAGATGTCCTGGAGCATTTGCCGAGAGATCTCGCTGTTTGGGTTGATCCAGGTGAGCATTGCGGCTTTTTTATCCCTTACTTATAGATCTATGTGTGGCCGCTCCCCTGATGTTAAGCGACAACGTGGTCGAAGATCGAGCACAAGATCTAGAGGAAGATAGCAGTTGAGCTCCTGCTCAGACCCGTCTCCCTGATGGTTCACGGACAATCATCCCGAAATTCGAGTACCTACTCGAGCGATCTCGATTGACGGCATATGGCTTTATTCTGTGGGTAGTATTACAACAGCGGTTGGAGCCTAATACATAGTGTGTAAGCGTGGTTTCTCACGATGTTTTCCTTCACCGTTCTTAGTCAGGACGGGCGCGCAAAATGTGTACTTATTTCGGAAACATGATGAGTAACAGGTATTAATCAAATTGTTCTACACCTAATATATTGAAAACGGAGTGCACTTTAACATATTTTTGGAGAACTTGAATACAATTCTGATAATATTCGATTGGTATGAACGAGTATATAGAAGGTTACAAGATTGTTTATTTATTTATGTATTAAGGAAGATAAATGCTAACTAAAAATGCATATACTTGGTCATATACATTCTTTAACATAATAACAAAAGTTGACGTGCCCTAAATACCGATCCTTTGAAGTTAACAAGTCAACTATTTTAAAAAGGTTATAACATCGGTAATATTCATGTAACATCCATCAATAGTGGAAATGAAAGATCGCAAATAAATGTTAAGTGTCTATGGACACACAAAACTATTTCCTGTCTGTATTACATTTCTAGGTTTATATTTGTATGACGTAAAAGTACATATAGACGGCAGTAAAGTACTAAACTTGTTTTACAATACCTTCACGTCTATTTTTTACCTTTTTTCTTATCGAAAATAACTTCTCTATCCGAAAGTATTATACAATAAAGCCGCAAACCATGACCAACGCGGACAAAGTCGCAGGCAAATTATGTACATACAGCTACTAGCAAAAATGTTATGTAGTTTTGCATAACGATAGCGGACGAGGTCAACAAACAGACAGACACCGAGGACAGTTAAATTGTATGATTATTGCTGACCCCTGTTGAAACTGGTAATCTCTTTATTGGAGTGGATGGGTGCAGTTCGCTCCAGACTCTAATGCGGTGGATTGAATAAGGAACAACTAAGCAATGATGAGGACGGTTGTTATGCTAGATTGTATGATTATTGCTGACCCCTATTGAAAATGGTAACCTCTTTATTGGTGTGGGTTGGTGCAGTTCTCAATAAGAACAACTTGGCAACTATCGAAAAAGCAAACACCCTGTTAAGAGACGGTACTCAAATTGTTATTGAAATTTTGTAAGAACACCTTCGTTTTAAACTTAAATTCATGATCATCAAGTAATCACAATGGCTCTACCTCCTTGTCGGCAAAAGAACCACTACCCAGAAGATACGGCAAGAATCATAGGGCCATTTTATAAGAATGTTGAACAATTTGTTAGTTTTTATGGTTTTTAACAATAATATCTTTCTTATGTGCCAGTTGGCTAGGTCTTGGCAGAAGCGGAATTAATGTTCCATGCATCTTCGCCTTCTATTAATTGGGTTATAACTTTATAGTACGCTATGTTCCATGTTATATCTTAAAGTGAGTTTCCTTCTATTCCAGGAGAAGTTTCATACCGCATCGGCGAGAAAGGAGCGGTGAAGGTGCTTTTCAGCAGCGACGAGCGCGCAGCGGACGAGCGGACCGACCGAGAGGTGAGCACCTACCCTGTATGTACCTAGCCAAAATTTCAACCAATTATACTAACCCCTACTAATATTGTGAGTGTGTATGTCTGTTACTTCTGAATTCGTACTTCTGAATTCGTAATTCTGTTATGTAGAAATGATGGGATCAAACGATAATCATTTTGTAACAAAAGAAAAACCGAGTTCAATTCTGATGTATCTTCGAAGTCCTAGGTCGAATATCGATGAAATTTATATGGGACCACTTTGAAACTATACTGAACCCAACGCAAAAATAAACGCAATTTTTTTCCAAATCAGTTTCTAAATCACTGAGTAATCGCGTCAATAAATATACTAAAGTGCATACAAAAAAAATACGAATGGATCGATGAAGATGGACTTCAAAAAAGGAAGAAATTCTCACTCTTCCTTTTTTGAAGTCCATCTTATGTGTATAAGTACCAAACGAGACATTTGAATAGACATAGACATAAATTTATTCATAATTATTCATTACAAGTCAGTAAACTGAAACAGAATACTAATAAGTATACGGCGAGCAGATGCAGCAACCATATTATTATAGCTGATAGTGCCTGGAGAAGGAAAGCCGACGGGCCCAGTGATGTATTTTAGGAGAGGCTGCTGGACAGCTGTGGATAGGCCGGTGATGATAATGATACGGGAAAACTGCCAGTGAAGATCTATCGTCTTATAAACATCATTTACAGCGACATATAAACATACACAACAGAGTCGGTATTAAATTGAACTTGATGTCACCAAAACGATTTATTCATCGAAATGAAGCAACAGTAAACGTGCACTAGCTAGGTAGGTTCCCAGCGTAAGGCAAAATCTTATAGGTCTAACATTATTTGCATTTTTCTGGAAGTTTGATCGAAGGGCGATCAAATAGCTACCTACCTTGCCCTGCATAGCCAAAAAAAACTACACAATATTTCTGAATAAAGGTGCCTAAATAATTATGACCACCCGTCGATCCTGGCTTCTGGCCTATTTATGAAGTTCTACGAGGTGAGCAAATACCCTGTATGTAGCCAAGCCTTTCAACAATATTTTATAGATTGTCAAGTTGTCTGGCAATTGCCCAAATGGCAAAGATACTGAAACTAGAGCAACTTGATAGGTCGCGTTCTTTTGTTCCTCGATCATTACTGTTTATATATTTAGTATGGCTACCTATTATTTAGCATACAAAGTGATTCTTTGTTTTTCTAAAATACGCGTTACCACAGGAGAGATATACCTATTCGATATATTTTACCCTCTAGCTAGTACTACTACAAGGAACAGGAACTCGCAAATTGAGATATACCTGCCCATACCCAGTGATCTAGGTATATATCAAAGAGAGACATACTTATACCTACGCCATTTTATGTATTACGACGTTATGAATCTTACATTAGGTGGTACCTACTTTAAAAAAAACAACAACTCCAATACCTTACAAATGATATATGGCAAGGCAACACTTTAAGGATGTCAGTCCATCCAAGCTTTGCGAAGCGAAGCCAACCTTAGCGAGGAAAATACAATTTAACCAATAGAATTACTCAAAATCCTTCGATTTAATCAAGAAGCGAATCGATCATTCATTCACATTTTGACTAAAATTTCTTCACTTCGGTCCGCACAGCTTATACGCAGCTTATGGTGACAGATTTCATGGTTTTGTTTTTATGGTTCTAGGCCAAGACAGCTGTTAATGACGTGAAGATGTTTTCCTTCAATACAAAGTCAGTGATAATTAAGTCTAACCAATATCATTATCCACATATTCACACTTACTCGTAGGTAGCAGATAAACTACAACGAGGAGTGAAGTAGGTGCACCTACCTACCGAAGTAGGTATAATATCTGCACAAAATTTACCACATGTACATTTTGATACTATTAACTACTTCAAATCTTGATGGAAATACCAATAGACGCATAAAATACTGGTTAGGTGTTAAGCAATTAAAATAGCAATAGTTGTCGTCTTTAAATGCCAACATAGACAACAGTTGAATAGTGACATCAATCATGCACGTCTGGCGTTGATAATGTTTTGGCAATAATACCGACAGGTGGCCGATGAAGTAGGTATGAGTTGCTTTGGCGCCTTCGTTATTTAAAACACTTTTAGGTAGGTCACTAAAATGTATGTAGGTTTATGGAAGAGCACAATATGAGATGTTACTTATCGGTCTGGTGGCCACCCCGGACAGCCACATGGTTATTGGGGGAAGTCCTAAGTACCTATATAACTATGTTAGTTTTAATCACGCTGCTGCTATGGATGGGATTTCCTCTTTAAGCGTGTAAGGCAAAACGAAACGAGGGCTGTTTCACTGACCACACTTGTAGGTTTGTATGCCATTGATGATCAGATACGATATGGTAAACCAAATTTTATATCTACGGCTATTCGGCAGATAGGAGAAATAGCTACTAGAATATCATATTTAACTCGCGGTCGGTCGCTCGGTGTTCCGAGCTCAAACCTATGCGCATACTAACGCAATCTAATTAATTTGTGTAACAAATTAACTAGAAAAATAAACTAGAAGGCGTTAGTAGCAAAATTAGCACGCGCAAGAGTTTTGTTCCACGAGATCGTGATACTAAAGGTGGGAAAATCGTGATACAAATGGTGGGATCTCAGGATGATGAAACCGTAAACGAGGCGTTTCATTTACCCTTTACGTAATACCATATAACCCCTTAGGAGACTCGGGGTCTTTAAAAGCCCACAGTCCAGGCAGTTTGGCAGTATTTTTAGACTCTAGGCTTATAAAAAGACCAGGTACTCCAGGTAGTACCTTTAAAAGAGGAAAGCATTTTGTGCGGTGGTTTACAAAAATTGACGTGTTTTTCTGTGTTGTTGCCAGGTGACCCGCGCGTTCAACCCCGAAGCGCAGTGCTTCAGGCCCGTGGAGCCCGCAGCGGCGCCGTCCCCGCCCACGCCGGCCGCGTTCTCTCCTGCGCCGCCCTTCCGCGCGCAGCCGCTCACCTTTACCACCGCCACCTTTGCGCAGACCAAGTTCGGCAGCACCAAACTCAAGACGAGCAGCAAACGCGCCAACCGCATGTCGCCCACTGAGTTTAGCAACTACATCAAGCAGCGCGCGGTGCAACAACAGCTCGCCTCCCGCGCGCTGTCGCCGGCCACGGACCCGGCGGCGTACTTCGTGGCGCGGCGCGACCCCGCTCCCGCATCGGCGCCCCCGTACCCGCCGGCGCCCGCGCATCTCCTGCTCGCCAACTGAGCCCTGCCCGAGCGCTAGACGCTCCGCGCGATCCGCTCATAGAGTCTTTACTTTTTTACGAGAGAGACGCGCGCCGCGATTTATTTTTTTATTTTCCGCGGGGGCGTCCCGCGCCGCCCGCCGCTTGTGATATCCGTACGATTTTCCATAACTTTTTGTATTCGTTATGTCGATGTGTAAATTTATCGATAGGAGCAATAATCTGCCGGGCTGATCGCCGGCGATTTATTTTCGTAATATTTAATGCAAGTCGATTTTTGATGTCTTCGTTCGATATATACGTAGGGTGTAAGGGAGCAGAGGCCGAACGGCCGCGTGCGCTTACGACGTACCTTCTAGAGCGAGTCTGTGTAACATACATTCGTCCTCCAAAATAAGAGAATTCTTTATAATATAAATATGTACACATAATAATATATATTCGTACGCGATATTCGTCTAATTTTTCATGTGGAAATGAATAGCAAATAGAGAAAAAATTACGTATTTTTAATAATGAAATGAATAACTCATACTTTACTCTTACTATAGTATTACTACCGGTATGTATTGAAGTTGTACGTGTAATTAATGTTTGCATATCCGTCGGGACGCGGTCGGACGGCGCGGCGGCGGGCCGCCCGAAGGCGTCGGAGATCTCACATAGTGTTATCATCACTTGTACGATAGTACCCTTATAATGTAATAAGATTAATAACATAATATACCTACATCATACTATAGGTTTAGCTTTCAATCTAACAGTATTTTTTTAAGAAGATATTAGTCCTTGTGTACATTATCGGAAGTCCGCGCCGAGGCGTGGCGTCCGGTCTAGAGTGTATGGTATACTTATTGTTATAAAAGACAAGAATATGGAATAAATGATAGGAAAATTCTCGATTCTAACGGGTGCATGCAAGTTTATGGAAAACAAATACTATGAATGTGTTATTTATCTTTTTTATATTTCACTCGAGCATCCGGCTCAGTTTTTCAATGGGGCTGGAATACGAGTAGGTAATGTAGGCGCAGCGGTAGCGGTACGCGGGTAATCGGCAGCTTGTTGTTGTGTTGCGAATAGATACCTACTAAGCGCCGGAAGGTTCGAACCGATCTCACCGGACACCGGCGGATCGGGAGCCCTAAGCGCAACTACTTCTCGAAATTCAAAGCACAACACTTACAAGTTGTACCAAATGGAAATGTACAACTATTTTTTACTATTTTTATATTTTTGATTTAGATTTAAGTCTAGTTGTATGATTTTAATACCTTAACGTACTATAAATGATACCCTATTATTAATTATGCGTAATGTATCGAGAAATCTCGATTGGAAAACTGACCGTAACGCTTCAGTATTGTAGATAAAATCTATGATGTAAGTTTAAAATAACTTAGTGTAATGAGATTTTTTATTATAATAATAGATACTTTTTATTTTTTTTCTTTCTTTTGTAAGATATATTCGATGGAAGTGTTAAAGATAATATAATATTTGCATAATATAGTAAAAGCGGCTCTCCAAGTCCGCTAATATAATTAGTCAATAATTTTTCATATTGTTGTACGACTTTTTAAGTTTATATTAAAACGTTTTGTGCAATCTATCACAATGTGTGTTCATTTATTTCATATCCTTACTATTAATGCCAGCCATCAATTTCTTAGGTACCTACCTATGTAACTATAGCTAGTGTAACTTATATCAATAGGGAAAAAAATAATTTAGCTAGATAATAGAATGATATACTCAATCTCATTCAACTATAGCTACGAATATTCTCTTCTGACATATCGAACATCTCGTTGAAATTTAGATAACCTAAGAAACTATAGCAAAATAAAATATCTATAAATGCATACACTTGCTCCAGGTTTTTTGCATTTTAAGAACATATCCCTTTTGATTTATATTATTATACTTATCGGTTAAAAAGGAAACTACTTATGGATGACCAGACCAATTGGTAATAAATTGGTAGGTACCGCAAGGCACAAATAGCTCTCTTCACAGGTTGCAGTTGTCTGAAAACAGACGTTGGCAATTCGTTCCACTCCTTGACTGTTCGTAAGATGAACGTGGAAGCAAAATATTTTCTTCGTAGGTACAGGAGGGACGTCTACCATGTATGGACGTACGACGGATAGCCGTGCGTCTGTTTGTCCTATGATAGAATGGAGGCGGTGGTATGAGGTCATGTAGTTCCTGTGCACACTCTCCAAAAATACCACTAAACTTCCAACTTTGCGTCTATGCTCGAAACTCTGTAGATGAGTCTCAAACAGGTCGTTGTCTATGAGCTTCTTGGCACTTAATTCGATGGAGTCTAAAGATTCCAATTGGTATTTAGCCGAGTCATCCTATAGGTGGCAGCTATACCACAGAATACTAAGGGACAGAAGCATCACTCCACAAATAAATTTAAACAAATAGCGACTCTGGTTAATATGATTGGTAGGTATGCAGCGATACTCGAGCTGAATTGAATTTTATTGCGTCATAGCAAGAGTCGCTATTTGTTTAAATTTCTTTGCGGAGTGATGCTTCTGTTCCTTTAGTATTCTGTGCTATTACTACGTAACCGTACCATCTATATTGTACCGTGCAAGTGGATGTACTTGCACAGACATTAGTCCACGGGGCAATCTCAGCCACTTTTTCTCTTTGAGATGGCTCGTGGCCCAGTAACTTAATATCTAAATATTATTTTTATTTATTTATTTTTACAAAAATAATTGATAATAGGTATCATATGAGACTAATAATAAACTAATACTAATAATAATAGTAATATCTGATGTCTCGGGGTGATGAGTGCTATCCAGTGCTACCACAGATGCTGCTCTACGCAGTGCTTTTTATGGTATTAAAAGTTCTGGGTGGCATATGGCAATTGTTATGGGCAGGCGTGGCGCTTACCATCAGGCGAACGACTTACTCGTCTCATCACTCAGTACATACCATAGTTTATAAAAAATAAAGTAAAATAAACGGGAACACAGTTATCGATACCTAATTCCATAAGGGCAGTGCAGACGAGTTCCGAAAAACCTGAGTACGTATGTACGTTTGTAGTTGTTCGCCGCATCTTCAAAGTATAAGCTTTTTTTTTTATCTAGAGTTCTAGTCGGAGAAAATTATCGAGCATAGTGTACCTACGTTGACTCCACGAAAAGTCAGCCGAGGACTTTATTTTTCCGCGTACAGTTTGTTCTTTTTACGGACCAAGTTTCGAAAAATTTCCGTCCTCTGCTCAGATTAGGCATAGACGGGAGTGTCCTTCTATTACGACCTATTCTGCCACAAGTAGGTACATAAAAAAATCAAAAATTAATGGACACTAAAGCGTAGTGTATAAAAATACCTAGATGATAAATACGCTCAACGATCTCATATATAGATGCTAGCCACTAACTAGGATTCCCAGTATCTAGGGAACAACAAAAAACGAGAATTATGGTCAGATGGCCAATACAACACACCCAGACTCGAAACTGAAATCTTCTCTGTGCACAAAATAAAATATTTGCCTCGTAGTAGGAATCCAACCCACAACCTCCGGATATGAGCTGAATCACCCAACCACTACACCACGGGGTATCTTAATTTATGGATACACTTGACATTTTTTTGATATTATTGAATGCATTAGCGCATGCTAGGCGAAAATCTGAAGATTTTAAATAATTAAGAAAAAACGTCAGGACGGTATTCCGAAGATGCAGGTTCGATCCCTGCCCGAGCATTATCATTTTTCTTCTTCCTAATTATTCAAAATCTTAATACTTAGAAAAATTCAATTCTACTCTCCAACTTTGGCAGAAATAATTATTATGTAGAATTATAAAGAACCAAGTTCGAAATGAAAGATTTTTACTATCTTCATTAAGTCACTTTATTTATTAAACCACAAATATGACAAAAGTAAACCTCATCTATGGATAATGGGGTTTATAGGACGTTGTAAAATTCAACTAATTTTGGAATGGTGGTAAAAAATGTGTAATATGTAAATGAACCATTAATAATTTATGTTATAAATCATTTTTAAAATCTTGATAAAATTGTCGTAGCCACGTTTAGAATTTCACAACGTCTTACAGGATTCTTACGAGGTAAAATTGGCTAAGTATGTGGGAATACAGTAGGTAAAGCATCGATTTCCGTTTCTTTGATCTAATTAAACTTGATGAATAATAAAATTGCATAAAATATAAGTGCAGCTAGGTACTTCAATTGAAAAGGGATTCATGCAGTAATACCAAACATGCAGTTCATCTATAAGCCATCGCTCACAGACTTTATGGGGTCTCAATCCACGTTTCCTATAACCCTCGTCTACCAAGTTAAATAATAACAATTAAAAATATATAGTTACAAGCAAGCTTCTGGTGCCGTGTCTATTATTTATAATCAGCACCACAAGCTTTATAGATTGTTTTCATTTAAGGTGGTACGTTACGGTACGTTTTTCATACAAAATTCAATCATTATTAACTAAGATTTTGCAGTTGGCTCGGTGGCCCAGTAGTTAAGGCGTTGGGACGGTATTTCGAAGACGCGGGTTCGACCCCTGCCCGAGCAGTATCATTTTTCTCTTCCTAATTATTTAATCGTCTTCGGAATACCGTCCCGACGCCTTAACCACTGGGCCACCGAGCCAACTGCTCGAGCAACCAAATTCCTTCTATCATTCTTATATCATACGGGGACGATTTTTAATATTTAAAATCTTAAGATTTTTGCCAAGCATGCGCTAATGCATTCAATATCAAAAAGTTAATAATAGTACCGTACCGTAACTTACCACAATAACAATTTAAAAAAAATTAGTCATACACAATAACCTTAACTTTATAAACGGGATATTAACCATATTATAACATATAAATATATGGTTTGTTAGCTTGTTTGATGTTGCAGGACTGTATGTAATATTGCAAACGCTATCCATGATCATTAAATATGGCGTTGCTTAAATATCCCGTTTCCATAGTTACTTCCGATGTTAGCGACTACAACTTAAAAAAAGCGTTGATAATCAATTTGATAAACAAACAAACAAAAATCGAATACTTTAGTTAGTTATAAGTTAATTGGGTAGTAAATTGAGAAATACATGCGTGACTATTTTTTACTGCATCATTTCTGCGTGGCAAACCAAAGTACCGCATTCTTGCTAACCCGTCGAGTTTGAGCGGATACCTGATACAATGTTAATTCTATTGTTTACTAGGCTAAATAATATACGTTAGTTTAACTTGGAGCCAGTATGAAAATTGAAAAAATGCACCCTCATCTCATGTCTTATGGAAGTACATACTTTAAATGCATCACTATAAGATTGCTTAGGTTTCATATATTACAAAATATTTAAATTTACAGGAACAATTTTTAGAATTAATTACCTATAGTAACTATAAATATATTCTTTTCAGCAACTTAATACATTTTGGCACTGTTTAATTAACCTGTCAATACCGGGTGGCATATTGGGATGCCGTTTTGGTTGTTCTTTGATTAATTGCCGTCCATTTGAGATTAAGGTCAACTTCTGATACAATGGTCGTCGATGTTATTTGATTAGTTTATAAAAGTATAAATATGATGATGTATAATTATGTGCGCCTTTCGATCCGACGCACCTGGGTTCGAATCCCGACTCGGCCCTACACCAATGACTTATAGTTAAGTGCAGATTTTGCACGCTCGCTCTAAAACGGTGAAGGAAAACATCGAGATGAAACCCGCTTACGCGCTTTGGAGTGGTAGGCTCTGGCCGTGGTTGTAATACCACCCAACGAACAAAGCCATGCTGTCAAGCGACCTAGTCGTATTTCGGGATGATGTTCGGTGAACCATCGGGGAGACGGGTCTGAGCAGCCGCTCAACTGCCGTCTCTCTCTAGATCTATGTGCTCCATCTTAGGCCACATCATAGCTTCACATCAGGCGAGATAGTGGCCAAACATAGATCTATTAGGAGTAAAAAAAAGACCCATATAGATACTAAGGAATTTCTTATATATACATCTATTTTTATATCTATGTATTACGTTGTAGGCCTTGATTTAGCTTTTGAATTTGAACTAAAACAAAACTAAACAAATCATGAATATGTCACCATAGATGAGGAGATATGCCATTAGTGGTTACTGTACGTAAACTTCACATTTTAAATTAAAAATAATCAGTACATTTTAATAAAACTCAAACGACCTTTTCATAAAAACACAACTTGTCTATCCCGCGGACTATTATAATTCAATATATTCACAAGTTAAAACTAAAACTAATTATTTATATAAAAAAATAATTAACACATGGTCACTTTGACCCCTGATAGAACATATTTAGGTTTTGAAATAAACAATAATATTCGTATAATAAAATAGTATTTAAAATGATACCTAAAACAATTTAAAACACTGGTTACTGACTGATTATTTTTGACTACAATTGATAATTTTGGCCCGTGATTCCAATATTAAAAATAGAGTAGCCTAATTATTACTTAATTTATAACTTAACGTCTATTTATCATAATTTGTATCTTAAATCATGATAAGTACTTATTTATTACACTCCTCAGAGTTCGATGACACCATTACATTATTTTGAATATTTGTAACAGTCTTTACAAAACTATAGAACACCAGTAAAATAAATAAAACAATATATGAGCAAGGCCTTAAAGACAAAGAAATAAAGAATCGCTCTGTTTTAAATGATATAAAATTACGTCAAGGAATGACTACACGATAATGAAAGTATCTAATAATATTTAAAGTATAAGGAAAATATATGTACAATTTAGTGCATAATATCTGAACTTGAGATTGTCAAGTCGAATGCTAGAGTTAACATATCTGAGATGTCTTCGTGTCTTCACCGCATGCAAGTTTCAATCGGCTGGTAAAGTCGATTGCGAAGCCATTCATCAATGTGCCATTTCGATGTGACGTTGTAAACTCTTTTTGTTCATATAGAAACGATCGCACATGGCACACGGGAAAAAGACTTTTTCGTTGTCGGAGTGTCGCGCGCGGGTATGCGACGAAAGGTCAAGCGCTCGCGCGAAGTACACTTTACAAATGTTGCAGAAGAATTTAGTTGGAGTCGCGTGCATGGAGCGATGGGCGAGTAGATCGCGCGGGCTGGCAACACCGTCCCCGCATTGACCGCAGGTAAACTCGCCCGGCTGCGCCGCCGGCGCACTCCCATCATCCTCGGAATCGCCCGATTCCTCAGCGTGATGTCTTGCCCGGTGAGCCCTCAAAGCTTTCTCGTTATCGTACTGCGCACCGCAATCATCACACGTGTGACCCTCGTCTTCTAGTTGTGCGGCGGCGGATGTACTACCCTCCCCGCCTTCGTAATGCTTCTTCATATGCACGAGAAGCGTCGATTTCCGCGTGAAACTCCTATCACAGACCGGACAAAACACGGAATTCGGTTGATGAACCTCGTCCATGTGACGCTGATAGGCTGCGCGTTTTGTGAATTCTTTGTCGCAGATCGTGCAGTACCTCCCTTCTGCCGCTTCGTTTTGCTGATCCATATCGACGGAGTCTTCGGAACGCATCTTTTTGTTCGGATTGACAACGGTTACTTCGACCTCCGGCGGCAATCTCCTTTTGGCCGTGACGGCGGCGGCGGGCGCCGAGTGCGAGACGCGCGCCAACTGCACCGCGTCGACGACCTCGTGTTTGCTGACCTTACTCGTCACTTTGTGCTGAGGCATCCAAAGACCGCTGTTGTTGGCAGCCGCTTTCCCGTCTGGGGAGCGCAAGTGCCAACCGCGATGACTCTTCAACGCAGCGATAGACGTGTAGCTTTTGTGGCAGATTTCGCAGTCAAAAGTCTGCGGTTGCGCAGGAAGCTGATTTATACACTGATGGTTTTGTAGCGCCAGCAGGCCTACGAACTGTTTGCCACAGGTATCACACGGATATCGGGCTTGATAGTCCACGCTGGGATCGGTCGATTCTAGCTCGTTATCGAATTCGTTGTCTAGATCCTGAGACACATCTTGCGTTTTACTTGTGCCTTGGTTTGCGTTGTAACCGAGCAATTCCCGAGCGTGGGCGGCTTTGAGATGTTCGTACAGTTCTAAAGTAGAATTGAGTGGTTTACCGCATATTTTGCACATTTGTACAGCTGTTTTGTGAACATTCTTTCTATGCCGATAGTAAGATTTCTTGTCCGCAAAAGTGATTTTGCATAGAGTGCAGCTAGAACGACCAGTCTCTGTGGGCGTAACTTGATTTTGGTTGTCATTACTGGCGCTGGCGCCAGGATTCACGATTCCATGTTTAGCGCGTTTGTGTTTCCACAAACTGGTTCTTAGCGGGAATCGTTTCAAACATAGCTCACACGAATATGGCATTGCATCATTTTGATTTTGCGGTTGCTGAGGCGTGCTGTTGGCAGCATTGGCAAAATTGGAGAAATTGAAACTATTGAACTGGGGCGTGGAGAGCGCTCCATTTTCATCAGGATTGTAATCGTCATCTTCCGTTGAGGCGTGCATGGTATTCTCCTCGCTATCGTTTCTATCGTTTATTATATCCGCGTGTAGTACTTTCTTATGCTTCCATATGTTTTTCTTATGCATGAAGCCTTTACCGCAAATATCACATGAGTAAGGCGCATTAGGAACGTTCATATTTGGCTTGAAGTTAACAAAACCGGGTTGCACCATGGTAAATTGTTTGATTGGCTTTCCGATAATACGCGGATCGAATCCTTTAGGTTCACCCGGTTTTCTGTTAGTAGTCGGCACCTTAGCATGTATACGCATGTGATTTGAGAATGCTTGTCTGCTTTTGAATGATCGAATGCATATGTCGCAGAAGAATTCAGTATCCGCATTGGCGTTTGTTGCCGCCCCGGGGTGACATTGTTGGACATGGTCAGACAGCTTTTGAGGAGTGCTGTACGAATTCGGACAAACACTGCATGGATAGAATTTGACTCGCAAGTGGGTATTTTTGTGCTCAGCGAGTTCCGAAGGTCTCAAGAACTTCTTGTCGCACTGGTCACAATGATGGGCAACTTGGTTGTGTTCCGCTACTTGATGATCCGTCCAAGCGTCGACTGTCTCGAAAATCGCGTTACATTCGGTACAAGAATAATGGTACTCCTCTGCTTCTTCCTTTACCAGTGACATATCAGGCTCGTGAGGCTGCAAACCCAAGGCTCGATGTGAATGCTCCACATAAATATGATTATTAAGGTCAGCAGCTTGTTCAAACTTAGCGTCGCAGTTTTGACAGTAATGAGGTCTGTCTTCGTTGTGAACCATTTTCAAATGTTTCACCAAATTCAAGTAGTTGCTGTTCTTCTTTCCGCAGATGGAACAGTCCGTGGCCCGACCGTCGATACATTTGTTTTGATTGTCAGATTTTTCGAAGTGGTCAGCGTGAACCGACAGAGCGTGATCGCTGAAGTCTTGCATGTTCGAGAATTGATCTGAACACAAGTCGCAATGAATATAGACTGTGCATTCGCCGACGCGAATATGTTTTTTGAGCAATGATTTTTCTTTAAAGCTGGCTCGGCAGTGTACGCAGCCAAGGGGCACTGCAGATTGCCCATCTTCATGCACGTCCAATACGTGCTTCATTATAGATTGCTTCAACTGGAACTTTGCCGGACAAAGTCTGCACGCATACGACCGAGCGTTGAAGATGTCTTTAGACTGAACTTTGATTTTAGGCTCATCTTCTAGCACCATATCATCGGGTATACCGTTCTCGTCAAAGATAATCTTCCAAAGATCCGTACAAGCGTTCGCTCTCATGTGACTGAGTAGAGCACCGATATGGGTGAATGTAACGACACAGTTGTAGCATGTATGTTTTGGAACTTTGTGTCCATTTTTCTGTAGATGCTGAACGACCGCTTTTCTACGCGGATACGTCTTGTCACAGCAGAGACATCGTTTCGTATTGATTTGTTCGATGATGTTGCGATATTTGACTATGAAGTCCCTCTGAGCTTTCGTTACGTATGTTTTGTCAGGATCGAGCTCCTTAACTTCACCGATTTCTCCATCAGCAGTATCGTTAAACGCTGCTGATTCGTCTATTTCCTCATCCTCTTCGTTCAATTCGCTGGACGAATTGTTCTGCATGTCTTCGTTTAATTCTACGACAGGAGCCGGCGGCAGGTCTTGTTCTTCGTCATCGTCATTTTCCTCGGCTTCAGGATTTATTTCATTTTCGTCATTTTCATCATTTTCGCCTTCTTCGTTCTCTTCTCCGTCTTTACCTTCATCGTCGACTTGAAGGTCATGACTTTCATCGACCTCCATATTGGCCTGGCCGTCGCCGGTATCCTGGTCTCCTTCATTGTCACTTTCACCTTGTTTCACGCTGTCTTCTACGTGGTTTTCTTCCTCGTGGTTACTATTTTCGTCATTATTTTCCATCGATTCGCCCTCGTTTTCCTGTTGGCGGGCGATTTCGATCTCATGATCCGATTCCATATCCACAGTATCGTAATTTTGGCTTTGATGATTTTGTTCCATATCGCCTTCTTCCTCTTGATTTTGGTCATACTCATTGGGCTCTGAAAGAATAGCTTCCACTTGGAAGGACGCAATCTCCGGCTCAGATATTAGCGTTTCAGGACTTTCTGGGCCAGAGTTCAATATCTCCGGTTCGGACACTAACACTTCGGGTTTCGATGTGAGTAATGTCTTCAAAATTTGCGGTTCTTTTTTCTTTATTTGTAAGTCTTTAAGCGCTTTGATGCGCAGTGGATAGGGCAGGTTGTTTTGCGTCGCCTTGGTAGTTTTAATGGGGATCGGTTTCGGTGGGTTAATGACTTTCTGTGGTATTATTTTGGCGGGAATATTTTTTTGCATGAATTGTAACTTATGACTGATAGGGTTAGGCAAGAGTCGCGCTTTGGGATTGAAAGGGTTCGGTCTGAGTTTGGGTACCATGCGTGTGTGATGTGATTTCTTGTTTGTTATTTTGTTTGTGTAGCGGTCAAAGCTGTGTGATGCTAGTTCGTGCCTGCGAGCGTTGTGGGAGTATCTGTATGATCGTCCGCAGATGAGGCAGTCCTTGGAGGCTAGTTGTTGGATGCCTTGGCGCGCGTGGAGCGTCTCGCCAGTAGGTCTCATCACGGTGATGGAGACTTCAGGCATGTGTGGGACCTTTACAGGTTGAGGCGGCTCTGGAATTTCTTCCTCGTAGTCTTCTTCTTCTTCATTATTCTCACTCTCCACCCCCTGGAATTGCAATTCGTAATAGATGTTAAATTTTTAATCAAGCTATGAATCTGAACATGCTAAAATGAAAGATGATTAAAATGTTATTTTTGGTATAGTTTTGAATAAACTTGAACTATTATTTTATTTTATATGGGTACACATATTTTATCATTAATTAAGAAAAAAATACAAGGTATGAAGAAAACAAATAGTTTATTGCAATTGATACTTTAACCTCCCATTAATTAAGTAACATAATATCATATATCATAATACACATTATAGCTATTGTAATAATATTAATTAAGTAGTTAATTGTTTATTTACTTAAACTAAAATGTTAATTGTCAACAATGTTTCTACTGTAACATGTACTGTATTGTAACATGTAATCTACAACCAAATAAGCAGTACATTCATAGCACATTCATACTTCTATTTGATAGAAGTATGAATGTGCTAATAGAATCAATTAGAATCATAAAAAAACGTTATAATTTGTAAAACAGATATAAACTATTTAAGAAAATAACATAGTAATAATTAAGATGCAAAATAAATGTTTATTCTACATGACACTTGATTCCAAATAAATGTGGTTCTTAAATCTTTGTTAACACTCAAAGTTACAACATAATATAATAACATATTTATTTCAAATATGTTGATTCAATGGTTGCTCGCACACATAGTGCACACGGAGACACTATGTTCTCGGCAGATAAACTGACCACATTTCAGACAATACTCTCTGGTACGGCGGTCTCTCTTTGTCGTCACCACACAGATCTTGCACCGCTTCCTGTGCTTATATGACGGTTTACTCATTAATGGAGGCAGAGGATTCCTCATTTTATTATCTGGAAGAGGGGACAGAGAAAACTCATCTTTTTCCAACAAACCCAAAGCCAAATCTCTTATAAACATTCGGCGCTTTATCACATTAACATTCCGAGAACTCCATACAACCTGAGAGTTTACAGAAGCAATATTCAACAATGTAAAGAACAATGAAAGAGTCCAATCATTTGTATGCTGCATGGTTGTGTAGTAATTCATAAGGACATCGAGCACTTCCACTGCAGACTGGTTTTTCTTGTACACCGATACTGCAGTTATGTGGTTGATGTTAGGACCTCTTTTGTAAAACTTGGGCTCATTTGTTATAACATTTATAGATTTCAAATTGGAATCCACATAAGACGTCAATGAGACTTCTTCATCGAGGAATCCAGACATGAATGTTCTGCTTTTTCGATACTGAGACAAGAACAGGGGAGGTATTTTATCATTTTGAGGATGCAAAGCTGCTACTGTGTACAGATCATAGCTCTTGAGCGTGTTCATTAATTGTTTAGAGAAGTACCAGCTGTCCATGACAACAGTTCTTCCAGTCCCGAACAAATGCTGAGTTATTTTCTTCACAATCTCTTCCGCGCCAAAATAGGGGTCAGTTATCACGTCCAAATTGCTCACGTAAAAGTTAGACGGATCAATCAGCAGGACCATTTTAATTCCATGTTTCAGCGACTTGTTATCGATATCATATCTAAACGGACAAGGTCCGTAAACTGGGACAATGACCTCATCGACTACCGCGACGGTTTCCATTTCGAAGGCTGTTCTACAATTCATGGCGAAGATCTCGAATACTTTCCTCATTCGTTTCATGGTGTCGAACTGAAGTGAATCATCATTCTGGGTGTCGAAACAAATGTTCTGAATAAGAAATTTGAAGCGCTCTAAACTCATAGCTTTTTTCACGCATGAGATGCCACAGTGGCTGTCCCAAAGTTCGCTGTGGCTCTGATACGTCGGTCTCATTATTCCGTGTAGGTATAAAACTCCGATCAGCGCTCTTATCTCGCTAGCATTAGTGGCCGTTGAATAACTTTTACCGTGTCTGACGATATTCTCGTTGGTTGACGTGACAATGAGCTCGAGTAGATCGTCTGTGAACAGCAGTTGCCACGCGTTTTTAGGTCGAGGACAATGCTTCACTGCGATAACTTTACGTTTTCTTAGTTTATTAGCTTCTTTTATTCTTGCATTGCTTGCCGTTTCCGATATTCGAGGACTTTTTGATATAATATTATGATCTCTGCATTTGTAGCCTTGTTCGCAGTAGACGTAAATGTCTTCCAAGTCTGGTTGGAGTTCTCCTTCTGATTCCGAGTCGTGATCCGAATGGTGGACAATGTCACTCTCCTCTGTGGACTGGAGTGAATCAATGATATCACTTTCTTGAACCATGTCCAGTATTGCATGGACCCGATGCCAGTCCATTCGGGGATCCACACATTTCTGTGGATGAAATTAATCCAATTGAACTATTCTCACACAGTCACTTCACAACACTTAGAAAAAAGTTTATCATTATTATTGAAGTATCAGTTCCGATAATAGTATCTTAGAACACATTTTAACAATTAATAAATTTTCTTTAAATCTTGACGTACATTTTTACCAAAAAACAATATAAAAACTTGTCTACATTAAAAGCCTTATTACTATAAAGTAAATTCTACTAAGTAAACAGACCCAACTGTAGGTCAAACCAGCTATACTAAGAAAAAAATGCATAAATTACATAGTTCAAGAAACACATTTAGGTAATATGCCTATCAGCTTGACTATGGCAAGCTTAAGTGCTTGCTTTGATAAAGTGATAAAGAAAACAAATCCTTACCTTATCACTCCTTGGTGTGAGTCCCAAGGAAGCCAAGATTGGTGGGCCCTCAGGTTGCAACTTGGCCGAACCAGTAGCATTCTGAAATGTTCATAAAATTCCTTTAAATAACAGTATTAAATATACAGAAAATCAATTGCAGATGTAGAAGAAACATTGGTGTGAGGTTATGATCCTAATTTTTTTTATTTATTTTTTATTTTTTTTAAATGGCACTGAACTGCATTCCTCAGTCTGAGACATCATCTCGTAAGTCTCAAATAATGGTAGTAATTTCAATTTTAAGAAGAATATTAATTTTATCAAGTCTCACTGGCTTGCTGCCCCTATCAATTGTTATAACAACAATGAGCTCTGATCTGCCCACCTATTTATTCGTTTACATCATTTGCTTGCTGCACTTACAGTAGTATGATACCAAAGAGTTCGGCAGCCAAGTAGCCCAAGCTAGACTAATTAAAATATCTTGGGGATTTCCCTTGAATACAAGAAATCTTAGCGGGACTTTGTGAGTAATAAATAAAATTCATTGTATTTCTTTAGTAATATAATATAAGTATAATTCAAGAGAAATAGTCAAGAGAGGCAAATGGTAGTATATATGAGAGAGGCTTATATCGAGCAGTGCCGGAGCAGTACTAAATTTTTTAAAATAGGCAATAACAATCATAATATCTACATAATATAAACAGGTTTGACAATTGTTGCCATAAAACAAGTGACACATTATAATGTAAAGCTGCTCCGATTTCTGATAGGAACAAGAGGAAAATGAAGCCATTAATTAGGATCATAGCTTTGTTCCAGTCAAAGTATTATTTCAACAAGCTTGGAACATGAGTGACTCAACTCAACACATTGCAACTGGTCACATGTCCTTGACACCAAATGGCTGTGTATAAGAAAGTACACATATATCAATGGAGCAGGGACTGATACTGCAATGACTATATTGTAGGTAAAATATACAGTTTCTCAGATAACTATACAAGTAGGTGTTATCAATAAGCTGATTTATACATACCTCAATGATTGTATATGAGCCATCAATGACCACTCCATCATCATAAGCCTCATCAGACAATGGTTCACTCTTTATTTTCACCTGAAAATGCATTACAACATGTAAACAACAACCAAAGAACAAATGACAATTCAAAGCTGAAACATCCAGAAATATCCCACCTCTTCTAGTAGGCTGCCATCCTTTTTAATCAGAGACTGTAGTTTGTTTTGTGTCTTTTCACACACAGTCTTAAATATATGCCAGTTGTTGACATTGTCCATGCATTTCCTGCAGACATTTGTCGGCAGTTCGTCATTTTCGTTTATCTGAAAAAGTAATCATACGTAATCATGTTATGAGGGACGAATGGGCGCACTCCACGGCGCGTCGAGTGCTAGTTTCATCAGAACGAGCGAGGCGAAATCGCGCCTCGTGTATAGATAGATACGCAAGAGAAACTCGGTAGGTAGGCGTCGTAGGTATAGCGGAGCGGCGCGGAGAGCGGCTCACGGCTGCTCCTCGACCGAATAAGTAGAAGCGAGTCGAGTCGAGTGGCAGGCTGTGAGCCCCTCGAGGGTTACCGCTCGATATACGCACACAGCCACAGCGCGCGCCGACAGCGACGCTCGACCCGTCGAGGACGAGCTGCAGGCTGGTCTCGTCCGATAAATCAATACGCCCGACGAGCAAGGCGGCCGCTATCGCTAGACGCAGCCCCCTCCCGACCTGACCCCCGGGAAAAATGCAAAACCCGACCCTCATGATGCGCGCCATTCCCTGCCGGCTGCATGGAATGCGACGCGACGCGGCCACGAGCCGACCGATAGCCGTGGAGCATTACAAAATGGTGGACGATCTTACGACATCTCCACCTTTGCAAAGCGCTGCCTGTCATTACACGATCTGAGGCGGATGACGAGTTCTCGCATATGTCGAGGGTCTACTTTCACTCAAAACTTCATACTATCACTTATTTTCTGAATTACGTACCTGAACCGACACACAATCTTTGATTTTCGAGGCGAGGAAGGAAGGTTCCGAGTCATCCGAACTGGTGGTAGGATATATCGGCAGTAATTCGCCTCGGGATGACAAGCACAGTCTACAAACACGATCATAGTTCACATTCATTGTAAATAAACAAGATTTTTAGTAATTTTACACTATCCACACTGTTTAAAAAAGGGACGCCATGTCACCACGAGCACTTCAACACAAAGCACTGCACATCGTTCTTGCTAGAGCACGAAAGCGCCTGATGATGAGCACGAGAAGTCGATAGGTTCGGTCGGGACGGCTGGGTCGAGTCGCCGACCACCTGTCGTTCTGCGCATGTGCGCGTAAAATGGGATCAAGTTGGGCAACATTACAAACACAAAATAAAGTTTACGTCAGAAGCGCACAACCTTCGGTTTCGTACAATCCACAGACTACATGTTCCAAATTAATCAGTTGCTCATGGACTTTTTGGCGGGAAGTGAAAAGTGATACAGTTCGATTTTGTTTTATTTTCCAAACAAGTGTTATTTCGAGTGTACCAAATATTAACCATTATGTGTTCGTAAACGTGCACGAGTGTAGGCAAATGAAATAAAATATAGAAAACATCGCTTTTTATGTTCTCACAAAACGTCCATGGAAAGCTTGAATAAAGTTCCACCACTTTATTGAAGCACTAGGAGAGGGTCCGGCTTGTTGCTGTTGAACCTCATTCTCAACAAAAGTAAAATAAATGAAATATAAACTAACAAATAAAAACTACGTAAGACATGGCGGCATGGTCCTAGAGACTTTAGCCTGCCCTAAAGGGCGAACTTTAAAAAAAAAACAGTTGCTCATTTCATTGCTCTTCATAATACATGAGACAATATTTATGATTACTTTATAAGTCAATATGATTGGTTTGTAATATTGATTCAGATTTCGAGAAAAGTTGCTTTTTTATTTTATTTTATTCAGTACAAAAAAAATAAACTCTGATTTTCGTGCTTTGACACAATAAAAATTAAAGAAAAATTTATACGGATTATGACATGTCGTTACACGTGGCACGCTCAAGCTCATCTCATAAACTAATAGAGAATAATTATTATTCATGTATTTTTTTGATGCATGAATCGATTAATTGTTAAATACTATTAAAAAATGGTGTGTATCAAATGTTTACCTAAGTTGATAATATCTTCATCGTACAAAACAAGAATTAAACATTGACTAATAAGCTCTATGTTAAACCTTGACCAATAAACAGCGAGCCACGTGATCAACATGTGGTTGCACATTCTCAAGCGTTTTGTGATTATGTTCCGTTTTTCCAAAAATACGAAAAAGAAATATTGAAATACAAAAAAAAGTACGCATTTAATCATAATAGTTATATGAATGGAATCGGTTATGTTATATCATTACTAAATGTTAACAGGAGTAATCTATCATAAAAAGTAATTTCCAGGTTTTTTGACAACGCCCCTGTGTATCAGCTTATTGCCGACTATGATTGCAAAATTGCTTTTATTCAATGCCCTGACCTACTCAAATAAATGTGCTTTATTTTGCAAACGAACGGAGTCACGTGTAAACACTAGTTCGTATAGTTTGCTCATCTCTTGCCAAAGGTTTCGAGCATCTGCTTTTTCTGAGTAACATAATGCCATCTCTTTCTAAACCGGTCCCAAACCCCGGCGCGAAATTCAAACTTCGGACAACTTCGCTTCGTTGTGTGATAAGAGCGGGAAATTAGAAGTTTGTTATCATTCAATTCATATTAATAGAATAATAAAACAAGTATAGTAAAAGAAACATCTTTAAAAGGACCCTAATAGTTTATACAGTAATATAAAGAAAATGAGTGTGTATATGAATAAAAGCAATCAAAACGTACAAATAAAATAAAATTAGTGAGCTGGGTTAAATACTTAGGTGGTGCCAACTTTCGGAATAAAAATAAAAGTTAGAAAAGTTATATTGACTACGTTCATTCAAAAATAGGCTTGAGGCTTGAGGGGTGGGGAGGACTAGCATGGTAGCATGAATGAAATCGGTTATGTTTACCTATTTACTGTGCATGGTCAATTTACAACTTCTACCACAGAGTAGTCTAGTAAATTAGACTGAGCTTCTATAACATTTTTTTATTGGAATGGGGTCAATGTACCCTACATAATACAGAATGTGGTAAAATTTTGAAATCTTCTGGGAAGGTACTTTTTTCTTTGCAGTGAGAAAGTGTTCTGAAAAAACATCGGGTGCATATTTAAGAAGTTAAAAACTGCATATTTGGATTTAAAAAAGTAACTACAGGCAACTATTAAGTATTCTGTTGTACAGGTAGGCCGAAAAACTAAAACTGAAAAAAACAACATGATCAATCGACTTGATAAAAGTCCCACACAATACCTATGTATTAAGTATGTAGGTTGGATACCTGGGTTTTATTATTAGTACCTAATAAACATACGAAGGTTTATGTTATACCCCAGTAGAAGCGCATTATTACCACAGAATATTACAATCCTGTGTGATTGGTGGTGATTGTAATGCTGTGGTAGAAGACTCAACTACTACCTATACACCTTTGTATTCTGTGCCTATACATAGCAGGTAAGTAAGTACTATTATTTATGATCTGCCTATACTTCGCGCCAAACATTATAACCAGCGCACCACGTGACCTGTATTAATAAATTGTATTGTTCTGTGCCTGCGCAGTATACCTAGGATCACAAAATAGTTAGGTAGGTAAAATTTTTATGATATTGTATTGATTTTGCTACTGCGCAGGTCACGTGGTACGCCAGTCAGCGGCCATAAAGTTTGGCGCGAGTTATACCTATTACCTACCTATAGTCCTACCTAGGAATTTTTGGCGGGATATAAAAAGTGATTTCGTTTTATTTTCCAAAACAAGTGTTTCCCATCACCCATCTGCCATTTAGTTCCTACATAAATATATTATATACCTGAACGTGCACGACCTATAGGCAAATTTAAAGTGTTTTCTTTTCATATTCTCCCAAGAAGTCCAGAAGCTTCGTGTAACTAGGTACTAGGGCATGCTCCCGGTAATTATCGGTATCGAAAGTACCGGGAATTTTCGATACTTTTGAACATTACCAGTACCGATACTCTACGAAGCTAGTTCCGGTTCTTTCGATACTTTCGATACTTGATGTCACGATTTTATTGTATTTTTTTTCTAGTATGATATTAATGTATGTCTTAAAATCACTCGCGAATCGCTTAGTTTCCCTTCAATTTTAAATTATAAGACTGATTTAACGTATTAAAAACTTACAATTACTTACAACGTCCTATTATAATCCAAGGAATTTACCACAAAAAAAACACGGCCACTTCAAACAGATTCGGAACGCACTTGTGCTTTGTTTTAATGTATGGCGTAGAATATATTTGGTTGTTATTATTTCATAGTTTAAAGTATGATTTCTAACATTTATAGGCAGACTGATTAGATGTTTCTATAATTATGCGACGGAATTACATTAACTGTAATTCTGTCGCACACTCTCCGAAATGTATCCGGTAAAAGATCGATAAACTGGTAACTTTGCGCCGATGTTCGAGGCTCTGAAGCTTTGTCTTAACCAGGTCACCAATAAGCTTGTTTACTCGTCTTTCAATGGTCTGCAACGCTTCGAGCTGGTATTTGGCGTAGCCGTCCCACAGGTGAGAACAGTACTCCATACACGACCAGATTTGTGCTTGGTACAGAGTTAGAAGCTGTCCCGGTGTGAAATACTGTCTCACTTTGGCCAATATACCCAGCTTTTTTGCTGCTACTTTAGCCTTGGACTATATGAAGCTGCCAAAGTTTAAGTTAGATGTCAGGGTGACACCTAATAGCTCAAGGTGGTCTGTTATCGGTACAGATACATTTCGAAAAGTGGGAGTCAGATAGAATTGACTCTTCTGAGATTGGCCTATAATTTGAAGGGTCGACACGACTGCCTTTTTTGGGCACAGGTTGCACGTTAGCTAGCTTCCAAAACTTTGGCACTTGACCAGTCTCAAAAAAGAGACGAAAGAGGCGCGTCATTACTGGAGATAATTCAGGCGCGCAAGTTTTCAGAACTATGGCTGGAATACCATCACGACCACTTGCTTTATTCGCGTCATTCGATTTCGATTAGATTCGTAATTTGTTGATTTTATAATGATTAATAGAGTAAACTTAACTTAATTTAATCTCTGATAAATGAAACATATTGTTGTGAGTGATATTTTTATACTTATTTAGTAAAATTTAATCTGAAAATTACAAAGTTCTATGTTTCACAGTTTCTGCTTCGTTTCTAGGTCCTTTTACTTTTTCAGTATCGAAAGTACCGGGAATTACCGATTCTGTGTCAGTATCGGCGAAAAATTCCCGGTACTGAGAATGGTACTGATACTGCATGCCCTACTAGGTACCTATATAGCCGAAAGGTCAATGACAGAATGCAGAAATTGTCAAGGAAATAAATAATACAAAAACTTAGTGCACCTATCTAGTCCGAGCAATTCCGAGCAAACTATCCTATGAAATTTATGAAAGAGTGCAGCATGCAACGGATAAAAAGGTTGAAACGGGATTGGTACAAATTCATCAAAATGTCAGCACACCTTGTCGATGGCTTTATTTAGTAATTAATTATTAACTTTCACCACGTATTACTGGATAGTTAGATACCTTAACTTTACCCTTTACCTATTTACTTTAATATTAATTTAAGAAAAGTACCTTTACAGTTTAAATCTGTTTATCATATAGGTAAACTAGGTATTGATTAAGTGACCTACTCGTTGATCTACATACTAATAGATACTTACCTATATCATCAATGTGTTAATTTTCTGAATCATTGATTTCACAAAATATTGACCTAGTAGGTAGACTGTTGCTAATTGAAACCATTGATTAAGTGGTATTGATGTGATCTTTTCAATTTTGACCTTTCCTGTGCACAGTCCGCTAGACTTTCCTTCTATGTAGATAAAAAGAGAATAATTTAATAATATTTAACAGATACCTCTAGATGAAGTTCTTAATTAGTATTATTTTAAACTGCAGAGCTAGTGAACAGGTAGTCTTGTAATTATAAACTATTGGCACAGTTACTCGTTGATGAGTCTTGCGAACTATTATTTTTACCAACTATTGATTTTGTCTGGTACACCGATGCTAAATGAAGCCATTGATTTTAATAGGTGGTGTTGACCTTTTGGTTATTAAACTAAAGACTCTTGGGCCATCGGTTATAATGTATACACCGGACCCTATAGCTAGTTTTTCCTTTGTGCAAGTACCTACCTAGCTGACTAGACCTTATACACCATATAGGTATTTTTTTGGAAGAGCTTCTTGCTCCGGTAGGTAAATAAAACTAGATACTTAAATATTGTTCCAATACATTTTATTAATTTAGTATAATACACTTTTGCACAAGCAACATCAACGTCATACATACAACATTTAAACAAAATCTATATTCATCTGATATTTTTAACTTGTTAACATCAATAAAATCTATACCTAGGGATAGATATGTATTATATAGGGTCTTCTACCAGTAAGTAAGCGGGTATAACTCGCGCCAAACTTTATGCGCGTGGTGCGCCAGTCAGCGGACAAAAAGTTTGGCGCGAGTTAAACCTACCTTCCTGCACAAGTATGCACAAAATTTTGTGCAGTCTTCATTTTGGTAAAGTATATGGTATAGGTAGAAGGTAGTAATTAGAGATATTTATTTTGGATCAAGTAAAAAATATATTACACTTCGTACCTACACTATATTGATGGTAGCTTCAAAAACAATTTCCCGGACTTAGAATTACCTAAATTATTTTTAATAAAATTACACCATACCTACATATAGTTTCACACAAATTTCATTTTAAATATGAAGCCATTTCTTCGCAATGAGGTGTAAAAATAAACCTTGTTATTCGTTATTCAGTTTACACACTTCCATCGTGCTGATTCGTACTGACTGCTGAAGGGCTAGATAGGTAGGTTTTATGTAAGTATGTAAAGGATGCGGTCTCATTATAAAAAAAACTTAACTTACCTACATACCTACATAGTAATAAAATTCTTTTTCTTTATTATTGTTATTACAGTTTTTGAAAAATACCTCTTTTGTGCAAAATTTGTGAGCTCAAACAAAATGACCTAACTTGATTCTATTATAAGTATATAATTTCAGAGTAAGTACATAATTTATTAGCATAATTATCTTATTTCTAAAAGATTACAATGGTTTTTTATGTTGTATAAATTGATGACTTAAAACATCCTAACTTGGTAGGTAGGTTTAACCTTACATAAACTAAAGATAATTTATTTATATCACTTTAGTCCATTACCAAAATATTTATCTAGTTTCAAACATTGAGCTACCTATATGTACTTATAGCTCAATTTTTACAAAGCCAGTGAAGGGCCAGCCAAACAAGTTATTCAATTCCCCGCCAAAATTGATCTTCAAATCATCCAATCCAAGGATTTACTACACTGACTGGCCGATAAAAGTATTTTTCTTGGTCCATAACTTTTTATTAAAAATGGTGAATTTTGATTTTTAATTCTTTCTCTAGATGGCGGTAAATTTGAAATTCGAACTAGGAATTTATGATGAGCATGGCGGACACGAGGAGCGGTTTTCCTGTGTTGGCTGCGCGCGCACGGCCAGCCTCGAAGTGTCGACGGGGTTCGCTTTCGCCACAAGCGAGCGCGCCACGTGAGCGAAGGCGGCTTCTACGTTCAGTCCGGTTTTAGCTGATGTCTCCATAAATGCGACTTGATACTCTCTCGCCAGCCGCTGCCCCTCCTCCCGCTTCACCGCGCGTTCTAGGCCGCTGTCGGATTTGTTACCTATGATACAGTTTCAGTTTTAATAGCAGTTTGTGAAACAATTTTTAAAAATGTTCATAAAAATGTAACCCGGTAAACCGTTGTTGCGTACCTACTTACTTAAAGGCATTAGAGTTAGAGATTCTATGGAGGTTCAATAAATTGAAGTAGGTACTTATAAATAATACTATACAAGCTGATGTAGAAGATATAAAGTAAGGTATCCCATATTCATTTTATTTAAGGCTTCATTCGGTATGAGCATGCAACTTTCTTGAAGAAAAAATAGCCACACCGTTGACGGTAAAACTTCTACATCTTTGATAAAAATCATATTTTCTCGCATAATCAATTATCATCGTCATCGTCATCCTCAATAAATAGATGTTTGAAAATATTACCTAACAACATGATAACGACATCATCTTGTGCGTACTCTCGAATCTCCCCGAGCCACGCGCGTATGTTGTCGAAGCTGATCTTATTTGTCACGTCATAAAGCAGGAGGAGTGCTGTGGAAGAAAATATACTTAAGTGGTTAATTAAATTTGACGGCAGAACTTGTAATACAAAAAAACTTTATTTACAGCGACATCGACATGTACTTCGTACAAAATGTTCACATATAACTGAGTTCAAGGTCTGGCTGCTCGTCAACTCATAAACATTTTCATATGAATTGTTTTGGCGCGGGTTCCGAAACTCCAACGGCCATTTATGGATAGCCTAATTAGGTCATCCAGAAGGAGTAGACATTTAAATTATGTTAGAACCAAAATCTTTTACTGTTAACTGAAAATTTTGAGAAATTCATAGATTATAAATATACCTGCACGTATTTTTTAAATTTTCGAGTATATAGAGTCGGCTACTAATGATTAGGTAGGTAATCATCATCATCTGACCACCACGTTCCCACTGCTGGGACACGGGCCTTCTCTCATAGAGAGAGAAAGAGCCATAATCCACCACGCTGCCGCTGGTGTTATATTAATGTCGGTAATATTTTCAAGTTATACTGGTACTATTAATGTATATCTAGTGTCTACTCTATCGCAGGTTAGGAATGTTATAATGAATTTGTTTGATTTTATTGGATATTGGGATCATTTTAGGGCTCACATAGCATAGGTATTATTTGTATTGAATTAAACAAGACCAGCTCTTCCATGACCTCAATGAACAAATGAACAACACCCAACTCACTACGCTTCTCGGGAGGCAACATTCACGCTCTACCGCTCACATTTTTTGTAGATCAAGACGATATATTTTACGGTCAATGAGACGCAAGTACCAGGGCAGCATAAAACGTAAGAGCATTGACTGGCTCCATGTGACAGAATCGAGTTCCACAATCCACATGTGGTAAGCGTGTGTGCGTGATCCGGTTAGGCGTTTGGTCTGTTGCGGTGCCAAGGAAGCGGGTCGAGGCCAGCGCGTCTTGACAGACGCCAGACCTCGTTGGACATAGCTTCCATCACGGAAACAGTCAATGAAAATTTACAGGTAATCTTTTATCTCCCTATTTCTAAGAACATAAATAAATCGTTAGCCAAATGATGAGATGATTGCCAATCTTAGAGTATATATAACTAGGTATGTATACTCTAAGTTGCCAATGGTATTATAATTAAGAAGTTTGATCTTCAAAGCCTAGAACCTAAATAGCTGATAGCTATCAGTGACTTCTGTGAGTCTGTGCTGTGACTCGTGTGAGCCAGCCCTGGTGCCGTAACTGCTCGCTACAGCGAGCGAATTTCACATGACTTGTTTATATTTTTGTACGTAGTTACAGACACGTAGCATAGATGGCGTTAGTAGTATTGGGTAGAAAAGAAACTGAAAGCTTCTTTCTAGTTTTAAATATTTTACTGTAATTGTAATTAAATAATTTGATTATAGTAAATAGTAACTTTTAATAACAGATATAGAACTGCATTTACCATGTGCATCTCTGTAGTAAGCGTGCGTGACACTGCGGAAGCGCTCCTGGCCGGCGGTGTCCCAAATCTGAAGCTTCACCTTGATGTTGTCGACCGTTACCACCTTATTCTGTGGATAGATGGCATTAGCTGTATTTTGTGATAGACAAGATTTTTTAAATATTTTTTTCTATTCCTAGATAAGTGTTTTAAATTTTTAAGAATAACTGTTATAAGAAATAAATACCCACCACCTAAAGATTGACCTAACCTATTGAGTTTCGACGTAACGATGCATAGACCTATTAAATATTAGAGTTGGTACCTACTTTACATAATATGTGTTTTTATTACCGCAGTGTATTTTATTTGCAGTAGTTATGTAAGGAAGTTTTATTCTTAGAAAACATGGTTTGCATTTTGAAAAAATAAATACTGCATATACTATTAGGATTTTTGAATTTCTCAAAAAAAAATCAACGTGGTCTTAATCGATCCTATTTCCCATCAGAAATGTTTCTACCAAAGTCATCTATCAAATCAAATCGTGAGTTTTGAGTAAATTGTATTTTTTTAAGGCTTAGTAGATACTAGACTAAATACGAATACTTATGTACCTACAAACTTTTATCGTATCGAGTAAAGTGCCGCTTTGTCACAAAACCTATCTTCAGATAGGTAAGTACTTCTGCAAAAGTTAGGTTACACAGAATACTAATAGGTAATTAAATTATTTAGTCAGCTTTGGAATTTTGGGTAACTAATAACCCAAGGCCATAAGGCCAAACAGTCTCTAGTCGATAGTTAACAATTGATTTAACGTAGTTACAGAATACTCAACTACACACCCCACCCAGCTCCAGCACCCAGTGACAGCTGCCATATATCAAACTGCAAAAACTTGGCACGCAAAAAATCAAGGTCCTTTACAACAACAAATAAAAAAAAAACAATAAATCACTCAACCGAGCGACCGATTCAATCACAGCTGTCATGGTATAAAGGGGGCGGGAACGGAAAAAGCGCGGCAAGTTTGGAACACCAATCGCGCGCCACGGACCGACCGAGCGCCGGCAGCTGACTGGCCCATTTGAACTTGGAACCCTTGACGCTCATTAATTACCTTTTTGCGGAATTTGAATAATATCGGCAATATGACGAGTCATCATTCTGCCTATTGAGGTGTTGGAACTAATTCCTGCGGTAGTGCGGCTTTTATTAAACCTCTTCTTTGATAAAAATTGTAAAAAAAATATAAAAGAAATAAACTTACCTATTTAGACCTTTAAAATTGGCTAAGCAAAGTAGGTGCTCTTTATTTTTTTTAAATAAGGGTAAGTACGAGTAGGTATCTACATGGTTTCTAATATGAATAAATAAAATATTAAAACCTGTTAATTCTGAACAACTACATAGTTATACCTGTGTAATTGTTCAAAATTAATAATACAGATAAAGAAATCCACTAATTTATAAAGGAGATTTTATTCAGGTAGTCTCGGTGTACCCGGAAGTCGATGCCGACGGTGGATATGTAATTTCCCGCCAGGAACATGCCGTCCCGGAACCGGACGAGCATGCACGTCTTTCCCACGCCGCTGTCACCGAGTAGCATCACCTGGGAAAAGACATGTCATTCATTATTGTGGGTAATATAATGATATATTCTCTCTCTTAGAGAAGGCCTGTATTCCAGCACGGCGACTGGTGGATGAGGATGATAAATGATGATGTAGTTACTCTTTCCGTGTAGTTTTATGTTTAATTGTATACCTAGGTACCTACTATGATGTAGGTACCTTTACATATTTTCTTAATGTCTATCTATGGAATCCTAAATCTACATAATGCCCCAGCTCCACCTACGTTAACTGCGTTTAATCATGTCAAGAGTTACGCGTTAATTCTGTGTCTACACTGGTTTCAGTACGGTACCCACACCGTACCGTACTGAAACCAGTACGGTACGGTACGGTAACGCGATAAAACCCGATGTGTCCAAAACAGGGCAACGCAAGTGATCGGTGTAGATCTCAGATAAAATTCGAAGGTGTAGATAATGTCGTGCCCCATCCTTTATTACTTACCTTTAAATGAATAATTTTATGTATTTTTCAAACGGTTTTATTTGACTTGCCCTGTTTGTGTAATTTTTTTATGAGCCTGTTTTGTCCCACTGCTGGGCAAAGGCC